>CM022403.1:22375850-23625850 GCA_011833715.1 Carcinoscorpius rotundicauda
CCTTTTATGGAAATAACCTTGACAGTGTTATATGGAATAAAACGTGGGTGTTCTAGTTTACCAGTTTTTGAACCACTTACATAATTTTTTCCAAAATAACTTAGGTGCCTCCACATTTCAAAACATACTTGCCAGAATTAATTTGTTCAAATCATATCTTACTGTATTTTTAATTATTGGCCAACATTTATTCATTTCTATCATATAATTAGTGGTGTTTTTTAGATGGCTCTACAAATGATATTCATGCTGTTGTCTTATTATTCTGAATTATTTATCCTGAACACCAGAGAAAAGCATTTTTTCTTTAGTACAATTTCATTGAAATAATTATCTATAAATCCAGATATGTAACTCTTTTCATGTATATGTTGTACATAAATATAACAACAAATAAAATCATTTTTGTCATTAACAAGTAGGTATAGGCTATCTATAAGTAAAATAAAAATCCTGACATGAAAAGGATTAATCCATCCAAGCACTATGATACTGCCAAGATGTCTAAAGGACTTTTAATTTAATTATATTGGTGATTGGTCAGGTCACAAATGGAGTATTTGTGTTCAGTCTTTAAAAACTGTTTTCTCCATACAAAAAAAGCTCTAAAAGGGATCTGATTGAAGTGTTTGAAGGTAATTAATAGTGTTGTTGTGTTTCTTTAACAGTGTAGTAAACCTTTATATGTATTGTCTTCACATGTGGTAGGAATTAAAGGGAATGTTTAATAAATATTTGACTGATAAAGGCTGGTTTTGAGTCTTTTTTATTTTAAAGTTTAATTTTGGGAACAGGACAGCCTAAATAGACTAGTAAGTCCCTTGTTGTCCATAAGTTTCATGTTAATACATTTCTCACAATGTCTCATGAGAATAGTGATATTATTTTTGTTAAAAATTATGCTAACAACAAACTTGAGTTTTATTATTATATCAAAACATGTACCAACATATTTTTCTTTCTTTGTTTATACTACTGTTTTTATGGAACTAAACGAAAGCTTAATGTATTATTCTGTAAGATGCAACACAAACTATGTTCCTTTTTGGTGTTAAGTCTTACCTTTAAAATATATCGCTAAATAAAGTTATTGATGATTAAATATAGAACTCGGTGATTCATGATTCTTTACTGATGAAAGACAAATATGATAAATGAAGAGGAAAGGCCTAAGAAGGTAAAATGCAAGATAGAATTTGCAAATAACAGTTCATTGGTTTGACGCTCAAGAGCACCTTATATTGTTAATTGCTAAACAGAGCCAGGGATGTATTAACGCATAGGCACACGAGGCACGTGCCTGGGGCGGCAGATTTTAGGGGGCAGCAAATTTTGACCAAAAAGAAAAAGAATGGACACCATTTTAAAATGTAGTCCCTGATTATTAATTCCCCCTGCCATTTATGCCGCCCCAATAACCTCCCCCCCACACTCACTATTCCACCACACCATCGGGTCGGTCGCTTCAAGTTTAAAAGATTTCTAACCTTCCCTCCCTGAGTCCCACCTAATACGCCTCGGCCCCCCCCCCACATCATCAACCCATCCGCCCTCACCTCATTTATTTGTGTTTTTCAAAACCCCCAACATGTTTTTTAGTCATGTTGACACACCAAACAACGAATTACCTGCTACTCAGTGTGCTACACCTACACAAAAAATATTTTATCATGGCCTAATCACGTATTTTGTTTTGTGAAATTGCGTATACGAAAATTCGGATTTTCAATTGCTTCAGGCTATTATCTGGAAAAATGTATTTTGAAATATTCTTCCTCATCATTCACAGTTTAGGTTTAGCTTAATTGATTATTTTTAATTGATTGATTGAATATGCGATTGTCTAGATTCCAATGTAGTCCTTACAAAATGATCTGAGATGTGAAAGTAACAAATTCACTGTCAATACTCAATATACGATCAGTGGATTCTAGTGATATCGTCATGAGTAACATACGCCGAAAATTGAGTTGAGCAGCTTATAGGAAGATAGCAAAGTTAAAAAATGAAAACACACGTAATGTTTTGGAAAAGACACCGACGATGGAGGCCTTTTTTGCTAAACAAAGCCAAGAACAGCCTACTATCGATGATGTTCAAACCAACAGCGATGGAGGGAATACACATGACGGGCCTAGCAGTAGCAGTTTTGAACAATCTGAACGACCCGAACATATCGAACTGCAGCTTGAACAAGTGATGTCATCAGCAGCAGGCCTAGTAAGATCTGCCGGTTGCGTGCCTGAAACGTCAATGGTTCCAGCAAGTTTTTCAGACAAAGTAAGTTCAGATCCAGCAGAGTGGATAATAGATGATTACACAAAAGATTATATTGCCACACATGCCATCATTCAAAACGATGACTCGGATTTCAAAAACTCTGTGAAAAAAGACGGGGAGAAAATCAGATCTGTAACCAAAGGCATGTTTGAAAGAAAACTGCAAAATGGCGAAAAAAGTAAGCGGACATATTTGGTTTATTCAGAGAGCAAAGGCAGACTGTTTTGTGCTCCTTGTCGTTTATTTGATTTTGGAAAAAAATCCAAACTGGCTGACGAAGGCTTTGATGACTGGAAAAATGCTACTGTCCGGCTGAATGAGCATGAAAACTCCTGAGCATCGGTCTTCAGTTTTATCTCTAGTAGCAAGGGGCAACATGTTGGGACGTGTAGATCTCCAGATGGCCATACAGCTGCACGACGAAATCAAATACTGGAGAAAGGTACTCACTCGTGTGGTAGCTGTAGCAAAAAGATTGGCTTCACGTGGGCTTCCGTTCAGAGGTCGGGATGATAAGTTTGGCTCAGTACACAACGGCAACTTTATGATCACGTTCACCGATATGGCAATGCTGGTAAGGGATCCACGTTTTACCTGTCTTTCAGTACTTGTGACGAATTCATCCAGCTTATGGCAGACCTTGTTCTAAAGAACATTTTAAAGGACGTCAAAACTGCAAAATATTTCTCAATCAGCGTGGACTCGACGCCAGATATATCCCATGTTGACCAGTTGGCATTCATCATCAGGTACGTGAATAGTGATGGTTTACCTATGGAACGTTTCCTGACTTTTATACCCAATCCGGGCCACAAAGCTGAACAGCTGGCAGAAGTTGTACTTAGCCTGCTTCAGTCATATGAGCTTGATATTTCTGAATGTCGTGGACAGTCTTACGACAACGCCAGCAACATGTCTGGTCAGTACAGTGGTCTCCAGGCTCGTATCATGGAGAAAAATCCTTTAGCTGTGTATATCCCATGTTCAGCACATTCATTAAATCTTGTAGGAACGTGTGCTGCTGAATGTTGCAGAGAAGCATGTAGAAATCCACGCAAGGTTTGGATATTTGTTCAAGATAACAAATCTTGAACCCACTGATGTCATCAGTCAAGCTGGAACACTGTTGAAACTCTACCCCAATGATTTGGAAGTGAGCTTCGTAGATGAATGTCTACATTTTCGCGCACATCTTGTGAGTATGAAAGTGCAAAATGATGACTCTTCTGCGTTAGCAGTATACAGAAATCTGCGAGCTAAAGGACTTCAAACTGTGTATCCAAACCTGGATATTGCTATGCGCATGTTTCTGTGCATTCCAGCAACTAATTGTACATCAGAGAGATCTTTCTCGGCTCTCAAACGTGTGAAAAATTACTTGAAATCAAGAATGGCAGAAGATAAACTAAATGCCCTGTCACTCCTCGCCATTGAAAGTGATATTGTTTGTAGAATAAACTATGACGAGGCAATAAATATGTTTTCGTAACAGAAGGCCAGGAGAAAGCCTGTATATTCAGCCGCAGAATAATATTTAGTGATAATTGATTTTGATGTTTCATTTTTTATTGTGTTGGAAAATAATCGTTATGTTGATTTTGAATGATAACAACTGTGTTTGTCTGTTGTTGTGATGGTGATGCTTAGTGCAAGTTGTGGCACGGAGGGGGGGGCGGCAAAAGTATCAACCTAACCTTGTGCCTAGGGGCGCCGAAATCCTAAATACGTCTCTGAACAGAGCTACACAAAGAGTATGCCACCTGGGTAACATGTTACTCTTAAAAACTTCAAAATTGTAATTACCTCAGTAAATATTTAAAAAAATATTCAATAAATGATGAAATTTCATTGTAGAGGGCTTTCACATAGATGATTTTATCTTCTTCCTATTCTATTTACTTCTATTATTTTTAGTTTTCTGTACTTTTACAGTGTTACTAATAAACATAGCTAATAAAGCTCTTGCTGTTAAAGTAAGGCGTCATATATCTATTAACTTAAACGAGTTAAAACACATTAACCAATATATAAAACCAATAACAACTACACACTAACATCAACAATAACGTTCATTATAACTCTGATTTTATCCTTCTTTCATACATCTGTAGGTTTACGAAAATTGATTATTCTAAATCACTGCACGACCTCCCAACCTAAATATGTACATTCTATCTCCAGAATCAACCAATCAGAGTAAGTTACAATCACAATCCAAAACATAAGGTATGGTATGAGGAAAGTAATGTTACAAATAAACAATTATGAAAACTAAAGAAAATTTTTAAGTTCATTTGAGGAAACAGTTTTAATAATCTGTATTGTTATTAAGATATATAAAAATGTTTTATTACTGCCATTATTAACTTGTTTCTCAGTAATCTAGCTTGAATTTATAAGAACAACTTCACAGCTCACTTGACTACAGTCGTAAGCTTGAGCAAACAATGCCGCGAATTGATCTCTATTTGTGTACAGGAAAGTACCGACTTTTAAGGGACACCCAAAAGGTAAATATTTGACAATGAGTTTGAAATTGCTCGATTAAAACTATGATTAAACTGCTGCTCGAACAGTAACAATGAATAATGTGTAATAAAATTGTCGCCCCCCCTCGTGGCTCAGCGGTATGTCTGCGGACTTACACGCTAAAATCCGGGTTTCGATACCCGTGGCGGGCAGAGCACAGATAGCCCGTTGTGTAGCTGTGTGCTTAATTCAAAACAACAACTAAAATTGTCACATAATTTAAAATTTTGTAATTCTTACACGAAGTCTGAACGCTTTGAAACAAGAGCACTAAGGTAGCTTTTGACAAAATTACAAGAACAAATGTTTAGATACTAAATCCTTCTTTGTATTTAAAACTTAATACTTGAGAAAAATGGACCAATATTCGAAACGTCATATCTGGTTTAAAATAAAATTCCTCCTTAGTGTAAAAGTTGTAACATAAAATAAAAAAAACAACATTTACAATAATTAGAAAATTATATGATGTTATTAATGTATAATGTGTGTTAACAAAACTCGAGCACATAATCAATATAATTTTATATTAAAAATAATAGACAAATGAATGTTCACCTGGCTCTCGTTAAGAAATATTAAAGAAGAAATAGCTTTAGAATAATATAGAAATATCCCAACATTATTGAAAATGCTCTAAATGCAAATAACGCCACACTTGAAAATAATAAAAAATACATTTATATTGTACTCTGTCTGTGATGTAAGTGAAAGTGGAAAAAGTATTGACGTGAAAATTTTTATTGGAATAAATACACACCAAAAACCTACAAGACTATAGATATATAACATATATATATATATAATTGAGGAGACCTGGGGAAGGCCAATGTTAAAGAAGTAAACATTCTCTTCCAATAAGAACGATTTCAAAATTGTCAGTTTCAAAAAAAAAATAAAATAAAAAATAAAAATAAAATGTTCATTGTATAAAGCCAATTAAAGGATATTTCATCTCCTTATAATTTTAACGTATTAAAAGAAATTTCATTTGTTTATCAAGTCTGTGTGCTATTATATATGCACCCATGTTTTCAAGCGAGACCCAAAACTCAAACGCTTTGAAATATCATTATTTTACTTAAGGGAATAAAGATTAAGTTTTTTTTTCAGACAGTTGCAAGGCCTGGCATGGCCGAGCGCGTCAAGGCGTGCACTCGTAATCCGAGGGTCGCGGGTTCGCGCCCGAGTCGCGCTAAAACATGCTCGCCCTCCCAGCCGTGGGGGTGTATAATGTGACGGTCAATCCCACTATTCGTTGGTAAAAGAGTAGCCCAAGAGTTGGCGGTGGGTGGTGATGACTAGCTGCCTTCCCTCTAGTCTTACACTGCAAAATTAGGGACGGCTAGCACAGATAGCCCTCGAGTAGCTTTGTGCGAAATTCCAAATCAAACAAACAGACAGTTGCTTTGATGCGAAATTAATTAATTTCATAGAAATAATTAATCATTCGAAGCTATCGAAGATTAAGCAATTTTCCTTCGGCCCGCTCGTGGATATGAGGTGATGTGGGTCTAATTAGCGAATTTTAGATAAGTCGAATAAACTGAAAGCTTAATAAGATTAGTAAACAGCCGATATTGTGAGTTCACGTTCCCGTGTCCAGAGTTTGATATGAGTGTGTGTGTGGAGGTGAGTACTTTGAGAAAACCCACTTTCGGCAGAATTATGTTTCATTAAGTGCAATAAAATGTATGCGCACCGATGTTGACGTCACGTAAATATGATGTTCAGTATGAGTTGGTCTTGAGAACTAGCCAATCATAACCTAGAGTTGTTTGCATCAGGTTTAGTTTGTAAAAGACTTAGGTTACAATAATGTTAACCAATTTCTATAAAAACAAAACAAAATAACAAAAAAAGAAATTAAATAACGGCAAAAGATATCCACATTTGGCTATCTGCTGAGTTCACCAAAGAGAATTGAACCCCTGATTTTAGCGTTGTAAATCCGTAGACTTACCGCTATATCGAGGAGAAGGGGCAAAACGTCACCCTCTAGTTGTTTTAGTTTCCATACATAATGGAAGCTGCACTTTCGAAACTGGATAACGTTTCTTGCAGAACATATTATCAGTTTAGTGATTTTCAGTGGCTGTCTGTAATGGAAAATTTATCAGTAGTTCTGCATGAACTTACAGGTTTGACATCGTTTTCTATTACAAGAATGACTTCTACCTGGTGTCGACTTAAAATTGACTTCAGTATAAACTAAGTGCAAATGCCAAATTTTATTTTGTCTGAAAGAAACGAACAGGAACTTCTGTAAAAATGGATTTTAGTCTGTCATTAAGTTCAAGGAGATAAAAGCGTTTGTTTTAGTTGTTTTTTTATTTTTAGTTTTGGGTAATAGTTAACAACCAGTGGAACTCGAAAAGAATTGTTTTCAGGTAGTTGTTTCAAGGTAGATTCCGATGGTGGTATATTGTTAGTTTTATCAAGTCGTTTGGTGGCAGTGTTCGATTTCAGCTTCTAGTTACAATCTGCTTCAAAGAATTAATGCGACGATCATAGCTTTTACTGTCAGAACATATCTTTAATCTACATGCTTGACATTGTATTGTGTTTTATCCAATGGTTTTTGGTACATATCATCATGTAAGACATTGTATTTTAATGCTAGATTTACATATGATAAACTTATTTTGGTAGTGGAGTAATATGGAGTAAATTTAATAGAACTGTGGTAAGTGTTAGTATGCCTACAGAAGATAAGTAATAAATCTTCGTCTCCTACCTAAATGAGTTGGCAGTGGATGGTGATGACCAGCTGCCTTCCCTCTAGTCTTACACTGCTAAATTAAGAACCGCTAGCGCAGATAGCCCTCGTGTAGCTTTGCGCGAAATTTAAAAACAAACAAACAATATATATATTCCTAGAAAGAAAAGAAAATTGTTTTTAGAATTACATTTTTTTTAGACTTCCTTTACAATTAAAACTGTGAATATTATAAACTTCGCACGTGTCTCTGATCTGTTGCGCATATATACCTCGAGCAGCTTTGCGCAAAATTTAAAAAACAAACGATTATATAGGCCTTGATATGCATGTCTCTCGTAATACCAAGATAACTCGTGCTTTTCCGTCAACTCTAGAAAAAATAGCCTTTATGCTTTAGTGTAAAAATGTTATAGTTTTAACCTGTACTTTGTCCAACACAGGGTACAACATTAAAATCAGGGGTTCAATTCCCCTCGGTGGACTCAGCAGAGAGCCCGATGTGGCTTTGCTTTTA
This sequence comes from Carcinoscorpius rotundicauda, assembly GCA_011833715.1. Classification (NCBI taxonomy): domain Eukaryota; kingdom Metazoa; phylum Arthropoda; class Merostomata; order Xiphosura; family Limulidae; genus Carcinoscorpius; species Carcinoscorpius rotundicauda. The sequence goes on from CM022403.1 coordinate 22,383,896, forward strand.
GAAAATACACACACTCAACACAGAGAATAAAGGCACGAATTTTAGCTGATCGTTTTCTTCATACAAAAACCAAAATGGGCTGTCTGATAAATTCACCACGAGGAATTTAGCGATTACATACTGACTTTATAGAATCACTTTACTTAGTCAAACTTTTCAGTGCAACTGGTGTTTGATGGCACAATTTCGTTGTCAGGCTAATTTCATAGTGTTCACATTTTCCCTATTAAATGCTAAAAAAGTTTTTATTTTCTCTTTCCTTTTTTTCATCTTTCGAGCCCTACTCAAATAAATGGTTTAATCTAACAACGCGAAATGCACATCTTTTCTTTATGTTCATTGGCCTTAAGATTTTGTCCACCAGTGTATTATAGAAATATGACAATTTATCGCGTTGCCAAAACCATGAGAAATCGAAATAAATGTTAGCTTCAAGACGAGCCTTAAAAATATTAACGAAATGAACACCAACACCACTTGCAAGAACAGTGGTTCTTAACATGGGTTCAATCCAACCCCAGGGGTTCGGTTAGTCAGTCTCAGGAGTTCGGCGGAGGTTCCGTTCACTCCACTCATATGATTCATGACGTCATGCTCCACTTGGCCATTATTGGCTGCGACTGACCACGTCACACCAATTGACCTTAATATATGTGCTGCAGGGAACTTCATGCGCTTAGCAGTCGACTTGTGACTGTAGTAATCGTGCGCCATTTGTGATTTTTTCCTACTCTTTCAATCCCTTCATACTAACTATGTCGAGCAAAAACAGAAGTAGTCGGACGAATACGTACAATATGGATTCACGTGTATAACTGAACATGATAGGAGTCAGCGTCCTTAATGCATGATTTCCAATGTCTAGTTGAGCAATTCTAGTCTAGGATTGGCAAAACTAAGAGAACACTTCCTAAAGCTGCATGGAGATGGTAAATACAAGAACACAACACTTGTTGAATTCAAGGTAAAGAGAGCCTGGTTCGATGAAAGGCTACTTTGCATTTTCTCGGCTTTGCACTCATCGACAAACCAATCCTCACAGTATCGTACGAAGTTGCGTACTTGGTTGCAAAGCAGGGCAAACCACGCATCATTGGTGAAGCATTCGTAAACCAGCTGCATTGAAAATGGTGAATATCATGCTGGGAAAAGCTGCTAAAAATAAGTTATCCCAAATTCCTCTTTCAAATGACACCATCAGCAGCAGAATTGATGACATAAGCGATGACATCTTGGCTCAAGTAGTTGCAGATCTGATTTCAAGCCCAGCAAAATTCAGCCTTCAACTCGACAAGACCACTGACGTTTCCAATCTAAGCAGGCTTGTTGTATTCGTGCGCTATGTGATGAACAACGAGATAAAAGAAGATTTTTTATTTTGTAAGCCTCTTACAACAACAAATAAGGCAGCCGACGTGAAGAAATTTGTGGTTGACTTCTTCAGAAACAACGATCTTTCGTGGGATATGGTTTCTTCAGTTGGTTCGAACAAAGCTCCAGTCATGCTGGGACGAAACTCTGGTTTTGTTGCGCTGGTGAAAGCCGATGCACTACACGTCATTGTAACGCACTGTGTTCTGCACAGGCATGTGTTGGCAACAAAAACTGGAAGAAGTATTAAAAATTGTAGTGGAATGTGTGAACTTTGTGCGAAATAGTGCCCTGAAGCACTGCATCTTCAAAGAGCTGTGTAATGAAATGGATTCGGAATTCGAGGTACTTCTGTACCATTTTAACATTCGGTGGATAATGCGGGGAAAGGTGCTGAATTGTGTTTTTGCCATGCGTGTGGAATTAGCCCTGTTTTTGCGAGAGCACCAACATTGTCATGCATATTACTTCGAAAAATCTGAGTTCATTCTCATTTTGACGTACATGGCCGATATCTTCAATGCTCTCAATCAACAGATGCAGGGCGGTGGAGTCAACATCATCTATGAGCTAAGAAAACCTGCAGTTATGGAAACGACGAATAGAGAACGATAACTTTGCAATCTTTCCCCTGCCGGACGACTGTGAAAGTAAGATCGAAGATGTGTCTGAAATCGGAAACATTTCTGTACCCGGGGAACTGATGCAAGCAATTGCCATGCACTAAGATGAGCTCACAAAGTCTCTCGACGGATACTTCCCCACCAGAGAGTCATATCCAGCATGGGTAAGACAGCCGTTCACGTTCAGTGTTACGACAACAGATGTCAATGATGAATACCTAGACGAAATCATTGAACTTCATCAGAGCCAGGTCCAACAGCAACTTTTCAGAACAACAACACTCTGAATGTTTTGATGTCACCAAATCGTAGCATACCCTCTTATTACTAAGAAAGCCCTTGAGATACTCGTACTGTTTCTTACAACGTATCTTTGCGAGCAAGCTTTTTCGAGGATGGTAGATATAAAAACGAAGAAAAGGAACAGACTTTGGTGCAACATTTATAAATGATTTCGTGGTTTAGATTAACACTTTATATTTATGAATAGATGAAAATTTAATATTTTATTTCTTCTAATTTAATATTTTTATACTATATTGTCCTCATCACTCAATAACTAGCTTTAATATAACGTTTTGTCTATTTTATTTTCGTAGTAGTTTTTATAATGTTTATGTTTTTCTCATTCTTCGGAACGCAATGAATTCAAGTTTTCCTTATTTCTAATTATTACGCGTTTCGAAGATATAAATTGCGTATTGTTACATAATCCAACTAATTATTTAACATATTTCATCTTAATTTACGCATAATTAAATAACTACACCATAATAAAGTGAAATATTTTTGTTTTGCCACTATTTTTCCTATTTCTAAAACCTACTAACAGTAGGTTTCCAACAAAATTATTATTGATCTATATTCTTTAAACCATACCGTTTTTGGAATTATGGCAATTATTTATAATAAAAATTTTAATTCATAAATATGGTTTACAGAAAAGAAGTTACAATGTGTATTAAAAGGATTGAAAAAACCCATCAAAAATAGGTTTTAACAGTTGAATATACGTTCTTTTATCGGTAAGCATCCTTATAAAAAATAATAAAATGTATGTTATAATTGTTATCTTTATAACTACTTAGAATATCTAGTTATAATTTTTCAGATCATGCGACCGCCCCTATGTAGGGGCCAGGGGGTTAAGGCACTCGACTCGTAATTCGAAGGTCGCGGGTTCGAATCCCCGTCATACCAAACATGCTCGTCCTTTTAACCTAGGGGCGTTAAAATGTAACGGTCAATCCTACTATTCGTTGTTAAAAGAGTAGCCCATGACTTGGTGATGACTAGCTGTCTTCACTCTAATCTTACAGATAAATTAGGGACGACTAGCACAAATAGCTCTCGCGTAGCTTGGCGTGAAATTCGAAACAATTCTATTTTTTATTCGTAGTCATTTTTATATTTTCTCTTTCTTTCTATTACATATTTTGTATTATTACATTAAAAACATTTTCAAACACATAAAAACTGGCTTTATGTGATCACTTCTATTGAATTTGTTTCTACCCTAACTCATATCCTTTAATTAATTTCAGATTGTTCTGATGTTATTCTTTGTAGCGAATGGTCTTTTTACGAGATGTATTATTTGCTACTCAGCGTCATTATGTATACACTATTGTAATCTAGTTCTTTTGCTGGTAGGTTCTCTTTAAATTATCTGGTGAAAACATTCTGTCCATGCAACGAGAATAAACTATATTATTTTATCCTTGCTTTACGATATATGTAACGTTGCAGAACTCTCATAAAATTATTCTTTAACAAAATTTGTTGTTAAGCCTAAATTAACACAATAATGAACTACGTATTCTCTGCAAACTATGGGCATCGTTATATTTTAACAAACACACAAAACATTTATCTTGCTACGCGAGTGAATTTGTTTTACTGTTATATTTGGGCCTGGCATGGCCTAGCGCGTTAAGGCGTGCGCTTGGTAACCTGAGGGTCACGGGTTCGCGCCAAACATGCTCGCCCTCAAAGCCGTGAGGGCGTTATAATGTGACGGTCAATCCGACTTTTCGTTGGTAAAAAGAGTAGCCCAAGAGTTGGTGGTGAGTGGTGATGACTAGCTGCCTTCCCTCTAGTCTTACACTGCTAAATTAGGGACGGCTAGCACAGATAGCCCTCGAGTAGCTTTGTGCGAAATTCCAAAAAACAAAAGCAAACAAACTATTATATTTTCTTATGCTTAGTTCAAGGCATATGACGTCTTGGTTTGAAAAAAAAAAAAACTTTTAAATTTCAATAATAACTTCTTTCATTTCAATGTAGAAAGAACTTTTTAAAGTGTGAAGTATAATACAGACCTCGGAAGCTGTACTTGTGATTAGCGTTTATCAATCTAGAACTTATTATTGTAATATTTCACACATCCTTTCTTCGTAACCACGCTCCAATGAACCTATAATCTACACTTACTTAGAGTATATTTATAAAACTTTGATTTTAACGGTATGCGCCACTAGCTCCAATAACATCAAATTCAAACAAATTACATTGTAAATATAGTTTATAAGAATTTATTAACGCCTTGCATTGTTGACAGACCCTTGGTAGCCAAATGAATTTATAGAATCCTAATATTAACAATAGGGTTCTTAGGGAGTTTGGAATCCTAATATTATCTATTTCATAATTTACTTTCTTTTTCAGACAATTCTATAACCAACGTCAACATATTCACTTGTACGTTTTAAACGTGACACTATTTGTTGTAGTTTTGGTGCATGTTACATGAAAGAAATTTCATATTTTATACAAAAATGTATGTCCCTTTTCTGGAAATGCTCTAACATTTTTTAGGCTTAAGATGTTCTTTATTGGAGCTACAGGACTAATTGAATCCTGTGTAGGATCATCAGGATGTGTTGTATTTTGTGTAATATTCGTTGAACCCTGAGCAACAATCTACAACAATATCCCAGTGTGAGTGTGTCTTACAAAGGGTTCTTTCTAAGACTTCGGTGAGAAAAGAAAGCTTATCAAACATATAAAACATCGCACAAAGTAAAGATTCATGCAACATAACTTTATTCACAGATTACATGGAATGACATTGAGTGTTATTAATCAGTATCTGTGATATAAGATGTTTGTTACCAAACTAACCAGAAGACTCAAAATGACTATTTTATATGTTGGTTTAATCGGTTCAAGATGGTCAGTGAAGAACAAAACATGTACAAAAAAAAATAAGGGTAACATATTTAAGTTAGTATTAAAAAAAACACTGAAAAACATTCATCCTTTGTATGATTAAAAAAGCAGTTCATATTTTAAGAATTTTCTACTATTAGAAGTGAGAGGTAAGTTAGTGGCCCAGGTCTGGTGTTCTTTTGCGAGGAGCTGCCTTAATAATGTCATCAACTCGAAGAATCATTTCTGCTGCTTCGGAAGCACTCAACAACACTTGTCGCTTGACAGCATATGATTCTGTGATACCTATCTTCTCAACATCTGCTATAACTCCTCCTTCTATGTCTGTTTTAGAAACAAAGATTATTTTAATTATTAAGTTTCACCCATGTGTAGCTTTCTAAAACAAACATAATATGCTATCAAATTAAAATACATTTAAAACTGGAAGCTTGATATTAAAGAAGATATTTGGTGATCAGTATTCTACACCTAAAGGATATTTTGTGATACGAGGGTTAAAATCCAGCCAACAAATAGAGAATTAGAGTTCAATACATAACAAGGATAAAAATTCACATGAAAAGTGTTCTTGTCCTATTTATTATACACTATAGTAATATAACACTTCAACGTCACCAATTGAAAAAAAACAACGTTAATTTCATTTCATGGTACTGTACGAAAACAAAGGTACAAAATTATCAAATTTAAACACAGAAAAAGAAAATATTCAAACAAATGCTGATGTTCTTTATAACTATTACAATATAAACTTTAAGAACAACCACAGAACATATTAATTAAACACAAGATTGATGATCCATTTACAAATTTTGTTAACACAGAGGTAAATTGAGTATTAAAGTTACATTTAACAGTCCAACTTAAAATAAATATTTAATAGAAAGCACCTTATATCTTTCAACAATAACTGACTAAGATCTCAAATATTACTTTGACAGCTTACACTCAAACACAATCTGGGGTTACCTCGATAGTTCAGTTTTTCAAAGATAAAATAATTACTATTAATAAGAAAGTCTGAGATATGTTAAAAATTCACTAAACAGTAAAACATCTCACCAATTCCATATGTGTTCTTTCCTTCAGCATGGGCTGCTCGAAGCTCAGATATTAGCTGTGCGCTATCATAACCAGCATTATCAACAATTATTGTAACCATCTGTTGGAGTAAATCACACATTTAACATTAACCATTGACATACAACATACTTATCATGTTTTCCATAAACTTTATTTTTCATTGAAAATAAATTATATGTTTACTGGTTTGTAACAAAACATGACATAACACATCCTTAATGTTTTAATTGGAAAGTTATTACTTTTTTTATATATGTGATATTTCACGATATCATACTTTTAAAAAGATCAATTTTATATCCTTAACTAACTTTGTAAAATATAAACTAGGTTAAAAGTTTAAGAATTAAATACGATGTCATGAAATAAAGGTTTCCAAGTAATGAACACTTTACCTGTCGCAGAGCTTTAGCAAACGATTCTATTGCCATAGCTTCTTTTCCTGGAGTTTTCTCAGCAAGTTTACCAACAGCCGTAGCCATAAGCATCTCAGCACTTCCCCCTCCAAACACAATACGGGTTTCCTTTACAGTTTGTGATAACACGCAGAGAGCATCATGCAGTGATCGTTCAGCCTCGTCTAAGATCTGCTGAGTAGACCCACGTAGAACAATGGTGCATGCTTCTCCAAGTGGTACTCCAGAGAACTTCAACAGTTTATCTTCTCCAATCATGACTTCTTCAATCAGGTTACAATAGCCCAGTTTAACTTTGTCTGGACATCCAAAAGTAGACACTATCTCCCCACCTTCATAAAATAAAAAGATTATTACGTGCATTTATAAACCCATCTTAACATCATGAATATATTAACTAAGCAAAAGTTGATAGGTTTAGTGTCTTACATAGCGTTGTTTGAAGCTGAATAAAACTTTGGCATGGAACCTGAGATAATGTCCAAGAACTGACTACAAATCATCTGCTCATGTAATAATGTAGAAAAATGTTTCATACTAATCTATTTTACAGTTAACCCTTTCCACATAAGTCATGAGTTGAAGTCCATGTCATCATGTTTATTGATTTTTATTAAAAATTTTGTTGAACTACTATTTCATGAGTTTTTTTCCTTAAGTTTGGAATCAAATTGTAGATTATAATTCAAGCTTTCATTTTACACATATTAAACAAATATGCCTAAACATCTGCTTACGTGTCACGTGGTACACTGAATGTAGTACTGGTTCAAATTACCTTTGTGATGTCAAATTTACGAAGTCTATTTTTGTATAAACTCATTACCAATAATGATAAGCCAGAATATAAAAAAAAATTTAATTTTTTCTATTTGCCAAGTTATCACTACTTTGTAAATACAATGGCTCCCACTCACCTCATTCCATTTTTGAAATTGTCCCTTATATACAGTTACTTCTATACATGATGTGAATAGCCAATCATAAGCTCAGAATGTACTCTTAGTAGTTTTAAATATAATGATATTCCTTTCAAAATAAACCTTCAAACTTGCAAGTTAACTCTTTAATCTCTTCATAACTTCATATATTTGAAGATTTAACTACAGATTTGTAGTTATATTTGATATATTATAATGGAATTCTTGGAAGTAACTCATGATTTTCGTAGTGTATGCTTATAAAACCTAAAAACAGAAATTAGGTTTACATCCTCTGTATGGGAAATGTTTTAAGGCTTAGAAAGTTAAGACTAGTACCAACAAGTACAAAGGTCATAACTATTAGAAATACTTGTGTACTATAGTTACTGTTCTATGTCTTAATACAAATAAATTTCATAACTTATTTCTAAATAATAATACTCTATATACATATACACTTTATATTAACTGAAGTGTGACTGTATTCTACCAAATACTAGCCCACTAATAGACAGCCTAAAACTAAAGGTCAGTTTTATATCACTGGATACTGTAACATGAGTACTGTGTTATTGTAACTTCAATATTGCTAGTCAGGGAAGGCTAAAAAAATCAATAATAAATTTAATACATGCTGTTACAATATTTAAGCTATTTAGTCTAAATACTCAAGTTTTCATTTTATAATCAGTAGTCATTCTAAGACAAGGTATAATTTATCTTCATTTTCCAATTGTATACAGCAGTTACGAGATTGGTCAAATCAACTGAACTTGCACAGATCTGTCAGTGAAATAACAAAAAGGTTTTTTCCTACAAAACATTTGATAAAACTATCTGGACAAAGACTTCACATGTAAAATTTGAAAAGTATTTTTAATCTTAAAATGAAAATTACTTTGCATGTTGAATAGGTAACATGTAAAAGTAAAGTCATGAGAAAAACATTCTTTATGATGAAAAACCCAATTGAAATAAAAATGTATCTCAGAACAGCTGGTATGAGTAAACACTTTTAATGATAAGGAGAGAACATTTTGACCTTCCTCAGTCATCTTTAGGTTAAGAAAGAGTTTGAATGTGGCCACTGATGGACACGTCTTAGGGACAAGAGTATAAATGGGTATGATAAAATTAACTACGAAATCAACAAAATAAAGCACTTCAACAGCATCAACAAATTCCCTCAAAAAACATGGAAAAAATTATACACATACTTAGACCAACAATAAATCCCAAGATACAACAAACTACAAAACCTTTTACTGCTACATACCACATGTTCCCGACATTAGCGACAAAACAACAAACATTCGGAAAAAACTTAAAAAACACAACATTCCATTAAACACCAAATTTATTCAAAAACCAAGTACAAAACTGAAGTCCATACTATGTAAAAACTACACTGACAAACATAACATCAACATAATTTACAAAATACAATGCAACAACTGCCACAACTTTTTTACTGGAGAAGCAAGCAGAAAAATGGAAACTAGATTGAAAGAACAGAAAATTATACCTTCACACATTTTTTTAATACTGCAAATAAAATAAACACAACATAATTGTATAAAACACCCAGATATTAAATAGCAAAACAAATATAAACAAATGCAAAATCAAAGAAGTCCTATTTATACAGCACCTAAAACCAAAATTAAACCAATATAAAGGAATATCTTTATACCTATACTAATTAATAACCTAACATCCTCCTTCAATGCCCCCTACAATCCAGTTTATACTCTCGTCTCCAAGACGTGTCCATCAACAGTCACATTCAAACTCTCTTTTTCTTAACCTGAAGATGACCTAGGAACGTTTTTCGCTCCTTATTATTAAAAGTGCTAATATCCGTACCAGCCATTCTGGTACGTTTTTTTCTTAAGTCTTAAATTCCTTAAAGATATTGTGTATGAAAACATTGCAATATTTACCGAAAATATGCCAAATTTCAAAAACATAGGCTAACTAATTTTAAAGTAATAGAATGAAAATTATATCAAGCACTAAAAGAGTAAATGCCAGGAGGTAGGTGGACTTGTGTTTCTAAGTCTTTTGTACACAATTTTTGATAAGTAGAATTACGATCACATGTGAATTAAAGTTGCAAAAAAATATCAATGTTAGAAAAACACAGGTTCAAGAAGTCTTTACAGAAATGAAATAAAAACTCTATAACTAGAGCATGTTTAAGAGGTGGACCGCTCTTCTTCCTTAAAACAAATTATGTAGGCTGGCATACCTACTTTTGACAGTGTTTGAAAATATAATTTAAATTACATAGACATGTATTTTTATATTTTGATACTAAAAACAGTCCCCTAAGTATCAAGTTAATTCATCTACCTGTAAATCATTGGTTTACTGGTTGTATACTTTAAACCTAACTTTTGTAAATTTTTTTTATTATGTTTATCAAGATAGTTTCTAAACACAGTTAACACATACATCATGCTTTGATGAAGACCTAAAGGATTAGTTTAACTTAGTTCTTCAAACTTGGATTTTTGAGTGAATATCAATAAATCACAGTAAATATAGCAAATACTCCACCTGGTGTGTGAAAACAAAATTAACAAAGCCCAAAATAAACTGATGTACAGATTTTGTTACAAACAAACAGGGTAGGTCAGGCCAGGTCAAAAGTGAAAGTAAGGAATAAGACATTTGCATATACATACCAACAGATCAAAGTGAAGAAAAACACAAGACTGAGAGGACAAATACCTGTCACTAAAGCAAGTCGCTCAATGCCGTCAAAATCTGCATGTTCAATGGCCATGACACCAGCATCAGCAAACAGTTGCTCGGGGTAGTTATAAATCAGCTGGCGATTAATAAAAACGTTGATGTTGTGTTTCAAAATCATTTCCACCTAGAAGGTAAATTGAACACAAACTATAGGTATAGTACCTGACTGTTCTTTTTACAACAAACAAGCAAGTACACACTTTATCAATATTAAACTAATAACAGTACACTTGTTGTAACATACAGCTTATTAGTAAAGATCTCAGCTATAAATAGATTAAGTAGAATATTATGATACACTACAGAAGTGTAAGCTAATATATCTTAAACATGTTGTAAAAGGCACGCAACAGATTAAAAAAACAAACTTCAAACCAACCATATATTTTGTTGTATTTAGTTTTCTATATTTGTCCCATGAATTATAAGTACTTATTTTTTTCTCCTATTTTTTCAGTATTAGCAGCAAACAAAACTGACATGTAGTTACATGTAGTTGAAGTAAATTTTTCTTTTAGGTGGAAAAAATTTGGGTCCATAAATCGTATAGTTGAAACAGTACAATCATTTGTCTGTAAGGCCTAACTGCAAGGTTTAAAACAAATACTGTAAAATAGGTAACATTTCCTTTAGTAACACACTTAACATTACAATCTTCTTGTATCCCACCCGTTATTCATTATGGTATATTACATCTGCTACTGTTTGTAAAATATACTAATTGATCCACTAAAATAACTTCCATGACTTGAATTTATACATTCAAAATAATGTAACGACACCCATGGAAACAGTATTTATAATAATGCAACACCACCCTCAGAAAGAGAGTATTTATAATAGACATCTCATTTCTAAATTTTAAACAAGTGGTTCCATTTAAACTTTCAGAGTTGTTCAAATTTAAATCCCATTTTCTATGTAATTTTTTTTTGAAAATCTCTATTCTCTGTAATTTGAATAATAAAACAAAACAAAACTTACAATAAGACATAATGCAATATATGGAAAAATGATATCCCAGCCAGTAGGTTAGGGATTCTATGCATCAGATAAATGACTGTTTCTGACATGAAGCCAGATAATGCACTTTACATGCTTCTATATCAAATTAATAAACAAACTTAGATGGTTATATTATCCACAAAACCTTGAACCATTAAATACATTAAGCATAAATCAACTTATTGCAAAAATTCATGTTATTGGTTCAAAAAATGTTTTAATTCATTATTTTATAGAGAATCTCTTACCTTGTCTTTCATTTTTTCCTTCTCTGCAAGTTCTAATTCTGCAACTTTTGCAACTGAATCTACCCTCACTCGTGATCCAAACACTTTAATTTTGTCAGTATCCATGGGAGTATTCGCAATTAGAATACGAGCCTTTTCAATCCGCTTGGGTTGATTCACACCCACCTTTTTATCCAACAAAAATCCTGAAAAAAAAAGAAGAAGAAGAAAGCCATGTATAAAAATTAACATAAAATATACAAATTCCCATTTGTCTGTGGGTCCATGACAGTTAGATACAGAGTTCATGGAGTTATAGATATTAATAGTATAATCAATCCCAATAATTACAGTTGAGGTGCCCTCTATGTTTTACCAGGTAAATTAATTATTTCACCCATTTGTGTTGGTAAATTCTCTATCCCTCTGTACGATTGGGTCCAAGTACACTTTCAATCGAACATCTTTATTATAAATATATTTCAGCAAACTTGGCATCAAAACAATTTATCACTCCTAACCTTACTTTCAAAAGGAAGTATTAATAGATATCAAATTCTCAATCATTACTCTCATGTCATAAGATATATCTGTACTTTTAATTCTCAGATAAAGATGTATCTACAATACAGTTTTTACACTTCCAGTTAACTAAAAACACAAACAGCATGATGAATCTTTATGATTTTGCAAGATACTGATATATGTGAGAAGCCCCTGCCACTTCTCTTTGTCCATTATTTTTGACAATTCAAGTTGATTATTTTACATTCAATGGATAAAACATTTTATCCTCTATAGAAACTTTAGTCACTAACCACTAGCTAGTATACATGCTTGGTTTTCATTATCACAATTCTTGTCTATAACTGCTTAGACCTTCTTAACCTTATCTATATATTAAAATCTTACAAAATGTCAGATTCAAAGAAAAAAATCATTCTCCATTTTGTTTTATATTTCAGGAGTTTTTTGTCACTGAATGATGGATGGCAAATGTAAAGTTTTACTAAAATAAGTTTCGATATTCATTCAGGAAGTTAGAGAGGTCATGAAAACTGAAATACGAACTTTTGGTAGAAATGCTTTATTAAAAACTTGAACTTTTTAAAGATGCCATATAAGTCATTTATAAAAGAAAATCATACCTGAGGTAAGACTAAAGTAATCACACAAATTATTTCAACAACTTAACAAGGTTATTTTGGTTTGTAAGTTGCAGTTTCTTTTACAACTCTGCACTAACAACAAACCAACAACATAACTAATGTTCTATTACTTCCTCACCTTCATCAAGAAAAGAGTCAGTCAAACTTCCCCCAAGTTTCTTCAAAACTTGGATGGCCTGTAGGTTTCCAGAGCCTTTTAGTCGTACAACTGCATCAACAGCTAACTTAGCAAAAAAGTCTTTACTTTGCGAGAGAATCTTGGAACTCAGAGTCGTTCTTGCAATGTTCATCAAATCTTCATAAAACTTTTCTTGGTTACCACTAAAAAATAGGTTTAACAAAAATTAAAGAATTTCATACCACAAGAAAACACAATCATTGATAAGAACATAATTACAAAATTGTCAAGTTAAACGAAGATATTTTACATGAGTTATTCTCAAGATGCAATACTTCTGAAGTTACACAGGATGATTTCCTGCCAATGTTCCTATGACAGAACATCACTTATTTAGGTTACCAAGCATATTGATGTTCAGATTAGCTTTTAAAGTTAACTTATTTACAAAAAATGTTTACTATATCAAAGTTTTTACAGAACTATTTAATTTTTGTAAGTTATGGTTGTAAAAAAATGTTAAGCTGTCAAAATGTCCAAGAATATTATAATTTAAAGTAAAACATTTGAAAAGTTGCTTATATTAGTTATAATAAACATACTTTTCTACTCAATGGTGGGAAAAATAAATCTCTTAAACTTCTACATTTTTATACAGAAACATGTCAATAACTTTGATCATACTGATAGGATAAATATAGAAATTTATGTATACATTATGGTAAAAATGCTAAAATGAGAATCACTAGTGAAAGATTATTATGATGATAGAAGTTTCAGAGATTTATTTTCCCCACTGATGATTAGAAAAGTATGTTTTTTTTATAACTAATATATGCAATTTTTCAAATGTTTTACTTTAAATTATAATATTCTCAGACATTTGGACAGCTTAACATTGTTTTTAGAACCACATCACAACTGCAAATCAAATAATTATAGTTCAGAAAATTGGGACACTGAAAGAACATTTAAAATGAAGTCAATGTTATGTAATATACAAATTACCAAAAATCAAGGAGAAAAATTTGATGACGTACAATATGAAAGTGTTTTTTTGACAGGTTGTTTAGACAGAGCATTCACAAAACAACTTAATTGAATGGATGTCAACAGCCTACTGTAGAAATAAGTGTAAAGGATGATAACATTTCCATTCTTCCATCTTTGGTCTTCAGTAAAGATTTTTGAGCTTTGTCCTTTAAGCATGTGTTTCTACAACAGGCAGTTGACATCCATTCAGCCAAGTTTCAAAATGAAAGTGATCCCTACAATACCAGAGACACTGTTTAATGGGTTGGTAGAAAACTGGCAAAACCTCCAAGATTCAGTCTAAGTTTTGAAAGGAAGTGACATTACTCTCTAAAATACATGGTTTGAGAAACTGTTGACTCATGTTTTCAAAGTGAATAAATAACTGATAAAATCAAGTAATAAAGGTCTTTACCTTTATCCACAACAAAAGATAGTTGCTAAATTTAAAACCCAACCATATGTTAGCTCACCTGTTATCCCTTGCAAAGGAGGTTAAGGCATCCCTTGCTTCAGTGACAGCTTTTCTCCATCCTGCAATAATTGTTTGAGGATGGAGTTTCATGTTGATCAGCTGTTCAGCTTCTTTTAAAAGTTCTGAGGCAAACACTGCCACTGATGTTGTACCGTCACCAACCTCGTCATCCTGAACCTTGGAAATGTCTGCAGTTACAACGGAAGCATTAAATGAGTCATTCACTCTACTAAAACATTTGTTTGTGAAAAAAATAGTTCCATCTCATAACCCTATAAAATTGAATCAATGAGAATGTAAATGACAGTTTGACTGGTGAGCTGAGAGTAATCAACAGTTAGTATGATGTTAATCTGATTCCATTAGTTGTATAGCTCTACATGAAACAAGCATGATTTTAAATTAGATAACAGAATATCAAATTATTCATTAGATCCATGATATTAAAACTCATTCAAATCACTTCTAATCTGTAACTGTGAAACACTGGACCATATGAACAAATTAAAATCAATAAATTAGACACCAGCTTTGGAAGACAAATGAAAGAGAAAATACTTAATGTTTTATGTTTAAGCAAATATAAATTTTATTAAAGTTTTCCAAAAGAAGTTTTAGTAAAAAGTAGAAATATTTAAGCAGCAGCTCCATGATATATTTAGTGTTTTTGTTTCCTTACCAATAAGTATTTTTGCAGCTGGGTTGTCCACACCAACCGACCTCAAAATTGTAGCTCCATCATTTGTACATTCTACCTTCCCCTCTTGTCTTCCCTCACATAAAAGAATTTTATCCTACACGGACAAGTAAAAAAAGAACATTAAAGTATTTAAAAAAATATTTTTCCAAATGAAAGGGGTTAAGAAAATTTATAACTTAAAATAGAAAAGCTGAGAAGGTTTACTGACTGCTGGTCTGACAGGATGTTCACTTCTTATGTGCATCTAATTAATAAAATAACAAGGAATTGTTTTTAATTTAATGTATGTAATAAAAAAACACTGTCATAAAAGTAAAACTCTCTACATTGAACATTATTCTCATTTTAAAAATTTCTACTTGTGTTCTTTTGTCCTCCCATTATCACCATTAAATATGAAAAACAAATCCCCTATAGATATGTTACCTTCCAAATATTTTAACGTGTTGTCATATGATAACCATTCATCCCAGCTATCATCTTTGTAGAACTCCTTTGAACCCTTTCCAACAATACAAGGTTTTTCTTAATAAACCCATGACAAAAAATTCTCCAACTGATGCCTAAACAATGACCATTAAATGGTATAATAACCACTTTTGACTTGTGTTCAATATTTCTGTGCTATATAACACAAAATCCTGTTTGACCCATCACTAGTAACAGCACACTGCCTGGATGGTGCAAGAACACCAAGGTTCTTTTTTTTTTCTTCAAAATATTGTCCAAATTATTCCTACAAAATTATATTTTGAAGTTTGATAATGCACACACGCTACCTTGCAGTTTTTATCACAAAAAAGTAATTTATTTATGCAACCCATCAAATCATCTGAATTACATTGGGTCAATCGATGTCAAATCATCCAGATTTTGGAAAATTATTTAGGTGATCCCCTCAGAATGCTTTGAAAAATTCACATGTACTCATTTACCCACATAATGAAAAATTGCCAAAGATTACATCAATATCTCTAATAGTTTCTGATTTAGAGCCCTGTAAAATTTAGTTAATTTTTATTTTTAGCAAATTCATTTTCAGGCAACTTTGGCTGCTTAAAGCTGCAAGAGTAATAATGGTAGAAGGCTGAAATTTGCTACACTAACTGAATTAATCTCACTTAGGTTTTTTATAGTGAGGCAGTAAAATCACCTGGAAATCCAAAATCGTAAAAAACATTGGTTTATTTAATAAGCCATAGCTCTAAGACTTAACATGATACGAAGCTGAATTTTGTTTTCTAATTTCCTATAACATATCAGTTGATAAATCAGCAGTTGTTGTAGTTAAAAGTCTATTAGATCTCCTGTAAAATAATGTAGTTCCATGCAACCTTTTATGATTAAGCTAAAAATAGCCCTACTTCAGGCCATAGTTTGACCATGTCACCAGTTAATCAGCCTTTTCAGATTTTTCTCATATATTCTTACATCTCTGAATATGATTTACAAAAAAAATCAGGATGGTGTTCAACCTACTTTTTGAGTTACAATTTTTTAAAGTATCCTCTGACCATACATTGTTTACTTGATAAAAAAAAACTTCAATTCAGGTGTTACTGTGTGCAAATATATCCAAACAATTTTGAAATAATTTATGAATCCCATTGAAATATTCTAATCAGTCTTTACCATTTTACATCTCTGAACATGATCTTCAAAGAAATCAAGGTTGTGAAAAATAATAAATTATCAAATTTTACGTGTCTGATATGTTCCATTGGGCAAAAGGACCACATTCAGGGCATTCAATTCTTTCTTGTCAAACAGGAATCAGTTCTGCAGAATTGTGTAGTTTGATCCACTTAAGCAAAATGCAAAACTGTGGCTGGTATTAGGTCACATTATAGCTTTATTTTGCACACTACCAACAAATTGTGTATGAGAAGGCTATCAGATAATGATGTGTACACAGTTGTAACTGTTGGTAGTAGCAGTGAAAGTGATGCTGCAGTAGCTCAAATAGGGTCTAATGATAGCAATGACAATTATCAGCCAGGGAAACATGTGGCATGCATGTATGATGATGAATGGTATGTGGGAAACATAAAAGATAGATCAGATGTACATTCTGATGTGTTGGTGTCATTTATGAAGAAATCAAGAAACAAACTGTTCTCATGGCCTGCAAGGCTACGTAAAGATGAAAGCTGGATTCCTTTCCAACATATTCTTTGTCTGATAAGTGCACATACCATGCAAGGCAGTAGTGCTCGCCCCTATGTTCTAAGTCAAAGTGATCTCAACATAATCAAACTCGAATTTCAGAAATTTATTCAAGGTGTCTGAACAAAGCAATATTTATTTGATGCTGTTAAGGCTAATTTATTGACAAAGCAGTTTTTGAAACATTTCATTGTTACGATTACTGCAGTTTGGTGTGACTAAAATCTGTCTCAGTTATCCCCTGTTGCAGCACTATGCTTTTTGTGTCTGATTTACCTTTGTATTTATTATATTATGACTCTTAAACTCAGACATATCTGCATAACTATAATGCATACACAATATGCATTGTCATGTGACCTAACTAGTTATGCCAATAAACTTATTCAGAAATGAATTAACTCCTACTTGTTTCTTATAACTTAATTATTTAACATTGTGAAAGGCTGGTTAGAATATTTCAGTGGGATTCATAAAATTCTGACAGGTATTTTTCAAAATTGTACAGATATATCTGCACACAGTAACACACCTGAACTAAATTTTTAAAAAATAAAGTCATAGTCAGATGATAATTTAAAAAATTTATAACACATAAAGTAGGTTGAACACCATCCTAATTTTTTGTGTAGATCATATTCAGAGATGTAAGAATATATGGTAGAAATCTGAAAAGGCTGAATAACTGGTGACATGGTCAAACTGTGGCCTGAAGTAGGGCTATTTTTAGCTAAATCATAAAAAGTTGCATGCAGCTAAATATTTTTACAGGAGATCTAACAAACTTATTTACAACAAATGCTGATTTATCAACTGATATGTTATAGGAAATTAGAAAAAAAATTTAGCTTTGTATCATATTAAGTCCGAGAGCTATGGCTTATTATATAAACCAATGTTTTTTACGATTTTGGGTTTTCAGGTAATTTTACAGCCTCACCATGCAAATCCTAAGAAAGATAAACTTGGTTTGAGACCATTTTTGAATTCTGTGAGATTAATTCAGTTGGTGTAGCACATTTCAGCCGTCTACCACCATTACTATTGCAGCTTTAAGCAGCCAAAGTTGCCCAAAAATGAATTTGCCAAAAATTAACTAAATTTTACAGGGCTGTAAAACAGAAACTATTACAGATATTGATGTAACCTTTGGCAATTTTTCAGTATATGGGTAGATGAGCACAAGTGAATTGTTTCAAGGCATTCTATGGAGATCACCTGCAGCCCCCTGAATGATTTTACATGGAATGACCCATTTGTATACTCACACCATCCTTCTAGCAACCAGGAACACCTTAATATCACTAACAAACTTAAGAAATTTATTGACCATTCCTTTATTTATGTCACTAAAGTAAATCAAAAGGGCCAACTGTTCTAACACAAAGCCCTGAGTTACCCCACGAGTGATATTAATCTACAAGTATCAATGATACCAGTTATTGGCTTTTCTCATTCCATCTAGTGTTAAATTCAATAAGCTAATTTATCATCCAGATCCATTTGTTTAAGAAGCTGTTTTATCATCATGTGCTTAACACAAATTCAATTCAACTAAACCCACACCTGTATTGTCATCAATGTAAGCAGCAGCCTTTATAAAGAATGTTAAAAGATCAATAAGTAAAATTTGTATTAATAAAAATTACATGTATTTGAGTGACTCACCATTCCTTTGGGTCCTAGAGTTGATTTCACCAAGTCTCCAATAGCAATAGCACCTATAAAAGATGACATTCGTGCATGTTCTGCCTTTTCTTCTTCTGCCTCTCCTTTCAAAATACGAACTGGATTCAGGGACAATGCCTAATAAAAAGGAAACATTTGCATTAAATGTTTATCACGTAAACTAAAACTGATCACATTATTTAAAATTTCCGATAAAACTGACACACGAGTAAATGTGATTTTAGAGTAATTTTAGCTTTTATTCCATACATTCACCACACAGGTTTCACAGACATCCCATGCAATTTATAGAAAGTTACTTTTGCATTTTAAGGATAAAAGTTCCTTTTCCACAAATATTTTGCTTTAACAGAACAGCAGTTGCCCACACTTTTAGCTGTTTTTTTTTACAGGCTTTCTTTCTCACAAGATAGCAAAGGTTTTATCACATAAATTTATGTATGTCACAAGAGATCTTTAATGTGACTTGTTCAACTCATACCTGTATTTTAAAACTAATGTTTATCAGTTTTGGCAAAAATTGAAAATCAGAAATTGTTCATGTGAATGAAAATTTCAATATATCTATCAACAACCTTCTTATTACACACATTTAATTTTTTTCTTAATGCTTTTAAGCAATGAAAGCAAGTCATACAGAGGAAATTTTTTTTTCATTACAAAACAGTAAAAATAATTCCCAAACTGAAGAATAATTAAAATAATATAATCATTTTTTCAGCTTAATTTTTTTTTTAAATAATTTCACGCAAAGCCACACGAGAGCCATCAGCACTAGTCGTCCCTATTTTAGTAATGTAAGACTAGAAGGAAGGCAGCTAGTTATCATCACCCACCATCAATTCTTGTGATACTCTTACCAACGAAGAGTGAGATTGACCAAACATTATAACACTCTCACGGCTGAAACTGAGAGCATGTTTGGTGCGACAGGAATTCGAACCCGCGACCCTCAGATTAAGAGTTGAACGCCTTAACCCACCTGGCCATGCCGGACCTTTTAAATTCATAACAGTGAAATTTAAAATAAGAACACTAAAGATTTCCAAACTAGTCGTGTTTCTTTCTTTTTTCTTTGAAGTATGTTCATGAATCAATTTTACTACGTTTATAAACTCGGCGTGTTTCGAGTAGGCCTAATACTAACACTGAGTCATTAGTTTTGAAACTCAATAAGCAATAATAATAGCGATATTACAAGAATATCTTTTAGCACACAAAGAAGTGCCTGACCTTTTACAGATTTCCTTGAGTTATACATAATATTTAAATAAAACTTACAATAACTTACCATTTTGGAACTTAAACTTAAAAGTCAAAATTCACCCGACTAAAGGGAATACGTTGAGAAACCACTATCGAACAAACGTTACCAAGCCTACACTTTCAGTGTTTTCCGACCACGCCACTTTTCTTAAAAACTAGTTTAACGATTTGGCCCTCTGTTAAAACTGTTCAAACATTTTTAAATTATTATTTCGTATATTAAATACGAATATTACATTCGAAAATATAATTTATACTTAAAAAATAAAGCATCTGAAAATTTGACTGTTTTTTATTATAAGATGGTAACAGTTGATAAGAGTGATTTTATGAGAATTTTTAGAGTCTATTTGTTCATCTTTCTTGCTTATTGGCTAGTTATTATAAATTTAAAATATGGAAATTACACAACCTAGATGTTTAATGTATATCTGGCATTTGACTATTCTGATCCTGAAACGTGTAACACTGTAACAACACTGAAATACAAATATATTTTAAAGCTATATTCTCAATGCTGTACTTTAGTTTTGTTAGTTTGGAACAGTAATGACGTAATAAGGAAGAAGCTTCATCTAACAGCTGGAGATGGTATATTATATCTACGTACGAGAGGGAGAAAGAAGAAGAATATATACTAAAAGCAGGTGAGCGTAAAGTTCAAGCAAGATCGAAGTTCGAAGACACGCTTACTGTAAGATATATTTCTCTATGAAATAAACTTCAAATACGTATTCGTCTTCAACGTAAATTTCATATCATGATGTGTAGAGATATATCTCATAGATTTAAAATCTATGACTAGGAAATTTCTGTGTGCTACATGGCAACTGCTATACAAAATGTTGAGTTTTAAGCTACTGTACCATTAAGAAGTAAAGCACTCATACCAGGAGTTATTAGAAATAATTCTTCAACTATTGATTCAGATATTGTTGAACTAAACATTGTAGCATGTCCTAACGGATTGATGATTGGTTTTATTTATTTTAAATTTCTCATAAAGTTACGTGAGGGCTGTCTGCGTAAACAGTCTCTAGTTTAGAAGCAAAAGACTAGAGGGAAGGAAGTTAGTTATTACCATCCACTGCTAACTCTTAGGCTATTCTTTTGCCAACGAATAGTTGAATTGACCAATTATCACATTACAAACTTCTCACGGCTGAAAGGGTGAACATGTTTGGTTGGACGAGGATTTGAACTTTCGACCTACCTGACCATGCTGTGCTCTTGATGACTGGAAAGCCACGTATGACTTTGAGGAATAAATATGTCATACATGACTTTATCTGGGATTGAATTTTAATCAGCTTTTTAGAATGAAAAGCAAATATCCCCGATCCACTGATGCTTAAAAGATCCACAAGGACAGACATTTCAAGTGAAAAATCATCCATTGTAATCATATTTGGAAGTACATCAATGAGGAAATAGGGAACTAAGAAATTTAAGGCAACAATTTGTTTATAGAACAACCTAATGATATCTTTACTAATTCAAAGAATATCTAAATTATATTAGAAAGTTTTAGATTGCTGTCTAGATTCGGCATAGTCAGGTGGTTTAGGCACTCAATTGGCACCTTGAAGGTTAAGGGTTCGTATCCCCGTCGAACCAAACATGCTCGTCCTTTCAGCCGTAGGGGAGTTGTAAAGTTACGGTCAATTCTACTATTCCAAGAGTTGGCGGTGGGCGGTGATAACTAGTTACCTTCTCTGCCTTACTCTGCTAACTTAGGAACGGCTAACGTAGATAACCCTCGTGTAGCTTTGCGTGAAATTCAAAAACAAAGGAACACGCGGTCTAAAATTTAGTATTTCAAATAGACTATGGTCTGAATTTTATTTTTACAATTTAAAAACTCTAAGGAATTATTGTCTAAACTTGGATAATCAATTTTTAGTATTAAAACTATGATTAGAAGTATAGCTTTAATTTATTTTAATAATAAGAACTGTGAATGTCGAAGATTTTAAAGCTGAAGTTCAGATGAATTAACAGTTTTGAAGAATCGAATTATAAAGATAGTATTATTAATTATAAATGTGACAAATGAAATAATCTACTAATAAAAAAGTGGATATTTAGGAAAAGCTGAAGACAGTTCAACTAAATTCGCGAAGTTATTTTACTAAATGAGGCCAATTTACAAAGGTACTAATTTAAACTAAAAAAAAGACAATATTGTACATGAAAAAATATTAAGTTGAACATGGGGTTGTCAGGAAGTAATCCACGAATTTTTTTTTTTATGGTCGTCTTACTAATACAAAAAGAAGAATACCTATAGTAGCGTATAGTTTCAAGAAGTATAACATATATTCATGTTTTATCTGGTTATTTGGCTGATATTTTGAATACTTTCAACAAACGCTGAAAGACAAATTTGGATTTTCGACTACCATGCAAGAAATAAAATTTGATAGCAGTGTTCATCAAAAGAAGCTGTCCAGTTAAGTGATTTGATAATCGACAGTAGCTCTGACTGTTTAATCATTTTAAACTTGGACTTTTAGAAGTTGATAAACTTCGTCACACAGCAATCTTATCTTCTTAACATGTCAAAATAAATTAGTGAAATGGTCCAGAAATAACATGGACAAATTGAGCACTCATATCAAATTTGAAAAACTTTATTCCATTTACATTTTTTTGACTCATATAAAGATTTATAAAGGAGAAATATAAATTGATGCTTAATTTGAGAAATAAAAACGAAACACAAAAAGTTTTTCGTGTATCATAAATTTGAAACCAAAACCGAATATTATAAGTAATAAACTATGTCACAGACATTTGCAAACTTAGCACATTTTACTACGTGTTCTTAAATAAAAGATTTTAGGTTACTATATATCACTACACTCTTTTTAAAATATTAGCATTGTAATTCAATTTGTACCTGTGGCCCGGTATGACCAAGCGTGTTAAGGCGTGCGACTCGTAATCTGAGGGTCGCGGGTTCGCATCCCCGTCGCGCCGAACATGCTCACCCTCCTAGCCCTGGGGCGTTATAATGTTACGGTCAATCCCACTGTTCATTGGTAAAAGAGTAGCACAAGAGTTGGCGGTGGGTGGTGATGACTAGCTGCTTTCCCTCTAGTCTTACACTGCTAAATTAGGGACGGCTAGCAGAGATAGCCCTCGAGTAGCTTTGTGCGAAATTCAAAAACAAACAAACCAAACTCTCCTGTGTTACATTGGGTGAAAATATGACAAAGGCTAAAAAGTTGACAGAGTTTGAACTTGGCAGAATTGTCGAGCTGCAAAAGCAAGTTCTCTCTCAACGTGCCATTTCTGGTGTGATTGGGCGTAGTAGTAAAACTGCTGTTGCAAATGTTTTAAAAGACCCTGAGGGATACGGAACGAGAATTTAAAGTGGTCGGTCCAAGAAAATTTCGCCGACGTTGAGCAGGAGGATTCGACGAGTTATCCAGTAAGACTAAGACACCAGCCGATCGTCGAACCAGATTAAGGCCCTTACGGACACAAAATGCAGCTCAAAAACAGTAAGACGGCATCTACGAGAGAAAGGCTTTAAAAACCGTAAACATCTTCAAAGGTCACGCTTCCTTCCACGCCACAGTTCTGTTAATCTTTGCTGAGAAGCATCAAACATGGGACATAGAAAAGTGGAAGAAGGTTTTGTTCTGTGATGAGAAAATATTTGACCTGGATGGTCCAGATGGCTTCCAACGTTACTGGCACGACAGGGATATCCCACCGAAGACATTTTCTACACGACACAGTGGAAGAGGTTCCATCATGATCTGGGGTGCTTTCTCCTTCCATGGAACAATAGAACTCTCGACACAATTCTGGTCATGTCACTTTTCTTTGTGACTGTTCTGATGTGGATATGTTCATAGCCATTTCTGATACTTTGAACTGGTCAAATATCTCTTGTTTTTTTTATGAATAAGTGTTTATCACAGTTATAGCTTGCGAGGTTTATAGTATACTAATTGTAGTGAATCAACAATCATAAAACTCTCTCTAACTGTTGTGTTTGTTACCTTTGATAAGCTTGAGAGGAAACTGTCTAAATATTTTGGCTAAAACAACAATACTGGTATGTTGCATAAACACATAGTACGTTGTTGATTGTTACGATCGAAAATCTCTTACAAATTTAGAGAATAGGTGTACTCTTGCAATACATATTTAACTATGAGTTACATGAACCTCATGGCCCGGCATTGCCAAGCGTGTTAAGGCGTGCGACACGTAATCCGAAGGTCGCGCCAAACATACTCGCCCTTTCCCATCTCAGCCATGGTGTTATGTATATGTGTAAATATTTTGTGAACGACAACATGTCGTATTGTGTTTGATTTTTCATTTGTATTATTCATTTTTCCATATTGATATTATTGTTTAGAAGTTTAAACTAATATTTTGTTATTCATTTAGGGTAATATTTAGAACTTTCTTGAATTAAGTAGACCAATCATATGTTTGTTAATGAGTGCTGGTGACTTCGTGTCTCGACGTGTAGTCTCGTGCAAGAACGGATATGCGTGGATAGCTCTGGAGTTGTATGGAAATTGCGAGATTGTTCGAGAAATAGGCCTATCGGTATAAAAGACGGTGACGAGAGATAGATTCAATCATCAGTTTTATTCGAGGGAGAGAGATTCAGTCATTAGTTTTATTCGAAGACAAAGAGTGAGAATCAGACACCAGTTTCATTTCAAAAGAAGAGAGTTAGTTATTTGAGAAAGATTAAGTGTTTGCTGTGAATATTCAACTTGGATTTGTGATTGAAATTAGACCTACGGAAGCTGTGATTTTATTTCGTCAATCTCTACGATACATCTGAATTACTGCTTGAGCTGAGAGACGGCGATTTCATTGAACTGTGAACTGTTTCGGAATTTCTTCGTGGGACCAAATTCACACCCTAGACTGGAATTTGAGACTTTCATTTTAGATCATTACATTAGATACAGGCCAGTACCGTTTTGTATCGTGATTTATTTTGAAGTTTGAAACTAATATTATTTTGTTTTTGTAATTAATTTCGAATGTTGTAACTTAATATCTGTCACTATTATTATATAATTTGTTATATCTGTTATATTTGTTAATAGTTTAGTGTAATAAATTATACAAGCTGTTATCTGTGTTTTTCTGTTGCGTTTAATCTACGAAGAACTTGAAACATTAAAAAATACGTAACAGAAAATTGGGGGCTCGTCCGGGATATCGAACAAACAATTTAATTTTATTATAAAATAAGATTTATATTCTATACAGATAGACAGCTTGTATATTTAAAATGGCATTCGAACTTGAAGATTTTATAAACGAATTTAATCGGAATCCCTCTTTCGAATTAATCAGTGAATTAAAAAAATCTGAATTACTTGATGTTGGTAAACATTTTAATTTAGAAGTGAAGCAATCAATGAAGAAAGCAGATATTAAACAAATTATTGTTGAACATTTGGTCCGCCAAAAGGTATTACCTCAAACAGTTGCGCAACAATTGCCTGTCGCTCATTTTGACCCAGATTTCGAATTTAAAAAAATGGAAATGGAAATGAAATTTCGTTTAGAAATTGAAAATAAACGTATTGAGGCAGAACAGGAAAACAGACGCCTTGTTCGTGAGGCAGAACAAGAAAACAAACGCCTTGATGCCGAAATACAAATGGAACGCATTAAAGCTGATAAAGAAATCAATATGAGAAAGGCACAGACAGAAGAAAAGGTTGTCCAAATGCAGTTGGATAATTTTGATGCTTCCAAACAGATTCGTTTAGTACCTCCATTCAATGAAAAAGCTGTAGATACATATTTTCAGCAATTTGAAAAATTGGCCCTTAGGCTAAAATGGCCTACCGAATATTGGACAGTATTACTTCAGAGTGTTCTCAAGGGTAAAGCTCAGGAAGTATTTTCCAAACTCACGGCCGAGCAAAGTTATGATTACGAGCACGTCAAAAAATGCATTTTGAATGCATATGAATTGGTGCCAGAGGCATACAGAAAAAAATTTCGTGGTTACAAAAAGTTTGACAGCCAAACTTATGTCGAATTTGCTCGTGAAAAAGAAACTCTGTTCGACAGGTGGTGTGATTCCAGAGAAATTAAAGATGATTATACGAAACTCAGAGAACTCATGTTAGTCGAAGAGTTTAAAAGATGTATTCCCGTAGAGCTAAAAACTTATATTGATGAACAAAAAGCTTCCAAAATTCATGATGCTGCTGTCTTGGCAGACGAGTATGCTTTGACTCACAAAGATTTCTCATATAAAAGCAAAACAAATCACACAACAAAGAAACCCAATGACTCATTCAAATATTATGCAAATGTCGACAGAGACAAAAAAGAGCAAACTTCTAATTCTCAAACGAAGACTCCATCTTATTCTCAAAGCTCGTCATCTACCCAAAACGTGTCATTCTCATCCAAAACATGTGCTTATTGTAAGAAACCTGGCCATCTGATTTCTGAGTGCTATAAGGTAAAAAACAAGCCATCACCCAATAGTTTCATTTCGCCCTCGTTGGATACATCATTGGTTCCCAATGATTTTGACCCTTTCCAGTCCACTGTGGATTCTAAGCCCAATATTATTGATGTACCTGAAGATATTGTTGAGGACAAATTTAAGGCTTTCATGACTGAAGGTTTTGTTTCTTTTGTTGGCGATTCACATCTACAACCAATTAAAATCCTGTGGGATACTGGAGCTTTTCAGAGTTTGATTTTGGAAAGTGTACTTCCGTTTTCTGAAAAGTCATCCGTTGGGGCCAATATGCTCATTTTTGGTGTAAAAGGTGGCGTCGTTTCTATTCCTCTTCATAGATTAGATTTACATTCGGACTTAGTTTCAGGCCCAGTGACTGTGGGTATTAAATCTTCATTGCCTGTTGAAGGTGTGTCTATGCTTTTGGGGAATTATTTGGCTGGTAGTAAGGTGGTACCAGAGGTTCGTGTTGTTGAAGCACCTGTTATTAGCCCCAGTACAGAGCAACTCGTTGAAGAGTTTCCTGATGTTTTTCCCGCCTGTGCTGTTACTCGTTCTCAGACACGTTCTCAGGAGTCCAAAGAGGATTTCTCTTTGTCTGATACGTTCATGTCTCACATCGATGAGATTTCTGACTCAACTTTAAGTTTTACTGATGACTCTAAGACATTTTTCGACTCTCTTCATCGAAACAAACTTATTGAGGAACAGGACAACGATCCTGAAACTCGTTCTCTTCTACAACTGGCTGTTAATGAAAATGAAATAGGAACTGTCCCTATTTGTTACTACCAGAAGTCAGGTGTGCTAATGAGAAAATACAGACCTCCTGACGTTGCTGCTGATGAAGAGTGGAATGTTATTCACCAAATCGTCATTCCAAAATGCTATCGGAATGATATTCTTAGTCTTGCTCATGACCATGTATTGTCGGGACACTTAGGTGTAAGAAAGACCCTAGATCGTATCCGACGTCATTTCTATTGGCCTAAGATGCGCCAAGATGTTGTTGACTTTTGTAAGACATGCCATTCTTGCCAAATGACAGGAAAACCAAATCAGGGGATTCCAAAAGCACCACTGCAGCCTATTCCTGCCTTTGAAGAACCGTTCTCAAGGGTCATTATCGACTGTGTTGGCCCAATGCCAAAGAGCAAAGCAGGATATGAATACCTCTTGACGATCATGTGTGCTTCTACACGTTTCCCTGAGGCAATCCCTTTGAGAAAAATCACTGCTCCCAACATTGTTAAGGCTCTTGTTAAATTCTTTACCATGTTCGGGATTCCAAAAGTTGTGCAATCAGATCAAGGCTCAAATTTTATGTCCAAGCTATTTCAACAAGCCATGCATGAATTAAACATCCATCAAGTTTCATCCAGTGCATACCATCCTGAGTCACAAGGTGTCCTTGAATGTTTCCACCAAACTCTAAAAGCCATGCTTAGAAATTACTGCCACGAGCATTCAAAGGACTGGGATGAGGGTGTTCCCTTGTTGTTGTTTGCAGTTCGTGAGGTTGTTCAAGAGTCTACTGGATTTAGCCCTTTTGAGTTGGTTTATGGTCACTCAGTTCGCGGTCCATTGAAGTTGGTTAAGGAGAAATGGTTGGAGGATAATAACTCACAAATTAGCTTGTTGAATTATGTCTCTGATTTCAAAACCAGATTGCACAATGCTTTTAATGTTGCCAGGGAAAACCTGAAGTCTTCTCAGGAAGAGATGAAAACCTGGTATGACAAAAGGGCTAGGAAGCGATCTTTTAATGTTGGTGACCAAGTACTTGTCTTGTTGCCTACATCAAGCTCTTCACTTCATGCTAAATATTTTGGACCTTATTCAATTGAAAAGAAAATTAATGATCTAAACTATGTGATCACTACCCCTGATCGGAGGAAAAGCAAACAGCTTTGTCATATCAATATGTTGAAACCCTATTATGTGCGAAAGAAAACAAATGTGTCGAATGCTGTTCCTGCGAACGTGACAAGTGGTGTGAATGAAGATCATGATCCTCCACCTTCTCCTCCTGAAATTATAGAAAATAGCTTTCCAGACACTCATGTTAAACTCAAAAACTCACATGTATTAGCAAACTTAGATGAAAAACTCAATCATTTAACCCAACAACAAAATCAAGAGTTGAAAGGTTTGATTTTAGAGTTTGCTCATTTGTTCCCTGATGTTCCTGGTAGAACCAATGTCATAGAACATGATGTTGTTATTGAGAACACTCGACCAATAAAACAACATCCATATCGGGCCAATCCTATAAAATTGTCAAAAATCAGGTCAGAGGTACAATACATGCTTGAAAATGATTTTATTGAGTTATCAAATAGTAATTGGAGTTCACCTTGTATCTTGAACCAAAGTCTGATGGTTCATTTAGGTTTTGTACAGATTTCAGAAAGGTTAATGATGTGACCAAGACTGATTCATATCCTATTCCTCGGATGGATGGTTGTATTGACTGTGTAGGTAACTCAAAGTACCTTACCAAATTTGACCTACTCAAAGGTTATTGGCAAGTACCTTTAACTCCTCAAGCAAGAGAAATTTCAGCTTTTATAACACCCGATGGTTTGTACCAATACAAAGTTATGCCATTTGGCATGAAAAACTCTGGTGCAACATTTCAAAGGTTGATGAATCATGTCATCGCAGGATTAGAAAATGTGTATGCTTACATTGATGATGTACTGGGAGTAAGCAGTGACTGGTCTGAGCATTTAAGCCACATTCGTGCATTCTTTGAGAGGTGTTCCGAGGCTCAGTTGACTATCAACCTGTTAAAAAGCGAATTCGGTAAAGCAACAGTTGTGTACTTAGGCCATGAAATTGGTCGGGGTAAAGTGAAGCCTATCCAAGCTAAGGTACAGGCAATAGCGGAGTATCCAGAGCCGACGAATAAAAGAGGTATTATGAGATTCTTGGGCATGGCAGGATATTATAGGAAATTTTGTCCAAATTTTTCTGATGTGGCTGCACATTTAACAGCCTTACTAAAAAAGAATGTAAAATTTTCCTGGAATCAAAATTGCCAGACTGCCTTTGAAAGGATCAAGGTCATGCTCATGAATGCTCCAATCCTCAAAGCTCCCGATTTTGACAAACCATTTAAGCTTGCTGTAGATGCGAGTGACGTTGGTGTTGGTGCTGTGTTGTTGCAAGAGCAAAATGGTGTTGACCACCCTGTGTGTTATTTTTCAAGAAAACTTGATAAGCACCAAAGAAATTATTCAACAATTGAGAAAGAAGCACTTGCATTGTTGTTAGCCTTACAACATTTTGATGTTTATTTGTGTTCTTCACCATGGATTGTTAATGTTTACACCGACCATAATCCACTCGTGTTCGTGAACAAAATGAAAAACAAAAATCAAAGGTTACTCAGGTGGAGTATTATTTTGCAGCAATACAATGTGTCCATTAATCATATCCGTGGTTCGGACAATGTCATTGCGGATACATTGTCACGGTAATTAAGTGGTTCAGTGTTTCGTTATAATTAACGGTTGACTAAAATTTGTTTTTTAGTTCAATGTTATGTATAATAAGTTAAACAAAAAAAAAGTTTTCACAAGTTCAAACTTTTTTTTTACTTTTAAAGGGGAGAGTGTTATGTATATGTGTAAATATTTTGTAAACGACAACATGTCGTATTGTGTTTGAATTTTCATTTGTATTATTCATTTTTCCATATTGATATTATTGTTTAGAAGTTTAAACTAATATTTTGTTATTCATTTAGGGTAATATTTAGAACTTTCTTGAATTAAGTAGACCAATCATATGTTTGTTAATGAGTGCTGGTGACTTCGTGTCTCGACGTGTAGTCTCGTGCAAGAACGGATATGCGTGGATAGCTCTGGAGTTGTATGGAAATTGCGAGATTGTTCGAGAAATAGGCCTATCGGTATAAAAGACGGTGACGAGAGATAGATTCAATCATCAGTTTTATTCGAGGGAGAGAGATTCAGTCATTAGTTTTATTCGAAGACAAAGAGTGAGAATCAGACACCAGTTTCATTTCAAAAGAAGAGAGTTAGTTATTTGAGAAAGATTAAGTGTTTGCTGTGAATATTCAACTTGGATTTGTGATTGAAATTAGACCTACGGAAGCTGTGATTTTATTTCGTCAATCTCTACGATACATCTGAATTACTGCTTGAGCTGAGAGACGGCGATTTCATTGAACTGTGAACTGTTTCGGAATTTCTTCGTGGGACCAAATTCACACCCTAGACTGGAATTTGAGACTTTCATTTTAGATCATTACATTAGATACAGGCCAGTACCGTTTTGTATCGTGATTTATTTTGAAGTTTGAAACTAATATTATTTTGTTTTTGTAATTAATTTCGAATGTTGTAACTTAATATCTGTCACTATTATTATATAATTTGTTATATCTGTTATATTTGTTAATAGTTTAGTGTAATAAATTATACAAGCTGTTATCTGTGTTTTTCTGTTGCGTTTAATCTACGAAGAACTTGAAACATTAAAAAATACGTAACACATGGGAACGTTATAATGTGACAATCAGTCCCACAATTCGCTGGTAAAAGAGTAGCCCAAGAGTTGGCGGTGGGTGGTGATGACTAGCTGCCTTCCCTCTAGTCCTACACTACTAGATTAGGGACGGCTAGGTGCAGCAGGCAAACAACGTACTCACTTAAAAACCTGTTACGGAAACCGCAGTGATTGCGGCCCTATGTTCCTTAAGGAATTGAGTGGCCAAAAAAATGCATATTTCGTCTTTGTAAACTACCAACTTACACGTATATCTACTATATGTTTATGAGCAAACTTTCAAAATGTAAAGAAATATATCAAAAAGTTAATCCCACATGCTAGATGAAATTGCTATGTGGTATAAATGCTTTACGGAAAGTAAAAAACAACAACGTATATTATTTTTCTGAGAAAAAATACACAATTTAAAAACATATAGTTATTCCTGTTGTAAGAGAGAAACAAATATATTAAAATATGAAAATCTATAGAGATCCAAAGAAAACTCGGGAAACAGTTACAAAACATCAATACAAAGTACATATCTTATTTTTGATATTCTTCTTCGGAATTAAAAAGAATTAAATCACATTGAACCCGCCACAAAAAAAATCACACAAATAATATTTGATCATAACATCTAAGTAACTGTAGCAAGAAACTGTACCGTTTGATCATAACACCTAAGTAACTGTAGCAAGAAACTGTGCCGTTTGATCATAACATCTAAGTAACTAGAGCAAGAAACCGTACCGTTTAATCATAACATCTGTGTAGCTGTAGCAACAAACCTTACCGTTTGATCATAACATTTATGTAACTGTAGAAACAGACCATACAATTTGATCATAACATCTTCTATGTAACTGCAGAAACAGACCATACAGTTTGGTTATAACATCTTTTATGTAACTGTAGAAATAAACCATTCCGTTTGATCATAACATCTATGTAGCTGTAGCAACAAACCATACCGTTTGATAATAACATCTAGGTAACTGTAAAAACAGACCATATAATTTGATCATAACATCTTCTATGTAAGTGTAGAAGGAAACCGTACCATTTTATCATGTCATTTTCTAGGTAACTGTAGAAACAAACCACACCGTTTGATCGTAACATCTAAGTAACTGTAACAAGAAACTGTGCCGTTTGATCATAACATCTAAGTAACTAGAGCAAGAAACCATACCGTTTGATCATAACAGCTGTGTAGCTGTAGCAACAAACCTTACCGTTTGATCGTAACATCTAAGTAACTGTAACAAGAAACTGTGCCCTTTGATCATAACATCTAAGTAACTAGAGCAAGAAACCATACCGTTTGATCATAACAGCTGTGTAGCTGTAGCAACAAACCTTACCGTTTGATCATAACATCTTCTGTGTAACTGTAGAAACAAACCATACCTGTCCCAATTTTTGTTCCTGTTGGACAAGTCCCTCTATTTATTTATTATTGGTGAAGTCCCAACTTTCAGTTCTTTTTTGGATAAGTTTCACTCTTTTGTACCTGTTGGTCAAGTCAGGTTCTTTTGGTCCTGTTGGTCAAGTCAGATTTTTTTGGTCCTGTTGATGAAGTCAACTGTTTTGTTCCTGTTACGGTTTTTCGTAAAAGTTGTTATTGTCAGTCTAAGCCTAATTAGGTTGTTTTTTTGTCAACACCTTACTATTACTGTAATAGCAACTATGATAGTAGTTTTGAACATCGGTTCTTAAAGTAGATCTTGAACAGTCTCGACTCTACGTTTTACAAATCTGTGGGGCGATATACAAGTAACTGGCAGTATAGGACCCGAAAATAGACCACGAAGCTTTCGAGCTTGGCTTGTTCAAGTGTTTTCGTTTTTAGAAGTTGTGGTAATTGAGTGAACACTCACTTATACCGAGATAAGGTTTGTAGATAAGTTGTAACTTAGTAACAGTTCAACCCAGACCCTGTATATAGTTAATCCTCTCCTTACGGAGGCGTTTATAGGGACTCCACCCATTCCTCTTGACATCGCCCTACTTGTTTGTGGGATATGTAGGTGGGTAGTAAATACATATTTTCCAAATTTCACAGCATATGATTCTTATAGAATGTGCGGTAAAGGAAGGAGAGTGATTTGAGAAGAAGGAGATGATAATTTTGATAAGAGAATAACAAAGTGATGAAAAGTAAATAAAGTGTATAACATTCTAACTATTCTTGGGATATAACACAACATATATTATAACAATATAAAAACATATCGCAAACCTCTCTCAAAAACATTTCATATCATCAAATGTTTGAGAAGCTTATAGAATGAAGATCCAAAGACAGATCAAAGTGACTCCTGGTGGTTAAATTGTACGTGAGTGAGCTTATTTATAACGTTAAAAGTAGATTTCGATACCTGTGCATTTCAGTTTTCAATTTTAATCACCAGGGGTTAAGTCTATACATATGTAATAAAAAAAAAAGGTTTTATTATTTCTATTGAGGTCTGAAGATATTAAGTGAATATTTACTCTTAAACTTTTGTTTTTCGCAAAGGTTGAAAGCGACTTTATTAGATTACATTTCGAAAATGTATGACACAACTAAAGAGCTACTTAGAAATGTATTTTTTAAAGAATTTATAGTGCAGTTTTTCTCACCAAATACTTTCACAATGGTGTAGAAATAACTCTCAAGTCAGGTAACATTGTTTTAAATTTACCCAGTTCGGTAATCCAGAACCACAAACATGAAACTGGGCATCCGAACACTTACTTAGAATTTATCATTTTATGTAATGGCAATTCCGACCTTGAACTTCTAATCAAGTAAAGTCTGTACATTAAACAACATTTTTAATATCACACAGTCCTCCTACGTTGTTGTTGTTTTGAATTAAGCACAAAGCTACACAATGGGCTATCTGTGCTCTGCCCACCACGGGTATCGAAACCCGGATTTTAGCGTGTAAGTCCGCAGACATACCGCTGAGTCACTGGGGGGCAATCCTCCTACGTCATTAATTTGTTTTTAAACAACTTTTACTAAAAATGAATCTCTATAAGTCCTGTTTTTCTTTTACGTTTATCTGACTATTTCGCAGGGTATGGATGGATGTTCACCAAACTTGGTATGAAGGTTCGTTAGGTCCATGGGGAGATACATACAAACTTACAGTTTTGCGGTTTTTATGGACGTTTTTTTCTTGTTTTTTACAACTACTTATTGATGGATTTTCGTGAAGTTTGGCATGAAGGTTTATTGGGTCCATGTGTAGATACATGCCATAAGGGTTAGATCACAGACATATTACCCGAGAGTTAAGCTGTAGGAGTTATACTGATTGTCTGAAAGAGAAGATAGATAGGTCACAGACACATTACCTGAGGATTAAGCTGTAGGAGTTATACTGATTGTCTGAAAGAGAAGATGGATAGGTCACAAACACATTAATTGAGGGTTAAGCTGTAGGAGTTATACTGATTGTCTGAGAGAGAAGATGTATAGGTCATAGACACATTAGCTGAACTTAAGCTGTAGGAGTTATACTGATTGGTTGAGAGGGAAGATGGATGGGTTACACACACATTACGTGAGGGTAAAGAAGTAGGGAAAAGTTGTAGGGTTAGAGGATTTTCAGGTTATTTACTTTAGATATGCAAATGTGATAATACAATATAAATATTCAAAATATCTTAGTGAACAAATATGTTATGGGTTACTAAAAATATAGTTTATAGCGAGTTTAGCCTCATCTGTTAATAATAAATTCATTACACATGTTTAAAGTCTAACTGACTAGAATAATTTCTAAAGCTAACTTGTAAACCATATAATGTTTAAATAAAGTTTAGTTTTGGCTCAAAAAAAGATACTCCATGACACAATATTTCTTTCAATAAGATATATTTTATTTTAATATTCGTTGGAGTATTCATTCCCTGGACAGATGTTGTGTAAATTTATAATTAATAAAAGGTTAGCTTTGGGCATGAAAAGCTGCCTCCCTTGTATGTAATCGTAAAAAACGCAAAAACATAAAATATAAACCGCAAATTTGCAAGTATCTTCCCATGGACCCACCAAACCTTCATGTGAGATTTGATGACGATCCATCAATAGGGGTGAAGTAGTGGTAAAAAACAACAACCCATAAATACCGCAAAACTGTAAATGTATATGTATCCCTTTATGGATCTAATGAACATCCATACCAGTTTTGTTGAAGATCCATCCATACCCTGCGAATTAGTTATATGGACATAGAACAAGCAGAACTATTATATTTGTAGTTATATGATAAGTAGTTATATGGACAAAAAAGAAAGAAACAGAACTATTATATGTATATAGATGAGGTTTAGCTGTTGTAAAGCGCAACGCTACATAATGAGCTGCATGTACTCTATCCACAGCAAGAGTTGAATCAATTTTTAATTTTACAAACCCCCAGGTTTACTGACCAGCCGAAAGAGGGGTATAATTGTTGGTTATTAAGCTCACAGATTTAGTCACAAAATGATACTACCATTTTGGAGTTGAATACATTTAAATTTGCAAATATTTACAATATTTATTACACCGTGAGAAACTTTCACCAAAGCTTCCGGAATTTGGGTTTTTGTATATATCAGCTGACTAGTTTCGATCATTTTGTTTCTGTAAATATTGGTCAGCCATGGCCAGGTGGGTTAAGGCGTTCGACTCGAAATCCACGTCGCACAAAACATGCTCGCTCTTTCAGTCGTGGGGGCGTTATACTGTGTGGTTAATTCTACTAATCATTGGTTAAAAGAGTAGTCCAAGAGTTGGTGGAGGATGATGATGACTAGCTGCATACCCTCTAGTCTTACACTGGTTAATTATGGACGGTTAGAGTAGACAGTCTTCGTGTAGTTGTTAGGAAAAAAAGTGTATATCTTTCATTTTATAATTTGTAGCTGTTTTTAATGGTATTTTTAAAGCACTAATTGTTATCAGTGTGTTTATTAATTGGTGTTGGACTCGATTATTTACTTTATCGCTTCGTAAATAGAGCGCCACGTGACTAAAGAATTTATTTTCAGAGCAAACAACCGTTTGTGGTGTTGGACTTTGTTGCTTCATAAATAGACCGTGCACGAGATAAGAATGAAAACTAAAGTGTATATATATAACATGCACGACAGTACAATTGAAGCTAAAGTGTGTGTGTATATAAAGTTGATTCTATTACCTTTTTAATATATTTATTTTATTAAATGTGTTACTCAGTTTAGAAGTACAAGTGCATAAACTTGAGCACACTTAACTGTCACTGTACACAAAACAAGAAACTGAAACTGATACTAGATGGAGCTGGTGCTGTTTAATTTTATTCACAATCCAAAACAAACATCGATAAAATAAATAATGAACAATTAACAGGTTGATTCTAAAGAAGGACTTGGTGAAAAATGTCTCACATCGAAATCTAAAAGCTTTTAAGCTTTGAATGCACCTGGCATTAATTGTTGCATGTTAGTTTGTAACGTCACCAATGACGCATTAAAATCAATGCACGTTCTCGTTTAACAGGCGCTCATATCAATATTGTTAGTTAAAGTTTTTTGTTGTTTTTCAAATCATCTAGTAATCCGTGTTTAATGTATTGAGTAGACAGATAATAGAGGTCTTTTTCGGGAATGTGTTCTCGCTTTTACATTCCACAATAAATACTGGTTTGCTTTGATACTAGCATGGAGGAGAAAATACAAGAGTTCCCAGGGGACTAAAGAACGAAATCATCAGATTTCAGGTTCAGTATGAACCAACAGTGAAACGGTGTAACCCAGAAACTGTGCCCGTTTTGTCTCAGTCCTCAGGGAGGTAATGAAAACCTTATTAGGACTGTGTCCTTTTGGTAATTACATTCATCCGGGAATTTCGATAACTAAGTCTGGTTATTTTATTTTAAAACCGTCGGTTCGGCTATGTGTTTGTTCATGTTAGATATTTACGGAAGGCTACACAAGGACTATCTGGTTTACCAGTTAATAATTCCGAATGGATAGACCAGAGAAAAGGAAGCTAAACGACAGCATCTACCATCAATTTTTTAGATGCTCTTGCCCGAAACAGTGATGGTATTTGATTGTCACCCTTATGATGCACACACGGCAACTAGAAAGTTAAGGCAAATTTGCTTGTTTTTTTTTCTTTTGGTTGGAAGAAAGATGCAAATGCTGAACTCTCAGAACTGGCATTCTCGTCAGTAGGTAACGCTCAACTCTTCATTTGTGATAGTCAGTTATGAACGCGTAATAATATATCATGAAGTTTAGTTGTAGGTTATCAACCTGTAATTGTGTAACTTGAAGTTTGGTGGTAAGTTATCAATCTGTAATAATGTATCATGTAACATGAAGTTTGATGGTAAGTTTGAACCTGTAATCATGTAACTTGAAGTTTGATGTTAAGTTATCAATCTGTAATAATGTAGCTTGAAGTTTGTTGATGGTAGGTTATCAACCTGTAATCATGTAACTTGAAGTTTGTTGATGGTAAGTTATCAATCTGTAATCATGTAACTTGAAGTTTGGTGATGCTAAATTATCAACCTGTAATCATGTAGCTTGTAGTTTGTTGGTGGCAGGTTGTGAATAGATATTTAATAGATTTATTTAATTGTTTTTCATTGGTTGTAATTATTGGTTTAGCGACACCAACAAAGATAAGCTAAAATAAAACCAGTTATAAGTTGTGATTTTTCTGTTTTATTTTTATTGTTATGTTAACAACAAATGAACAGACGAAATTTTAAATTAATAAAATTCTGTGAAAGATATTCAGATATTGAATTTAAGCTTAACAAAGCTTTATTTTTTCCACTTAAAAATACAGCCAAAAGTCAATATCAAATACAATACATTTGATAGCTGATGTACAAAATGAAATATATATACTCGTATATACACAAACACACAATAATATTTATATTACAAATACCCAAACTGTTTAAGCATGCTAGTAAAAACTGAGTTTGGAGAGACAAGGCTCGATCCATTTTTATGTACACATATCACAGTAAACATACAAACCTGAATACTGTAAATTAAACAAGTGCACAGTAAGGTACAAGGTGTTATTATTCGAACAGTGCTAGGACAGCTAGCTAAAGTAGCACCGCCCATACAGGATATTTCTGATATTACGGCAACAGTAATCTCACATTAGCATTATTTTCAATAAGTATTTGAACTGATCTCTAAGTCTATCAAAAGTGATCTTAGTATAAGAAAGGTTTCTAATGCAATGTGAAAATAGCTTGACACACACACTCTAAACAATTTATAATAAAAGAACTCTGAATTATACATAAAGAGGGTGGAGATGTTTGGAGTTCTACATGGTGTGGGTGGAGCAATGGATGTTCTAGACTATATATCTAGTTATATATACTATATACTAGGTGGTTTCATTGTTAAAATATTTACACTGCATATTATCAAGACATCTACACAGTGCATTATTAAAACGTGTAACAATGTATTGTTAAAAATACACATTGTGCATTATTGAAACATATATATAATGTATTATTAAAGCGTATATACAGTACATTGTTAAAATATTTACACACCTATAAATTAAATTATTTAGAAATCAACATATCTCATTGTTAAAACATTTGTGCAGTGTATTTATACCTCAGTTGAATGTTATTTAAGCATCGTATTTCAAACCCCTTAGTATGTAGTATTTTCTCAACCAACAAGGGTCTTCCTCTGAAGTATTATACTGCATACATATTAATCATTTTGTACTGTTGTTGTTGTTGTTTTTGAATTGAGTACAAAGTTACACAATGGGCTATCTGTGCTCTGCCCACCACGGGTATCGAAACCCGGATTTTAGCGTGTAAGTCCGCAGACATACCGCTGAGCCACTGGGGGGCTCATTTTGTACTGTAATTTACCTTGTATCCATTACCCCAACTGATGAGTTCTGGTATTTAACGAAATATTTATTGTAGGAGACAAAAGACTTATATGGAATGCGATTTTTTGACAAACCTTGGATTTCGAGACGTAGTGGATAAATAAAAAATAATATAAACAATAAAACAGATTTGTGGTTGGGTTTGAAACAGTAAATCAGTAACAAAGAACTAAACGCGATCTCACAATCCGCAGTAGAATTTTTTTTTTAGTTTGCACAAATTTACACGAGGGCTATCTGTGCTAGTTGTTCGTAATTTATTAGTGACAGGCAGCTAGTCAACACCACCCACCAACGACCCTTGGGCTATTCTTTTAACAACAAACAGTGGAATTAACCGTAACATTATAATGCTCCCAAGGCTGAAAGGGTGAGCATGTTCAGTGGCGGTGTTTTGAACTCTCGGCCGACATACTGTGAGTCGAGGTCCCTAACTAATAGGTCATTATTAAATAATATTAAACAGTAACAGTACACTACCCTAACAGGTTACAACACTGAAAATGTTCAAACTGACTTTAATATTATTATAAATCTAGAAAATGTTAAAGTTGGAAGTATCTTCTTTTGATCACTTTTTTCTTACAAAATTTATAATACCGTTTATAAAGGAACGTTTGTTTTAGCAGACACCAGGGTATGACAGGAAAATGTCGAGATCTAACTGATCCGGCATCTGAGGCTTTGTTTTAAAATCCTTGAGGGCTAAGCCTTAACAAAAAATTTGTAAAAAACATTTTTCAAATGAGCCAGAAGTGGGTGCCATTCCTCGGTGCCTTTCTTATTTTGGACGAGGCTTATCAACAGGAACAAGAGGAAAAATCAAATATTTTCTGAAATTCTTATTTTTTATTTTTCTTGAGTCCTCTTGGTAAGAAAATTATTGAAATTATCAAATATAGAGACGTTAACATTATATGGATATGATTTTGAAGAGTCGTTATTAGATTACTCATGACGTCACTAGAATGTTTATTTGGTTATAAGAAACATTAAACCTAAATATTATGGTGTCCAGTTTAAGGTCAATGTTGTATTTGAATGCTCCAATTAATTCGCGCTTTGTCGCAATACAGCAAATTTATGTTCAAATTACTATTTTATTTCGATGATTACAATTTAGTTAAATAAAAGAATGACTTGGGAAATATCAAATATTTGCCTGAAAATAACAATAACAACACACACACACATAATGATGCCATTCACGGCATGTTCCATTCCAAGACTGCAAGTGAATATCGCGTTCATATAGGATCAAGATATGAGCTGAAAATTGATTCTGAAAGTTTTGTTATAACAAGTTTCGAAAGTTTTTACAAAGATCACACAACTCCGTGTAACCACGTGGTTAGGGCGCTTGACTCGTAATCTGAGAGTCGCGGGTTCGAATTCCCGTCACACCAAACATGCACGTCCTTTCAGTTGTGGGGGCGTTATAATGTTACGAAAAATCTCACCATTCGTTAGTAAAAGAGTAATCCAAGGCTTGGCGGTCGGTGATGATGACTAGCTGCCTTCTTTCTAGTCTTACACTGCTAGATTAGGGACTGCTAGCGCAGATAGCCCTTGCGTGGTTTCACGCGAAATTCAAAACAAACAAATGAAGCTCATAACAAAACGAAGCCCAAAGCGAGGGCGTCTCATTGATTAGATCTTACGTGGTAGGGTTAGTGAACTTTACATAAATAAACAAAAAATTGAAAAATACCAAACACTTACGTCACCATCTTATTGTTATCTAACTGAAATCTCCCATTTCTTGACCAAAGCTCAGGAGATGAAACACAAACTTAACAGTGATATTTGTGAATCCACAAAAACATTTTTGATGTCTTCTAGTTATTGCTATCAGTATATTTGAAATACTTGTTTTGTCATCTTTGTATACTGTAACAGAATTATATACAATATTTGAGAAGAACATGAGGTCATACAGCTTACACTAACCTTACCATTCTATTCAAAGTGCGATTTTAGCGACCTTTAAGTTTTATAAAGCCATTAAGAAAAACTTTAGTAATTCAGTCGTAACCTCTTCTATAAATTAACCTATGTTGATACACTTGACAGCCGACGGTTGCCTAAACTCTTGGAAATCTTGCAAATTCTCCGCTAGAGGATGCCATTGAGCCACGGGTTTTCGAGGATTGTCTATCATTTCCAGCCAGTGGTCTCGCCCAAGTCCAATACACCCGCTCCCGAGTCCACAACAGCCCATTACATCACTGATTCCAACTCTAGAGAAAACAAAACGACAACAACAAAAAGTTATTCACTTATTTAACGTGAGTAACCGTCTTTAATCGTCAACAGATACTTTTAGGAAAAAAAGTGCAGGAGAACACGTGCGGAGAATGTTGCACGCGCTTCTCTGCATTTCTATTCTTTTGGATTACAAAAATTAACATATCTTAAATGCCTATTTTATAATTATTTATTAAAATACGATTAAGATATGTATAGCACATTTAACTCCTAGTGAAGAAGATTTAGGTTTTGTGTGAACTAAAAACAAAATTCAAAGTTATTTTCAAAATCTCTAACTGAATTTTCGACACATAAAATGATTATATTTCAGTTTCCTTATTAAAATGTTGATGTTATTCGCTGTTATTAAGTTCAATCATGACATATATAGTAACAATTACACTTGGTTCTGGAATTAAATAAAGTTTTTCTTCATTTTGTTAAAAGTTTAATATCTAAGAAGTAAGATTGGATTAATATGGGTCATTGCGGTAATGTCTAAAGAGTACGGTAAAATTAATATGGATTATAACTGTAATATCTAAAAAGTAAGGTTGTATTAATATGGATCATTGTGCCAATTTATACCACTTTCCCTGTTGTTGTTTTTTTC
The DNA here is from genome assembly GCA_011833715.1 of Carcinoscorpius rotundicauda. Lineage (NCBI taxonomy): Eukaryota > Metazoa > Arthropoda > Merostomata > Xiphosura > Limulidae > Carcinoscorpius > Carcinoscorpius rotundicauda. The sequence goes on from CM022403.1 coordinate 22,425,885, forward strand.
TATATTATGGACATAAACTGGTTCAGTTAGGAAATACGTACTTGTTTAATCTAATTACGAACAGAAATGTTTAAGTATATTTTACTGGATAGATGGCGCTAAGTTTACTTTTTATTAAACTTAGTTTAGTATTAAACAGGCAGATTCTAATTCATCAGAAACTGCAGTGCATACAAGAGGAATTTAAAATTATACATTTTAAAATAAAGTTAGAAATAAGAAACGACCGTTGCTCTCCACATAAATAAACAACGTTTCGTTGTTGCAGTTTTATCAGAGTTAGCACTACTAACCCCGATAAATGCCAAAATGTTGAATGAAATAAAAAGTATTTTTTGTTATTATCACAAGAATAAAAGTCACTCTTTTTCTTTCAACTTTATTGCTAAGAGTCATGTTAGGTTTAATATTTTTTAATGTAGAGGGAACATTAGATTTGAAGTTTTTGTTGTCTTTTTTAAAAGATCGTAGGCTAAAATGTTTATTATTTTCTAGTAAATAGTATATTTAATAAGTGTTAGGATCAATGTGTTTTTTTGTGTTTATACAAGTATTACGGTATCTATTCTTCCCAGTTATAACATATAGTATTCATTTCTAAAGATTCTGCCTTACGAGCGACATCAATCATCTAACCTGTCGTAATCCAAAACTTTAACGAGTAAGTTGACGTCTTCGATATTTTCTGCAGGCACGTCAAAGACTAAAGCCTCATTATACACTGGGTTTAACGTGCCCTTCTTCACAGATGTTTTTTTCTTTTTGATCCGCTTTCCTTGGCACATTAGACAAACCTTAACATAAGGATCTATAAACAGGCAAACAAATTGAAAGTAGAGTTTTGAGAAAAGTAAACAGATATATAACAAGCTATTATTCTTTATACGCTCAAAAGGTAAACAGATGTCATGCGAACGAATAATAAGCTTATTGAAACGCACGCTTACAGGTGTCACTTCAAGCATTTGTTGGTAGCGTGTTTTATAATAACAATCTACATTTCAAAGTTTTAGCTTTATACGGGTTTGATTATGAACATGTTGTTGTAACATTTTTATCTTGCTGAGCGCGATCTTTCAAGTTATTTTGGGGAAAAAAAATCCGAATTCCAACTCTGAGCGATAACTGTTGTTGTTGTTGTTTAGAATTAAGCACAAAGCTGCACAATGGGCTATCTGTGCTCTGCCCACGACGGGTATCGAAAATGAGTGATAACCATTAAATTTTATTTCTTCTTCAACGTTTCCACAACGAAGTACAAGTTTGTACACTGTGGTAAAGTTGTAGGCCTAAGTTTAGAACTGATATTCAAGCGGAAATACTATTAACATGTTAAACTAATTTCCTAGCTAATTGGTTGTATAACTGATACTGACTAAATGCTTCGAATGACGTACACTTTCACAATAGAAATAAACTGACTTATTTACTAACAGATTGCTTATCTCGTTCTTATATGTAACGCGTTATTTCTAATTTTAGTTATTCTTTAAGTTATTGTATTCTTGACATGAAATTTAGAACATTATAGATATTATGTGCTTAGTTTTATGATATTCGATTTTATCGCCCTCTAGGTAGCAACTAAACAACAACACTGAGAATACAGCTTACAACAGTATAGTGTTGTTAATTTATAAAGTACAATGTAAATATACAGGCTAACTATTTCAATACACATTCGAAATATAACTCTTCTCTACGTGATAGTTAAATTTCTGTTTTAATAAATTACACCAAATGTGTTACTTTAGTTGCTAGTTAAACTGTTTAATATTTTTTTTAAATTTATTATTAATACCAATTTGAGTTAAGTTGTGCACTAGAGGGCGTTACATCAGCAAATGGATTCTTACCTGATGTTCCTGTTATATCCACGGGCTTGAGAGTTCGGGCTTTGACGACTGTGATTGTAAGCCTTCCTGCTGTTGGTAGATAACACAAAGCTAACATAATCTCTCCCAGGTCTTTCACTTCCTAGTTAAATAAGTGTTTATTTTAGGCGCATTTAACAGTGTTTACAAAAACTGTGACATATGTGAATACAATACAGATCTATAGTGAAAAATCGCGTGTACATCTCTTTTGACGTAGCACAAAGAGAACAAACCAGATCAGCACTGCATTTTCTTAAATTTTCGATGCGTGAATATTCGAATATTACTTGTAATTATTTTTATAGTATAACAGTTGTTTGTTACTACACTAATATTACTAGGACATCCACGATTCACATGCCTTGAACACATGAAACATCTACGAATCATGTGTCTTGGAAACAGGAAATGTCTACAAATTACTTATCTTGGACACAAGAAACATTCACGAATTATGTGTTTTGAAAATATGAAACATCTACAAATCACGTGCCTTGGACACATGAAACATCTGTGAACCACGTGTCTTGAAGATATGAAACATCTATAAATCACGTGCCTTGGACACATGAAATATCTGCGATTTTTTGTTTGTTTTTTGAATTTCGCGCAAAGCTACACGAGGGCTATCTGTGCTAGCCGTCCCTAATTTAGCAGTGTAAGACAAGAGGGAAGACAGCTAGTCATCACCACCCACCACCATCTCTTGGATTACTCTTTTACCAACGAATAGTGGGATTGACCGTCACGGCTGAAAGGGCGAGCATGTTTGGTGTGACCGGGATTCGAACCCGCGACCCTCGGTTTAACACACTTGGCCATATCGGGCCCAACATCTGCAAATCGCCCGAAATAAAAACAAGAATATCGTTACCTGGGGGAAACACAAAATGTCCATTGTGTACTCCACCTCGTGTGCGATGTCACAGATCTCGTCTAGACCCCTAACTTGTACTTGACCGATCAAGTCGTGACGGGAGAAACGGTTGAAGTCGTATACGAAGAACTGTAAGGTCTGGGTCTTTAGGTGCTCACGGGTCACTACAAACACGTACGTTTCGTTAAAATCTGGGTTCAGGTTCTTCCTGTGAACCTAGTGAGTACAAGAGAGAGAAAAACATTAACAACGTAAAGTTGGTTTCATTTAGCGTAAAGTTGGTTTTCTATAATATCACTAAATATCTTCCTACCATTGTTTGAAACTTTTTTTGACGATCAGGAAATAAGAAAACTTTTAGATACGGATTTGAAATAGTCCAGATGTCTTTTACAGGAAGGTCACGGGCCTGTAGAACCTAAAAGAAATAAAAAAATCATTACTCTTAGCGCAAACTATAAATCAAAACACATATTATATAGACATTAATTTTTCAAATGTTCCGCTGACGTCTCATTTGGTTTGTTTTGATTGTTTGTTTGTTTTGGAATTTCGCACAAAGCTACTCGAGGGCTATCTGTGCTAGCCGTCCCTAATTTAGCAGTGTAAGACTAGAGGGAAGGCAGCTAGTCATCACCACCCACCGCCAACTCTTGGGCTACTCTTTTACCAACGAATAGTGGGATTGACCGTCACATTATACACCCCCACGGCTGGGAGGGCGAGCATGTTTAGCGCGACGCGGGCGCGAACCCGCGACCCTCGGATTACGAGTGCACGCCTTAACGCGCTCGGCCATGCCAGGCCTGGTTTGTTTTGAATTTCGCACAAAGATACACGAGGGCTATCTACGCTAGCCGTCCTTAATTTAGCAGTGTAAGACTAGAAGAAAGTTGGCTAGTCATCACCACCCATTGCCAACTCTTGGGCTACTCTTTTACCAACGATTAGTGGGATTGACCGTAATTTATAACGCCCCTATGGCTAAAAGGACAGGCATGTTTAGTGTGACGGGGAGTGACGTCTAAAGTCAACATTATCAGTAGATTTCATCTTTTGACGAAGTGACACTATCGTCAGATTTTTATCTTCCATTTTTGTGACATTCTTTTGGTGAAACAATAGATTCATTTTCTCACTCTTTGAGAGTCCTCTGGAGAAAAAAGTGTTGTTTTTGTGTCACAGTTCTCTTGAAAACAAGTGTTGTCTTTGTGTTACAGTTCGCTGGAGAAACAAGTGTTGTCTTTGTGTCACAGTTCTCTAGTTGTTTCGAATGAAGCACAAAGCTACACAATGGGCTATCTGTGCTCTGCCCACCACAGGTATCGAAACCCGGATTTTAGCGTGTAAGTCTGCGGACATACCGCTGAGCCACTGGGGGGCAGTTCTTTGGAGAAACAAGTGTTGTCTTTATGTCAGAGTTCTCGGGAGAAGCAATCTTCGTCTTGAGTAAAAAGACCTAACTCGGGCAGTGAGAAATATCGTGGGATAAAAATTAAAATGAATTATTTTAGAAATGGGATAACTTTTATTTTGTCATTTGGAGCACCAAACTTTGTAATGGTTATCTGCTACAGGAAACAGAACTACCTTTGAAAGACTATTAGCTGTACTTACTCTGACGATAAGACCCTCTACATCTCTGTCGTATTTCAGCGTGAAAAGTAGTTTTCCGGAAGGTGTTCCTAGTGTCTCTTTACTGTTGGTACATGTCACTTCTTCGGTTTGGTAAAGTGCAGGTTGAATTTTTCCCACTGGCGACTTCTCTCGGGTTTGTTTGTGGCAAACTTGGAATTGAAGAAAACATATGAATTTAAATAAATAGGCTTTATATTTTCAAAACCAAGTTATACTCACAGCTTAAACTCAAACAGACGATATAATGCACTTGACACGATTACATACACCATAATAAAACGTACATATTCTGATATATTATTGGCCGTTAACTTCTCGCGAATTTATAAAAATGTTACCAGACGTGACAGTTACGCTAATGGTGACGTATTATTATTTACGCGCGTCGATACTCTATGTACTTCTAGTTTTCACTTGTTAACTTTAAACTGCCAGATAGCCCAATGTGGCTTTGCTATAATAAAGAAAACACACATTTAATTTGCTTATCGTCTTTTTCACAATAGTCGATGATTGTTAAATTTATTCATTTTATTTCACCCGTAATGAGGGTGTTTTCCTATAGAAGAGCCATATTAGGCTATCTGTTGAGTTCACCGAGGGGAAGCGACCCTCTGATTTTAGCGTTGTAAACACATAGACTTACCGCTTAACCAGTGAGGGAACGCTCGTAAAAGAGACCACAAATAATTAAGTTTAATAACTTTTCGAATTTTTTTAATACATATCTACTATTCTTCCCAGGTGCGAATGCTACTACACTGTGACTCTTACAAAATACGTTGAAATTTTGCCAACACTTTTTTATGTTTCAAACATAGATTTCTTTTTGGTAAGAATTGGGACACACAAAGCCTAAAGCATTAGTGATATCGACACAATGGGCTATCTGTGCTCTGCCCACCACGGGTATCGAAACCCGCAGATATACCGCTGAGCAACTTGGGGGTAATTCTTTGGAGAAACAAGTGTACACTGCTGGCCAAAATCTTAAGGCTAATGAACATAAAGAAAAAGTATGCATTTTGCGTTGTTAGACTCAACCACTTATTTGAGTAAAGCTTCGAAAGTTGAGGCCTGGCATGGCCGCGCGCGTTAAGGCGTGCACTCGTAATCCGAGGGTCGCGGGTTCGCGCCCGCGTCGCGCTAAATATGCTCGCCCTCCCAGCCGTGGGGGTGTATAATGTGACGGTCAATCCCACTTTTCGTTGGTAAAAGAGTAGCCCAAGAGTTGGCGGTGGGTGGTGATGACTAGCTGCCTTCCCTCTAGTCTTACACTGCTAAATTAGGGACGGCTAGCACAGATAGCCCTCGAGTAGCTTTGTGCGAAATTCCAAAACAAACAAACAAAATCGAAAGTTGAAAATAAGAAAAGGGAAAATAAAAATAAAAAATATTTTAATATTCATAGGGAAAATGTAAACACTATCAAATTAGCCTAAGTACTAGCTGGTCAAAAGTTTAAGACCATACTGAAACGAAGCGTTAATCGGTAAACACGTAACGAAATTTAGTCATTTGTGTTCAAGCATTAGCGTTGTCAACATCTCTCACTGACATCTCCTGTGTTACATTGGGTAAAAACATGGCAAAGGCTAAAGAGTTGACAGAGTTTGAACGTGGAAGAAGTATCGAGCTGCAAAAGCAAGGTCTCTCGCAACGTGCCATCGCTGGTGAGATTGGGCGTAGTAAAACTGTTGTTGCAATTTTTTAAAAAGAGCCTGAGAGACACAGAACGATAATTTCAAGTGGTCGGCCCAAGAAAATTTCGCCGACGTTGAGCAGGAGGATTCGACGGGTTGTCCGGCATGACACCAGTCGATCGTCGAACGAGATTAAGACCCTTACAGACGCAGAATGCAGCTTAAGAACAATAAGACGGCATCTTCGAGAGGAAGGCTTTAAAAACCGTAAACATCTTCAAAGGTCAAGCCTCCTTCCATACCGCGAAACAGCTTGGTTAAACTTTGCTGAGAAGCACCAAACTTGGGACGTAGAAAAGTGGAAGAAAATTTTGTTCTTTGATGAGAAAAAATTTAACCTGGATGGTCCAGACGGCTTCCAACGTTACTGGCACGATAAAGATATCCCACAGGATATACAGGTTATACAGAGGCGTCATACAGCAGCTGGCTACGTTGGCATGTTGGAGAGAGCACCGTTATTGACTGAAGGAAATGACTGGATCTTTCAGCAGGACAACGCTGCAATCCACAATGTCCGCAGGACATAGTACTTTATCATGACGAATAACGTGATTCTTTTAGATTCTTTATCCAGCGTGTTCGCCTGAACTGAGCCCCATTATAAATGTTTGGGGGTATATGGCAAGGGAAGTATATAGAAATGGACGTCAATCCAAACAGTGCATGATCTTCGTGAAGCCATCTTCACCACTTGGAATAATATTCCAGCCAGCCTTCTGTAAACGCTTATATCGACCATGCCAAAGCGAATGTTTGAAGTTATTCGCAATGACAGTCATGCAATACACTACTGAGACCTCTTTCTGGGGATATCCTACCCTGTTTTGGGCTTCTTTTTGGTTTAGTCTTTAACTTTTGACCAGCTGGTATTTAGGCTAATTTCATAGTGTTTACATTTTCCCTATGAAATGCTTAAAAAGTTTTTTTATTTTTATTTTTCCTTTTCTTATTTTCATCCTCCGAAGTTCTACTCAAATAAGTGGTTGAGTCTAACAACACAAAATATACATTTTTCATTATGTTCATTGGTCTTAAGATTTTGGCCAGCAGTGTATGTAATGTCGTTTGTCCATACCAAATACCCTGAACTGCATTACAAGGAATGTTAAACTACCAACCCTGCTGGGTGGTAGTCTTTGGGGTGAATTAAAATATTGTTTATAATTGTTCAGTGTCACTAAAGTGTTCTAATGTTAGTTTCGTTTTAATGTTGTCTCGAAGTTTGTTCAGTCAGTCCTTTGTTGTACGAGATTATTGTTTTTGTAATCGGCTGTGAAATCTGACTTTTTTTGTTGTAGTTATTATAATCTACGTTCACATGTGACAAGTCCAGTTCTCCGTTACATATATTTGTATTTCCTACCTTCCTGTCCCCTAATGACTCGGTGGAAAGTCATTGGTCTTATAACGCTAAAAATAAGGTTTGGATACTCATGCAAGGCAGAGTATAGACAATACATTGTGTAGATTTACGCTTTTAATTTATAACCAAACAAATATACCGTTGTTTGTGTGAAAGTTCAGAAAATACAAGTTTTGACATTTAAGTGTCGAAAAAGTATTTCAAGAACCGTGAAAATTTTGTATGTTGTATACACATTTTTGAAGCTATTACATGTCCGGCAACCATAATATTTCTGTAGGTCTATGTATAAGAGCTGTTTCACTTAATCGCATTGTTTTCTCTGGTCCCCCGCTGGTACCGCAGTAAATCTATGGATTTACAATGCTAAAATCAGGGGTTTGATTCCCCTCAGTAGATAGTTCAATGTGGCTTTGCTATAAAACAAGCACCTTATTTTCCCTTTTTTCTCACTAATATAATCTTTACCTCAAAACACCCTTTTTATAAAGCTACACCTTACGCAGATCTTGTATTTACTTGGATGGTAGGCACCCGAATAAGAAGGTGTAGCTGTGAGTGTAGGGTGACAAACGTGGAAGTAAATCAAATAAACCAAGAGGTAGGGACAAAATAAGTTAAATGCCTTGTAAAATATTTAGATTTAAAGACGCCATTGAATTATTGTACTTGGTGTTTTAATTGTTTATTAAACATGTTTAACACTTGCTCTTTTCTAGTTTTTTTCTTTGTCCTTAGTCTTTGTGATATTTTAGTATTAGAACTGTGTTCCTGATGTTTTTGATATTTTAGTTTTAGAACTGTTCCTTATTTTTGTGATATTTGAGTGGTCGAGGTGTGTTCCTGACTTTTGTGGTATTTCGTTGTTAAGCCCGCGCTCTGATTTATGTGGTGTTTGTATGTTAGGATTGTGTTTTCAAATGTCTGAATTCTACAATAAAATGTAATTTCTTCTTGTAGCGTCTAATTCTTTCTTATTTAGTTTATGGTATCGTTTAAGAAGTAAACGTATCTGTGATTTGTTTTGTTTTGTCCATGTCTTTCAGTTGTGTTTTTGTGAGTGTGACATCCAGATATGGAACTCTTTCCGCCTGTTTGAGGGCATTATTTATTGAAATGAGAGGAAGATAGAAGCAACATTGATGTAAACATTTAAGCTTTCTTTGTATTCCGTTTCATAATAACAAGTGAACTCTTTGTATTCTGTTTCATCAACAAGAGAACAGTGTTTTTTAACTAACGCCATTTTTTCACCAATTTTATTTTTTTCCGTATATGGAAGTATTATTACGAATTTTTCTTACTTTCAAAAGGAACATTAATGAGTTATGGATCATTTTTACTTTAAAAAAGACTATGAAGTTGGGGCCATTTTTTCTTTCAAATACAGGATACGAGTGGCCTTCCTACTCTAGAGAAAATCAGCGTTCGTGTCTGGGTCTCTAATTTTAAAAAGAACATTACTGGATTCTTAGTCTTTCTTACTAAATTAAACTTGTTACCCATTCAAGTCGTCTCCAAACTTTATTGAGTTTAAAAGGTTGAAGTTTTCTTATATCTAAACTTTTTTGTTTCTTAAATCTTGTTTGTTTTTAAGAATTTTTTCAAGGTAAAGGACAATAAACATTAACGTTTTACGTTGTCTAAAGATATATCTGCTCTCGATGTGGATGAGACTGTGAGATCAGTCACGCGTTGTTTAGAGGAGGGTTTGTTTGTTTTGAATTTCGTGAGGGAAGGTAGCTAGTTATCACCACCCACCGCCAACTCTTGAGATGCTCGTTTACCAACGAATAATAGGATTAACCATAATATTATAACGCTCCCACAATTGAAAGGGCGAGAACGTTTGGATTTATAGGGATTCGAATCCGTGACCCTTAGATTATGAGTCGAGTGCTTAACCATCTGGGCATGCCGAGCCTTAGAGGAAGGAATAAAATAGCACATGAAGCCCAAAATTGGCAATTCTTCAAACATCTGTAGACACCAAGAAGGAACTAGAGATGTATATTTTTATAGCAAAACTACATCAGGCTATCTGTTGCGTTCATTGAGAAGGATCAAACTCAGTTTTAGCGTTGTAAATCTGGAAACTTACTGCAGTAACACCGAGCGACGGACTGGAGATAAACAGAATTTCAAAACTATATAAAGTTCCAAGAACGAGCAAAGTGTGAGAATAAAATAAATCGAAACAAACGAAGGTTATTGAATATGATTCACCAGCAATTGTAGTTTTTCTCAATATGAACAGTACTGGATTTTAAAAAGAGTCGATTTTATTTTTAAAAGAAACAACTATTAATTTTTGGATCTTTCTTACTTTCAAAAGGAACGATGTTGAATTCCAAGTGGTTTGAAAGCTGTCTTTGGAACTTCTGATGTCTAGATGGAACGATGGGCAATGTTGCCTGTCTGGCTGGTGAGTCTCTTTTTATGATTGGCCAAAAAGTTTCTTTTCTGAATTCCTTTTTAATGTCTGGCAAACTATGGCTGATGATCAAAGAGAGGACGCTGTCAGCAGGAGATGATGACGCACGACGTAACAGAGATGAACATCCCCCTCTTGAGGATTCCATTGATTGAAACCGAGCCTTCAACCGTTGGTAGCTGAAGTACATCATTACTCCTAGAACTACTAAAGTCAATACAATAATGGCGCCAAGTAGCTGTGATACTGCCACGTAACCTAAAGAATAATAAAGAACAAAAAGAAATGAGGATTTTGAGCATCAATACAATGACGATTTCAATTAGCTATGGCATTGTTGCACAACGTACTGAAAAACAAAACTGGACAGTTAATAAACTGTTTTTATTAAGTCGCTCAATTACTTTGTAATTGTGTGAAATGACACTGAAGTGACAAATTTAATTTATTTGAATTCAGCTGGTAAATTACTTAACACAATTTTAATTAGCTAATTTCTTATTCTCAAACCCTCCCTCACAGAGATATAGATATATAAACGAGTCTGCAGTTAACCATGCAGTTAAGATATTAACTATTCTGTTGTATTTCAGTGACGATAGATGGCACTCACAGATTAGTGTCAGAATGATTCAACGAATTTGCAGTTTCAGCTTACTTATGAAACAGTAGTTTTTTTGTTATTCCCAGTTTCGTTTTCCTTTATTTGGGGTCGATTTGAGTTTGTCATAATTCACCCTGCATATCACTAGATTGTTATTGGTTTGGGCCTAATCGGGTGATAGTTGAATAAGGATGAAAACCAGTATTATGAGGATTTTAAAGGGTGATAACATTTCTGTTTTGCATTGTTTATTCACAGTATTATCGAGGGTTTGAGACTGCCTTGTACACACATTTCAAACTGCGATATTTGTAACGTTACGTGATACACAACTCTGTATTTCTTTGACAGATTAGAAACAAAATTATGTTAAAATGGTAGAAGCTAAGGAATGTTTGTGCGAATTAAGTCAAAAGACTCCAGTACCGATCAATTCTGAGTAATATATTGGTATATATGTGAAGAAATACCCATACATTAGAATCAATGAATGGGTGGACACAAGCCTAAATATGAGCAAATTAAACCTCAAGGTTTCTATTAAAACGTGATTATTGTTTTTTGTACCCCCAGTCACGTACTTTTATGAATAAACTGTCTTTATTATTATTATTATTATTATTAGCTGTACCTGTATTTTAGTTAATAATTTGTAGGGTCATTGGACAACCTTTGATAGTTAGATGAGCAATCTCTAGGTGTTTGGAAACGTCATTTGCACACGGTAAAATACAGCGATGCACGTATTTATTTTTATTTGATGCATGATCATTCTTATTGAGTAAAACGATGTGTAAAATTGTATTTAATATTTTGTACCTGAAATATATAATTAGTTACAGAACACCTTATCCTACTTATATGTGACAGAATATTTGAACCCCTTAACATAGAACATCTGATCCTCCTTAAAAACACAGAATATCTGATCACACTCAGTAATTAACCACAGGACATGTGACACTACTCGTTAACCAGAGGACTTCTGATCCATTCATAAATCACAGGACATCTGATCCCACTGAGTGATCACAGAGCATTTGATTCCACTGAGTAACCACATAACATCTGATCCCACTCTGACCACAGTTCAAAATTAAAGTTTTTTCTACTCATTTTCTAACAATCAAAATAACAACTCCCTTTTGTCTTCCTTTGCTATTCTTAGATATTTGGTCAGAAAAAAGTCAACATAATTTGTAATTTGACATATAAAACTGTGGGAAAAAATTGTTTTCATAATGTGCAAGTTCAGAGACACCAAAGAAAACAAGTTATTGCAATGGATAACAGAGATCAATAATCTGTTTCTAAACTATTCAAATAAAGTAAGTACAGTTTCCTTGTGTTGAGCTTCGTTGAAGATTTGCTTATTATAAAAAAAACAACAGAAACTCTAGTCCGTTAAGTCGTCTCTGATGTTATTTTAAGTTCGATGTTTTCACTAATTAAGATTAAAAATCTGCTTTAAGTGACCATCATAGTAAGTTTAAACTGCAGTTGTTTGTTAAGATGTATCATCGTAAAATGACACTTTAGACCTCAATAGTTTGTTAAGATGTATCGTCATATAGTGATACTTTAGACCTCAGAAATTTAAGATGCATCGTTATACAAAGACACTTTAGACCTTATAAGTTTGAGATGTATCGTCAGGCAGTGACACTTTAGACCTAAGTAGTTTGTTAAAATGTATACTTATTCGGTGATGCTTTACACCTTAGTAGCTTGAGATGTATCGTCATACAGTGATAATTTAAAACTTAGTAGTTTAAAATCTATCAGCATACAGTGATACTTTAGATCTTAGTAGTTCTGAAAGCTGTATCGTCATAGAATGACACTTCAGACCTCAGTAGTTTAAATGTATCGTCATTAAGTGACACATTAGACCTCAATAGTTTGTTAAAATGTATCATCATACAATGACACTTTTGACATCAGTAGTTTGTTAAGATGTATCGTCATACAATGACACTCTAGACGTCAGTAGTTTAACACGTATCGTCTTACAGTAACACTTTACTCTTCAGTAGTTGTTAAAGATGTATCGTCATATAATGACACTTTAGACTTCAGTAGTTTGTTAAGATGTATCGTCATACAGTGATACTTAAGACCTAAGTATTTTGTAAGGATGTATCGTCATACTTCAGACTTCAGTAGCTTAAGATGTATCGTCATACAGTGATACTTTAGACCTGAGTAGTTTAGCATGTATCGTCATACAGTGAAACTGTAGACCTCAGTGGTTTGTTAAGGTGTATCGCCATACAGTAACACTTTAAACCTCAGAAGTGTGAAACGTATCGTCATACAATGACACTTCAGACCTCTGTAGTTTACGATGTATCGTCAAACAGTGACACTTTAGATCTCAATGGTTTGTTAAGATGTATCCTCATACAGTGATACTTTACACCTCAGTAGTTTAAGATGTGTCGTTTTGTTTTAGAGTGATACTTTAAATTTCAGCACATTTTAAAATGTATCGTTCTCTAGTGATACTTTAGACTTCAGTACTTTTAAGATCTACGTTCATACAGAGACATTTTAACTCTCAGTAGTTTGTTACGATGTATCATCATACAGTGACACATTAGACCTCAATAGTTTGTTAAGATGTATCGCCATACAATGACATTTCTTTAGACCTCAGTAGTTTAAGATGTATCCTCATATAAAGATACTTTCGATCTGAGTAGTTTGAGATTATCGTCATACAGTGAAACTGTAGACCTCAGTGGTTTAGAAAGATGTATCGTCATACAGTGAGAATTTTGACCCTAGTAGTTTGTTTCGATGTGTCGTCATACAATGAAACTTTAGTCCTCAGTAGTTTAAGATGTATTTTCATACAGTGACAATATAGGCCTCAGTAGTTTAAATAAATCCTCATATAGTGACACTTTAGACCTCAAAAGTTTAAAATGTATCGTTATACAATGACACTTTAGATTTCAGTAGTTTAAAATGTATCGTCGTACAGTAAAACTTTATACCCCAGTATGTTGTTAAGATTATCGTCATACAGTGATACTTTAGATCTCAGTAGTTTTTAAGGTGCTTCGTCATACAGTGACAGTTTAGACCTCAGTTGTTTGTTACGATGTATCGTCGTATAATGACATTTTAAATTTCAGTAGTTTGTTGAGATGTATCGTCAAACAATGAATCTTTAGGTTTGAATAGTTTGTTAAAATGTATGGTTATACAGTAACACTTCAGACCTCAGTAGTTTAAGATGTATCATTCAACAGTGACACGTTAGTCCTCAGTAGTTTAAGATGTATCATTCAACAGTGACACGTTAGTCCTCAGTAGTTTCTCAAGACGGATCGTCGTCAGTTTGGAGCCCTGGTTAGGACGTTATACCTAATTTACGTTATACCTAATTTAAGTAAAGACTCTCATCAATAGGTGGAATGGAAAATAATTTCTTTAAATATAATATTTACATGTTTAAGTTGAATGTGCCTCGAGTAAACCATGGAGAAGATAGTTTACAAACAAAACCATTTAAATGTTTTCAATCAAAATGTAACTTTGGAATAATTACCTAAGTATACATTTCTCTATCTTTGTGCCCAGATAGTTGCCCAGACAACCGTGACGTCGGTGTTTCCGTGGTAACTAGAGTAGCATTGGTTATTTTGTAGAATTTAATTCCATGTGAGTGTGCTTGGAGCTGTTCTCTTACCAAATGATTAAAACAAATTATCTTGGGAGTTGTGAGTCATCTGTTGAAAAAGTATTAGAGTTAACCCTCCTGTTTCAAAACAGTCGTACCCTCAGGCCTAACAACATACGGATGTTTGGTTTAAATAATGGACCGGAAATTGTTTGTTCCACTGACAGTATGTTTTATGAAATATTAATAAAAGATATTAGTGCATCAAAGTCGAAAACTATACTCCTTGGTGAGAATACTATAATACCCTACTTAAGAACTGATTGAGAAAACATGTAACTTTATTACGTTTAAGATATGATACGGCTCTTTCTTCACCAGTATCCTAATACGGTATTTATATCACTAATATATGTATAAGATATGATGTTGACCCCATCAGAGTCTGCATGAGATACCGTGTTTATATATAGATAAGATACAATGTAGACTCCACTAATATCTAGATGGTATATGGATATGATACGGTGTTGACTCCATTAATACCTAGATGGTATATGGATATGATACGGTGTTGACTCCATTAATATCTAGATGGTATATGGATATGATATTCTTTTGATTCCACTAATATCTAGATGGTATCTTCTGGTATCTTTGACTCTTCGTTTGTCAATGCCATCTATATTCAAGTTAGAGATGACATTTTTTTCTTGTAAACATTCCATTGTAGTAAGTTTGTCTCATGGTCAGTGATCAGATCACACCAACTCTAGCTCTATGGTTCGCGATTTTGTCGCTCAGTCAGTAAAAGTTACTGTTAAAGTAAAATAAAACATTACAGTATACATCTGTATCACGAGCAGAGATATATAATAATAGCATTGTACAGGGTGGTCGCTAGAGAAGCGGAAAATTTGAGGGTCAGATGAGATCATGAATAAAATGCGTGCTTACTCATTTCTATTTTGATTTCTTTACATCATGAATAAAATGCATGATTTTAATAATTTTGAGCATCTATGAGTGTAATATAACATATGCCTTTAAAAACTTTGTAAAAGTTATTCCTTGTAAAAATAAATAGCTGTTTGACAAATTTTCCGCTTTTCTAGCGACCACCCTGTATTATACGTGTAACATCACAAGTCTTGTATCATAAGAGTAACATCAAAGTTTTACTATAAGTATTATATTTAAAGACTATATATAGCACCACAAGTCTTGTATTTATCAATAACTGGGCATAATTAACTTAAAATATGAAACATAAATATTATAAAATATAGAGCATAATTAATACAAAATATGTAACATAATTATTACCAAATATAGAGTATAATTAACATAAAATACGAAATATTATTATCATAAAATATAATTAACCTGTTTGTTTAAGAGCAAAACCACATTGAAATATTTGCTATTTCCACCGCAGGTAATCGAGCATTGGATCTTAGCTTTGTAAGTCCCAAAACTTGCTGCTATCCCACAAAGGGACAATAAATATAAAGTATGTTCCTTTCTCACACCTTCTGAAGGCTATTTATAAAACACAGATTCGGAATGATGCAACCATCGTCTCTGTGGTGAGAATAAACATAAAGTTTACAACATGGATACTACAGTGTTCTATTCGTCTTAGACGACCCTATGTTCCATGTCAAGGTTGTTTTTATCATTTAACATACAGGAAAACAAACACTTCGTTATGACAGTGATATAATAAAAAATATATTTAAGAAAGCTACACAATACACTACACCCAGTGCATCGAACTTGGAACCCAGAATATTAGTGTTAGAAGCCTGCAGACTTATCGCTGAGAATAGGGATGGGGTTCAAAGGAGAAAACGACCTTTTATTAAACTTGTGTTTGTTCTTATTATAAGATTCTGTTTCCAACGAATTGTTAACTGAAAGAGAAATACAGTAACAAATGGATATTATGATGTTACCATGAGATAGTGCACGCATAAGGTTGCGGTAAGTATATCAATTAATTTTTTTCAATTCTTAAAATAAAACTAGGTTTTCACTGTGCAATGACACAAGAGAAGTAACTCGAACACAAGTGGAAGACATAGCTTATGTTATAAAATAATATAGCCGAAAACAAGTGGAAGACACAGTTTATGTTACAAGAGAATATAACCGACAACAAGTGGAAGACATAGTTTATGTTATAAAGGATATAGTTGACAATAGGTGGAAGATATAGTTTATATTACAAAAGAATACAGTCGACAATAGGTGGAAGACATTGTTTATATTACAAAAGAATAAACCGACAACAAGTGGAAGACATAGTTTATATTACAAAAGAATATCGCCGACAACAAGTGGAAGACATAGTTTATGTTATAAAGGATATAGTTGACAATAGGTGGAAGATATAGTTTATATTACAAAAGAATACAGTCGACAATAGGTGGAAGACATTGTTTATATTACAAAAGAATAAACCGACAACAAGTGGAAGACATAGTTTATGTTATAAAGGATGTAGTCGACAACAAGTGGAAGACATAGTTTATGTTATAAAGGATATAGTTGACAATAGGTGGAAGATATAGTTTATATTACAAAAGAATACAGTCGACAATAGGTGGAAGACATTGTTTATATTACAAAAGAATAAACCGACAACAAGTGGAAGACATAGTTTATGTTATAAAGGATATAGTCGACAATAGGTGGAAGATATAGTTTATGTTATAAAGGATACAATCGACAATAGGTGGAAGATATAGTTTATAGTACAAAAGAATGTAGTCAACAAGAAGAAAACACAGTTTATGTTACAAAAGAATGTAACCAATAACAAGAGAAATACATAGTTTATATTACAAAAGAATATAGCCGACAACAAGAGGAAGACACAGTTTATGTTACAAAAGAATGTAGCCGACAACAAGAGGAAGACACAGTTTATGTTACAAAAGAATGTAGCCGACAATAAGAGGAAGACAGTTTATGTTACAAAAGAATGTAGCCGACAACAAGAGGAAGACAGTTTATGTTACAAAAGAATGTAGCCGACAACAAGAGGAAGACACAGTTTATGTTACAAAAGAATGTAGCCGACAATAAGTGGAAGACAGTTTATGTTACAAAAGAATGTAGCCGACAACAAGAGGAAGACACAGTTTATGTTACAAAAGAATGTAGCCGACAATAAGTGGAAGACAGTTTATGTTACAAAAGAATGTAGCCGACAACAAGAGGAAGACACAGTTTATGTTACAAAAGAATGTAGCCGACAACAAGAGGAAGACAGTTTATGTTACAAAAGAATGTAGCCGACAACAAGAGGAAGACACAGTTTATGTTACAAAAGAATGTAGCCGACAATAAGTGGAAGACAGTTTATGTTACAAAAGAATGTAGCCGACAACAAGAGGAAGACACAGTTTATGTTACAAAAGAATGTTGCCGACAATAAGTGGAAGACAGTTTATCTTACAAAAGAATCAAGTTGATAATAAGTAGAACACGAAAACTAAAGTGGGTAAGAAATACAACAATAACTTATACTTAACAAGATGGTATTTATGGTAGTTGTCTGACTAGATATCTGATCTTAGAAAGTGTCAATAACCTGATGGCTGTAAAAATGTTGAAATAGTGACTCGAGAGTAGTTTCGTCAATAAGTGCTATTAATGTCATTCTTTAGCAGTATTTCTGTAATGCGTAATGGTTTTGTGGATTAAAGCAACGAATTATAGTATTGAATGTGGAAATAGTGTATACATAATAATAATTTGAGTAATTGTCAGATTTATTACTCACTCTATCACTATAATAATATGTGTTATTACCAGTCAAGGACAGTTTTAAATTAGATATAACAATTTTAATACGACAACTGCGATGTAATATTTACAGAAAAAGAAAATTAATATACAACATAAAAGAAACTTTCACAGACAAACACACACACATATATAAACTTTAAGATTAAAGGATTCTGACAAATAGGTTTTCATAATTTCCTGGTATGTTTATAGCAGCTAGAGTTCTTTTAGCAAAGACAAATTGGACTATCTGCCGTTTTCACCGAGGGGAATCGAACCCTTGAACTGTGGAAAACATATATCAATTAACACATGTTGATGTTCTCTCTCGTTAGGGCCTGGCATGACCAGGTGATGAGAACGCTCGACTCGTAATCTGAGGGTCATGGGTTCGAATCGCCGCCATACTAACATGCTCGCCTTTTTATACTGGGGGCGTTATAATGTGTCGGTCAATCTCATCATTCTTTGGTAAAAGGTTGGCGTTGAGTGGTGTTGACTAGTTGCCTTCTCTCTAGTCTTACTCTGCTAAATCAGAGACAGCTAGCACAGATAGCCCTTGTGTAGCTTTGCACGAAATTCAAAAACAAACAAACAAATACTCTTGCTAAGGCTATATAACTGTTTATAAAAACAGCAATTTTTTAACTATGGAATATAAATATTAAATAATTAGCACATATTGATGTCCTCTCTATTATAGCCCCCCACCATTGGCACAGCAGTGTCTGCGGTCTTTTAACGCTAGAAACCTGGTTTCGATACCCGTAGTGGGGAGAGAAAATATAGCATTTTGCTTAATAAATAAACAAATTGTCTTTATATATTTATAACGGATTAATGTAATTAAGGTAAATTATATATGCTTAGCAGATACGGCATTATAAAGTTACTCATGTTTAAAGGTACACGAACTTGCTTACCTGTTTCATTTAGGGGCTGGGTGACACGAAAGGGTAAGGAAGGGTTAGTAACGGCTTCATTCGTTTCTATGACACCCATTCTGAGATAGGGGTTAATATAGGTGACTGCTCCTTGCAGAACGTGCTGCTTACGTCCGAACTACAATTTCCCTTCGACCTCCTCACCCTTTTAAGCCGCACGTGTGGTGACGTCAAGCCGCACGTGGCATACAAGAATGCCAGTATTCGTGATCGATGAAAACAGTAGCTTTATTTGTTTAGATAAAAATGTCCTGTTTTCGACATCTCGCGTTTCCAAGAATTCCGTATTGTGAATCTTGATGATGAACGAAACTCTGATAAAATCGTATATTTCGCTTTTGCACCGCTCTCTTTGCTACCGCGCATCTCGGCCAACTTCATTATATACACACACACATATATATGTGTGTGTGTCTAATTCTATAAATATAAACTTTCTCTGTCTCTTCACCGCAAAATGTTCTTCAATGAAAATTTATAAACACACATTAACAATTCAAAATAAATTATGTAATAGGACTTAGAATAATATTTATATATTCGACTAAAGATGCTTTTTTGATCACTAGTGAGGTTGTAATCAGATTATTTATTGAAATAGGAGAGCTTAGATCACTAGAGTAGGCCATCATATATTATATTTAGAGAAATATCAGTAAACCCTTGTAGGATTATTATGTGGAAGATAAAAGTTATGTGTACTATACTAAAGAGAATTACTGAGACAGTTTCTGTTAGGTGTGGAGACAGAGAAAAAGTTATGTGTACAATACGATAAAGAATTACTAAGACAGTTTCTGTTGGGTGTGGAGACAGAGAAAGTTATGTGCACAATACGACAAAGAAATGTGACAATTCAATTGTTAAAAACTCTTTTTTGTTTTGTTTTTAAACAATTTTTTTTTAAAGTTGTGGTCCCGCCACATAATTTTGAATATTTGAGTTATAGAATCAGTTTACTTTGAAGAAACATTATACAATCGAGAAACTTTTCGATGTTTGTTTGTAGTTAAAAACAAAATTACACATAGGGCTTTCTGTGTTATGCCCATCACGGTTTATCTGATTCTAAGACTTAACGATGTGCCACTGAGAGGCAATTTTTTAAATTATTGACTTTATAACTAAGTATGATAGAAGTTTTTGATGCCAGTGGAATTTGTTAGAAGGTGGGAACGGTGCTTTGTATAAAGTTCTTTTTAAGGACGTGAGTGTTACCTTGTTTAAGATGAAAAAGTGAAAAGAAGTCTGTGAAACCAGGCACCTGATAATAACTATCAAGGTCACAGCCTCGAAACCAGCAAGTGCTGATCGATCTTACCTCATCAGAAGGCAGACATATATCACGTGGCTTGGAGTTAAGATGATTATTCATAATGTTATGTTTACCCGTGATGTACATCTGTTATAAGCTGTGAAAAAACAACCAAATTTTATACATTATTCGAAAAAATTCTGGTTACTATGACAACCAAACTGAAGTTCATATCATCTTCCTCTCCAGTACCTACAAGCACATCATTTGACATCAAGTTGTAACAATGTATCTACAACTAATGGAAAACACTAAACTCCCAGCCAAGAAAAACAAAGAAATGTTTATATATTGACCTCTTTACTAGTTGTGTTTCTTTTCAAGACAGTATGTTCGTTTAATTTGTGCTATCAAATTTCGCCATTTGAACTCTATTTACATGAAAAACCAAAATCAGAGAACATGAAAAGCTTTTTAAGGTTATTCAACGTAGATGGGTGAGTGACACTATATAATGAAAAACCTGGGTAAGTGGATGAGTGACACTATATAATGAAAAACCTGGGTAAGTGGATGAGTGACGCTATATAATGAAAGACCTGGGTAGATGGGTGAGTGACGCTATATAATGAAAGACCTAGGTAAGTGGATGAGTGACACTATATAATGAAAAACCTGGGTAAGTGGATGAGTGACGCTATATAATGAAAGACCTGGGTAGATGGGTGAGTGACGCTATATAATGAAAGACCTAGGTAGATGGGTGAGTGACGCTATATAATGAAAGACCTGGGTAGATGGGTGAGTGATACTATAAAATGAAAGACCAAGATAGATGGGTGACTAACACTAGGTAATGAAAGACCTGAGTAGATGGGTGATTAAAACTAGATAACGAAAGACCTGAGTAGACGGGTGACTAAAACTACATAACGAATGACCTGAGTAGACGGGTGACTAAAACTACATAACGAATGACCTGAGTAGATGAGTGACTAAAACTAGATAACGAATGACCTGAGTAGATGGGTGACTAAACCTAGATAACAAAAGATTTGAGTGGATGGGTGAGTATTTAGGAAGACATGCATAATTAGTTATGGATTTATTTGTTCAAATTAATTAATTAATTAATATACAATTAATTAATTAATATACAACAGTAATGTTATTCTATTCTTATACTACACGTATTTTCGTGGGAAAATAGTAAAAAGGAAAACATTATTTAGCAGTGTGTTAAATTTAAACATATACTACTTTCATATTTAATAATAGCTTCAATTTTCTACGTTAGACGACAACACACAATATTTGAACACAGACGCAGTTTGCACCTACATGATACCTGCCGAAACAGTTTACTGAAAACAAATACATGAACAAATTATTATCTAGTCTAGTTTAATATTCAATGTATCAAGCAGGTGAAGTATTTGCGCAACTGATAGACCTGTGTGATTGTTACTGATGTCTCAGTTCAATAACAACAGTTTCTTAATCACCAAATCAATACATTATATAGCAGCCTTTCTTCCCTTCAAATCTTCAGTGAGGCCGAGCTTGGAGCTGAATGATCGTGTGTAACAGGCTTGGTGATTTATATTTTGGACTTATAATTTGTTTTCGTTAGAATTTTTCTATTTTTCAGTGCTTTTTTTGCATGTTACATTTTAATTTTATTTGGACTTGCATTGAGGGACCTGTTTTTGTTCCTGCAGTTATGTTTAGTCCTATTCGTTTAAGTCCAGCTAATTTATTCTTTTGAGCGCATATTATTTAATTTGTCAGTGTATCTTACCTCTCATGTGGTATTCAGTTGATGTTTTAATTTGTCAGTGTATCTTACCTCTCATGTGGTATTCAGTTGATGTTTTAATTTGTCAGTGTATCTTACCTCTCATGTGGTATTCAGTTGATGTTTTAATTTGTCAGTGTATCTTACCTCTCATGTGGTATTCAGTTGATGTTTTGAGGGATGCCAGTTATTGATTTTATTATATTTTCCTTTTTGTGGAGAGAAAAAAGAAATTTACGACTTTATTTACAACTCATCGTAGAGATTGAAGGGTTCCCTGTATTTAAATTAAGTGTTTCACATTATTAACTACTTGAACATTGAAATGTTCACTTAGGATAATGTTCAATTATCCATATTCAATTCTATTTCGTTACTTGTTAGAGGTGAGGAGGGATTCATATTTTTTATTATTCTATTTCTATAACGGATTTATTATTATATATTAACTTTACTATCGATATTTGTTTTAGATAAATATATTTTTTGTTTGTTTTGGGAATTTCGCACAAAACTACTCGCGGGCTATCTGTGCTAGCCGTCCCTAATTTAGCAGTGTAAGACTAGATGGAAGGCAGATAGTCATCACCACCCACCGCCAACTCTTGGGCTACTCTTTTACCAACGAAAAGTAGGATTGACCGTCATATTATAACGCCACCACGGCTGGGAAGGCAAGCATGTTTGGCGCGACGCGGGCGCGAACCCGCGACCCTCGAATTACGAGTCGCGCGCCTTACTCGCTTGGCCATGCAGGGCCAAGATAAATATATAAAATTAAAAATGTATATAACATAAGCGGTTAAATCTGTATTATGAAATTCCTACCTATTTACTAAAATTGTAAAAGATTTTTCAGTGTAGGAATAAACAATGTGTATGTATATGTAAATGCCACTATTGTTGTTTTAGCTGTAGTTTCAAGAATCTCGATGAATGCTTATAAAACCAATGCTAAATGCCAAGAGAAAGTGTGTGTTATTGGTTTGCTATAGCTGATATACTGCAAACCTCAGAAGCTATAACTATGATTAACGCTTATTAATTGGGAAATTCAGATATTTGACCAGAAACACTTATAGAGTTTGAACATTACAAACAGTCTAACTTCAGCCGATTAACATCGGAAATTAGTAGTTTTGTGAAGATATTATGTAGCATCAGCTGCGAAAAACTCACATATAATCAGTAAAGAGATTACTAGCTCCCCATTAATCGAACTGTACCGATATCAACCCAAAATTAAGTCACTCATCATAAATCTGCGATAGGATATCAAGGAAGTCTTGGACCAGATAAAAGATTTAATATTGCTTGTAAGTTTGTAAAACTTTTGTACATAAACCATTATTTGTATTAGCGATTAGTATAAATTGTTTGTATATTAAAGTACATTTGTATTAAGAAAGAATACTGTGTATCAATCTTGTTGGCAAATATGATAAATTTGATACATATCAATATTTGAATAACTTCTGAATCCAAATTACAATTTAACTCAGTTTTAGGTTATTTAAAACGATAATACATAACATGATAAACTGGGAGCTCGTCCGGGATAAATCGTAATACATGACATTTCTCGTGCGTTCAGGTCCACCTTGCTGGTATTTTCAATGTATCATGATTGTCCATCATTGTCAGATGGAGGTTCATGATTTCGATGTTTCTACTCCATCTGGTTCACTCTACCATCTTCAAACTCCACATTATCCTCATTGCATTCAAAATATATTTTGGGATTTCACTTGGACTTGAGTTTTATTGCATCACCTGGAGATGGATTTATAGAATTTATTGGCTTTGTATCGTCCTTCTGGAGATTCTTGTCACGTTTGTTCCACATTTTTTTTATTTCACATAATGCTGTACTGCAGCATGTTTCACCACATTTTCATTTTTCATTTCAGTAGTTTTTTTAAATTTTGTTCAAACGTGTTACGTGGTTAACGAGAAGCAAACATTTTTACGATAAGTCCAAGGATCTTTTTAATATTGTGCATCAAGTCAAGTCTTATCTTTTGTTGCATTTAGAAGTAGCAGACTGTTAGCTTTTGGAACACTCTATCTTTTACATTCGTTGCCGCCCATTATGTATCTCCGCCACTTTAATCAATGTGTCACTGATATTTTTATGCTTTACTGTTTTTGTTTTTACAAGAACAATTTTTATATACTTTTTTTCTGTAAATATTTCTAGTACTACATTGTTTATTTACTGTATACAAGTAGTTCATTCATTTGTCAATTCTGTGCCAAATTTCTCTTACATTTATGGTAATGTACTTACTGTACTTCATAATGACTTCTTGTATTAATACGCATGTAACACTTTGACTTCTTGTATTAATACGCATGTAACACTTTGGTTTTCATAGTTTCCAAGCTTACTTTTTTATTCATTAATTAAAGTGATATAATTTGATTATAATTGTATAGATTTTATTAATCCATGTCAACTTTATATTTTATGTAATTGTTTACTTTGGCAGTGAAATTCCAAAATTGTATGACACTCCAAACCTTTGATCCGTAAGATGTCCTCCTTGTTAACTACTCTGACCCTGAAATGTTGTCTATTTGTTTATGCTCGGTATCAGAGTTATTCCTTCAACATATCCATCACACTTTAGGCAATAAAACATTATTTGTACAACAAACATCTACATGGGTTGGTCTAATAAATATTCAATTAAATTACCTGAAGGATTTGAGTTAATGTTACTTCACGTTAGTAACATGAAATCAAGTATAGACATCAGTTGATAGCAAACTTATTAACATTAATTTAAAAGTAACGAGTACAAAAATGCCACACTTCAAAACGAGTGTGTTCTTTAAAACATGTACTATATTTGTGGAACTTGCACTGTAGTTAAGCCCACTAATTTGATTTTTATTTCACTTTATTTATCATTATTTCAACGATATAAATCAGCACACTGTTAATAATGGAATGTATATACTTCAAACAATGAGATGGATGTCACAGTACTAGTGTTGGTGGCCTGTACTTAATAATGGGTTTATTAATAACGTTTATGCTTTAACCACAGGAAAAAAAAAATTTTAGGTTTCTCAGTTTATTTATACATCAGATGAGCCATTGGTTTAGCAAGTCTCATACTTGTAAATACTTAATAACTTATCGTGGCTGATCTAAGAAAAATTACGTGGTTTACTGGGGGAAGGGGAGAGTGTCTAACGGCCCCCTCTATGTTTAAAAGATTAGCTTCATTTACATTCTAAAGTTCAACATAGAAAATCTTTTTATGGAAAAATCTGTTTAATTTACTCGTGTTTTCGACAGTTTTGTTTTGTTTAGAATTAAGCACAAAGCTACACAATTGGTTATCTGTGTTCTGCCCACCACAGGTATCGAAACCTTATTTCTAGCAGTGTGAGTCTGCAAATATACTGGTGTGTCACTGAGGGGCATTTACGACAGAACAAGAAACATGAGTGATCCAATAATGACTGTCGAAATGTGTGTGAACAAAAGACAACCAAAAATTCGCTATAATTTAAGCTTATTTTTTATAAATGAAATATCGTCTTGTAATGTAGAGAAACAAGAGCACAAACCGACATTACGTGAAACACGCATATTCAACGAAATTTCTAACTCAATTACTTTCTCTTAACGAGGCAATATTAAGATATTAAGGCCAATTAAGTTTCGCTTTTCGACATTACAACAAATAATTTGTTTGCGGTAATCGCTCGTCTCTCTCAGATACAAGGTGCTCACCAAGAAAAGAAAGTGTCATTTAGTAACACTCACCACGATCTAATAAATCAAACGGAAGTAAAATAAACCGTTCTCAGTTTTAAGAAGTTGATTTCTGAATTATCTGAGAACATAATATTATTTTTGATAAGATCAGCAGATGGCGCGTCTGTGTATCAAACATAAAATTGTGGAATTAGGTTACGTATTAGCATCCTGAAATATTATATTATCATCTTGATAAATCTGGATGTGTCTCAGGATTCAGGCAGTTTGGATTATATCGATTTTAGGTTGTCGTTAATAAGTAAAATGATAAGGCTATTAATTAGCAGCCTTTAGGACAATATTCAACTCTGATTTGTAGACGTAGCAAAATTATACACACACAATGAAATTCATTTTGAAGTTTTAATTATATGCTTAAATTTATATAAGACATATTTTTCGCTGAACAAATATAAATCCAAACAACACAAAAAAGAAAATCATTTTATCTTTTCCGTAATAAATAGTGTTGTAATTTGCCACTAAGGGGCAGCACTAATTTGTTAAGACACCATATCTATTAGTTACAAAGTAAACTAAGAGATGCCACTAGTTGACGATTTATTTCAAGCTTTTCCCTTATTGTTTATTGGCTACTTCTTTTTTGTGTGTTAAAGATTTCTTTAACTTTAGTAGCACTGTAATACTGATGTATAAGTCTCATGTTCACTTTGAATAAACACCAATACATTAATTCAAAATTATAGATGGGTCTTTGAAAGACATTGAACGAAGAAAAATTGGTATCAAAAATATGTGTGTGATTAGATAAACAACGTAACTGTCAAAACTGTTTGTTTTATAGAAATATGATATTATTTCAGATATCTGAATTCAGAACATAAGGAGGAATGGAAATGCCAAATGAAAAATAAACCAATAAAGAAGAGACAATGAAATCATTTCTTCCCTATTTCTTGTTTTCTTTCTTCAGGTGGTAGTGCCTAAGTTAAGCGCTCAATGCTTATTTTCCTAAAAATGTTTTATAAACCCTAGAGAAGAAATGTTGGAATTTTATTTTTAAAATCCAACTTGGCATGAAATCGTTATTCTCTGTTAAAATCGAACTTATTTCCGAACAATAAACATTTTTCACAATGAGAGTTGTTTATTTTTGTTCTCGAGTATAACTCAGCTTTAAAATAAAATCACAATAGCTGAAACAACTACTCCATTTGTCTTTGTCGTGAAGCACAATGTCATCAGTGGGGTATTCATGCTTTGCCCATCGCATAAATCGAAACCCAGTTTTTAGCATTATACACTATTATACTTACTGCTGAATCACCTAAAGATCATACCCCTCACGAAAGGTTTATCTTTTCGTAACGTCTTTGTGCTATTTAACAGTGAAAGATAGCGCCCTCTTCTTTTGAGCTGTATAAGCAGAAAATAATAAATAACGTGAATTTTATCATGCGAATCAGTCGGTGAGTTCTTATATCTTTTAAATTCTGAGTAAGGCTTAAAGTTAGTGCCCTGACAGTTTGCCAAATAGAGCACGAGGTGGCAACATTTAAGACGATAAAACAAATTAATAATGCATAGGAAAGGAAACTCCTTTGCTGTAATATTTACGATTATACACTAAGCACAATTGTAACAGTTTATGTATAGTCGTAACTGTTATATTAAATATAATTTACAGAGTTACAAAGATTATCTTAAGCATCGTTATTATATTTGGATTAGTTTAGAACAAGTACCCGTCGCCTTTACTAGCTAGGTAAATACAAAAAACACACACGAGACAAACAAGAGAAATGATAAAATTAGTTAACGTGAAAACGTTTGTAAACTTGTAGGATATTTCTCTTACTTAACGATTTGGATTATTTGGTGAATTGGGTAATAAATGATTGATAACTTTTAATTACAGTAAATGGAAGGTGATA
The DNA here is from genome assembly GCA_011833715.1 of Carcinoscorpius rotundicauda. Taxonomy (NCBI): domain Eukaryota; kingdom Metazoa; phylum Arthropoda; class Merostomata; order Xiphosura; family Limulidae; genus Carcinoscorpius; species Carcinoscorpius rotundicauda. The sequence continues at coordinate 22,453,483 of CM022403.1, forward strand.
CATATGGGCTATAATAATATGATTTATGGGTATAAGTTTGATGAGAATAGCTTTCACTATGGAAGAAAAGATTCTTGGTACAACGGTTCACCAGTCTCTGTACTGTTGCTAGTGGTAGGGTAAATATGAATTTAGGTTGTATTACAGAAATACTGATTACATTTATGAATATATTATAATTTTTTCATACGTTACTAATTAGGCTATATTTGGCAAACTGTGTTCAGTCTTAATCTCCTTACCTTAAAAAGGACATTCCATTGTGGGAAAGGGTTCAGAGGAGGGCTATAAGATAGTATCTGGGATAGAAAGGCTGCATACGAGGACAGATTAAGATCCTTGAACTTGTTTTCTCCTGAAAAAAGAAGACTTAAAGCAAATATGATCAACGTCTTTGATCTATCAACACTTTTCATATTTAATGGTGAAAATGGTAAGGTTTATTTTTTTAAAAGAGTGGATGACCTTTCAAACGGGCTGCCTTCTGATGTGGTACATTCAGTTAATTTAAAGTAAGCTTGCTAAATGATGGCTTTGTCAGACCAAATAATGAGATTTGACATAACTACTGTCTCAAAATGCGGAGTGCGTTTAAGGTGGAAATGGGATTCAAACCATGAACCCTCGAATTCATAGACCAAGTACACTTACACTATGCTATGCGTATCCCAAAACAAGAAGAATATTTACAGGTACATAAATTACATAATTTATTTGATAAACTAATTATATTATTTTATATTGAATTGCTTAGAATAGCGGGTTTAGTTTGGTACTATATAACGTTATCTAACATAATTACGCTGCTTCAATTACTAATGACGTAACGAAGCAATAGAGTCAAAAGAAAGAAAGAGGAAAATAAACGCAGGAGAGAATTAACTTCAGTAATATAGAATTTGGGAACTTCGATTTTACAGTTATATCTCTTTTAACAGACCAGCAAATGACAAAACTCCGACCAATTTGTTAATTGTTCCGTCTTAATGTGATCCTGCTTGCTGTTACGTACAGTTCCAATCTGTGGTAATTACATAAGTTCTGAGCACGTGATATGCGGAGTGAATTGTTACAACCAAAAGCTTGGAAGTACATATGTCTAGAGTTTCTAATCATAGAGGCTGTCCGCGCGTTGGTGTTCCTCATTCGTAATTTGTTAGACCAGAGTACCCACCGCCAACACTTAGACAACTGTTATCTGATAGTGTAACAGTACTTGACCACAACATACTGTGAACCATGAATCATCGGATTCACAGTCCGAAGGACTTTTTTTCCAAATTTTTACTAATTAACATGATATTCACTAATAAACGTTTGAAACAATGACCCATCTGAAACAATGTTTTTTTAAAATTAATGCTAGCTTTACTTTGGAATAAAAAATTATACACTTTACTTTGTTTGTTTGTTTATTTTACAGCATTTAGTTATCTGTTGTGTTCACCTCTGGGAATCGAACCCCGCTTAGAAACCTACCATCATCTCTACATGTTACCTATGGCAACTAATGAAAACACATAAATGTTTATTGGGTCAATATGCTTCCTCTCAAAACTGCAAATTCGCCATCACTCAGATATTTTTGTATGTGTTAATTTTATATAATACATATTATCATGGATTTTCATTTGGACTGTTAATTGGTTTAAATAGTTCATGGCCCATAGAATTGCTGACACAAGAAAACAACAACAACAAAAACAAAGATTCTAAGAACTTTGCTCTAACACTGAAAAGTTAAATATAATACCAAAACTTTAAGTTATGTAACTTATACGCTGTTACATTGTACGAAATTAGAACCAGTCTGTTGGTAAAATACTGTTAAGTAATATTTTCATTGAGAAATTATATTGAGTATACTAAACCTACAGTGGGTATACATGGATTGCTAAGCCTACAGCGTATTACAGGACTTGTTAAAATTAAGTGTATTACAAAGCCTGCTGATATTAAAATGCTTATTAAGATTGTTACGAAACTTACTATGTCTGAGGTTACAGAATCGGTTATGTTTGAGCCTATAAAACTTGAAGACTGTTACAAAGCCTATAAAGTCTAAAATGTGTTAGAAGACATATTAAGATATGGTCTACTAAGCCTGAAATGTGTAACAACAGCTACAAGGCCTACTGAGAGTAGAGCGTGTCTGAGGGCTTACTAGCAGATTATGTATTTTTATTTCTCATAAACTTTGAAAACCACATGTAGCTGACGTTCAAAGCGTCAAACCAAAATTCTACACCCATTACAGGAACTCTGTTTACATTTTAGAGTTTTAATCGTCAATAATACAAAAAAGAAAAAAAATTAAAAAATAAGAAAGAAAAAACCGATTAAAAATTCAATTTGTCAAGACTTTGTACACGACACAGCCTTCCTGTCAGTTCGTAACACCAGTTCTCCTTGGAAGAAAAATTACTAGGCATTTAAAGAATTCCTTACTATGGTTACAACAGGATAACGTCATCACCAACAACCCAGGAATCTTGACATAAAGGTTCACAGACATTGACGCGTGACGTGATGAGAGCAAACAGTTTCAACATCCCTGTTAAGCTTTAATGCTAAGAACGTGTTTACCCGCTGTCCAGCGAAGCACTGTATATAATAAAGTAAAACACAACAGCATACAAACAACAGGAAGAAAAACTTATCTTCAAAACGTACATTTTTCGACTTTTACCCTAACCAATAAAATACGTCCATGTGAGGCAAATGAAACATTACCATCCATCCATTAGAGACATACAATGGCCTGGAAGAATTCACATTTTGTCACTCTTAAGTTTATATATTTTATATATCACATCCATTTTCTGACTGTTACATGATTGATTGTTAAAGCGACATTTTTCTCTGCAGTATTAAAGTGACTTATATATATATATATATTATAGTATGTATACACATATAAAGTGTTTTGTACGTCCAAAACCAGTTGTGTCAGAAAAAATAAGTCAGCCGTATGAATTGAAAATGTGATATTAAAATAAGAGTTTAGATGAATGAAGAAACTCTTTAAAGATGTAAGTACAAGTCAGTAAAATACACGAGACGAAACTGGGGAGTTTGTCCCCTTATATATTAGGGTTTCTAGCTGCAATAAAGATGTGTAACAAACATATTTATCTTGGTGTTATAGTAACAACAACAAGACAGATGTGTAACAAAACATTTATCTATGTGTTATAACAATAACAACACAAAAGATGTGTAACAGAACATTTATCTTAGGGTTATAACAACAACAACACAAATGATGTGAAACAGAACATTTATCTTGGTGTTATTACAACATTTATACATATTATAACACCTTAACATTTACATTTAACATACTTTTACTTTTATTGCTAATATTTAAAATTCATTCTGTCAACTGTTTGATAAAAGATGATTTTTTTGTCCTGTCTGTTTCCATTTGGAACAAATTGGTTTTTAAGTCTACGGAACGCTTGAAATGTTTATCATGTTTACTTCAATAGATAACTTCTTCTCAGTTGTATAGTAGTGAGATTTCCGAGTAAACCCTTTTATGTTATTTCTATTCCCTTGTCAACATCTTCAGACCGTCTTCACATATTTCAAATCATTTGTTATTCTCTCTCTGGTCTGTTTTTCACTGCTGTGTTTAAATCGATTTCGCTTGTTTATTTTGAGTCGTTGTATAAATATTTGCCCGCCTGTTTTATTTTCTCTTGCTAAGACTGCTCTTACTGTCAGACATTACAAGACAATAAACAGATACGATATTTATAAGATATCACCCAACACCTTCGAAAATGTAAACTTTAACTATGAAACACGCATGCGTGAAAACTAAAACAAAAGAGTGACGGACAAACGCTAATTAAAGACGCAGGAAGATGATAGCTCTTTCCATGGTCAGCTACTTAAACAGTTTTTATCTTTTATTCCTCTTAACTAGCCGACCACTTCCATCTGTTTCTGGCTTCGATTCAACACTGAATCAATACACACTAAATTAAATTAAGGATAACTGTCCCTAGCTTGGATTAACATGTGATATATAGGGCACTGTAATGCGGTCATTTGTACGCTGGCATGTGAGCCTGAAAGTCCACATACGGTTATATGTGACTCACACTTTATCAGTTCTACTATTTCTTTTTAATTTATTACTTTCACTATAAGTTATAGGCTCAATCCCCGCGACAACTGCTATACATCACATTTTTACCAGTCGGCCGGGTTCTGGACTGGTGGTTGGGTTTGCAACTTATTTAAACCTCTACCCGTTCCTTTAATCTTTGTTTAAATATTGTCAAATAGCAGTTAAAATTAACGTAAACAGAGTTAGAATATGTATGATTGTAATACAGTTTGTACTTCCAGTATGTAACTTACAATGTTGTAGTCATACTTTGCTTTGCTTGGTCGATGTAAAAACATCACAAACAATCCATTCTAATCTAAACATTTTCCAACAAATTATCATACTAAGTCCTCGTTTGACAAAAACAAACAAACAAACAACAACTTATCAATACGCAATAAATACTTTAATCGAGCTAATAATGTAAGTTCTGGTATTAGGTTATTTATAATTTTTTATATAAGTAAGGAATTCCTAATTGTCCTAATAATGTATGGGATTATTGGAATAAAGTGTTTATTGGCTATTTATAATAATAAGCTGACGTCATCTGGGGCCCAGCATGGCCAGGTAGTTAACGCACTCGACTCTTATAATGTAACGGTCAATCGTATTATTCATTGATAAAAGAGTAACTCATGAGTTGGCGGTGGGTGATGATGACCAGCTGCCTTCCTTCTAGTCTTACACTGCTAAGTTAGGGACGGCTAGCGCAGATAGCCCTCGTGTGGCTTTGCGCGAATATAAAAACAAACAAACAAAATGACGTCAGGTTTGGTGGATTTTGGTACTCTTGGCTGTCTGGGTCGAGATTTAGATCCTTTCTTTGGATATGGGAGGATCAGGTTCTGCTTAGGTCTTCCTTCATCCTGAACCTTAAATTGCAATATAATCCTAGGTTTATGATGAGTTTATTTGTTTTAATTTCGCGCGAATCTACTAGATAGTAGCCATTCCCAATTTAGCAGTAACAGACTATAGAGACAACAGCTAGTCAACACCACCTATCGGAAACTATTAGGCTACGCTTTTTACCAATGAATAGTGGGAGCTACTGTTACGGAGTTAACGATCATCCTGACTGACTGGTCGAACAAGTCCGGTGACGAGGTTCGAACCCGAGATTCGCAACTTGCCAGGCCTTGGGCACCAAAAGCGCACCTCTTACATACCCTTGCTTCCCGACTTTCAAGATCACTACTGGAATTAAAACCACACTTTATACACAGCTTCGATTCAATCCTTAAGTGCATATCGTAGCATCCTAACGTGGCAGTTATTGAAAGGTGTCTGTATACTTGAGTTTCTCAGTTTGAAAGTTTTGAGCACAGAATATTCAATGATTACAGTGTAAACAGATTAGCACTCAAGTACTGGCATTGTTTGCTTGTTTAGAATAAAGCTCTACAATGGGGTATCTGTGCTCTGTCCACCACGGGTATCGAAACCCACTCTCTTGCGGTATGAGTCTGAAAACATACCGCCGGCCCACGGGAAGGGGTGCATAGGCGGACGCGGTCATTGTTACAAAACACTTGATAGTAATTATTGGTACTCTTGTAACACTTCTCTAAAATGTTAACCCTAAAATCTATATTAATAGGTATGTTCAACATGATCGTCACCTTATGGGCTAAACGCCAGGCCACGGGCGCCAAGTTTCAGCCATAATCGTATTTAATTTAAGAAATTTGGATTGATGGTGATATTGAAGAATACCAGATGATCGTACATATCGCATACACGTTTAAACCACATAGCAGGATGACTGCTTCTACTATAACGACATTTTAAGTTTTGCATATTCACATTCGCAGCCAAGCACGATGACCATTAGACCTTGACAAGCCAACATGAAACACTTTGTTCTCCCGACAGCTGGTGTCTTACTAGCGTGTTTTATCTGATTGTCTTTCTAGAGTTTGGTGTGAAATAAAGCTGGATACCACAATATTATTATGATAAAACATGGTGTGATACACAGCTAGATACCGCTATCTTTTGATGATAAAACATGACGTGATACACAACAAGATATCACTATGTTCTGATGATAAAACATGGTGTGACACATAGCATGATACCACTATATTATGATGATAAACCATGGTGACACACAACAGGATACCACTATATTCTGATGACAGTGGAAGTAATAACAGATACGTACTTACAAACTGAGAACTTAACACTTAAATGTAAGTGCGTAAAGCCCATCAACAGTCACAAAACAATGAAGTTAAAATATCTTAAAACTTAATCCAAAAATACTCAAAGAATGGTTCGTTAAAAAGTAAATAAGCATAAACCTTTTTTAAACTAATAATTCAAACAAACATGACTGCTATTTCATTACTAATTAATTTCAACTTCACTAGATGGCAGGAAAGTCGGAAGATCGTGCTTACTCTCGTGGAACCTCGTAAGCTTGTCTCTTATTGCTTGTAGTTATTCTTAACTTACTCGTTTACTGTTGGTCATGCGTCCTGGACGTGCGCTTGACGTGGGGTGTTCAGAGTCAAATGTGAACATAGCCCTGACTTTTTGAAAGTGCTACACATATAAGAAGGTTAGAACAAAGAAAATAAACATTTTGTTTCGTTTGTCTCTCGTCAACATTTGAAGCCCTTGGTTGGAGAGTAACAACGAATTCCTGGTAGTGATGGTGTAATTTTAAAAAGAACGTCCAGGCTATAGACGTGAACTTTTTGTGCCTATGTTACTGCCCAGAGAGAGAGATAAGTTGTGAGTAATCGAGAAATTGTTAAGTAAAATAAGAATAGATTATATAACGTTGCTATAGTTTTCTTAAAACATGAACTCTGTAACATGCCCACAATATATTGATAGAATTCTGCTATTTAATTTAGAAATGTCCATTTGATGCTAAAACACACGTGTCACTGATGTTCTCATTATGTTTATTTTTGTTAATTTATTTCATTGAAGGTAAGCGTAAAGCTATTTAAGTCAGCAGAAATGTCTCTGTGAGATATCTCTGCTGTGTCACCCGCGAGGAATCGAACATTAAATTTTAGCGCTTTCTTTCTGCTTATCGTAAAGCTATACGATAACTTCGGTCTGTACATAGCAGGAAAGCTTCCCGCAGATTTTTAGCTTTTTAGTTTGTGAATTTATCACTGACTCCATTGATGAACGTGGTATATTGTGAAAATTATCAGGACATGTACGCTTATCGATACACAAGTACCACTAATTATTTCAATCACAGGCCAGTCGGTTTAATAACATTGAAAGATATTTTCTATTTTATTTCGAACTCTATTACTATAATAGTGAAATCTAATTGTTTCTTTACTTTTAGCCATAGCCATATACATGTGCCCCTTTGTTGGCTCAGCACCAAGCTTATAACACTAAAAACCGGGTTTCGATACCCGTAAAGGATGCAGCTGAAATAGTCTATTGTTTAACTTTTCGCTTAATAATAAACACATCACATATATATTAGATAAATACAATATATAATTACAACAAACAAACAAACAACATAGATACATATGTATATATATTACTTAGATATAAAATATAATTTCTACTGAACATATCAAATCGTAATTTATGACAAATCACGTTTCCGAAAACAAACAAAACAAACAACAAGTGCACAGTGGTAAATGTTTTATGTTTGAAATTAAATCATGTTCAGACACGTCCTTTTTTCTAGACCAGTCTTCCTTACAACAAACAAAGTCCATAGAGGTTTAACACCAGTATTGTAACAAAATAATTCCTGTATTTATTGCTTTGTGTGCAAAATAAAATAAGCCAGTAGGAGGTTTATTGATTTAATAACAGTGGTAGTGTGGAGGTAGCAAATCCACATTTGCTACGTCATTTCCTTTAAACTGTTGAATAAACATCATTCCAAGTCTACGGGTATATAATGCAAAATACGGGGTTCGATTTCATGCGGTAAACAAAACTGATACCCCAACTTGGCTTTGTTCTGAATGGGGGGGAAAGCCTGTTTGCAAAATGTTTTTTTATTAATAGGAAATTGGACATAAATATTTTCCGAATTGTAAGAATTCACGAAACTAATACTGACGAATAATAATATACATAACACCGCAAGGATTTTCCCTGAATTGTTATATTGTTATATCAGTTATGTTGGCATAAACTATCCAAGGCTCGGGGATAGCGTGAGGTAGACAGTTACTATCATAGAGAAGCTCCTGTTCGTAAGTGAAAAATATTCATAATTTCCCATTCTGCAATAAAACAACTTAAGCCTTAACAATTTCGGAGTGGAATAATAAAAAACACAGACGTAGCTTCATGACACAGGGGCTCAAATAAATGGGGGTCGAAACCTCCAAATGAACCCGAGTAATCGAGTCTAGTCAATCTTTAAACCCAAATTTTACCATTTTTAGGGTTTATTACAAATTAGGAACTAGTAATGTCACACTGTCAGTTGCCACAGAAATGACGGCCCTATACTTACTATGAAAAGTTATACCCAATAACCATGGTGGTTTGCACCCTTTTAAGGATAGTAATTCGTGATGACGAAAAACCCACTTGAAGTGAAAATGTATTTTCAAGACAGCTGGCGTGGGTATTAAAACTTTAATTAAAATAAAGTACAAAAAGTTTTGGTTACAAATATAACATGGTAAACAAGTTTCTACACGCCATTATCGCAGATAAATTTTGTAATATTTCCAGTGACCTAGTTGTATATCTTAAGGTGTAGCCTTCGTAAATGATACCAAATGACTTTCCTAATCTCTAAGAGTGGAAAGTTCCGGCTTACTTTTTACATAACTTCTGTGCCACTCCTCCAAATCATTAGCAGGACTATATGTAGCCTCAATAGACATTAATTTACACCTCATCATATACCCATCCAAAGGACTTTACCCAAGGTACAACACTTCCTGTATACTGTTCTTTTACAATTGAATCATTTGAACAACTTGTTAAATAGTGAATTTAGGGCAACGTTTGTTTCATCTACATGTTGATACACCAGAAGTAATAGTTTGGAAATCTGAATAACTTGAATTATTTAATTTGGCCGACAGACGGCATCCTCATTGAATGGGAACACAAATCCATAAAGACTGACCATTTTTACAACGTCATATTTCCTTTCTATGAATAAAAACATAAGTTACTTAATTAGACACTTTGCACACCAAACAATGTCTGTCATTAACATACCGGACACCATTTATAGCCTCATCAAAACCATCTGTATGATTATTTACCATGATTGACTCCCATCAAAAGCTTGTCTAATCCATATAATATGATCTATATGTTATTCATGGTTAAACGAACACGACGTTTATTTTATATAATGAAAGCTAATAACGTTATTAGCAGTTTCTGCCTGAACTAGCTTCGATACCCTGATGATTGTAGCTAGTTTTTGTTTGTTACCTGAACTAGTTTCTGTACCCTTATGATGGTAGCCAGTTTTTTGTTTGTTACTATGAACACACAATAGCTCAACCATGCTGTAACCAAGTACAGTTTAGAAGACATGTAGGAATTAAAATTTGGATTAAAACAACACAACCGAGTCTAGATACTTGTGACGAGCACAGCCTAAATAGCCCATTTTGTGGCTTTGGGCTTAACTAAAAATAAAGAAACAAAAAAGATGAAAAAGTTGCACTAGGAAAATAAACATTACTTGACTGGCGGAGGAACCTCTAAGTAGAGCGCATATTTTTACCACAAAAAGTACGAAAATGTGTTCATAGTTCCTCGAATTCAACGAACACGAACCTTTTTGCCAGAACAATAAAGAATAACGTCCTACACATGCCCAACAGGTTTAATAAAAAAACTGTCATTTTTTACAAAGTTATAGAACAAAAATAGTTAACATACAGGGACTTATTTGTTTGTTTTAGTGACCATGATGTGAGCTTGACTTTTAACCTTGACTCTCTAAAAACTAATAATTTCTAGATTGGAGCATAGTCCAAATGTATGTCAACGTTCGTCCAAATCCATTCAGTCGTTTTCGAAAAATCTTGCTGCCAACACACAGGTATGAAAACATAACTTCTGTCCACCTTCGATGATGATGGACGTTATGAAATGTCCAATCATTTTATTGATTGGAAAAAACATTAGGCTTGTTTATCAGATTCATTAAATTATGAATTATATAAATTAGTTTCTAAAATCAACTTTGCAGTGCAAATGGCGCTGCTGGTAGTCAGGGTTTTGTGTGGTAATTAACGCTGAGCTCTGTTGATTGTATGTCGTATGTACATCTGTTTACAGATACACAAGTTCTTTCTTTCATACTGTTAACTGGCGGCACCACCTGGTGATGACGGTGCAAAATATCTCCGAAATAATTAAGCTACTAAAGGACCTAATGCTTCTTTGGATTAACTTTCTCATATTTTTCAATTGTGAGATCCTTCAATTATCATTAATTAATATTATTAATAAGAAGTTTAATTTAAAATAAAGAAGGGTGTACAATAATATGTCAACCACACTATACCTTTATCTGTAATTATGCACGGACTTTTGTCTACGTTAAAATACTGTCTCAGTTTATTGTTTCCGATAAAGGTTCTGGTAACAAAGCTCAGAAATAAAATAACTAGAACAAATAAACGTTCGTGTAGAATTAATTTACGTACGTTATGAGTCTTAAACAACGATCGCATCTATAAAAGTTTTATTTGGTTTAATACAGTAAATCTAGCCAATATGAGGATATGAGGAGAGCAGGGCAAATACGGCACATATCCTACATTATCAGGACAGCATGAGTAAAAACAGAACATATTCTACATTATCAGGACAACATGAGTAAAGACAGAACATATCCTACATTATCAGGATCTCAGGAGTAAAGACAGAATAGCCCCTTGCTAGTACAGCGGTATATCTCCGGATTTACAACGCTAAAATCAGGGGTTCAATTCCCCTCGGTGGGCTGAGCAGATAGCCCGATGTGGCTTTGCTATAAGAAAAAACACAGACAGAACATATCCTACATTACCAGGATATTAGGAGTAAAAACATAAATCATATTACATTATCCATATATTAGGAATAAAGACAGAACACACCCTTAACTACACGCAAATTGCTGCTGTAACTGACAACCAGTGATTTCTGGTTTTAATCTAATTTTTCAACCATTACAGAATCTTATTAAACAAAATATGTATGTTTATTTTCATTCACACAACTAATGTTAAAAATCTTAAATATTCACAAAAATTAAACATTAAATAGTTCTGTTTTACTCAGGATGTTTGATTAGTTTAATGAATTTTTTGCTTATTTTAAACTTTAGGAAGATGAAATGATAAAGCTTGGAGAAATGTACAACACATTCACCCATCACGGTAAAGTGTGAAGCGACCAATAAAGTAGAAACAACACCAGCACGAGTTTGGTACGCAGTCTGAGAACTTTATTAATGTTCCTAATTGAACATTGTTAGATAGATACTCGCCTGAACACACACGTGTACTTGTCTACTTGGTTTCGGGGACTGTTTCCTAATTATTGCTTGACTGTACACACGAAGGGCACTAATGAGGAAATGTCAAAAACAGGAGTAGTGGCATTGTTGAATATTGCATTTGATTATTTTATCGTATTGTATATTGGCACTAGACTGTTTAAAAACAAGTATTAGTAAAAGATCTCGCTAAATAAGAAAGGTATGCAGGACTGGCTATTGAAGTTGAAAAACAAACTAAACAAGGCAGAGACGGAAGTGGACACATCAGTTGATTCGGCTAATGGTCACACAGCAGAATAAACCGTCTCGACTTTACACGTAGAATAAAAGTTTGGTGTTTGAATATAATCTCAGATTTAACATCATTATATCTTTACTTTAGTTAACTTTAGAAATTACTTCTGTAACTATTTTACAAAAGAGAACATTTGACGATAGAAAATTTTGCTCCTATTTGTCTTTCAATGAGTTAGGCTTAATAATCAAGTTTTTTCCTTATCATGTTTGGTTAGTATTTTCAACTTCGATAGCAAGCCCTAGATATCTTTATTCTTGTTTGTTTACTTTTTTGTATAAAATGACATACATGGGTTATTAGGTTATAGAGTGTATTTGTTTGTTTGTTTTGAGTTAAGCACAAAGCTACACAATGGAGTATTTGTGTTCTGCCTACCCCGAGTATCAAAACCCAGTTTCTAGCATTGTAAGTCTGTAGATATAGCACTGTGCTTCTGGGGTGTGATGGAGCGTATTTTAAGGTTTTGTACGAGTATATATTTTACATATAATAATAATAATATAGGTAGTCGGAGATTGTGAATATTGTTTAGTTCCATCGAATGATGATAAAATTATAGTTTCTGCTGTAACTAGGTAGGTGTTAGGCTTGTTAAAGAAATGTGATCGTGAACGAAAATAAGAACTCTCGTTTTTGGCTATTCGCCAGTTTTTGACGCTCTGAATAGCTTAAAAGCGGCATATACATCGGAGATAGGGTGACTACAGCAGGTAGTTCTTTATATCTAGCTTATGATAACCTCTGAAGAAAAAATACAGATTACTTTTCTATTGCTTTCATAAGGGCGCTGGTACTATCCCTATAAACATATTTTGTTGGTTTACAGGCTGGTGCAACTTCTTTCTCTTTTCTGTCTTCATACCTGTGGGTTTACGAGCTAATACAAGTTCAAGCTCCGTTTCAAAGAACATCATCAATTTAGGTAAATTATTTATATTCTAAACAGTACTTTACACGTACTTAATGTAAGCTTATGGTTAAGGTTAGTTGTTTTACATCTGATGGTACATGAATACAACTTAATAAATTCTGATCTTCTTTTATAGGTTATTTGTTTTACATCTGACGGTACATGAATACAACTTTATAAGTTGTGATCTTAGCTTATAGGCTACTTGTTTTACATCTGACGATACGTAAGCACAACTTTATAAGTTTCAATATTAACTATTATTGAGTCCGAACGTGATGAGTGCGCCAAGTGAGGTCCAGTGGTTATGATATAGGATACACTATGATGTGGGATAGGTCTTGGCTCGAGTATCGTGACAACAAAAAGAACAATAATGCTCTGTACCTTTTGAAAGTGGGTGCGGCATATCACACTACAACAAGTTGCTCAAGAGTAGGCGGTGGGTGCTACCATTCCCTATTCTATATACTCATTTATGGGAGAGGAGCACAGATAGCTCTTGAGTATCTTTATATGAATGTCTGAAAACAAACAGTATGTGCGCATATGTTTGCTTATTTCTAAAATAAAGCTACAATGGTCTAGCTATTAAGCCCTGGTGTGGGTTCGAACCCTGTCCCACCGGAAGGCATATGCACATACGATGAACAAAGCACGACTAGTACAATGTAATAATGTGTTTTCTAATATTCTGTTTCTAAACCTTTTCTCTCCATATAAATACTGTTTTCTCTCTGATCTTCTCCAGAGAATTGACCAATCATTTGAGCTCAAAATAGAAGTAAACAGCGAAGGTAAAATAAGACAAGATGGCGTGGAAAATCAGATGCGAGCGACACAGTTAGGGCCCATGCATATAGTCAGAGAGAGATTAATTAATTATGCCATAGTTTCATGTCATTGATTCAAATCTAGCTGACTGGCATCAAGTTAAAGTCGCGAAAATATTGTAAAGCCAGTCTCAGACACAAGATATGATAGTCAATTTTCTTTCAAAGAAACTACAAAATAATATCTTTATTTTAAAGAAGGTGATTAATGAGCGGACACGGGAAATATTCTGACACAAATGAGATCATTTTCACAAAAACACACGTAAATAAAAAGTTGTATTGTCTTTCCTCCCTAGACCCCCAAAATTATTCAGAATTAACAATATTAATCAAATCATAAACATCCAATATCGAACGTAATGTTTGACAATATTTTCTTTATGAATGAAACCTGATGGCTGAATAACTTTTGTTTGTTTGTTTAGAATTAAGCACAAAGCTGCACAATGGGCTATCTGTGCTCTGCCCACCACGGGTATCAAAACCCGGTTTTTAGTGTGTAAGTCCGCAGACATACCACTGTGCCACTGGGGGGCGGCTGAAGAACAATCATGGTAGCTAGGGTGAAGATACTGGACAGAAACAGACATTCCAAAGAAATGTATTAGAAAAAACTATTATCGTTGTAAAATGGATCTTAAGAAACTAACAACCGTAAATTTATCCTCCAGTATCTCTGAATACCGATACATAAATCACACAAATGTGTACAATAACAATAATTCTTTAGAATTCTGAACTGCTGGTTGCTATGAACGTTGACGTTGCTATGGTGACAGTAATGGAGTTGATGTAGTGTTTTTTACCAAGATGTGAGATGACTCTTCTTCCAGTTAACTACCAGATCTTGTTAATAATGGGACATAAGGTTTAAACTTCTCCTTTAAAACCTATTTACAAACTTTTTGTTTATTTTCCAAACAATAAACATGAATAATGAAGCAATAAACTGGAAGGTTCAGAACTAAACTGTGCCAATAAATAAACTTAATGTGAGAACATAAAGAAAGCTGTATAGCCCTGCTAGTAAATGTAAATAATGTGTTGAGACTAATGATGTTATCCTGTAAATTAATGGATTTATTATTTTGAAAAATGCACCGTTTAGTTTTTGTATTGTTTCTTGTCGGCAGGATCCACGTTATATCATGTCTTTGTTTGTTACAACACTACTTCATTGTAAAGAATTGGTTAAAATGTTCCTTTGTTACAACATTACTTTGCTGTAAAGAAGTGGTTAAAATGTTCTTTTGTTATAACATCACTTTGCTGTAAAGAAGTGGTTAAAATGTTCTTTTGTTGCAACAATACTTTACTATAAATAAGTGGTTAAAATGATCCTTTGTTACAACAATGCTGCAAAGAAGTGGTTAAAATGTTCTTTTGTTATAACAATACGTTACTGCAAAGAAGTGGTCAAAACGGTCCTTTGTTACAACAATACTTTACAATAAAAAAGTGGTTTAAATGTTTTTTATTACAACAATACTTTACTGTAAAGAAGTGGTTAAAATGTTCTTTTGTTGCAACAATACTTTACTATAAATAAGTGGTTAAAATGATCCTTTGTTACAACAATGCTGTAAAGAAGTGGTTAAAATGTTCATTGTTATAACAATACGTTACTGCAAAGAAGTGGTCAAAACGGTCCTTTGTTACAACAATACTTTACAATAAAAAAGTGGTTTAAATGTTTTTTATTACAACAATACTTTACTGTAAAGAAGTGGTTAAAATGTTCTTTTGTTGCAACAATACTTTACTATAAATAAGTGGTTAAAATGATCCTTTGTCACAACAATGCTGTAAAGAAGTGGTTAAAATGTTCATTGTTACAATACTACTTTACTGTAAAGAAGTGGTTAAAATGTTCTTTTGTTGCAACAATACTTTACTATAAATAAGTGGTTAAAATGATCCTTTGTCACAACAATGCTGTAAAGAAGTGGTTAAAATGTTCATTGTTACAATACTACTTTACTGTAAAGAAGTGGTTAAAATGTTCTTTTGTTGCAACAATACTTTACTATAAATAAGTGGTTAAAATGATCCTTTGTCACAACAATGCTGTAAAGAAGTGGTTAAAATGTTCTTTTGTTATAACAATACGTTACTGCAAAGAAGTGGTCAAAACGGTCCTTTGTTACAACAATACTTTACAATAAAGAAGTGGTTTAAATGTTTTTTTATTACAACAATACTTTACTGTAAAGAAGTGGTTAAAATGTTCATTGTTACAACACTACTTTACAGTGAAGCACTTAATTTGTTTCTTTGTTACAACAATACTTTACTTAAAGAATTAATTAAAATGTTCTTTCTTACAACAACACTTTACTGTAAAGAATTAGTTAAAATGTCCCTTTGTTACAACACTACTTTACGGTAAAGGTGTGGTCAAAATGTTACTTTGTTACAATATTAATTTACTATATAGTTAAAATGTGCGTTGTTCTGTTTGTCTACAGATTTGTGGTTGTTTGTCAAACAAAGTGTTTTTGATGCGGCTATTCTTGTTTTAATTTTGAATTATGGAGCTGAGAACTTTCATAAAAAGCAAGTTAGAATTTTTTTTTACCGTGTGAAATTTTTTCTAATTTTAATGTTACAAAGTGTTTTTGCTGTTTAATTTTCTAAATGAGTCATGTAGAACACTCCTATCAGGTTTAAGTTTGTAACTTGTCCTTATAAAACGACTTTTATACCATTTTTCTGCGTTTTTCACAAGAGGATTAATTTAATGTGAAATTAAATTTTCAAAATTATATATCCATCTATTTATCTGTATGTCTTTTTTCTGTCCTTGACTATTATTCCTGGTTTCACGTTAAATCTGATCTAACTATATGAATGCGCTAAAACTGTACTGTATCCACAAGCTGAAAATATATTTACCGTGTTCACTTGCTAAATTATACTAACTGTATACTCGTGCTGAGACTATATTAACTGTATCCACATAGTGAAACTATACTAGCTATTTATTTCCACGTACTAAAATTGTACTAACTGTATCCATATTCTTCAAAACTAGAATGAATGTCATATTTTCTTTTGTTTAATGAGTGTTTAATAATATTATTATAAATTAAAAATTGTTTGTTTTGATGTTTTAAGGTAACCTTAATCTGTCGTATTGTATTTATCTATAACTGACCCCAAATACGCTCCTCAGCCCCTAATGTTTATATGTCTATCAGTGAGTTTCGCCGAATGTATGTAGATTTTTACCATTACCATTAGAGTTTAAAAACAAACGAAAATTTCCCTAAGTGTACTATCAGTATATGTAGTACACTGGACTTGTGTAATGTTTAGGTACTCCACAACATACATATAATATATACAGTAGTGTTTAACTTTGTTTGGAGCGACTACATTCGGATTACGTGAATTGTTCGGAGAAAAACACACACTCTTTGGACAGGCGCTAATCTCTGACGTAAACACTCAAATAAGTTACATTCTGGGGACTGCATTCAGCACGTGCACCATCTGCTTTTCTTTACCCCAGTCGCTCACTCTAGCGTTCCTAAAGAAGCGTAGTTAATTTTACAAAATGCATTAACACCCGAAAATCATCTGTTTCAGGTCTCCTAGTGAGTCAGTGATAAGTTCACACAAATATTCTAGATTCGATTCCCCGTGGTCAACACAGCGCAGGTAGTCTATTGTATAACCTAGCGCAAAAACAGGCAAACAAACTTACATTAAAAATTTAATTTCTATATTCGAATTGAACAAAACGTCGGAGTACAATAGCGGATACATTCATTTGAACGACATGGAAGAGGGTACATTATATTGCATACATGGACTTTTTCTTCAACTTATCAACCAATGAAATTATTCCGTGTTTAATTGCTTTCTTTTAAACCCTAAACCAAAGTAAAACTTATACATTTTCACTTTATATTTTCAAGGAAATTTCACAGTTTCATTCTATAATAATAATAGGAAATGAAATATTATGTGGAGAACAAAACTAAATATGTACTTTTACTAGGAGTCTATCATGTAATAATATTTTTATAGAGGAATTCTAATAATCACGAGGCTGGAAATATTTGGCTAAATACAATTTACCTATTTTGTTCTAAGGAACATCATTCATTATCTCTCGCGTTTCCTCTTCTTGGACAGACTTTCTTTCATGCTAGTAATAGCAAACCGACTCTATTGAATAAAATCATTATGTTTACGAGAACCAGTTCTAGCTTCTTATGATTAGTTCTATGATATCATCACCTTGAAACGGTTTCTATCTTCTTTGCAGAATTGGGTTAAAATATCTCTGTTAGTTTGCTTGTATTGTTGAGATATTTAACATCGTATAACCTTAAAGACTCCTGTGAGATATCCCTGTCAATTTGATTAATATTTTAAAATTGCATATAGATATTAGTAGGTATAACAAACCGTTTGTCTGTCATCTGTCTCTTTGCAAAAACATTTAATTTTGAAACAAACAAAAACAATCAGTGTTCACCGTCTATTCAACTCACTGTCTTACAGTTGTTAGTTAATAAAAGGAAATCTAGTTTTGTCGGTGTTTATTCACAACCCTTTTACTTAGTTTTCCATCACCAATTCTTGCTTAACTACCGGTCACGCAAGGCTTAGTAAAAGATAAAACTTTTGTAATGGTTTTTTCCTACCCAATGCCCAAGTCTTATAAATGCTTGATAATTATAATTGTTACACACATACGGGTAGCAACGTCCTTGAAATATAACATGCACTACCTACATATCTGTTTAGCTACCTGTCTTTCTGTTTATAAATCTTTCTGTCTCTCGGTTCCCTTGTTCATCTATTTGCTAATTTATCTGTTCCTTTATCTATCTGTTTGTTTATTTATGTTATTATCTGTTTCTTTATTCCATTGTTTTTTTATCTACTAATTTATCTCTCTGTTTCGGATGTTAGCATCTAATATCAAATAGGCTGATCTCACCACCTAGCCTAGTCTGTATAATGTCATGTACACTATACTAACCTAGTCTGTATAATATTATATAGTCTAACGACACCTGCTAACCTAGTCTGTCATTTATCTATTGTGTTTTCTCGCACCTGATGCCTCGAACTGAACAAAACTGACGGTTACTGAAGTTTGGGTGAGTACCTGTTGACGAGAGTTTATGAGGCAAACAAGCAACAAATGAATCACGTTAGAGCTGGTGTGATGAAGTGATAAATGACCTAGGAATACGTAATATAGGATTTTCTGTTTGATCCTTTAAAAACTTTAAGGAACACATCTCCTCAGGAAATGAATCCGATTATACTGTTATATAAGCCATGAATACTAAAATAGGCTCAAGTTTTTCTATCAATTTGTATCACTATGTACATGTCTACAACAAGGTTACCCAAACAAGCATAATAGAATTGTCTCGTTAAAGAAAGGGTCTAGTAACATGGTTTATCATCTAAGGCAGTGGTTTCCAATCTTTTTTTATGCTCCGCACCCCTAAAAAAATGTAATATGTTCAAGCACCCCTCACAGTAATTATTTATTTAAGAATAAAGGTGAAGGTGGCCACAAGGTTCGTTAAGTTTTGACATGTTTTGATTTACATTCAGCAAAAACCTTACTCTCCACTCGATTAACAACGGTTTGCAAGCAAATGAAGAAAGGCGGCCATTTCTTGATTACCCACAACTTAAAATGGCAAACTCAGTTAAACTTCTCTTAATAAATTTAAACTTTGGAGAGCTGTGAAGATAAACTATTTCTCCTTTACAATCATCCAGAAAATGTTTCTAAATTACGGCAATTCTTAGAGCAACAGCTGAAACATAAAAACCTTGTTCCTAATTCTAACCACGACAATGATTGGGCAGTCTCTCAGACAATAACATGCTGCCTGTTTTCGTCTTTAGTTTTCGTTTCTCGTTTTTGATTACTATATCGTTTTAACTGCTTATGAAAATCGGTACATTAATCAAAAATAATTAGAAAATGTTGCGTCCTTAATCAAGAAATCGATGTTGGAAACAGAAGTAGTGTTTGAATCTGAAAATATGACTTAGTTTATAAAAATTTTGTCTTGCTTCCATACAAATATATTTCGAACAAAATCCAAAATTAGACAAATTTAACAGGATTAAGTGTAGAGTCCCCTAGTGGTACAAACAACAACAATGAAGAAACGGTAAAATTAAGAAACAATAAAGAAGTGCTGTTTTCAACATGTGAATAGTAAAGCTAAAAAGTTTCTACCAAAATTTGACAATTTTTTTTTAAAAGTTTGATTGTCTTCCTAAATAACTTTTTGTGAAAGTAGCTTAAAGATCAAGGACCAACATTTTTTTATAAGTAAAGTAAACTAGGATATTTGAGATAGAAGGAGAATTATAGCATTTAATCATACGTTTTTAAAAGATGGAGAATTATTTAGTGTGTATCGTATTTGAGAGTGCAAAACTCTTTAGTGTATATCTTATTTGAGGGTGAAGACCTTTGTAATATCTATTTTATTTGACGGTGAGGTCTTCTTTAGTGCTTATTTTACGTTGTCACTGAAAACAACCAAACTATGGGGCGGAGGTTTCTCTCTCTTTCACCCCTGAATGTTTTAGGCAGGTTATCAAAAGAACAGCGAACTAGAAGTTCAGACTGCTTCAGATTTTCTTAAGTCAATTGACCTTCTAATTCTTACAAACCCAACACAAGTGGGATGTTTCACAAACTCGATAAAGTACACGATACAAATGTTTAATGCGATAAGTTCGGTTCATTAACCATTTTCACATTAGCATCTTTGAGATTTTGTTCACCATATGTGAAGTCACAATATATACTAATTAGTACAAAAGGAAAGATCGTCCTTGTATCAAACTACTCTTTATGTAGTTATGGTAATTGATCAAGGAATGATTTAGTAACTGTCATCTTATGGCCTTGACAACCATTCAAAGTATCTCTTAGACTCGCTCATGGTCTTCTCTGATTTACAACTGTTGTTCAAAGAAGAGAGGAAAATTCTTCGCTTATGTGGTTCCTTTTCACCAAAAGATGGACAGTATACCCTTTAGGCATGCCTTCTCTCGAACCTTCGACTTTCTGATATGCTACCCGGCATGCTAACTACTAGGCGCTTCCTGTCCCTTTGTAGCAAATAACGTTTGAAAGATACACATTCTTTTATAAACAAAATATTTATCAGAATATTTCATCTTAAATCTCTAAAGAAAAGTTTACTTATCTTTAAAATATCTCTACTTTTACATTCACTATTTTGTTACTTGATCCTTCTAGAAAGTTCCATTTCATTGAGACATAAGAAGTTTCCAAATATGAAAAGACGCCAGATTTCTTTCTTACTTTTCCGTCATTGAAAGATATTTTAAATATTTTTTGTGAAGATATACACGATATTTCGACAGCAGTTGGCAACTACAGTTATATATTCATTTTGAGATTTTCTAAACCATTCGAAGCTAAAATATTTCAAATCAATCTATAATTTATACAGCATGATACACTAACTAGCATCAGTATGGTTGACTGTAACTCTTCAACAGACCATCATTAAATTATTTAAATTTAATTTAATAAGTAAATAGAAATGTTGCACTAACATTTCAGTAACAGCAATAAGATGAGCAAGTATCAGTTAGGTATTGGTTGTTACTTTTCTTGTATTCCACGCTACAGTTTTCGCTAGATGGTTCAAAGAACATTCGTCTAGTGTCCCGAGATACGTTTCTCAATATTTGTTAAATCTACAGTCTTGAGTTTCACGGGGTTTTCCGTCATGACAAGAAACCCACTTGAAGTAAAAATGTATTTTCATGATAGCTGGTATTGGTATTAAAACTTTAATTAAAACAAAGTACAGAACAGTGTTTCGACCGTTTTAGCTCATCTTCAGGTTAAAAAAAGAAAAGAGTTTGCAACCAGCCGTTTTGAGAACACATTTTCACAGGGTTTGTTAATTATGCTGCTCACATTTTAAAATAAAAATATCTACTATCTTTAAAAGATCACTGTAAGAACCAGTTTCATAAGGTTTAATCTGTTTTCAAGTTTTGAAAAAAGAATTTTCAGAAATATAGGTAAGTGCTTTCACACATAGACTTCGTTGTTGTTGTTTTTTTGCTAGACAGAATCATATACGCAATAAAAGCCAGTAACTTCACGATTACTATAATCATCAGACTCCTAGTAGCCATGAGTTACTTTCGTTAGAAAAAGGATTATTTTGAAAAAAAATCTAAATTTCATATGACAGAAATCAACATTCCTTCTCATGGTCAGCAGGTGGCGAGAAGCAGTCAAATATAAAACGGAACATACGTGACAGGTCAGTAGTGCATGTTTAACTTTTTTATTTAGAGAACTGGTGTATGAAAACAATTCTTCTCTTTCCTGAGATAAGTTGTCCCTCAGTACTTAAAGAGGTAGTTGCTAAGAGATCGCTAGAACTGAAAATTAAAGAAGGAAAAAAATTAACGCAGTTGAGGAAGTCGTGGAGCCTGGAAATATTGATTCTTAGTTTTTAAAAGCTCTGAACTGTTGGAGTATCGGCAAGGTTTAAGAATCAAGAGATCGTTCTGGAAGCAGATAGAAATGTTTGAGACAAGAGTTTATTCTTCTGCCCATTTAACATCTCTACAATGAACGAGAAGTTCAATCATTTAAAGAGAACAAGTTAATCGAATCGAACACCGTTTCTTTTTTTGTCTTTTGTAATTAATGTCAATGAAAGTTGTTAACAACGTAATTAAAACCTTACATAATAAAATCGCTTACGTTTGATTTATTGAATAATTTGTCTTAGAACAAAAACGTAAAGCATTAGGTTTAATAAACTGTCTTATATTCATTTAATTACGGTTAGAATCTTGCAGAAAACAGTTACACAACGTGGAAATAAAATATATTAGTTTTTCCAAGAATTGGTATTCAAAACAAATAATAGTACAGACTTTAGATTTACAAATGTCAGTTATTCGAAAAATAGTAAGTGGACAAGTCAGCCCTCGAGTCTGATATTGTAGTGGTGGTGGTGTTATAACCTGTTACGTTAGTGTAGTTACTTGGAATGTAAAGTAGAAACACATTCACGCTATTTAGCCATTTTTTCAGTGAACTAGAAACTACGATATCTTTATTCACAGATGCTGTTACTTTACTGTCACCTGGAAGATGGCAATATTTTGTTTCCACCTACTCACTAATATAAAGATAACATACACTTACTCGTTCTGCACGATAAACAAAATGTATTATTATGTCTCCAATAAGTTTTATATTACATTTCGGTATACGTGCAATCCATCCGATAAAACATAGAGAAATATTTTCACGTGCACTTCTTTTCGTCGAAAAGAACGAATGGTAAATGATGTAAGGTTTAAACCAAATATAGATATAATACTCTGTATTTGTTTACACAAAATGTTGACCTGTCAGTTATATTGATTCTAATGTGTAGCAAGCATTTCAAGAAGTTAACAAACTTTTTTTTTCATTATCTTTACCTCGTGCAAAATTTAATCCAACTCTCGGTAACTCCTAAACGTAACAAGAGGGAATCCTCAATAGCTGTGGTTCTTGAAATTATTTTAGGTAGAATTAGCGTAAATTAATCTATGCTACCTAGGGCGTGATCAAATGCATCAGTCAAAAGAGTTTGACCTCCCGAGCCCAAAAGTGTAATTAGACCTCAAATCGGTCAACAGATGACGGCACTATGAACTAAAGATTTTGTACAACTCAGAGCCATTCTGTGAGCCACTTTTCCGCGGGTGATAAATATGTGCCATGTTATATACCATTTATAAAATCGCTTCTCACGAACATTTAAGTTCACTATAACGTTCCAGCTGCGGATAAATTTAATTAACATTCTTTAATAGAACAAAATTTGCCTATTTTAATGCCGTAGTATTTCGTTAACATACTTAATTTGATCATAAAATCATAAACGCATGGTTCAGTTGGAATCTTATTGTCGGTCGTGTTGTTAAACCCAAATCTAACTGTCGGTGCATTTATAAATATGAAATATTTTTCTTCGAAAGTTTTTTTGTTATGAGTAAGTACAAGTTTTTCACACATGCTAGCTGCACATAATACATCGAGAGGAACTGAACCTTTAGCACTGTACGACAGTGAACTTACTTCTGACCCTCCCAGGGACATTTGTTTCTGAATGCCTTTATGTGGTAACCAATATTTTCTGTTCTCTCTCGATAAAACCACAAACCCTGAGACCATTTCCAAATATTTATTTTATATCTTATATATAAAATTTATACATTATTTTATAAATGTAATTGTGCATCAGTTATAACAGAAGCAAAATAATAAATATCACACGTGCTTTTATACCTTTCTAAATAATGTGATGCATACCAAGAACCATGCAATCGTTATTATACAATAACCACCAGGGGGCTTAATGACTACTATGGAGTTGTTTAACATAACTGTCCACGATCGTGAAGTTTGTTTGCTTGTTGCTAAACCCACAGCTACAAAATGAGGTATTTGTGTTATGCTCAACACTAATGTTGAAACATGTTATTTAACATTTACACAGTATGAAATAAAACTTTTTAGTTTTGGCTCTTCTAAAGCCAGACTTTGTACTAATAATAATAAACCTGGCAGTTATCAGATATTTTAGCTCCCTTAAAATTCTTTTCAGTTAATATAATATAAACAAACAAGTGTTGGAACATTCTAGACCTGTTATTGTACTCAACTTCCTTTATACAGTTTATTGGAAACTTTGGATACGTAAATCGCTAATTTTTATACAATACTAAAATAAGAGAACTAAGCCTTACCCAAATAACTGATTCTTGCATTAGTTGCTTTAAAACAACAACAACAAAAAACAAACAAACCCTGATGAACAGTGTATCAGTAACTGCAAGCCATAAGAACCCGTAGCATCCAGTTTCTCGTGACAGGAAAGACGACTCCAAGTCTTTATACCGTGTAAATAGTGTAATTGAATCGGTACAACTGTTGTGTTTAGATACAAAGAAAGATATAAGCCATTTGTAGTTGATATTAGAAAGGATGTTTTCTGCATAACGTACGGTACTTACAACAGTTTTTATTCCATTAGAAGCTGCATTTCTAATTCTTTAGCTAAATGTTTCTAAAGAATTACATTTATGAAATTTGCTAGCTTTCATAGTTCGATCTTTGCTTTTTGATACTGGTGAAAACAATTATTGGTAAACGATACATATTTCTGTTATTATAACAACCGATCGTTTCAACAGACATTTCCCTTTTAATAATAGTTCACCAAGAGATCTATGAGTAAATAATATATATTATTGCAAGTGTTGATTAAGAGATGCATGAATAAATATTATCTATTATTGTAGCTATTGATCAAGAGATGTGTGAGTAAATATTATCTATTGTTGTAAGTATTGATCAAAAGATGTATGAGTAAATGTTATCTATTATTGTAACAATTGATCAAGCGATGTATGAGTAAATATTGTATATTGTTGTAACTATTGATCAAGAGATGTATGAGTGAATATTATATATTGTTGTAACTATTGATCAAGAGATGTATAAGTAAATATTATTTATTGTTGTAACTATTGATTGAGAGATGTTTGAGTAAGTATTTTTGTTATTATAACAGTTAATCGAGAGATGTATCAGTGAATATTTCTATTGTTATAGTAATTGATTAAGTGATGCATCAGTGATCACTTGTATTGTTATAACATTTTTCGATGAGACTTGTAACATGTACGAGTGAGGAACACTATTATTACAATACTAAGAATATGTTACCAACACTCTAAAACATAAAACAGAAGTATATAAAGACACATATATAG
Organism: Carcinoscorpius rotundicauda; assembly: GCA_011833715.1. Lineage (NCBI taxonomy): Eukaryota > Metazoa > Arthropoda > Merostomata > Xiphosura > Limulidae > Carcinoscorpius > Carcinoscorpius rotundicauda. The sequence continues at coordinate 22,478,974 of CM022403.1, forward strand.
AAGTAGGACTTACACAAAGACATAAACTAACCATTTAAGAAAGTGCAAAGAAACGAAGTCCAGATCTCTGGACTATCGGGTCTCCAAGAAATTTTCTTTCAACAGCTGAAGATAGAAGCACTCAAAAATTTTCTACAAAAATCAATAAATATTCTCTACTACTAGTTCAACATAATGTACAGAGAATTTCTACCTTTCATAACACATACACGTGTAACTCTGTAGGAAAAGTCGACCAGTTTATGTTTCCACTTACTTAAAGATGTAATTGTATGAACAATTAAATATCTTATTTTGAAACCACTGAGAAATACAGACGTATGTGTAGGAAACATGAAATACCTCATATGGAAACATAGACGTAGGTGTAGGAAACATGAAATATCTTATATGAAAACACAGATGTAGATGTAGAAAATGTGAAATACTTTATATAGAAGCATAGACGTGGGTGTAGAAAAGATTAAACATCTTGTATAAAAATACAGACGTAGTGTGGAAAACATGAAATGTCTTATATAAAAACACAGACTTAGGCCCCCCTCCGCTAGTACAGCAGTATGTCCATAGATTTACTACGTTAAAATCAAGGGCTCGACTCCCCTCGGTGGGTTCAGCAGATAGCTCGATGCGGCTTTTCTATAAGAAAAACACATACAGACTTAGGTGAATGAAACATGAAATATGTCGTATAAAAACCAAAGAAATATTTGTCAGAGACACTAAGTAACACACATGAAGAAGAAAGTTGAAATGTATGCTATAATTCTTCTGCAATTATTCCAGGTATTAGAATTCTGTCTTCACACTTTACACCAAATATTACACTGTTTGTTACTGTTTGCTTGATTGTATAAAATTTAAATTTTAACTCGTATAATAAGTATATTATCCTACGCAACAGAATGACAGTTAATAATTTGTGCGTAAGGCCACAAAACGCTTGTGTGCGTAATGATCTCGAAAGGAAATGCAACTAATCAACAACACCCACCGCTGGCTCTTGGGTAACTCTTCTCTGTTCAATAGTGGTACGTAAACATCATATTTCCAGGTGCACCCATGGTCACACGGGACGTGAGCCATGGACCATCGCGCTTACAGCCTTAGCTCGCTAATCACTAAACTACGGGCTGAACTACTAAATGTTTTTTTTCCTGGAATATTCCATGTTTATGATTTTTATTTATGAAATTCCAAATGGAATATTTCCACTTTACGCGTAAGTAGCATTTTATTTGTGAAAGGGTGGTAACGCGATTCGACATTACTTGAGAAACGTGCAAATATTTACTAATGTATTGTGGAAGGTAATGTAATTTTACGCAAACCGGTCAACCTAGCAAAAACCACGTAAGCTCTCTAGCGGTATTTTCGTAGTAGTTGTTTAATGGTCTCCAAAGTTCAAGTATAATCAGCCGATCGGTGAAGTAAAACATTTCCCATCAACGAGCATCTCCCTGTAGAATTTAAGGTAGAAACTATTGACTCGTAGAACTGGACGTTACTACTAATAAATCTTAAACAAATAATAACAACTCACTATTGGATAGATCGTACCATTAGTATCACTTCATGCAAGTAACAACTTTCCCTCACTCAAATAGTGATTGGTGAAAACGTGGTAATATATGAAATGGTGAAATGGTCGTATAATACGTGATCCCCCATTATTAAAACACGTCACGCAAGACTCTATGTTCACACAAAATGGATTTGGATTGGCATTAAAAGTTTGTGAGAAAGATTCCTTTTCAAAGACCGTTTAGCATGACTGTTATTTTTCTCATTAGAACCAATAATTACATATGAATAGCAGCAATTTACGGTTTAAACGCCGAAAGATGCAGAAAAACAGGAAACAAATAGGCCTAAGTATGCGGGATAAAAAAACGTAATCCTATAAAATACGTGTTAAATCTTGACCAAGAAGGTTAAGTAGTGTTAAATATTGACCAAGAAGGTTAAGTACGTGTTAAATCTTGCCCAAGAAGGTTAAGTACGTGTTAAATCTTGCCCAAGAAGGTTAAGTACGTGATAAATCTTGACCAAGAAGGTTAAGGGCTTGTTAATTCTTGACCAAGAAGGTTAAGTACATGTTAAATCTTGACCAAGAAGGTTAAGGACGTGTTAAATCTTGACCAAGAAGGTTAAGTACATGTTAAATCTTGACCAAGAAGGTTAAGTAGTGTTAAATCTTGACCAAGAAGGTTAAGTAGTGTTAAATCTTGACCAAGAAGGTTAAGGACGTGGTAAATCTTGACCAAGATAGTTAAGTACGTGTCTGGGGTAAAAAAAACAACAACACTCTAAAAATCATAAAATCTTATTTCATCTTGCTAGTATTGGCTTAAACTAAAAATCAGAGTTTTTTTATCAACATGGAATGCCACAACTGTTTTTCTGTTCAGCTATAGTTACAGACACTTTTATGGTACATTGCACTCCAACCCATTGTTTACTTGGACAGTAATTTCAAGGAGTTTATCACTGAAAACTTCAATTAAATGATTGTATAAGTAGTTTTAAACATTAGATATGTAAGTCATAAGTAGGAAGGTAGCTCAAAACAGCGTAAGAGAAAGTAACCCTTAGAGCAAATAAAGATACTGTTTAAAAAGGAAATGAAGACACTGTTTAAAAGAGGAAGAAAAGACACTGATTGAAAAGGAAATGAATAGACTGTTTAAGAGGAAGTGAGGAGAGTGCTTGAGAGGAAGTGAAGACACGGTATGAGAGGAAGTGAAGAGACTGTTTAAGAGAAAGTGAAGACACTGTTGGAGAGGACGTGGAGGCATTGTATTATATGAAGTGCAGAAGTGGTATGAGAGGAAGTGAAGAGAGTGTCGCATCATTAATCGCTGTACATTCAGGATAGCTTCTCCTCCCACAATTGAGTGTTTTTAAATCAAGTGTTTTATAAAAAGCCGAAGCACCTTCTCATTCAGCTCCTGGTGTTCGAAAAATGAACGTATTATTTATCTTATGTTTTATTTTTCGTCATTTAACTGTAATAACTTTAAACTTGGTTAACCTATTCGTTGACGTCATCAGTACAAAATATGGCGTCTTCTCTGTGAGTGAAAGGTTACGGTAAAAAAAGTTTGATACATAGGAGTGATATAATATTATATATCCGTTCAATCTAATGTCTTAATACATTCGTTAAATACACAGTTTATGCTGATTCCTATACAGTCACCATTTTAAATTTACGATGTGGTGCTACTACCTGGTTAGTGTAACCAAACTGCCAAATTAGTTTATTTTTTAACACGTGATTACGTTTGTATTTTCATACGCATTTCGAGAAAAGTTGTAAAAGCAAATATATTAAAATAATTATACGCAAAGTCGCACAACCTTTTAATGTAAAGATAGAAAATCTTATACATTTTATCATTTTTTATTAAAATGAACAAAATATATTTTACAATTATATACAAATGGTTGCCACTGCAGAGTCTGGTTAACTGGATATTTGATTCTGGGTATAATGGCTGCCACTCCAGAGTCTGGTTAACTGGATATTTGATTCTGGGTATAATGCCTGCCACTGCAGAGTCTGGGTAACTGGATATTTGATTCTGGGTATAATGGTTGCCACTGCAGAGTCTGGTTAACTGGATATTTGATTCTGGGTATAATGGCTGCCACTGCAGAGTCTGGTTTGCTGGATATTTGATTCTGGGTATAATGGCTGCTTCATTTCTTTTAGTGGGGTGTTTGTTAAAACTCAGGACCCGCTCTCCTAGTAATGAGTGACTACAATTCTCGAAGTTAAAGGATTTTTTTGTAGTTGGATAGGATTTTGTTCAGAAGAACAGTTTAAATCTGGTGAGATAAATAAAATATGTAATTTGTTTTCTGAATTTCACTCAAAGCAACTCGAGGGTTAATTATACTTACTGCTAAGCTACTAGAGGGGTATCTGCACTAGCTGCCTTTAATTTAGCAGTAATAGACTAAAAAGAAGGTAGCTAGTCAAGAAAACCCACTGCCAACTCCTGGACTACTCTTTATTAACGAATAGCGGATTGACAGTTACACTATAACGCCCGCAAGGGCGAATGTTTCTGATGAAAGTAATCAGTCCTGCAACTCGCTGGATGAGTGGCCTCACCACCGGGCTATGTCAGGCATAAAGCAACTGAATACAAACTGAAAGAAAGAACGTGATACTAGGTTCATATATTCCAGTGAGTTCTTTTTTTCGTGTACTTTACGCTATCCTGTAATAGCAGTAAGATATTAGGCTTAAAGCTTCTCCTACATCTCTTGCTTGACATTGTGTAACTTACGTATTCTTTGTAAGTAACAACATGATTACTTTCTGATAAGAGAAGTTTAGATCGCCAATTAGGCTTAACATTTATACTGAGTTTAAAGAACTAAAACTTGAACTATAGAACGGAGTGACTGCTCCGTAATCTAAGGCCTCCTACGTCATTAGCATCTATGATGTTGAGAATGTTCAGTTTTTGATTTCCATTGTGTACTATCTCTAATATTTCTGCCAGCGTAAACTTCATTATTCCTAGACTATCTAAATATATCCAAAAATAAATATTAATTTTCTAGTAAATCTTAATAATTTATAAATATTTTTAAAAGTACAAGCGAACTACTAAGATCGAACCTGGAATTTTAGAATTTTAAGCCTTCGACCTGAGTTTGTTCCCGCTGGTACAGCGCTGCGTCTACGGATATACAACTCGGCAAATAACCCAATGTGGCTTTGCTAAAAGAAAACGCATCCACTCACACTCGACCTGGGTTTAGCTCTAAATTGGGAGGTTTAAAAACAACCAAGAAACTTACTATCAAGATTTTAAGGGTTTCTCAACACTCAGTCAATCTTTCTGTTTGTCCAGCCACAGTGTACGTCAAAACTTCACGGCCTTCGTGAATTTGATTGAATTTCAATAGTTTTGTTTTGTTTTAAAATGCAGAGTAGTATAATGACCTTTTTGCACTGTGCCCACCGCTTAGATCGATTGTCAAATTTAGCGTTATTGGTCATAATGCTTCCTTTTCAGTAGAGAATCGATTACACGAAAATATAAAGTTCTCTGTGACGTATGTGATCGATACGACTAATATTCACACTTTAATCATAACTGCATAAGCCGGGCGTCGCCTAGTGTTTAATGTGCGGGACTGTGAATCTAAGTTTCCATGGTTCCCCTCTCGTTGCTACAAAAATGGCGTTCAATAGCTTAGGGGATTATGAAAGTGAGAGTCGAGTCGCACTCTTCGATGGAAACACCTCAAGTGTTGGGGATGGTAGGTGCTGTTGACTGTCTTCCCTCACTCTAGTCCCTCAGTTAGAAATTAGGAACGTAAATATCTGCGTAGTTTTGCACAAAAATGTTTAGACAAACAGTTTTATTTGAACTCATAGCTGAAGTGCTTACAACTGTGACACATCCAGTTGTCCGAGGTGTAAACTGGCTGCGATCACTACATATGAAACTGACCATTCCTGACTAAAATTTACAGAGACACTAATGCACTAAAATCTACTATATTATTGTCTGTTTGAAGCTAACTATTCCTGACCACAGTTTACAAAGACATTGGGTCACTGGAGGCCACTATATAGTGCTTCGTATGAAACTGACCATTGTTGGGTCATTAGAGGCCAATACATACTAGTCTTATAAAACTGACCGATCCTGACTACAGTTTACCTAGACACTGGGTCACTAGAGACTACTATGTATTAGTCATATGATACTGAACAATCCTGACTACAGTTTACAGAAGTATTAACCAATAGAAACAGCAGCCTGTGACATTCTAAAAGTTAAAAGTTTGAGTAGGTGGTGTGTACTTAAGTTTTTACAGACCAAAAACGTATTCAAGAAACAATAGTTCCGTACACGTGGGACATATCTCATGTTACTACGTTGCCGGGCAGCATGTGCGTAGCAACTCTAAAAACCTCGTTCGCAGCACGCCAGTCTTTTCTATGCCTTCCTTAAATATTGGTCTGACATATTTTACTGAATACTGTGAAGAGTTGAGAACCAAATGCAGTCTGTTTACCGCTGTCCACATTTTTACTGTATCTAGCAAGGTGCCCACTGGTGTTCATACTTCCTGATTGCAGAGACGTGGGGTCACTGGAGACCACTATATAGTAGTTCGTATGAAACTGGCCATTGTTGGGTCATTAAAGGCCACTCACTACGTACTAATCTTATGAAATTGACCGATCCTGACAACAGTTTACAGAGACGTTGGGTCACTAGAGACTACTATATAGTAGTCATATGAAACTGACCAGTCCTGACTAGAGTTTAAAGAGACGTTGGGTCACTAAAGACTACTATATAGTTGTTATATAAAACTGACCATTCCTGACTACAAGATGCCTGCTGGTATTTATACTTCTTGGCTACAGTTACAGGGATATTGGGTCACCAGAGACTACTATATAGTAGTCATATGAAACTGACCAGTTATGGGTGCCTACTGGTATTTATACTAAACGTTTATTACAGTCTCTCAACTAGTGTTTCTTATATTAGTTAAAGACCAAACCTATGAATTAATAACAAACGATGAGGGACAATGTTGTTGTTTTGAATTAGTTGTTGTTTTGAATTAAGCACAAAGCTACACAATGGGCTATCTGTGCTCTGCCCACCACGGGTATCGAAACCCGGATTTTAGCGTGTAAGTCCGCAGACATACCGCTGAGCCACTGGGGGGCGATGAGGGACAAAGAAAACCAAAGTAAATAAAGAATAAGCAATATAGATTTAAAGAAAAAAATCCGGCTTTTTAATCGTTTAAAATGATTAAGATATCATTTTGGTGTTGTTACACCATATGCTCAAATTTAACTGATGGTCTATCGAATACAAACAAAATAACATATCTCACTCCGACCATCTGAAGTTAATTTATCCTATGCTTTGAACAGAAGATAAGGTTACATTTGGATACAAGGTAATACTGTGTTTTATTAGATATATTTTGTAGTTTTTAAGAGTATATACACATGCAATAGACACTGAACTAAAAACTGTGATTTTTATGATTATTAGCTAATTTTTATATTAATTTCACTAAACCAACATGAGAATGGTAAGTTGTAAAACTGTAACCAGATAAATCTTAAACAATTTTATTTCTTCACGGTGAAAAGACCTTATATTATAAAAAAACACAAGAAAAACCAAAGCATATCACACAGTCATGTCGTGTACGACTTCATTCAAGTTCACTAGGTTGTTATCACGATAAAAAACAATTAATTAATAAAAATAGTTATTTTATTATATCAAAAGTATGGAAAAAATGTCATAACAAAAATATTTCTTTTTAACCCATTTCTGGTACTGGTTAAGGTAATATTTGGCCAAGAAAAACCCTTCCAGTTCAAAATAACGGTTTGTTAACATAACACTATACAACAGCGTACGAATATTGTGCACTTAGGACCCCTGGGAACGATAAAACTACAGAAAAGCTGCTGTGTGTTTAACAAGGGTTAGGACTATACGGAGTGAAAAGACATCTATTTAAAGTTTACATTGCCAACGAAAGAGAAGAATATTAAAACAGGTTTACAAAGTGTTCACTTTATGTTAATAACACTTATATTACACACTAAGTAGGATTAATGAATAACTGAAAAAGTGTACTTATAACAGAAGAACAGAACGAGAGTTGAACACGTGCACAGTGCATGACAAAGCACGTTCAATTGATTAACCTAACGACTGCAGGTAGGCAATGTCTATTCTAATAGTATCTCACATATCGTTGTTACTATTGAACTGTGCACACATAATTGTACTATAGGTAAAACTAAACGTAGAGGATAAAGTTGTTACTAGATCAATAATAAATACGTCTACTTGATATTAAAATGTACTGTTGTTAGTTGATAAAGAATAAATACGTTTACTTGTTATTAATATGTAGTGTGGTAAAGCTCAAAAGTAAATACATTTACTTGTTATTCATGTGTAGTGTGGTTATTAGCTTAATAATAAACACCTTTATCATTATTCATGTGCACTGTTGTTACTAAGTCAAAAATAAATACGTTTAGATCTTATATATGTGTAGTGTTGTTAGTAGATCATCAATAAACACTTTTATTTGTTATTCCTCTGTAATGTAGTTAGTATCTCAAAAATAAATACGTTTTCTTGTAATTCGGGTGAAGTGTTGTTAGTAGCTCAACAATAAACACCCTCACATGTTATTCACGTATGGTGTTGTTATCAGATCAACAATAAATATGTTTACTTCTTATTCATTTGTACTGTTGTTATTAGATCAACAATAAAAACCTTCACTTGTTATTAATATGTACTTTTTAGTAGCTCAATGATAAATACCTTTTATTGTTATTCATATGCAGCGTTTACTAGCTCAAAAATAAATACGCTTATTTCTTATTCATGTGTAGTATTGTTAGTAGATCAACAATAAATACATTTACTTTTTATTCATGTCTAGTATTGTTAGTAGATCAACAATAAATACGTTTACTTGTGTTTGATGTGTATTTTAATAATATCTATTGCAATGTTATATCTGCGTATAGTTGGATATGAATAACAAGTTTTGTTTACTTACTGTACTTTGATATGACATCCGTTATAACCTTTCTTTAAAACTACTGTGCTTGGTTATGACGTTCTTTATAAACTTCCTTTAAAACTACTGTACTTGGTTATGATATTCTTTATAAACTTTGTTTAAAACTACTGTACTTGGTTATGATATCCTTTATAAACTTTGTTTAAAACTACTGTACATGGTCGTGTCGTCCTTTATAACCTTCCTTTAAAACTGTTTTAAAGTACTGTATTTGGTAATAACGCCTTTTATATTCTATCTTTAAAACTAGTATACTTGGTTATGACATCCGTTATAACCTTCCATCTGTATATTTATGATGTGTTGATACAAAGAAGATCTAGATAACAGTTGTTCCTCTATAAGCAGCTGAATAGCTCTTGTGACAACGGACAACCAATAGGAGTAGAACATTACATAGTCTTACATACAGACCACTTTCAGCCTTCAGCTACAGAGAGGACATTCTGTAAGTTGAAAAAGCGCCAATAATTACTGTGACAAAATGTTGGTTCGGCTGCTGTCCTGTCAATCGGAAATGCTAAGGTGCTTATGTTTAGAGAGAAATTTATATTGAAAAAAATCAGATGAGAAAAATGTAGTATAGTAATATTTTGTGCAAATATTTTAAACTTTGTGTTGTTCACATTTGTCATTAATTCCCACGAATCGTTCTATTTTTTGTGTCGTAGATTTACAATTTAGAAAAGCATCGTACATTCATGATACAACTAGTTCTCATGTCGAAGCGTTAGTTTTGACAGCAGTTTGAGATTGAACACGCCACCTATATTTCTTTAATCACTAAAGCAGCATAGGTGGCGTATTCATATAGCTAAGAGTTTGAGCTAAACTTTAGTCAAATGGTTATCTATCTAACAAACAAAAATATTAACGTAGTATCAGTAGTAAGTTACAATACTGTTTTAGTGTCAAACAAACCGTAAACCACACGTTATTAAACATATACTGACAAAGTGAAAATGTCAAAAGAAGTACAACCCTGCGTTAAATTATTTGTGGGGCGGCATGGCCAGGTGGGTTAAGGCGTGTTGCGACTCGTAATCTGAGGGTCGCGGATTCGCATCCCCGTCGAATCAAACATGCTCGCCTTTTCGGCCGAGAGGGCGTTATAATACGACGATGAATCCCACTATTCGTTGGAAAAAGAGTAGTCCAAGAGTTGGCGGTGGGTGGTGATGACTAGCTGCTTTTCCTCTGGTCTTACACTGCTAAATTAGGGACGGCTAGCGCAGATAGCCCTCTAGTAACGAAATTTAGTTATTTGTGTTCAAGAATTAGCGTTGTTAACATCTCCTGTGTTACATTGGATAAAAACATAGCAAAGGCTAAAACGTTCACAGAATTTGAACGCGGCAAAATTGTCGAGCTGCAAAAGCAAGGTCTCTCTCAACGTACCATCGCTGGTGAGATCGGGCGTAGTAAAACTGCTGCTGCAAATGTCTTGAAAGACCCTGAGGGATATGTAACGAGAATTTCAAGTAGTCGGTCCAAGAAAATTTCGCCGGCGTTGAGCTTGAATATTCGACGGGTTGTCCGGCAAGACACCAACCGATTATCGAACCAGATTAAGGTCCTTACGAATGCAGAATGCAGCTCAAGAACAATAAGACAGCATCTACGAGAGAAAAGCTTTAGAAACCGTAAACGTCTTCAAAGGCCACGCCTCCTTTCACACCACGAAACAGCTCAGTTAAACTTTGCTGAGAAGCACCAAACTTGGGACGTAGAAAATTGGAAGAAAGTTTTGTTCTCTGATGAGAAAAACATTAACCTTGTTAATCCAGATGGCTTCTAACGTTACTGGCACGATAAAGATATCTCACCGGAGACATTGTCTACACGACACAGTGTAGGAGGTTTCATCATGATCTGGGGTGCTTTCTCTTTCCATGGAACAATGAAGCTTTAGGTTATACAGGGGCGTCAAACAGCAGCTGACTACATTGGCATGTTGGAGAGAGCATCTTTATTGACCGAAGGCCCTCACTTGTGTGGAAATGACTGGATCTTTTAGCAGGACAACGCTGCAATCCAAATTGCCCGCAAGACAAAGGACTTTTTCATGGTGAATAACATGGTTCATTTGGGCCATCTAGCGTGTTCGCCCGAGCTGAACCCCATTGAAAATATTTGGGGGTGGATGGCAAGGGAAGTCTATAGAAATGGACGTCAATTTCAAACAGTGCATGATCTTCATGAAGCCATCTTCACCACTTGGAATAACATTCCAGTCAGCCTTTTGCAAACGTTTATATCGATCATGCCAAAGCAAATGTTTGAAATTATTCGTAATACGGCCGTGCAACTTACTATTGAGACCTCTTGTTGGGCATTTTCTACCCTGTTTAGGACTTCTTTTTGGTATGGTCTTAAAATTTTGACCAGTTAGTATTTAAGCTAATTTAATAGTGTTTACATTTTCCCTATTAAATGCTAAAAAGTTTTTTTATTTTTATTTTCCTTTTTCTTATTTTCATCTTTCGAAGCTCTACTCAAATAAGTGGTTGAGTCTAACAATGCAAAATGCATATTTTTTCTTTATACTCATTGTCCTTAAGATTTTGTCCAACATTGTAGATTTAAGGCCAAGCAAGATGCTCACCTTTTCATTTGCGGCGGTGCTATAATGTTATGGTCATTCCCACTATTCGTTGCTAAATGAGTAGCCCAAGAGTTGGCGATGGATTGTGTTGACTAGCTTGCTTTCCTTCTAGTCCATCATTGCTAAGTTAAGGACGATTAGCGTGCAGTTTTGCGCGAAATTCAAACCAAAACGATACATTAAATTAACAATTATCGTGTCATGAACATTTTTTGTGATGTATTTTATGGTGTTTCTTTTTTTTCTTTTAGTTTTTTATCAATTTTAAAGCTTTTCTTCTATTTTTTTCTTGTTTAGATAACATTGGTAAAAACAAATACTAAACCTACCTCGGCAAGTAAAAGTGTTTTAGCAGATAGAATATGAAACTAGTGTGATTAATTATAAACAGATTGCATGTTGAACTTGTGGTTGAGCACGAATCTTTTTTTTTTAAATTGTAATGTCCTTTTATCACGACTGTTCAGAGTGGTGAAAGGACTCTCGGAACAAAGGAAACAGCTTTTTGTCATCATTTTAATTCCACGTTTAAAAGTTGTATTTATTTTTATTGCTTTATCACATTCTTTCAAAGTGTGGTTTTATTTGTTACTAGGTTCCATGGTTCGCATCCCACTACCACACAAAAAATCACGCTCTGGTGCTGTGATGTGCGTTGTTAGGGTGACAGACAAATCCTTAAGAGTTGATAATGGGTAGTGCTGACGGTTATACACATACACCAGTTACAAGGAATAAACACTTGCTTAAACATTTCAACAGTAATTAGCTTACATATAAAGACAATCAAATTTCTACAGTTTCTGGACTTGATATCGAATGCTTTATTAGTCCCGAACTTTTAAAATAAACTAGGATTATATATTAAACGTCTTTATGAAAACGAGTTTTCGGTGAACGAGCTAATGTTTAAAGACATATACTTCACATCGCCATAGAGATATTTCATTTTCCTTTAAGTAACAAGAGGGATATTACAGTGAGCCCTCCATTGGTTCCTACTTTTGTTACACCTTTTATGTTACACCACGAAAATGATAGATTTATCAATGTTCAGCAAATTTACCACTAAGGGCATGATACTTATTGTTTTTAAAATGAATATCACAGTACCAATAAAAGCACGGTGGAGAAAGAAATTAATTCAACATTCTTGTTATTCGTGAAAACAGTTTTACAGATATCAACCATGCTGTACTAGATTCAAGTATGTTACAGATCCTAGATAAATTTTATGAATGTGTGTATATATATATATATATACATACACACAAAATTGCAACAATCCCAAGAAATAGAAAACACTTCGTTACACACGCCTGCTAGGGTTTTATTGTCTTGGAATTTTAACACGTTCCACAGTAGTTCCTTCACACTGAATACGAAAATTTTTTTTACAAAACATCACATGTACTTTTACATAAGTAAAACATTTTCATTGAAATCGCGTCACATTTTGTTATATTAAAATGTTAACAACCACTGGCTGTAGAGTTCTATAGACCAATTGTGACGGGAGAATCTTATCGGTTGTTCAAGAACCCACAAGAAACACACCGACAATATATAAACGGTTAATAGGCCGATTGACGCGTCATTTCTGGATAATATTTAGTTGTAGGTGCATTTTGGCATACTTTTTATCATTTTAAATATTATTTATTCATCGCTATGGCAATAAGAAATTGTGTAAAAGAGTTAAACATATTCTGCAACATTTGTTGTATATTTGATAACGTAAGTTTTTTCTTCTTCTAGATTTGTAAAAAAATCCTTATGTGATACAGAAAAAATGAATATTATTTTCAAAATCTGCTAGCTGAATAATAGAAAATCCGTTATAAAAACCAAAACAACTCCCATGAAGTTTAAATTCACAGGACTTGTTGCAAAACATCTAGTTAATTTACTTTAGCGAAACTATTCTTTCAATACCACAGAGGCCTCCTGAACAAAGATTTTGACTCAACCCTACTATGGCCACTCACTGCTGATATGGCTGTTTCTCTAATTCTACATGTGTCACTGTTCGCTAAATAATACAAAGGTAACGAGACTATGCCCTTATGTTGGCTAACAACACTTAATCTTTGGCGACCTAACGATGATTAGATTAATTTATCGTAGAGATAAAAAAACTGCTAAAGAATCAGTGTGATAAAACAACCCACTAAACATTGGCTTCAACACGAACAACAGATGTTGTTCGCCACCTGTCAAAACTACACCAATTAAATATACATATGATGAAATTGTGGCCATTGACGGTAGGTTCATTCTTTAATCACTGTTTTCACACATACCCTTCAGTGAGAAGTAAGTTGCAGTTTTCTGTTTAGTTAACAGGTGCTTAGTTTCTCACGTGGTGTACGTGATCACTTACCTTAAATCGAACGTGCCTGGCCAGCTTTTTTGTTTTGTTTAATCTAGGTACTGACATTCCATAAAAGATTTTCAAGAGAAATTGGTTTGATTAAACACATATATTATTCCTGTAATTACACTGCACTTACTCTTAAGCTTACAAACCTACTGCAGGTGTTAACCTTCATCACAGACTGGTACTAACTTAACCTACTGTGTATGTTAACCTTTCATATCGATCATATTTGATGTACATTTTTGCTGTTTTTATCAAACATATAACAATACACAGTTCCATTACGTTTGTTTAAATATAATTCGTAAAACACGTTCGATATTCTACGACGTATCATGTATAATTTTTTTCCGAAATCAAATTGTTATTTTTTACAGTATTTTAATAACGTGTCGTTATAAAAAAATTTGATTTTAACCATGTTAAGTTGAAGTCTCCTGTAAACGTCAATAAATGCTTAAATAATCAGTGATGTCGAGAAACCCACTTGTTGAGAATTAATAATTATCCTACGAATTAATTTGCACATCTAGCAACAACATTAATTAATGTAATTATACGATCGACTAATTGCCCTGTTTTTGAAATGAATGTTAATACAGTTTCTTTGTTTACTCGTGTGCTAATGAGTTGTCCTTCTATTTAATTATAACTATCTATATCTCTGAGATATCTTCGCTGTACGTTGAGTGTTAATAAGTATTTCAGGATTTTTTAAAAGTTTACAAACTAACATGAATCCGAGAGTAATATCAATAAACAAATTCACGTGAACTGCACTTACCCGCTTCGCTTCTTCTTTGTGGGTATTTGGGTATATTGAATTTTTAAATACTCAGGAGGGTCATTTGCACAAGACCTCTTCCTCCATCCCTTGCTTTCATGTCGGTCATTTGCACAAGATCCCTTTTTCCATCCCTAGCTTTCATGTCGGCTACTGTTATGTTATTTTTGTGGTGCTTTTGGGCCAGAGTATCCCACAGTACTCCGGTCCTTTTCAGGGCAATGTCCATGTATTGTCTTGATTTGCCCCCTTTTTTCCCTTTATCTATTTATTATTTTTCCCCCTTTTATTCATTTTTATTTTTTTTACATTTATTCTTATATACAAAAATATATATATGTATTTTCCTTTTTCCATATATATTTATCGGAAAAATAAAATAATAATGATAATAAAAAATAAATAAATAAAATCAAATAAAAAAGAAGCAAGAAAAACAATTAAAAAAGAAATAAAACTAGTTTCAAGCGTCTGGTGCATGGTGGGCAGCTTGATTTATATTTCTTAAATATATATTTATAGGAGAGAGGTACTTAGGACTATGTTCATCGTGTATGTAGATCACATAATAAATCATTTTATGCCAATTTTTATTAAAATAATTTAGTGCATTATACAAGAGTCTTACGGATATTGTCTCTATGTTTGCATATTTGTACATGAATGTGTATAAAGTACTACGTACTACTTTATAGGCTGAGGTTAAGATTGAATTTTGTCTTTTTTGTAGTTTCTGCAATTATTTTTGTATTATGTTTATCCAGGCAGGACATACATATTCTATTATAGGTCTAATGTATGTTTTGTAGATTTTTATTATATTATCAGGTGATGTATCTTGATTTTTACCTGACAGACTTCGTATATAATTTGCTCTTTTCCAGATTCTAATCAGGATATTGTTTGTATGCTATATCCACGTTAATTTGGTATCGTAAGTTAATCCTACAAATTTAGCCAAAGTAAAAGTCTGCAAAATTGATCCGTTTATGTATAGCTTTGGTGGATCTTTTTCAATTTATTTAATCTTATGAGCTGTATTAGTTGGGTTTTCGGAATATTTATTTTTATTCTATATTTCTGTCAGTATTCAGGACTGGTTGGAAGTTTGTTGCTGCTATTGAAGGAGTGGGGACACTTTTTCTTCAGCAAATTGTGATGTTAAACCTAAATTTAGGTCCGACATTGATAAATTAGGGCTAATATAGGGCTAACTACCCTTCCCTGTGGGACTCCTGCCCCAAGTGAAAAGGACCCTGATCGGGCCCCATTCACAGCTACTTTACACGTTTTATTTTCCAAAAAGTTATATAGCCAGCAAATAAATCCATTCCAGTTCATTGATGGCGTAATCCATTGTGCACTTACCCCATGCTTTTTTCCTTTTCATTCAAAGGTCACGAACGATTTTGTTCGAAGTCAAGCAAAAAGCTGCACAGTTGGCTACCTGTACTATGCCTACCACGTGTGCCGAATCCTGGTTTATAGCGGTGTAAATCTGTAAACATATCGCTGTGCCACTGGGAAGTTGGCTCCAGAGAAAAATTCGTAACCACTCACATGTGAAGCAAGGATTGTGTACCATTCACATGTATTTCTTACCAGTTACTATTCGCACGTAAAGCAAGGATTTTAAACTGTTCTCATGTATTTCTTATCATATACCATTTACATGTGAAGGAAAGATTCTGAACTGTTCACATTACTTCTTATCAGATTCTGTTTACTTGTGACGGAATAATTCTCAACTATTTACATTACTTCTTATCGATACTATTTATATACGAAGCAAGAATTTTGAACTGTCCACAAGTGATTCTTATAAGGTAGTATTTACACGTAAAACAAAGATTCTGAACCGTTCACATTACTTCTTATCGAATACTATTTACATGTAAAGCAAGGATTCTGAGCTATTCACATAAATTTTTATCGGATACTATTTCCATGTGAAAGAAGGATTCTATACTGTTACTTTACTTCTTATTGGACACAAGTTACATGTGAAGAAAGGATCCTGAACTATTCATATTACTTCATGTTGGATACTATTTACATATGAAGCAATTATTGTGAACTGTTCACATTACTTCTTATTAGATACCATTTATAAGTGAAGAAAGGATTGTGAACTGTTTACATTAATTCTTATCAAATACTATTTACATGAGAAAGAAGGATTCTGTACTATTCACATGTATTTATTATCAGATTCTATTGACATATGAAACAAGAATTTTTAACTGTTTTTATGTATTTCTCATTGGTTACAATTCACGTGTGAAGCAAAGATTCTGAACTGTTCACATGTATTTCATTTCAGATACTATTTACATGTGAAGAAAAAATTCTGAACTTTCTACATTACATCTTATCAGATACTATTTACACGAATGAAGGAGTCGGAACTGATCACATGACTTTATAACAGATATTACTTCAACATGAAAGGATTCTAAACGCTCCACATGTATTTCTTGTAACATACTATTTACATGAGAAGCAAAGAACTACTCACATTACTTCTTATCGGATATTATTTACATGTGAAACAACGATTCTCAACTATTCACATGTAATTCTTATCAGATACTATTTACATGTAAAGTAAGGATTCTGAACTGTTCACATTATTTATCAGAGGATACTATTCACATGTGAAGCAGGGGTTTTGAATTGTTGAAATTACTTCCTAACAGATACTATTACATGTGAAATAAGGATTGTCAACTTCTTATAACATGTTATTTATACGTAAAGCAAGGATTCGAAACGTTTCAGAGTTTTTCTCATCAGATAATATTTACATGTGAGAAAAGGATTCTGAGCTGTTTAAATTTACCTCTTCCTGGATACTATTTACATGTGAAGCAATGATCTTTAATTATTAACATTGATGTGAAAAAAAGAATTCTGAGCTCATCACATTATTTCTTCTCGTATACTATTTGCATGTCAAGGAAGGATTCTCAACTGTTCCCAGGCATTTCTTATCAGATACTTTTTATATGTAAAGCAAGGATTCTCAACTGTTCACTTGTATTTCTTATAGGATACTCTTTACATATGAAGCAAGGATTCTGAACTGCTCACATATTTATTATCGGATACTATTTTAATGTCAAACAAGGATTTCAAACTAATCACTTTACTTCTTATCGGATAGTATTTACATGTGAAGGAAGTATTCTGAACTGCTAACATGCGGTTCTAATCTGATACTACTTTCACGTGAAACAAGGATTCTGAACTCATCCCATTTCTTCTTATCAGATACAATTTTCATGTATAGCAAGGATCCTGAGATATTCACATTACTTTTTACTGGATACTATATATAAATAAAGCAAGGATCGTGAACTACTCACATTACTTCTTATCAGAAGCTACTTGCATGTCAAATAAGGTTTCTGAACTATTCACATCTGTTTCTTCTGAGATACTATTTACATATGAAGTAAAAATTCTCAACTGTTCACATTACTTCTTGTCAGATATCATTTATTTGAGAAGGAAGGATTGTGATCTGTTCACAATACATCTTGTTGGATACTATTTACATGTGAAACAAGGATTTTAAATTTAGATGTGAAGGAAGGATTTTGAACTATTTAGATGTATTTCTTATCAGACACTATTTACATCTGAAACAATAATTCTGAACAGTTCTCATGTATTTCGTAACATGTACTATTTACATCTCAAGGAAAAATTCTGAACTGTACTCATGTATTTCTTACCATATGCAATTTACATTTGAAACAAGGGATTTCAACTGTTAAAATAAATTATTTCTTGTCGGATACCACTTTCATATCAAACAAGAATTCTCAACTGTTCACAAGTGTTTCTTATTAAATACTATTTACATGTGAAGCAAGTATTTTGAACTACTCACATCACTTCTTATTAGATGTTATTTACATGTGAAGAAAACATTTTTAACACTTCTCATTAGTTCTTATCAAATACTATTTAGATGTGAACAAGGTTTTTGAACTTTTCACATTGCATTTTATCGGACACTATTTACATGTGAAACAAGGACTATGAACTATTCACATACATTTCTTATCAGATAATATTGACATTTGAGACTAGGATTATGAACTGTTCTTATGTATTTGTTTTCGGACACTTCTCACATTTGAAGCAAAGATTCTGAACTGTTCACATGTTTTTCTTGTGAGATACTATTTACATATGAAGCAAGGATTCTGAAAGATTCATGTTACTTCTTGTAAGATACGATTTACATGAAGCAAGGATTCTGAACTGTTCGCGTGTATTTCTTGTAAGATACTATTTACATGTGAAGCAAAGATTCTAAACTTTCACATTACTTCTTACCAGATACCATTTACATGTGAAGCAAGGATTGTGAACTGTTCACATGTATTTCCTATCGGATACTTTTTACATGTGAAACAACGATTTTGAACTGTTCGCATGTATTTCTGATCACATACTATTTACATTTGAAGCAAGGATTCTGAACTGTTCGCACGCATTTCTTGTAAAATACTATTTATATGTAAAGCAGGGATTCTGAATTGTTCACATTACTTCTTGCCGGATACTATTGACATGTGAAGTGATGATTCTGAACTGTTCTCATGTATTTCTTATCCTATATAATTTACATGTGAAGGAAGTATTGAGAACTGTTCACATTACATCTTATCGGATTCTATTTACACGTGAAACAACAATTCTGAACTATTCATATGTATTTCTTATCATATACTATTTGCAAGTGAAGCAAATATTCTGAAGTGTTCACATGTACTTCTTATCAGACACAATTTACATGTGAAACGAGGATTCTGAACTGTCACTACATCTTATGAGATACTATTTACATGTGAAGCAAGGATTTTGAACTATTCACTTGTAATTCTTATCAGATACTATTGACATTGAAACAAGAATTCTGAACTGTCCTCATGTATTTTTTTTATCGGATACTATTCACATGTTTTTCTTATCAGATACCTTTCACATATAAGTATTTATTGTTAGTATTCCGACAATCGAGTTGTCTAAAGAGAAACTTGAATGTATCAGTAGCCGCTATGTTTTTGTTCGATATAATTGGAACTTCACTATTCTGTTTAAATATGTCACTATCATTATTCATTAGTGGTAAGCAACTAACTGCTCGTCTAATAATTTATAAAAGTAAAAACAAAAAAAAATCATTTTCGTTTTATTTTAACTTCTGTCGTTATAAGAGTCATACTTTTACCAAACGGCATACTGTTCTTTGTTACCTTTCTTGGTAACTACGAAATAGGATATAAACTTGATAATCATTTCCGCTTGTTTTGTCGTGTTTAGATCTGTTTTTAAAAAAATTAGAATGAGAAACGTTCATATTGCTAGAAATGACATGATTCTAGATATTATACAGCATTAAGATAGTTGTAGTAATGGTTTTAGTTTATTTATATGGTTCGGTTCTTGTATTTGTTGGTGTGTATTTTGTAGCTGGTTGTTTCAATGTCTCTCAGACAACTGACAGTTAATATTGATAAAAACTACAAGATCATTCTCTTGCAAAATACGGTTGTATTCTCTTTCGGACTCCCGTATAAATGATGCAACTTACAAAATGATTTATTTTATAAGCATTTTCTGTACATTAGTAGAATACAGAAGAGGAGGGACTCCTGGTGAGATGTACAGTATAGTGTGTAAATATATTCCGTTACCAAATTCGCTTACCTGAGTTTAAGAAACAGGAACCAATAAGTGCTAGAACTGCATTAGATCAACGCTGGTACAGTGCAGTATCTGTAGCATGCCGTAACGTTCTAAATTGGTTTGATAAAACTTCGAAAGTTTTAAAATAAGTGTAAATATTAAATATGTTTATGCATCTAATCTTCATATATTCTGAATACAATCTGTTTAATCTTGTTAAATTGGATTTTTTTTCTCATTATAAGGTTCTGACTAAAATATTTTGAATAGTTTATTCTTAGAAATCTTCTGTACTTGATTATTGGTCCCATTATTGATTCCAAGCATTTAGGGAATTTTTCAAAATTAAAATAATTCAAGCACGCGGCTGGGAAGATCAGTCGAGGTTCGTTCGTGAAAAAACGTTCAAATTAAGAAAAATTAGAAGCGGCGTTCAAAAAATTCATTTACGTTTATTTGGAACATAGTTCAGGAACTACAATTTGTTTAGAAGAGGAACTCAGTTTAGGGACTACAATGTGTTTAGAAGAGGAACTCAGTTTAGGGACTACAATGTGTTTAGAAGAGGAACACAGTTCAGGGACTACAATGTGTTTAGAGGAGGAACACAGTTCAGGTTCTACAATGTGTTTAGAAAAGGAACACAGATCAGGAATTACAATGTGTTTAGAAAAGGAACACAGTTCAGGGACTACAATGGGTTTAGAAGTTGTAGTAAGTTCACGGACAACAATGTGTTTAAAAGAGGAACACAGTTCAGGGACTTCAATGTGTTTAGAAGAAAAACACAGTTCAGGGACTACAATGTGTTCAGAAAAGGAACACAGTTCAGGTTCTACAATGTGTTTAGAAGAGGAACACAGTTCAGAGACTACAATGTGTTTAGAAAAGGAACACAGTTCAGGAACTACAATGTGTTTAGAAGAGGAACACAGTTCAGGAACTACAATGGGTTTAGAAGATGAACAAAGTTCACGGACTACAATGTGTTTAGAAGAGGAACACAGTTCAGGGACTACAATGTGTTTAGAAGAGGAACACAGTTCAGGGTCTACAATGTGTTTAGAAGAGGAACAGAGTTCAGGGACTACAATGCGTTTAGAAAAGGAACACAGTTCAGGGACTACAATGTGTTTAGAAGAGGAACATAGTTCAAGGACTACAATGTGTTTAGAAGAGGAACACAGTTCAGGGACTACAATGTGTTTAGAAGAGGAACACAGTTCAGGGACTACAATGTGTTTAGAAGAGGAACACAGTTCAGGGTCTACAATGTGTTTAGAAGAGGAACACAGTTCAGGGACTACAATGCGTTTATAAAAGGAACACAGTTCAGGGACTACAATGTGTTTAGAAGAGGAACACAGTTCAGGGTCTACAATGTGTTTAGAAGAAGAACCCAGTTCAGGGACTACGATGCGTTTAGAAAAGGAACACAGTTCAGGGACTACAATGTGTTTAGAAGAGGAACATAGTTCAAGGACTACAATGTGTTTACAAGAGGAACACAGTTCAGGGACTACAATGGATTTAGAAGAGGAACAAAGTTCAGGGACTACAATGTGTTTAGAAGAGGAACACAGTTCAGGGACTACAATGTGTTTAGAAGAGGAACACAGTTCAGGGACTACAGTGTGTTTAGAAGAGGAACAAAGTTCAGGGACTACAATGTGTTTAGAAGAGGAACACAGTTCAGGGACTACAATGTGTTTAGAAGAGGAACACAGTTCAGGGTCTACAATGTGTTTAGAAGAGGAACACAGTTCAGGGACTACAATGCGTTTATAAAAGGAACACAGTTCAGGGACTACAATGTGTTTAGAAAAGGAACACAGTTCAGGGACTACAATGTGTTTAGAAGAGAAATACAGTTCAGGGACTACGATGTGTTTAGAAGAGGAACATAGTTCAGGGACTACAATGTGTTTAGAAGAGGAACACAGTTCAGGGACTACAATGGATTTAGAAGAGGAACACAGTTCAGGTACTACAATGTGTTTAGAAGAGGAACACAGTTCAGGAACTACAATGCGTTTAGAAAAGGAACACAGTTCAGGGACTACAATGTGTTTAGAAGAGGAACACAGTTCAGGGACTACAATGTGTTTAGAAGAGAAATACAGTTCAGGGACTACGATGTGTTTAGAAGAGGAACATAGTTCAGGGACTACAATGTGTTTAGAAGAGGAACACAGTTCAGGGACTACAATGGATTTAGAAGAGGAACACAGTTCAGGTACTACAATGTGTTTAGAAGAGGAACACAGTTCAGGGACTACAATGTGTTTAGAAGAGGAACACAGTTCAGGGACTACAATGTGTTTAGAAGAGGAACATAGTTCAAGGACTACAATGTGTTTAGAAGAGGAACACAGTTCAGGGACTACGATGCGTTTAGAAAAGGAACAAAGTTCACGGACTACAATGTGTTTAGAAGAGGAACATAGTTCAGGGACTACAATGTGTTTAGAAGAGGAACACAGTTCAGGGACTACAATGGGTTTAGAAGAGGAACACAGTTCAGGGACTACGATGCGTTTAGAAAAGGAACACAGTTCAGGGACTACAATGTGTTTAGAAGAGGAACACAGTTCAGGGTCTACAATGTGTTTAAAAGAGGAACACAGTTCAGGGACTACGATGCGTTTAGAAAAGGAACACAGTTCAGGGACTACAATGTGTTTAGAAGAGGAACATAGTTCAAGGACTACAATGTGTTTAGAAGAGGAACAAAGTTCAGGGACTACAATGTGTTTAGAAGAGGAACACAGTTCAGGGACTACAATGTGTTTAGAAGAGGAACACAGTTCAGGGACTACAATGTGTTTAGAAGAGGAACACAGTTCAGGGTCTACAATGTGTTTAGAAGAGGAACACAGTTCAGGGACTACAATGCATTTAGAAAAGGAACACAGTTCAGGAACTACAATGTGTTTAGAAGAGGAACACAGTTCAGGGACTACAATGGGTTTAGAAGATGAACAAAGTTCAGGGACTACAATGTGTTTAGAAGAGGAACATAGTTCAGGGACTACAATGTGTTTAGAAGAGGAACATAGTTCAGGGACTACAATGTGTTCGTACTTATTCATCATCATGTTTGTTATTGCCAGCAGTAGATGACCGTCAGACGGTTCGTGGTGCAACAACGAACTCTGAAACAACTACTGTACTTAAAGCTAATATGATACTGATGGCACCAGTCTCAGGTACTTAATGAAAGGGTCTTCAAGATTCTCTCAAAAGACGTTAAGGTTTCTTTCTGTCTTGTAAACTGTGTTTTTTGTCAGCTCGCAGTGGAACAAAGATGGTGTGAAAAACAAAAACACATGCAAACTAAGCCATAAACAGATCTCTTTAATTAATAAATATGGACGTAAAATATAATATTTAAACTTCAATCAGTCTGGAAATACTGTAGTTAAAACAGTCGAGTATTTATGTATTTATTGTAACACACAAGTTCTACTTATGTTTCATTGATGAAAACGGTTTAAAAATTCGAAACCTGGCAAAAACAAGCAAAGGAATCTGGCTGGACTTCATAGACGTACGTGTAAATATTCTAATAATTACTTATCGCTAACTATTTAAAGCATTCCAACAATGAGAGGTTGTAAACCAACATTTTAATTGTAACGTAAAATTTCCTGCCAGTTTTCCTGACAAAAATCTATCTGAACACTTTATCATTGGAAGCCTCTTAAATCGCTTATAACACAAGTGTTTTAACGAGAGTCTGTGTTTATTTACGTACAAAAGATATCAGGATATACCTACTTTTAAATCTGTAAGTAAAGGTAGTCATAAAACTGTTTAAGTACAAAGGTAATGGACAATCTTAGCGAAACATTTCCCTTACCCTCTTTATCTAGTTAGTATAATTATATCGATGTCATTCTTGTTTTCATATTGTAAATAAAATTCATGGATCTAACACTACTTTTTTAGAAGTATTAAGTTATTTTAGGTATTAAACTCAAGTTAATGTTTGTTTGTTTGAATTTCACGCAAAGCTACACGAGGGGTATCTCCGTTAGCCGTCCCTAATTTAGCAGAGTAAGACTAGAGGGAAAGCAGCTAATTATTACCACTATTTACTGCCAATTCGTGGGCAGCTTTTTTTTTTTTTTAGCAACGAATAGTGGGATTGACCGTAACCTAATAACGACCCCACGGATGAAAGAGCGAGATTGTTTGGCGTGACGGGTTTTCGAACCCACGTTCCTTAGATTACGAGTCGAGTGCTTTAACCACCTGGACATGCTGGGCCATTTAAGAATGATTTTGCAGCAGGTTTACTTTATAAATCTTAGTTCTGAAGTCTTAATTAATCTTATTTCAAACGGTTTTGTTCTTTTTGTTCCAAAACACTACTCAGCTGATTGTGTTTTTGTGGATATCTTTGATAAAACGTGTTGGTTTTTTCGCAACGGCAAGATAAACCATAGGGCGTTTTGTACTCGTTGTAGAATGTCATATGAAAATGGCCTTATGTTCAAACTCACAGGTCTACACATTTTTTCTATCCATAAACTAGCAACATTCCTGTCAATCTTAAACGTGAAACTATTTCTACTCCAGATCTTATAGTATTTAAATAATGAACAGTACTTTTTATATGAATTGTGTTTTTTACCTATGTAAAAATATATCACACATTTTGTTTTATTAATTCTTGTCAATAAATGATTCTACTTTGCTAAGTTTTGAATGAAAATTGCAATATTGGAGGATATTATAGGACACGTTCAGAATTTGTTTGCTAAGGCTGATTTCACGTTTTACTTTCGAGCAATGCAAGACAGAGATGTAATGCTTTTGTTTGTTTGTTTTGGAATTTCGCACAAAGCTACTAGAGGGCTATCTATGCTAGCCGTCCCTAATTTAGCAGTGTAAGACTAGAGGGAAGGCAGCTAGTCATCACCACCCACCGCCAACTCTTAGGCTACTCTTTTACCACCGAAAAGTGGGATTGACCGTCACATTATACACCCCCACGGCTGGGAGGGCGAGCATGTTTAGCGCGACTCGGGCGCGAACCCGCGACCCTCGGATTACGAGTCGCACGCCTTACGCGCTTGGTCATGCCAGGCCCCAGATGTAATGTACAGTATTTTTTAAGAAACAGTAAATGTCTGAACAACACAATAAACAATTCTCCAAATGTAACATCTGAAACAAGAGTAAAGTTTGTTTCTTTCACAGTATTCTAATAGTCTTGATTTATTAACAGTTAAAGGAAGGGTAAATTTTATCTTTTTCACAGTATTAGAATCTAACAATTTTGATTGATTAAAAATATCAAAGCAAGATAAATAGCTGGAGTTGCCATCTTTGGCGACATGCCAAGTTCTGAATTCAACACAACTTGTTTGTCTGTTTGTTTTTGAATTTCACACAAAGCTACTCGAGGGCTATCTGTGCTAGCCGTCCCTAATTTAGCAGTGTAAGACAAGAGGAAAGGCAGCTAGTCATCACCACCCACTGACAACTCTTGGGCTACTCTTTTACCAACGAATAGTGGGATTAACCGTAATATTATAACGCCCCCACAGCTGGGAGGGCGAGCGTGTTTGGCGCGACGGGACAACACAACTTAATGTGAAAAATGAAATTTTATTACTTATAAATAAAAAACAACTAATAAAATATGTTTGTACAGAACACATAAAATCTTTTAGAAGTAGTTGTTGCTTTCTTTGTTTTCGGTTCTTCTTAAGTGGAAAAAAAAAACGCAGGTAAAGAGCGACATTGAATAAATGTTTTACATTCATGATGACAAGAAACCCTCTTCAAGTAAAAATGTATCTCAAGAAGGCTGGTACGGGTATTAAAACTTTTATTAAAATAGTGTTAAGCTGACAATGACATAAGGTCGAAACGTTGTACTCTACTTTATTTAAATAAAAGTTTTAATGACCATACCAGCTGTCTTGAGATACACAAATGTTTCACATGGTTTATTACACTTTCATAGATTTTAGTAATTTCTATTCAAATATTGGTAAAATAGCATATTTCACATTAAGAATCACAGATCGTATGTGAACAGTTTACTGCTTTCAATAATTGAGCGTAAAAGCAAACAGGGTAAAAAGAAGAGTAAGGGGCAAAAGGTAAAACTTTTTAAACTTAGCGTTTAAAAGGGGTGATTGTTGACGCTGATACAGCTTGTAACTTAAATAAAAATGCCATACTGTCATAAATTTTGTACTTGCATCTTTATAAAATGTATTATGTGCCTGTTTTCCTTCAAAACATTAACTTTTTCTTTTAACGATTTTCAAGATTATTCTTCACACCGTGGGCATGGTTAACCGTGCCCAGATAGATATGTTTTATGGATCTTCAGATTTACCTCTCAGTCTACTTACTCCTTCAGTTTGTTATTTTACGATCTTCTTCACGAACAGAAGTCTCTTCATCTTGGGACTGTTGTTTGCAAGGCTGCTAAAAACTCCATATTCGAATTTACTGTAAATAGTTAAGACTATTCGTCTCATAGTTCACTGTTAAGAATTAGGCCTACAGAAGTCTCGTAGTTTTTCACTGTTTGGAAGTTAAACCTAAAGACGTTTCATATTTTACTATTAAGAATTAGGCCGATAGATGTCTCATAGTTTTCACTGTTCGGAATTAAGCTTATAGACGTTTTATACTTACCAAGAATTAGGCATTTGGATGACTAATAGTCTACTGTTAGGAATTAGGCCTATAAATAGTTCACTGTTAAAAAGTAGTTCTTGAAAAGGCTAGTATTTCACTCTCACAATTTTAGCTAGAAGTTATTTCTTCAACTTTAAATCTGTTGAATCTTCAAACGTCTGTAAATATTGTACTTAATTGTCAGAATACCTGCTTTACGAAAGTTCAAGTTAATTGTGTAACGTTGTGCTTAGGAGACTTTAGCTATAAGAAACAAGCTAACTGTAATAACATGAGCTAAAAGGGCTTGGAGTTTTACGCACGTTCTAATATTATTAAAGTTTAATCTATAAAATTAATAACCACATTTATCATAGTTTCAATAATCTAATAAGTTATGACTGAAAGAAATACAAATAGAAGTAAAAATGGAAAAAGAAAAAAACAACCTTCTTGTCATGTAATCAGTAACACATTTGACACATACATTCTGTTAGGCTTAACGAACTGTTTACCGCAAATAAACATCTATTAGAGAAATATTTTATTTGATTTTCAAGTATGCATAGCTCGATTAGTTTTATTATTATGTAAAAAAAAATGTATAACAAACTAAGCAGTGCAAGGATTAATAGTGAAGTTGTTAATCATAGTATCATATCATAGGGAGGGCAAATAATTCTCATATATTTCAATTAAAGGATTTATACTTCCGAAAATGTTTATTTTTAACGAGTTTCTAATAGTTCTAATATTTAAGACTAAGGGTTGACAAAGTTCTAATATCTACGACAAGGATTAACATTCTAAAAGTTCAAGTATCCAAGACAATACCCTGGGTTATTTATTAAGATTTTTAATTTAGTTCACAAATTTAATAAGTTTACCTCGTCTCCTAGGAAATCTATTATAGAAATATTTAATTATTTCATATTGATAGATCAATGCTTTCTAATTATGATAAAAAAAATTTATGACACTATCTACTTCTGGTTAATCTATATATTAGATTTGTTATGTACTCGCTTTGGTCACAATCAATTAATAGTTAGCCGAGAAAAAAAATGATAATTTTGTCAATACAAGCATTAATCTTACATAACAAAAACAGTTAATGAAGAGATGAGAGAGTCCAATGTGTACTTCAAATAAAGTTCAACAGATACAACTTATGAATGGATTATCTTTATTTCTTAACTATATTACAATGTATCGACCACTATGTGGCCATCATTAGGAAACTATATCACTGTATTATGAAAGATATGATTTTGAGTGGATTACTTTTTAACTTTATAACAATGTATCGATCACTTGTATGGGCATTATCATGAAACTATGTCTCTGTATTTTCAAATACTTGATTTTGAGTGGATTATATTCATTTCTTAACTTTATTGCGATGTATCGACCACTTGTGTGGCCATTATCAGGTAGCTTTATCTTTGTACTTTTAAAAATTTCGTTCTTGTGGCACTTTAGTTTATTAATTGCAAATGAAAAAAAATAACAAATAGAGTAGTTAAAGCTTCCTTACGGGTCGTTCGGTGAGATAACAGACGGTATACAGATGTACAAAGCAAAAATTCGAGGTTTGATTCTCCTCAATAGACGCAATAGCAAATGAACCAGTTTGGCTTTACAAATAAAAAAACATTTATGAGGCTGGAATAAATAACGTACAATAGTTATTATCTCTGACTACACTGCTACTCGGCAGAATAAATAACACTGTACAACAATTTTTTGAAAAGTTTTGCTTCCTGAAAAATTTTTACTGATTGTGACAGGTACCTGATGGGTATATACAAATATAGTTTTGGTTTTGCTTTAACACGTAGGAACTTTGAAAAATAGACAGTTAACTGTTTACCTGCAATAACGTATTTAATTACATTTATGTTTCTGATGCG
Source organism: Carcinoscorpius rotundicauda (assembly GCA_011833715.1). Lineage (NCBI taxonomy): Eukaryota > Metazoa > Arthropoda > Merostomata > Xiphosura > Limulidae > Carcinoscorpius > Carcinoscorpius rotundicauda. The sequence goes on from CM022403.1 coordinate 22,507,638, forward strand.
CTATTAAGTTCAACATAATTAAAAGTGTTTTGCTCCTGATTTTCGTTTGTATTCGATGCCCTGTGCATCACGTTGCAGTGTCCAACAGTAGTCAGCAAGCATTGACGGATTCCAGTTGCCCTGATATCGTTTTTCCATTGTAGCAATGTTCTGGTGAAACTGAAGATTTCGATGAAACGGTACGTGATGGGCAAATCTGGATGCAATTTTCGTGATCAGCAGCCAAAAATCTATAAGGAACACCCAACAGTGCTCAAGAAGCAAAAACTGTATTGTGCAGTGTAATAGAACAAGGAACTTTAAAATTATGCAGACTCTACGTGGTGTTAGCTGAACGTTTTATTTGATTTGGTTTTTTTTTAATATTGCTCAAAGCTACACGAGAGCTATCTGCACTAGCCATCCCTAATTTAGCATTGTAAGACTAGAGGGAAGGCAACTAGTAATCACCAACTACTGTCAACTCTTGGTTTACTCTTTTACCAATGAATAGTGGGATTGATCGTTACATTACAACACTCCCACGGCTGAAAGGTCGTGCATCTTTGGTGTGACGGGGATTCGAACCCACGAACCTCAGATTAAGAGTCGAGTATGTTAACCACCTGGCCATCTTGAACCCGTCTCATTTGAAACAGTAACATTTGTAATATTTTGTTTTTGTTCCTTACTTGTTTATGTTGAACTCAAATGTTGTACTCTGAATATCTATCAACATAGATTTAAAGATAGGAGTAAAGGAAGTTCAATCTCTCTGCTGTGTATCTGTTTCTTAACCGATCAAGAGTTTTATGAAAATTCTAAAATGAGTGCAAAAACAAAAGAAGCTATCAAACATTATTTAGTAGATAAATCGAAGTTGGTCTAGTGGTTATCGTTTTGGTCTGCGTATTGAAAGTTTAAGGTTCAAACACACCGGCTGCTAGTAAAAACCTTTCTCCCTTTGTTTCAAAATAGTTATATAGGCGGCGAATACTGCCAAATTATCATCATTCTAGTAATCAGTTGTAAATCATCAGTGTCTGAATGCTGGGTTCTCCGACTTGTCTGTGATTTACAAGGTTTCGTTCAGGATTAAAATACCAAATATTTTCATGGGTATAATAAAGTTTATTGTTTCAATAAATAGTCATTTATTTCTCTTTATCAACTAGTAACAAATAATAAATACAAAAGCTGGTTCAGAAAAACCAACCAAAAATATAAAACTTACCTTCCATAATTTTAATAGAACGTTTATTTTAACTAAGTTCTTTTCAATTCCGAAGAAACTACAGAAGCAATACATCGGGTAATGTAAAATATCGCTGATAATTATCTGGAGATAAAAGGCCGTTTTCTTTCCTAACTTTATTATCAAAATGTGGAAGTCTCTTTAGTATAGACTATAAATTCCAAAAGACAAAGAACGAAGAAAATAAAGTTAGAAAATCACTCGCTATTGTTGCTAGCCGTTCCTAATTAAGCAGTGTAAGACTAGAGAAAAGACAGCTAGTCATTACCACCCACCGCCAACTCTTGGGCTACTCTTTTACCAACGCATAGTGTGATTGACCGTCACATTATAACACCTCCACGGCTGAAGGGGCGAGCATGTTTGGTGTGACAGGTATTCGAACCCGCGATGCTCGGATTACGAATCGAGTGCCTTAACCACCTAGTCATGCCGGGCCAACTCGCTGTTAATCAGGTGAGTTTATGGATTCTTCTATTGACTGCTTCTGTATAATGTGGTTTATTTCTAGAATACTTCTGTATTATTTTTCCAGACGCTAGAGGGCTTCATATTAACAGATATCTTCAACCATTTTTATAAGTTAATACTAGAATATGAATTCTGATTTCGATTTAAGCCTAATCCACATCTATAATCCTCTCCTTTTAAACTCCAGCTACAAATAATGTTATGAAGTTTTATCCTTTCGTTCGTTTTTCTACAAAAAGACCACTGTGTGATTGGATGTATCACTTTACTATAGCAGATACGAGTATATCACTTAGTGCCTTTACTGTACCAGATGTATCACTGAGTACCTTTATTTTATTACTTATATCATAAGTCTGCGGACTTACAATGCTAGAAACCGGGTTTCGATGCCCTTGGAGGGCTGATCACAGATAGCCCATTGGGTAGGTTTGTGCTTAACTGTAAACAAACACTATGTATTTTTTTCAGTCCCGTGATATTACGTTTCGGCGTTATTTACATTACGTACCTTTACAAAGTGTCACGCGTATATCAGCGGAGTGACTCATTCCCGGTTTTATTTTTATTTTCTGAATTGTAGTTTTTCATACGAATTTCGAATATATAAAGTTGTAATACCTTAGAATTGTAGGTTTGTTCCATTAAATTGTGTTGTTTGTGTTTGTTCTACAGCATATACATTTTCTATCAACCCTTTATGGTCATCTAATCTTTACTCTATTTTCTTTTTAATCACATTTTAATTTATAAATAAATACCATATTTATTTTTGTTATATTAAGAAACTTACTTAATATTGTTACTAGGTTTAAGATTATTTTGCAAAACATTTAACGACACTAAATAACCATTTTCTTAATCTTAGAATATAAAGTTAAAATACAGCTTCTGATTTTTCTGACAACTATTCAGGATTAAGAAGAGACTTCACTTTGAGTCCTTCTCTGGCATCCAATACAGAGTTCGAAATGTCATTATGAAATCTAGAAAACTCAGTCTCTTTAATAAAAAATATATACTCTACTACTTAGCAAAACTGTATGAAAGTGAAAAGTTTAAGATTAAAAATCACTAAACAAAAGTGAACTGTTTGTCATTCTGACATCACTCACAAAAAGGGATGTTATCAAAAGTCTCAATGGCGCCAAGAATAGAGCCGCAAGAGAAAAACGAAACCAAAACCAAATAAAACAGGAAGTAAAATGAGAAATGTTCGCCGACTTTCACACAGACAAAATATGAAGAAAGTGATAGTATACGAAAATACCAGACAAATAACACAATACTCGTTATAAAATGGAGTAACGATAAAGTGTGAATTATTTTTAACAACTCAGGTTATATAACATTATTACCATGAATTATTAGTCGCGGCACGACACATCATATCATGGATCTGAATTTTTTTTCAAGAAGAAACTTTTGGCTCATGGATATATCTCGGGACTCGATTTCAGATCTAATTACAGCTGCGGCTATTGAAGATTCTCTCGTGTCTTTAACTACCCACATTATACAACATTATTCGTTAGAAAATGGAATAAACTACAAACTCACGAATGTGTTGTTTCCACCATAAACTTTCTTTAAATACTTCGGTGATTGTTGGCTGTTTCCATGGAAATAACACAGTTTTGTATCAGTATTGCAGATTGAGCCAGCGTTTCATTTGTTTAGTAAATCACTAAGGTTACCAGCCACTCACGAACAGTAATTTATCACGAAAGTTAACAGTCATCCACGAACAACTATTAATCACTGTGCTTAATAGTCACTCACAATCAATTACTTATCACGGTAGTTAATAGTTACTTCCGAACAACTATTCATCACGGGGTTAACAGTCATCCAAACACAACTATTTATCATTGAGGTTAACAGTCACTGACGAACAATATATTTTTTCTTGAAACTAAGACAATGTAACAAGATTCCCCTGTTAGCTCAGGATCCCAAGTAATTTTGTGTTAAACTGCGATCCCCTTCTTGGTAACGTAACTGTAGCCATCAAAGATCGTTTCAAATGTTTGAAAGATACTGTTTTCCTTCCTTTCCGTGGCTTCAGTTAATTTGTAACTGTAACATATCCTCAGCATTTCTCTTCTATACATCTGTGTTAGAGAATTAGGTCTATACAAAGAAGGGACATTCACGAAAAAAAATTCTGAAATGAAACTAATTAACCCACCGAAAACTTCATTAGTGGGCTGAAAATAAAGTATTGTTACAAATGTCTATCGCTTTATTGTGGTGTTACTCGTCGTTTCGCTTTACTTTTGATATTGTATTTGTTCTGTTCTTTCCCTTGTTTTCTTTTTATCTTTTTAACAAACTCGTTTGACCAATTTTATTTCAAAATCTGTTATTTATCTGTCAGAAACTAGAGTTTCTCATGCTATGCTTGTTTTATTCTTGTTGTTTAGTAGTTTAGCACAAAGCTACAAGAATTGCTTACGGTACTCTGCTTACCACGGGTATCAAAACCCGGTTTCTAGCGTTGTGAGTCCGCAGGCACTGGGGAGTTTCATAATGCATAAGATATTACAAGAAAAAAATCATAGCTAGCCAATATAAACAATATTGTATCGCTTGTGTCAAAGGTAACCCGAAACAAGAGCAACAATGTGTCATAGGTGTCACAATAAATCCCACAAAATGACAACATCACGTTGCTGGTGTCATAGTTAACCAAAACAAGAACGATATTGTGTCGCTAGTGTCACAGCCAACGCAAAACGAAACCAGTGTTGTGTCACCGATATCTCAACAAACCCAAAATAGCAACATTGTGTCATTGGTGTCACAGCTAGCCCAAAACAAGAATCTTGTGTTGTTTGGGGGTTTGTAGGAGTAGAAAATAGATTGAAAATTATACAAGTTGACAAGATATGTTAATATTGCGATATCCACGTGAAAGTAACTCCGTCAGCTGAACGTATAGTTAAGTCTTTTATGCGTGTGAACTAACATGTACTCTGGTGTTACTGCGGAATATCTCGAAATGCTACTCATTTTGTCTCCTCAGTAAACCACATTACATCTCATAATACAATATGTGATGTATACCGTTAAATTTATTACGAAAGACAGACACATTTTCCACTTCTACTCGTGGCAGGTCAATGTTCATTACATGACTTTTGCATATGAAAGTTTAATAGTATTTTGAATTCTCAGAGACTTGGACGACGAAATTGTAGATAAAAACATAAACTTATTGTAAATACTTACCAGCTGAATGCTAATAGGAAAATATAATTAGTTTACTGGTTAATGGTACATAACGTCTGCCAGGCCTGAAGTAATATGGAGTTTAAGCACCAGCTCGTTCTATATTTATTAAATGCTGAACAAAACGAAGAAAGATCGATTTTTTTAAAGTTCGGGTGGTGTTGGATTTGTAACCGAATAACTCTGGCTGTAGAAAAACACAACTTCACTGACCACAAAACTTTCCAATTTTAATGGAACATGTGTTTAAGAATAACAATCAGTTATCTCAAGATGGGTGAGTTTTAAGATATAATTCTTATGTTCTGTACCACACTACCGAGTGAATTTTAGGATATAATTATAGTGTTCTATACCACAATACTGAGTACCAGTAACACAGTTATATCCTAATGTTTTATTAGGTTTATAAGGTTTAATCCTCCTAATGTTCCTACTAGTGTAAGGGTTGTACGCGTGCGTTGCTTTCTCCCATTGTTTTATTTATATTTTGAGCAAAAATAAATCATCATGTTAGTAATCTAGGGATACAGATGGATTTTTAAACCTCTATTGTTGACCAGTAATCATACTAGTCATTTAATAGATTTTTGTTTCTTTGTTGTTGGCTTAGAGATCTCTGTCATGTTTTATAATAATTCATTAACGTGAGCAGGACCGTGTTTATCGATGTACTATGACATTCGCACGTACTTCTCACAGCTATGCTTCGTATATTACTAATCCGTGCGCTATCACTATGTGCACTACTGTTCTGTACATTATTATTGTGTAAATTATTACTATGTACACTATTGTTCTGCATATTATTACTATCTGCATTGTTCTTCTGTACATTATTACTATCTATATTATTGTTCTCTAGATAATTACTATCTACTTTGTTGTTCTGTATATTATTACTCCATACATTATTGTTCTGTACATTTCTACTCCATATATTATTGTTCTGTAGATCATTATCATCGACAGCACTCTTCTGAACATTATTACTATCTACATTGTCAGTCTGTACATTAGTACTATGTACACTATTGTTCTGAACATTATTGTTCAGTATATTATTGCTATCTATATTATTGTTCTCTACATTATTACTATGTACGTCATTGCTCTGCGCATTATTAAAATCTACATTATTATTCTAACCTTATTACTATGTACACCATTGTTATGGCATTATTACATTCTACATAATTCTTATGTACACTATTCCTCTGTAGATTATTACTCCATACATTAATTAGTCTTTTGTACATTATTACTCCATACATTATTGTTCAGTACATTATTATTATCTACATTTTTGTTCTTTATATTATTACTGTCTACATTATTTTTCTTTACATTATTACTCCAAACATTATTGTTCTGTATATTACTACTCCACACATTATTGATCTGTACATTATTACTCCACACATTATTGTTGTGTGTATTATTGCCATCTACATTATTATTCCATACATTATTGGTCTGTACATTTATAATTCACACATTATTTTTCTTAATCATTATTACTCTCAACATTATTGATCTGAACAGTATTACTCCATATATTATTGTTCTGTACATTATTACTCCACACTTTATTGTTTTGAACATTATAACTTACATTATAAATTGTTGTGTGTATTATTACTATCTGTACTATTGTTCTGCACATTATTACTCCATATATTATTGTTCTGTACATTATTACTATCTACATTGTTGTTCTTTATATTATTACTATCTACATTATTTTTCTTTACATTATTACTCCACACATTATTGTTCTGTACATATTATTACTCCATACATTATTGTTCTATACATTATTACTCTATACATAACTGTTCTGTACAGTATTACTGTCTACATTATTGTTCTGTATATTATTACTATCCACATTATTGTTCTGTATATTTTCATTCCATGCATTATCGTTTTGTGTATTTTTACTCCATACATTATTGATCTGTACATTATTACTCCACACTTTATTGTTCTGAACATTATAATTCCATACCTTATTGTTGTGTATATTATTACTATCTATATTATTGTTCTACACATTATTACTCCATACATTATTGTTCTGTATATTATTACTATCTGCATTATGGTTTCTTATATTATTACTGTTTACATTATTGTTCTGTACATTATTACTCTGTACATTATTGTTCTGTACATTATTACTCCACAATTATTCTTCTGTATATTATTACTCCACAATTATTCTTCTGTATATTATTACTCACTACATTATTGTTTTGTATATTCTTACTATCTACCTTATTGTTCTCTACCATTATATTCCACACTTTATTGTTCTGTACATAATAGTATCAACACTGTTGTTATTCACATTAGTGTTTTATATATTTTTACTATCTGCATTATTGTTCTGTATATAATTACTATCTACCTTATTTTTCTCTACATTATATATAATTATCTATATTATTGTTCTTCACATTATAACTTTCTACACTATTGTTCTGTACATTATTACTATCTACATTATTGTTCTGTATATAATTACTATCTAAATCATTTTTCTATACATTATTACTGTCGAAATTGTTGCTCAGTATATTATTGCTATATACAATATCGTTCTGTACACTATTACTAAGTTTACTATTGTTCTGCACATTATTACTATGTAGACTATTGTTCTGTTCATTATTACTATGTACACTGTTATTATGTGCATTATTACTATCTACATTATTACAATGGGCACTATTGTTCTGTACATTATTAATTTTTGCATTATTGTTCTATACATTACTACTCGATACATTATTGTTCCGTAAAATATTTACATTACTGTTCTGTATGTTATTACTATCTACATTATTTTTCTGTACATTGTTACTACCTACATTATTGTTCTTTACTTTATTGCTATCTACATGATTGTTCTTTACATTGTTACTATCTACATTATTGTTCTTTACATTGTTACTATTTATATAATATTTCTTTACATTATCACTTAATATACTGTTGTCCGGTATTTTACTAAAATTTAGATTATTGTTTTGTACATTATTACTATCTAAATTATTTCCTAAACATTATTACAATCTACATTGTTATTATATACATTGTTGTTCAATATATTATTGTTACGTATATTATTGTTATGTAAATTATTACAATGTACATTATTGTTCTTTACATTACTGCTATGTACACTATTATTCTGCACTTTATTACTATCCAGATTATTACTCTTTGCATTACTGGTATGTATAATATTCTTAAGCACATTATTATTATGTACTCTATTGTTTTGTACGTTATTACCATCTACATTGCTGTTCCGTATGTTATTACTCCATATTTTACTCTTCTCTACATTATTACTCCATACATTACTTTATATATATTATTCTTATCTACATTGTTGTTTTGTACATTATTACTCCAAACACTTTTGTTCTGAACTTTATTGCTCTATACAATATTAATGTGTACATTTATACTTCACACATTATTTTTATGTACATTATTGCTATCTACATTGTGGATCTGTACCTTATTACTTCACACTTTATTGTTCTGTACACTACTACTATCTACATTATTGTTCTGTACACTATAATTCCATATATTATTGTTTTCCATGTTAATACTCCATACATTATTTTTCTGTGCAATATTACTCCTTACCTTATTGTTTTGTACATTTTTACGCCATACATTGTTGTTCTGTAAGTTAAAAGTGTCTACATTGTTGTTATTTACATTATTATTATCTGCACTATTGTTTTGTACATTATTGTTATTATCTTTATTTTTTCTTTACATTATTACTTCACACATTGTTGTTCTATACATTATTACTCCACACCTTATTGTTCTGTACACTATTGCTCTCTACGTTATTGTTCCATATATTATTGTCGTGTAAATAATGTTTCATACATTATTATTCTCTACAATATTACGCCACACTTTATTATTTTGAACATTATTATTCCAAACCTTATTGTTCTATAGATTATAGATTCATACATTATTGATAATATATGGAATAATAAAGTACAAAAGAATAATCTGTGAAGTATGATGACCGAAGAAGGTCGAAACGCTATTCGCTCCTCTGCATTAAACGCTCCCAGTAGCTCAGAAGTATGTCTGCGGACTTACAAGGCTAACAACCGCGTTTCGATACCCGTGGTGGGTAGAGCATAAGTAGCCTATTATATAGCTTTGTGCTTAATTCAAAACAATAACAATCTACATTAAATTTTTCTCAAACCAGCTGTTTTTACATATATATTTTTAAATGTTTTTTTAACACAGTACTTCACGGTGGGCTCTCTATGCTGTGCTCCTGAAGGATTCGACTCTATAATTAAAATTATAACCGCTGAAGCTTACCTCTAGGGAGCTATATTAAAACACCGAATCGAGGATCTTATGCACCGAAATGGTATTACACAGCTGTATTCACTTGTCCATAATTCAAGCAGTCGTGCATTTGAGTATTAGAGGAAAGGTTAGTTACTTATCTGACGATGTAATACCGATAAAACTTCTCAAACACTCACATCTCTTCGCTCTTACGTGCCTTTCTGCCTTCACAGTTATTATAGCCACGCCCCGTAAACCTTTTCCCCGATATAAAATTCATTTTAAATCCCTAACGTTTGGGCTGAACTGATTGTTGATGCCACTCTCTTCGAGATATAGACTTTGTATCCATACGAAAAAAAAAATCTAATCCATCCTCGCCTTCAAAGATGCAAACTCGCTTTCTGGAACTGTTGACACTCTTACCACTCTGTCTAACTGATTAAAATCTGAGTATTTTTAATTAAGTTATTCAATAAAAATAATTTACAATCTCTCTTATTTGAAGTGACGAGCTAATGACGATGTAATTCTGATTTAGAATAATTTCCCCCAATGGACTAATGACGCGAGCAGTTCTTCATGGATCACCAAGACGGAGTCACTCGAGCACATCAGACTTAATACTCTGGGAAAGTGTCTCATCCTGCTCCTAACGACGTTACTTTCTACAACTTCAAACTTCCCTCATAGGATAACTGGCTACAAACACGAGTAATCAAAGTAGAAAAACGTTAGTTTATTGTAGAATATCCTGTCAACAATACTGATGAATAACGATTATGTTACTTGGTTGTAGAACATCTTGTTAACAATACTAATTAATAACGACTATGTTACTGGATTGTAGAACATCTTGTTAACAATACTGATGAATGACGATTATGTTACTAGGTTGTAGAACATCTCGTTAGCAATACTAATTAGTAACGATTATGTTACAAAATTGTAGAGCATCTTGTTAAAAATATTGATTAATAAAGATGATGTTACTAGGCTGTAGAACATCCTGTTAGCAATATTTATTATTAATGATTATGTTACTAGGCTGTAGAACATCCTGTTAGCAATATTTATTATTAATGATTATGTTAGTAGGTTGTAGAACATCCTATTCATAATGCTGATTAATAACGATTATATTACTAGTCTGTAGAACATTCTGTTAACAATACTGATGAATGACGATTATGTTACTAGGTTGTAGAACATTCTATTAACAATACTGATGAATGACGATTATGTTACTAGGTTGTAGAACATCCCGTTAACAATACTAATTAATAACGATTTTGCAACTAGACTTTAGAAGATTCTGTTAACAATACTGATTAACAACGATTATGTTGGTAGTTTGTAGAACATCCTGTTAACTGTACTGATTAATATCGATTATGCTACTAGATTTAATCTTTACTGTGTGTTTTGATTGTGCTCGGTTTAGATTTGATTAATTAGGTATAAATTTTATAATTACTATATATATGGATGGAGTTCCTTCTGGTTTTGTTTAATAACATCTAGTAATGCTCGTATGGGGACTGATAATGAGGTAGAAATCCCACTAGTTTATCGAGTATTGGTAACAAAGTTATCGGTGGATTTCACATCAAATTAACAACACTCTAGATAATTTAGATAGCAACTGTCAATACCAGTTCTCGCTTCATTGTCTAGTATTATCATCCCTAAACACAATTTTTCCTACCGTCTATGTGCTGTAAAACTAAGTATATATCTATATATATATATATATATTGAAGTATCCAGTACCACCACTACGCCAATGTAGTAACTATAGAGGTAAGATTTTATCTTTCTGGGTTACATGATATTTATTGTTTACAGTAAATACATTATGCAGTATTCAATCTATATATATATACATATATATCCAAATTAGTATGACGTTCCTACTAATACTGATTAAAATGTATTATTTTATCATTGGACACTCTGGCTGGTAGAATGATTTTGATCGTTATCCCAATAATAACTTTTATACCAGGGGCTATAATTTTTTTATAAGAGTATTTATATAAAGAAGATAGAAATTCAAATAAAATACTGAAACCATATAAAAACAATGTTGTCATATAGAATACTGAAACCATATAAAACAATGTTTTATAAAATACTGCTTTCATTCCGCCACTGCTCTTTTTCAATATAAGCTGACACTACTTGTGGTTAGCGTTTGACTACCTATGACCAGAAAGAATGTTGTGTCCACAATTGCAATATCTTCACTTCTTTTCTATCTCTTTGTAATTTAAATAATTCTTCCAAGCCCTTTTCCCTCTAATCTCCATATGGTTAGACTTCTCACCTACCTTCGAGTTGTTTCTATTTCTTCAACTTGAATAACTGCCTTAACTTAGTACTGTCTTTCAGTACATCAGTGGTAGTTTACGAATTGTCAAAATCGGAGTTAATTCTATGAACAACCTAAAACAAGAAAACGACTTCAAAATTCTAAAAGTAGATAAAGGTAATGTTACAGTTATATTGAATACAAATGAATGAACAGCATCTTATCAGATACAAACATATTTAATCTAATAAACCTCAACTTCAATAAAAAACAATGAAAAACCAATTAAACAAAATGCTACTACAAATAAAAAACACCAACGAAATCTCAGAAAACCTTTATTCTTACCTAAGAAAGACCGACTCACTCACACCACAACTACACGGCACCTCCAAGCCTCACAAACCCAATTGTTCACTACGACCCATAACGTCGACCTATAGTCATTTAACTACAACCTCGATAAATATATAGTGTGGGCATTTTCTAAATATGTAACATTAGCCGGCTCTTTTTTTAAAGATTCTTTTAACTTTAAATATACAGCTGGCCAAAATCTTAAGGCCAATGAACGTAAATAAAAAAATATGCATTTTGCATTGTTAGACTCAAAAACTTATTTGATTAGAGCTTCAAAAGATGAAAATAAGAAAATGAAAAATAAAAATAAAAAAACTTTTAGCGCTTAACAGGGAAAACACTGTGAAATTAGCCTAAATACTATTTGATCAAAAGTTTAAGACCATACTAAAAAGAAGTCCTAAACAGGGTAGAAAATTCACAACAAAAGGTCTCAGTAGTGAGTTGCACGGCCGTCATTGCAAACATTCGCTTTGGCATGGTCGATATAAGCATTTGCAGAAGACTGGCTGGAATGTTATTCCAGGTGGTGAAGATAGCTTCACGAAGATTTGGAATCGACGTCCATTTCTATAGACTTTCCTTGCCATCCACCTCTAAACATTTTTAGTGGGGTTCAGTTCGGCCGAACACGCTGGATGGTCCAAAAGAATCACGTTATTCGCCATGAAAAAGTCCTTTGTCTTGGTGGCATTGTGGATTGCAGCATTGTCCTGCTGAAAGATCCAATCATTTCCACACAAGCGAGGGCTTTCAGTCAATAAGGATGCTTTCTCCAACATGTCAAGGTAACCAGCTGTTGTTTGACGCCCCTGTATAACCTGAAGCTTCATTGTTCCATGGAAGGATAAAGCACCCCAGATCATGATGAAACCTCCTCCACTGTGTTGTGTAGAAAATGTCTCCGGTGGGATATTCCTATCGTACCAGTAACGTCGGAAGCCATCTGCACCATCAAGGTTAGTTTTTTTTTCATCAGAGAACAAAACCTTCGTCCACTTCTCTATGTCCCGTGTTTGGTGCTTCTCAGCAAAGTTTAACTGAGCTGTTTCGTGGTGTGGAAGGAAGCGTGGCTTTTGAAGACGTTTACAGTTTTTAAAGCCTTTCTCTCGTAGATGCCGTCTTATTATTCTTGAGATGCATTCTGCGTCCGTAAGGACCTTAATCAGGTTCGACGATCGGCTGGTATCTTGCCGGAAAACCCGTCGAATCCTCTTGCTCAACGCCGGCGAAATTTTCCTGGGCCGATCACTTAAAATTCTCGTTCCGTATTCCTCAGGGTCTTTTAATAAATTTGCAACAGCAGTTTTACTACACCCGATCTCACCAGCGGTGGTACGTTAGGAGAGACCTTGCTTTTGCAGCTCGACAATTCTGCTACATTCAAACTCTATCAACTTTTTAGCCTTTGTCATGTTTTTACCCAATGTAACACAGGAGATATCAGTGGGAGATGTTGACAACGCTGATGCTTGAACAAAAATGACTAAATTTCGTTACGTGTTTACCGATTTATGTTTCATTTCAGTGTGGTCTTAAACTTTTTTAACAGTTTAGTATTCAGGCTAATTTTATAGTGTTCACATTTTCCCTATTAAATACTAATCAAGGTTTGTATTTTAACTTTCCCTTTTCTTATTTTTATCTTTCGAAGCTCTACTGAAATAAGTGGTTTAGTCTAGCAATGCAAGATGCATATGTTTTTCTTTATGTTTATTGGCCTTAATATTTTGGCCAGTAGTATTTATTCTTATAAATTAAGTAATAAATTCTTAATGGTCAGTTTTGATGTAATTTCCCTCTTCACAAATGTCACACCCAATGACACCTGTAAGATAGCTTTAGAACTTTATATCCAAAATCCCAACCCATTGATATACATCCACAGCAACCAAGTAGCAATCCTTATAGAATTCACTATCACCAAAATTGACTTTATGTTCAATGAACAAACTTACTTACGAATAAACGCCTTAAGTATGGGGAATCCCGTGTCACCAGTTCTAGCCAACATTTTTATGACACGTTGAATCTCAAGCGATCAATTCAGCCTTACACCCACCACTATACTAGTACACATACGTTTATGATACAATTGCTGAATTCACATGAACAGAACACACACTTATTTTTTTCAGTCACATTAACTCGATACACCCGTACATTAAGTTCACCTGTGAACAGGAAAAAAACTAACCAAGTAGCATTTCTTAACCTCAAAATCACTAGAACTTATACACAGTTCAAAACAGTAATCCACAGAAAAACCACTCATTATGGATTATACATTCTCTGGGATTCAGCACATGAAACAAAACAAAAACTCAACCTATTAAGAAACCAAATAAACATAGCCACAAAATTATGTTCACCATATAAAATTAATGATGAAATCGACAAAATAAAACAACACTTTATCAAGATCAACAAATTTCGTCTAAAAACCGTGGAAAAAAATTATAAACACACACACCTTGACCAACAACAATAAATCCCAAGATACAACAAACAACAAATCTTTATACTGCTACTCACCACATGTTCTTGACATCAACGAAAAAATAACCATTATTTGGAAAAAAAACTTATTACAAAACAAAACATTTTAGTAAACATCAAATTTATTCAAACACCAGGTACAAAACTAAAGCCCATATTGTGTAAAAACCACACTGACAAACGTAACACCAACATTGTTTATAAAATACAATGCAACAACTGCCACGACTTCTATATTGAAGAAACAAGCAGAAAAATTGAAACTAGATCAAAGAACAAAAAAAAAAAAAACTACCTTCACACGTTTTTGAACACTGCAAATCAAATAAACACAACATAACCATAGAAAACACCCAAATACTAAGTCGGGAAATAAATATAAAGAAATGCAAAATCAAAGAAGTTCTATTTACACAAGAACTAAAACCAAAATTAAACCAATATAAAGGAGCCCTTTATACCTTAACTAATTAATAACCTGACATACAACTACAACGCCCTCTACAATCCCTTACTCGTTTATACTCTCGTCCCTAAGACATGTGCCGCGCAACAGTCTGTTGCAAATTCTCTCTTTGTTAACCTGAAGATGATCTAGAAAGGTTTGAAACGTTGTCCTCTGCTTCATTAGTGAGTGTTAATACCAGTCGTTCTGAAATACAAAATCGGAATTTGTTTCCCCGCGGTGATCTGAGTGCAAGTTGCTCATATTTTATCTTTCGAAAACAATAACATTTTTTAGAAAACAACAGTACACTTAGAAAAACGACTGTAGTTTTTACTAGACAAGAACAAACTAAAGACACAATAATAGTGTTTACCGTGTTTCTCCGATAATAAGACCTACCCATAAAATAAGACCTAGTGTGATTTTTGGGGATAGTTTTAATATAAGCCCTACCCTTAAAATAAGCCCTAGTTAAGAGTGGCAGGAAGAGGAAAGAAATAAAAAATAATAATTTATTATTTAGTTTAATAGTTAGTTAATTAGTTTGTTTAAGTATTAATCAGTTAGTTAAATAGTTTAATAATAGTTTATTTTAAATGGTTAGTTTAATTGTTTTTTATAATTTTTACTTTGTAACTTCATTTTTTTAATATATCAAAATAAGACATCCCCCGAAAATAAGCCCTAGTGTCATATTTAGGAGTGAAAATTAATATAAGCCCTGTCTTATTTTCGGAGAAACACGGTAGTAGAGAAGAACAAGATAAAGCCAACATTAGTATTTATTAGACAAGAACAAGCTAAAGAATAAGTTTAGTAGACAGGAACAAACAAAAGAAACAACAATAATATTTAGTAGACAAGAACAAACTAAAGAAACAACAACGTTTCTTATTCTGTTTTCAGAACTAGCAAAACTTCCAGATATATTGTTTCTCGCTTAGTTTGTTTTGCATTGTCTTAAAAACTAAATCTTTAATGTTATAAATACATAATGAAGTGTCTGTGAGATTTGGATGAAAATGCCAATCGTTTATTTTTATCTGTAACAAGAAAGCAAAGAGTCAAACAGTATTAGAGTTAAACAATATGAATTAAACAACGTGAGAGTTAAACGATACTAGTTTGGGATATTCGGGAAAAGCAACGCTCTGGATTTCTTTGTTATCCTTTATTAACTGTGAACTAAATTAGAGCTTTTTAAACTTTTATTAATTGCTTGCAATTTTAAAATAAAGCTACTCAAGGGCTACCTACGCATAGCCATCCTCAATTTTGAACTGAAAGAAAGGAAAAGCAGTTAGTCAGCGGCACCCACCGCCAACTTTTTGACTACTTTTGTGTGAGAAGATAGCGTTATTTGACAATAAAATTATTCTTGCACTCATAACTTGGAACCCTCGGTTTAACCTCTTTAACTTATAAGAAATGTTTTTCTTTACTATTTTAACCATGATTTTCAATAGCATCTTAGTTTATAGACAGGATAATAGTAGACATAAACTTATTTACACCGAATGGAAACAAGGAAATAAAATACTGTCTTAGCGTGGACTCCAGTGGTCAGGAGAACAAAATGATTGTACCCTTATGATTCCAGTGCTTTTAAGATGAGGGTTTTCACATACGTACAAAAGAAACCTGGTTTTATGGCAAAGTGATACCTGGTTACTAGGTGTTTCTGGCAGGATGAAACCTAATTTTCAAAATTTTGTGGGAAAATGAAACATGATAATCATGTTTTTGACAAAATTAAATCTCGTTACCACGTGTTTTTGTGGTAAGACGAAACCTGGCTACCACATGCTTTATGGCAAGATGAAACCTGATTACCACATATTTTACGATAAACAGCGTTTCTGTGATGCGCGATATCCTAATTTTGTCACGGAAGCGGATATACCTCACTCGAACACTTCCTCTTCAGGCACCACTACTAGACAATATCTTCAACACAACACTTCCGCTCTACACTAGCCTCCATATTGTTTGAAACAGTACTTCTGTATTGTCAGAATCTATTTACAGTAAGCGATTAAAATAAATATCAAACCAACACCTGTTCTACCAAGTATTATAACTGGAAACACTTTATTGACTAAAAGACGGTTATTTAGAATAAGTTCATCCAGTCAACCTGGGAAGCTCCTTATATGACCCTCAAGCTAAACGAACATAATAGTTCTCTTGGGGTTTAGCAGAGCCGCCCCTGATTTAGAGCAGCTGACTAATCAGCTGCATTCATTACCTTCACAACGACTCTTAAGCAATGAGCAGAACTGACCGTCTTGGTTAAAAGTTTTACAGCTAAAAATGAAAATGGCTCAAACCTTGGACCGCTCTACTCAACTGCAGGTTCAATTCTTGGTAGTATAATACTTATTTAAGGTACCACATTGATCAAATGTACAGATTCTACTCACGCAAAAACATTTCTTATAAGATCGTGTTTTCATTGGTGAAATTTACAAACATTTCATTAATTATAATTTTGAATTATGTGTCATTAATACTGAACATGTAATTTTTAACATGAAACGTTATCCAAGCCGTAAGTAGGTTTATATGTTAGTTTTAATTACGTTTATATGTTAGTTTTAATTTAATTACTTTAATTTCTCTGAGCTTAGTTACAAAGTAAAACTCATGATATTGTTTAGAACAAAGGTATTTGTAGGCTGTAGTAAAACTTGTGACATTGTTTAGAACAATGGTATTTTTAGAATTACTAAAACTTGTGATATTGTTTAGAACAATGGTAATTTTAGACTGTTATAAAACTTGTGATATTGTTTACAACAATGGTAATTTGTGTCTCGTTGAACAAACTATTTTAATTCCTATTGATACCGTTGCTTCCACTGTTAATTTGAACATAGCAAGTATAATCGATTAAAAACTATATTTCCGTCGTCCGATGTTCATCGATAACTTAAAAAAGACAAAATAACTGGAGAATAATTCGCTGTATTTTAATAAAGAGGTAAAGACTTATTCGACTGTTTTACTAGGGAATTGTCAGGTAAAAGATCAGACAGTTTGTACTACACAGTAGTATGTAAAAACATGAAATATGTGTCTGATGCACAGCTTGTGGCGAAAAACTCTGATGACTGAATGACGACCGAAACATTGAGGGAAAAAAATTACTTTTGTTGGCCGAAACAGGAAGTGAACTGTAACCTTAGATAAGTTATCGTAATATAGTTTATAATACTTTTATGTGTATTCTGAATAAAGTTTATGATCGTTGACATAGCTTTGTGAGATGAACAAACTTCGTGATGGTTGATATTATGTTGTGAGATGAACACAGTTCATGATGGTTGACATAGTTTTGTGAGATGAACAAACTTCGTGATGGTTGATATTGTGTTGTGAGATGAACACAGTTCATGATGGTTGACATAGTTTTGTGAGATGACCACAGTTCATGGTAGTTTTTATAGCTTTACCTTTTCTTTTACCTTAACAACCAATAAGAGCTTTACACGTGGCAGACATAAAGCTGATATACTGCAGATATAGAAATGATATACAGCTGATAAAGAAATTATATACAGTTGATATACTGCAGATATATAGCTTTTCCCATTCGGGACTGGCGACAAGCACAGGTTAAAAAATATTTTATGTAGCCCCTACCAGTGGCACAGCAATATGTCTCCGGACTCACACTGCTAGAAATCATGTTTCAATACTCGTGGTAGGCAGAGCACAGATAGCCTATTGTGTAGCTTTGTGCTTAATTACAAACAAACAAACCTTTAGTAGAAAAACTGAAAGAAGTCTTAATTATGACCTTACAAAATTATTATTCCTTCCGAGGGGAGGTAAATGAAGGAGTGTTTTTTTTTCTTCTGTAGTTTAATGTCACGTGTAATTTTCTTGCGACATTATTTAAACAAATCCGTTTCACTTGTTTATACCAGCAGACTGAGCATATTACTATCAGATACTCATTTTCCTCCTTCCGGTTACACAAAACTGAACTCCGAATGGAAAGAATATTTTATTGAAGCGTGCATTCCATTCCTATGAACTCGCTGTTCGTAGTTCGATGATGAGCGAGGGTTCTGTAAAATTAGACCGTTTATTCTACACGCGAAGAAGTCTTTTTATCCAAAGAGCCGCGTCTTTTCTACCCTTGTCTATTCCGCTGCAAATAGCGTGGACGTCATTATAGCGTTTTATTTATTATTCGCTGCCGTGAGGAAGATACGAGAAAGACAAAGATGAAGAATAGGCCTAAAATTGAATAATAATATGTTTAATTAATATTCTAATTATAAGCTATTATTGAAGTACTAGATATGTGTATAAGACGCTTCAGTTATAAATTCCATTCGTTAGCCGTTACCGCAAAAAATAAACCAAAAATGAGAAACCACCTTCAACATTTAGGGACCATCACTGTGTTATAATAGTTGGCGGTAGTTGGTGTTGACTGGCTACCTTTCTCTTAGTTCAAATTAGATAAGACTATGAGCAGTTAATCATTAAATAGATTTAGTCGAATATACAAAAATCAAACAATACAAATCTTAACCCTCTTCTAATGGCACAGCCGTTAAGTGTGAGAACTTATAACGCTAAAATTGGGGTTTTGATAACCGTGGTGAGTAGAACACAGATAAATAATTGTGTAGCTTTGCGCTTAGAACAAAGAGAATTTCCATGTTTGATTAACAAGGTAGCATAGATTAGTCACTACAATACGATGAAATATAAAACAGCAGTATGTACGAGATAAGCACACGCTTACTGTTAATAATGTCTAGTTATTAAATAACGTATAATTGATGGTTATGACTCCATATTGATATTCATAAATACGATAATATACACGTTTATTTTCAAACTTCTGTGTTAAATAGAAGAAGAAACTCGACCATTTCAGATGAAACTATTAACAATTTGTAATGTAAAACAGAAAATTCGACTGCACTTATTTAAAGTTGTTTGTGGAATGTAGACTTAATCTCGTAGCTTAAAAGCTTGAACTACCATACTATTATATGTATATACATATATATCCAATAATGCGCCAGTTCTCGTCCTCATTGTGGACAGCTCATTGTGTAGTTTAACTCTGTAAGAACAAAAACAACTATTACTTTTATAAAGTAGTTACAAAAAAATAAAAAACGATATTATATTATTTTCTTTTCGTAATATATTTCGAAATGTTCAAATAATAACATTCGGTCTCCGACAGAAACGTCACGATATAAAACAGCTTCCAATCCCTGCATGTTACGAAATCTGTTGTTTTAGCATCAACAGCTATAGCAATCTTAAATATACTAAAGTTAATGATGTACTTTGTTTTTGTATGATACTTCAGTGAGAAGACACGTCTCTGGAACTGCCCATCGATAAGGACTATCTCTTGGGGCTCGTGAATTTCTGCTTCGATATTTAACATGAAGGGATTTGAAACCTGTGATATAGCATAAACATCAATGCGTTTACCTACTGTAGACCACAGGAAATATCCTCACACTTATATAATATTCACAAGTTAAAGCTACACTATTCTCCTCATGTTGATATAAATATGAAAATGTCTACCTTATCAACACCATTCACGCTTTGAAGCTACACTATTGTCCTCATGTTGATATAAATATCAAAATGTCTACCTTGTCTAGACCATTCACAAGTTAAAGCTTCCCTTTGTTCTTGGTTATTTGTGTTATGACAAATATGAACAAACCTTTACCTTATATATGTAAAAACGGCAACTGGCCGATAGTTACCGATGGTCAGTTACCTCTTTCTTTCTTTGTGAACCTGACGATGACCGAAGAAGGTCGAAACGTTGTTCGCTCCTCTACATAAAAAATTTTTCTCGACCAAAACCAGCCGTTCTTACATATACATTTTTCTCTACAAGTGGCGTCATCACTGATTAAACCTTCAACTTATTAATGACTGTTTATGTTATGACAAACACAACAGATCGCTGCGTTTCACACTTTAGTTTACTGATTTTGTTTTACCTTCTTTTTAAATACGTTATTTTGAGATGAATAACGTATGTAATGTATGTTCATCTAATGAACTAATAGTATCCGAGTCCTGGGATATTGTGGTCCACTAGTTACCGTGCCGGGCTGTGAATCTATGGTTTAAGTTCGCGTCCCGTAACTATAAGTAGGTCCTAGGCAGCTTTTCGCCAAATAAAAAAAACCGACAAACAAGTTGTTTGTAACCTCAGTAAACATTATTAACTATTCTCAAGTCATATATTTACTTCATCTGACGTTTCACACTGTTGTAATCACATGTTTACTGTATCTGACATTTCACACTGTAGCGATTACATGTTTACTTCATCTGAAGTTTCACACTGTAAAAATTACATGTTTACTTTACCTGATGATTCACTCTGTGGCGATCACGTTTGCTTTATATGACGTTTCACAATAATCGATCAAATGTTTACTTTATCTGACGTTTCACACTGTAGTGATTACATGTTTACTCTATCTGACAATACAAAAGTCTGTTTATGCTTCACTGGCTTATGATATGACCACCAAGAAAGTTGACTATATGTTTCGATGTTACAACATTATCTTCACGAGTGACTTGCAGAACGTAATCGTGTCTTATTTATACTATTTTAAAAATAGGTCATGTCACTTATGCCTTATTTACACAATTTTTAAATTGGTCATGTGACCTGTATACAGGTTTACAGATCTTCTTTTTAAAGAAGGTCACTACACATGTTCACATAAATACTCGCCGGCCCTTCATCTCTGTTTAATAACACTGACCATGCAGAAGAGAACGAAACGTGTCGAGTCAACGTTTTAGTAGTTAAAGAATGGCCTTAATTACAACGGTCATAGTTTGTTTGTTTCTCATTAAATTTCGCGCCGAGGGGCTACACAGGGGCTATCCGCGCTAGCTATCCTAATCTAGTACTGTAAGGCTAGAGGTAAGGCACCTAATTATCACTACCCACCACCAAGTCTTGGGCAACTCTTTCACTAATGAATACTCAAAGGCCCGGCATGGCCAGGTGGTTAAGGCGCTCGACTCGTAATCTGGCTCGAATCCCCGTGGCACCAAATATGATTGTCCTTTCAGCCGTGGGGGCGTTATTACGTTACGACCAATCACACTGTTCGTTGGTAAAAACAGCAACCCAAGAGCTGGCGGTGGGCAGTGATGATTAACTGCCTACCCTCTAGTCTTACACTGTTAATTTAGGGATGGCTGGCGCAGATAGCCCTCAAGTAGTTTTGCGTGAAATTCAAAAACCAGCAAACAATACTAAGATTGCGAGTGAAACGCCCTAACCACCTGTCCATGCCGGGCCGTGATCATAAACTGATCTGAATTAAATTGTTCTTAATTATGTACCTATTTTTAACGTTGTGTGTTATTTATTATTTTAACATTAAACACAAGTGTCAATGAATAACACTAGAGGTCTCAGATCTAGTTCAACACAGCACAAAGTTGAAAAGTCAAATTCTAATTTATTACTTTATGTTTCGGCTGCATCAGACACGACAAGCATAGACTGACTAGTTTTATTAATTGGAAAACAAATAATTATAAATTATCTGAAATTCATTGCCAAGACCGTTTATAAATAAATCTCATTTTTAAAATTTTCTAAATAAACGTTTATCAAAAAAGTAACATTTATTAATATTAAAAACTTTCTAGTGGTTCAGCGGTAAGTTTAAATACATATAATGCTAAAGTCTGAGGTTTTATTCCCGTCTTTGTCATAGTACGTACAGCCCATTGTGTAGCTTTTCCTTCAACAACATAAAAACGACGCTTATACAACGGTACGACTACGAATTTACAACGCTAAAATCAGGGGTTCGATTCCTCTCGGTGGGCTCAGCAGATAGACCGATGTGGTGTTGCTGTAAGAAAAAAACACACATCCATTAATCCTTTATTGTATACATTATGAATATTTGTTTAGAAATATTAAAAAATACATCTTACTTAAATAGCTTTGTGAAATGTATTTGAATGAGCTACAAATATACGTTGCCTGTAATGTTGAATAAAGAAACCAACAAAAATGATTCTACGGTTTAGACTGTTACCTGGTAGTGAGAGTACTTAATTACAGAAGCGAAAACTGTATGCGTGTATTAAACAACACAGGTAGGCATTGTTACCCGCACGTTACAATGTACAGTACAGAGCTAAGAATAAGAAGGTAATAAGATATGAAAAGAGCGAATGTTTAACGAAGTTGGAGAGCGACTACTAACTAAAAGCACGTGCGTGTTAAACAAGAGACTATGATTCAATCATATATTTATCATTTGTACAATATTTTCTAAAATGTTGTCTCATCGCGAGAAGAGCTGTAAGTCTTCGGATTTACAACGCTAAAATCAGGGATTTGATTGCTCTCGGTAGACACGTAGATAGCCAGATATGGCTTTGCTATAAGAAACACACAAAAGTAAAATGCTAATAAACTTATCCACTTCAAAATGTATGGTGAACCACACGTTTTACTGAATCTCTTAAGTCTATACAATAGTTCTAAGATCATATTGTTTGTCACCTATGTCATAAAAATAGTTATTGATTCTGAGAAGTTGCTCAAAGTTTGAGAACATTTCACTTGTCAGCCGTCATCAACTTCAAATCCTTATTTATTGTCTTTCTAATGGTATTACGAGATATTCCCAGGTCCAAGTTACTATGCTTTTTGTTTCGAGTCAGAAGGCTCTCTTTCGTAATTATTGCCCTCATTTTGTAACTGGGAATGGTACTGCTTATTGAATTTATGTATTGATTCGAAGACTGTTATATGTTGTTGTGGAAGATTTTCCACGTCCATAAATAACACGGAAAACACACTCCACTGAAACTACATTTTTAGTGACCTCACCGTATAGATATTTATAGTTTGGACAACTTTTTAGAATTTCTCAGCCGAGGAACCATTGTTGGTGTCGTTGTCGTTGTACTGTTAGAAGGTTCATAATTTGTCTTCAACTAAATAGATAGACGGAATACGTGGAGGGACATTGTTTTATTAATAGTTAGGGGATCTCGCCACTACATTAGTATCTGTAGAATCACACAGTTGTAACGGTGTATATTGAACCCCACAGTTGTAATGGTGTTTATTGAACCCCACAGTTGTAACGGTGTATATTGAACCCCACAGTTGTAATGGTGTTTATTAAACCACATAGTTGTGATGAAGTTTATTGAACCACACAGTTGTAATGGTGTTTATTGAACCCCACAGTTGTAATGGTGTTTATTGAACCACACAGTTGTAATGGTGTTTATTAAACCACACAGTTGTGATGATGTTTATTGAACCCCACAGTTGTAATGGTGTATATTGAACCCCACAGTTGTAATGGTGTTTATTGAACCCCACAGTTGTAATGGTGTTTATTGAACCCCACCGTTGTAATGGTGTTTATTAAACCACACAGTTGTGATGATGTTTATTGAACCACACAGTTGTAATGGTGTTTATTGAACCACACAGTTGTAATGGTGTATATTGAACCACACAGTTGTAATGGTGTTTATTGAACCACACAGTTCGTGATGACGAGAAAACCCACTTGTGAGTCTGACGATGACCGAAGAAGGTTGAAATGTTTGCTCCTCTACATAGAGTTTTTTCTATTCGTACCAGCCGTTTTTACATTTATAATGAACCACACAAATGTATTAGTGTCTGTGGGACCACACAGGTGTATTTTTATTTGTGGAGTCACACAGTTTAATTAGTGTCTGTGGGATCACATAGCTTTATTAGTGTCTATGGGACCACATAGCTGTATTAGTATCTGTGGGACGACACAGTTATGTTTTTATATGTGGAGTCACATAGTTACATTAGTGTCTTTGGAGAACAAATAAAAATATCAATAATTTTTTTATTATATTCAAACTGAATTATGAAACTCGTTAACACTCATGTTGTTTAACAATTTTCAAACGTAATGGTTCAACAGACAATTTTCGAGGCCTGGCATGGCCGAGCGCGTTAAGGCGTGCACTCGTAATCCGAGGGTCGCGGGTTCGCGCCCGCGTCGCGCTAAACATGCTCGCCCTCCCAGCCGTGGGGGTGTATAATATGACGGTCAATCCCACTATTCGTTGGTAAAAGAGTAGCCCAAGAGTTGGCGGTGGGTGGTGATGACTAGCTGCCTTCCCTCTAGTCTTACACTGCTAAATTAGGGACGGCTAGCACAGATAGCCCTCGAGTAGCTTTGTGCGAAATTCCAAAACAAAAAAAAAGACAATTTTCGTTGAAAACCAGTAAAACAAGAAAACAAAGTTTTTATATAACTTAATTTTGCCGCTTTAGGGCATTCAAACAACTAAAAATAATTATATGCTGTAACACATAAAATAATTATTTATATATAATGAATTTAAAGGAAGGACATTGTTATTGAATTTTGTTACAATATTGAACGAAAAAGTTTTTTTTATTAATATTTACTATTTTTCTTCAACAGTTTTGAATTATAATAATGATTATAAAAAGACATGAACAACATCCGTGAAGACAATGTTGGCAAGATGCCAAATCGAAATTATGTATTATTAAAGTGACACGTCCCAAACCTACTGTTGTATGTTAATTTCAAATACGTACTACCTTTTTATAAATTAATTAACACTGTTTGTTGGCGTCGTACGATAATGGTTAACTGTACGGTTACACATAACTGTAATATTAACCTCTTGCTGTGGGGGTTCTTTTCCATAACTTCAAAAACAAAAGCAGGTTTACAGAGTAAGACTGTAAATCAGACGAAAACCTTGATATGTCTTTTTTTTAAGTGACTTGAAGTCTCTTCGGGTGAAAGCATGAATGTTTTTAAATCGATATTATCTCGATAAAACTTTTGTTCTCTTTCTATCGATTGATTGATCGATCAACTGGTTTAGAAGTCGAATAAACTTTCTGCTCTTTGTTACAGGATTAAATTTCCAGTTTTATGTTCCTTTCTAGATGAAACTTCCTCGTTTAAAGAAACTTTGTGTATAATGTTATGATGTAAAGATAACGTGAAGCACTTGATCGTGAACATTTTACAGTATCAAATGAAAAGATGGGTGAGTAATGCATTCCTTTTCAATAAACCTAAAATCTCAAAGTTCGAAACATAATGTCTGGAGTAAACTTAGAGGCGGCCTGGCATGGCCAAATGCGTTAAGATGTGCGACTCGTAATCTGAGAGTCGCGGGTTCGCATCCCCGTCGCGCCAAACATGCTCGCCCTTTCGGCCGTGGGGGCGTTATAATGTTCGGTCAATCCCACTATTCGTTGGCAAAAGAGTAGCCCAAGAGTTGGCGGTGGGTGGTGATGATTAGCTGACTTCCCTCTAGTTTTACACTGCTAAATTAGGGACGGCTAGCACAGATAGCCCTCGAATACTTTTGTGTGAAATTCAAAAACAAAGCAAAGTAAACCTAGAATCGCACGGTTGAAAACATGGTGTCTGGAGTAAACCTATAATCCTTCAGCTGAAAACACTGAAACCTAAATATTTAACTTAATAACTGTTATGTATATGTGTAAATATTTTGTTAACGACAAGATGTCGTGTTGTGTTTGAATTTTCATTTTCTCTTATTCATTTTTCCATATTGATATTATTGTTTCGAAGTTTAAACTAATATTTTGTTATTTATTTAGGGTAACATTTAGAACTTTCTTGAATTAAGTAGACCAATCATATGTTTGTAAATGAGTGCTGGTGACTTCGTGTCTAGACGTGTAGTCTCGTGCAAGAACGGACACGCGCGGATTGCTCTAGAGTTGTATGGAAATTGCGAGATTGTTCGAGAAATAGGCCTATCGGTATAAAAGACGGTGACGCGAGAGAGATTCAGTCGTCAGTTTTTATTCGAAAAAGGAAGATAGATTCAGTCATTAGTTTTATTCGAAGAAAAAGAGTGAGATTCAGACATCAGTTTTATTTCAAAGAAGAGAGTTAGTTATTTGAGAAAGATTAAGTGTTTGCTGCGATTATTCAACTTGGATTTGTGACTGTAGTTAGATCTACGGAAGCTGTGATTTTATTTCGTCATTCTCTACGATACATCTGAATTACTGCTTGTGCTGAGAGACGGCGAATTTATTGAACTGTGAACTGTTTCGGAATTTCTTCGTGGGACCAAATTCACACCCTAGACTGGAATCTGAGACTTTCATTTTAGATCATTATATTAGATACAGGCCAGTACCATTTTGTATTGTGATTAATTTTGAAGTTTGAAACTAGTTTTATTTTGTTTTGTAATTAATTTCGAATGTTGTAACTTAATATCTGTCACTATTATCATGTAATTTATGATATATCTGTTATATTTGTTAATAGTTTAGTGTAATAAATTATACAAGCTGTTATCTGTGTTTTTCTGTTGCGTTTAATCTACGAAGAACATTAAACATTAAAAATACGTAACAATAACCATGAAGGATCCTAACCTCCACTTGCTGTAACAGTTTTAGACCTATATTATCCTTATATTTCATCAGATGTCGGCGTTTAAAACACAGCTTTTACTTGGATCTTATAGAATAAAATATAGATCAGTCCTGAAAATGTTACGATACACAGCGTCTCCTGTTGCAAAACGTAAGAGAGGATTGGTTCATTGTTATCTTTATACTTATGTTCAAAGTATGTTCATTGTTATCATTTACACGCGAGGAATATGTCCACACTATTTTTGAGGTTTCATTGTTGCCATTGTTGAGTAACTAATAAAAGAGTATTTGACAACTCTGTTTTCAAGTTTTATCTTGGTGGTCGGGAGAACGTGTTCTTGGTCTAAAATTTAAGAAGAATTTGTGCATATTGTTTGGAAAAAAGTGGAACACACGGGTTGTTTTGAACTCCACGCAAAGCTACAGGAGGGCTATCTGTGCTGGCATGGGTGAGCATGTTTAGTGTAACTGGGATACGAACCTGCGACCCTCGGATTGCGAGTCGAGTGGCTTAACCACGTGGCCATGCCAAGCTGGGACTGACAGAAAGTCGAACTATAAGAAAAATATGGGTGTTATGGCGCTCTTTTTTTTTTTGTATTTCGGATCTGGAGAAATCATGGTTGATATACCAAATGAAATATTAACTTGTACATTTTGGTGAAAAAAGAAAAAGTGAATTCGCAAATTCAGCTTCTGAACACTGACGTAAAATCACTAAATGGCCAATAGTTTAAGTATTTAATTTTATTTAAACTTTCGTTTTGAAACACAAGTCGTTACGAAACTCAAGACATATTTCATGAAAGTAAACATGTTGTTTGTCACCTTTTATTGAAACTCGCTAATTCTTTTCTAAACGCTTTTTCTGAAAAGCGTGTTCGACTTTTACAATGTGATTGATAATTCTCAGCTGTTGTAACTCTCGTTATCAACGATTCTTTCCTCAATTATTCGAAGAAAACAAAATTCTAAGTTCCATTACACGGCAATCACGTTTATTACACGAGAAATTGAATAATTATCCTATAAAATTAGCTCTTTTAGAATTTATATTTGTTAATCTATTTTATGTTTGTTTGGTTGCTAAATTATTGGTAGAGTATATTTAATGTCGGACACGTATGTTCTTTACAAAGATTGTTGTTGTTGTTTTGAATTAAGCACAAAGCTACACAATGGGCTATCTGTGCTCTGCCCACCACGGGTATCGAAACCCGGATTTTAGCGTGTAAGCTTTACAAAGATAAATAACACAAGAGAAGTCTTATAATTTTAAATATAGTAATATCAGAAAGATCTTTATAATAAATTTCATAATATCACAAATATTTTTCGTAATTCTAATTGTTTTACTTGTAGAAATAGTTGCTTTATAATAGATATTGTTGGTATTGTGATTCTTATAGTTATCTCTAATACTTTTATAGTTTACAATTTTATTTGTTGTTGTTTTTTAATTTCTGTATTTGTTAATACACTATGGAACTCGGACACGCCTCTAAATGAAAACTCCTGAGTACATGTCCTTCATCACACCTGACGCCTTTACACCACCACCCAAACAGCGGTTTTAATTTAAACCTTATTCATTCAGATCAACAGCAGTTGGCTAACACTTTCTTCTATACAGCCACTGATACATTACTACTCTATATGTTTCAACAATCTGTAAAATTACAAATATGATAATAATTTATACTTTTCAAAACTAATTGCTTCTCATTCAATGGTGAATTAAAAACTGTTTACCGTTACGTATTTATAATGCGCTAAATTATATCGTGACTCACGGAAATAATTCAATGTCTTTCCAAGACTGTACTTCTAGGTATTCTAAAATTAAATATTCTGATGGACTTTCCACGGACTTATCCATTTGGTATTTTATAGAAACGTTCCATTACTGTGATTAGTAATTACATACACATTGTATGAAATGATATTCTAGTTGTTAGTTTCCAATACAAAATTAAAAGTTAATCGTATACATTTCGCTAAAACGAATCAATACATTTCTATTTAGAAGACAAAATGTGAAACTTTTCCTCTCAGCAAAATTAAACCGAACAACAACATTAGCTCTAGCGCAATATTTACGTTCTATTTCAGAAATAAGCGCCCCCTGTATAGTACAGAGAGTGAATTTGGTAGAAATTAATGCCAGTAGATATTTATATAAACTTGTTTCCTTCATTCGAACAATTACCGTTCATGTTGTGAGCCTTCAAATTCTCCCAGTTGTTTGGAAATGTCAAATAAATCCAATACTTTTTCAAAACTTTACCGTTACAACAACTATTCCAAAGATGAGGAAATACGTGGCTGTCTACAACTACATAATTATTCGAATTTATTTATTTATTCTTTATTTATAACTGTCACTAAAGATATTCAACAGTAAACACAGTATTTACCGTGAGAACTGATATCTTCTCTGAAGAAAACGTTGTACACTTGTATGTTTCCAACGTATATATCTATGTTTCTGTTGTACACCTCTTTGTTTCTTTTGTACTCTATCGATGTTGTTTTTCTTCATATATCTGGATTATTTCTGTGTTTGTTATGTGGTATATCATATATTTATACACAACTTTGAACATTTTCTAAAAAAGATCTAAATGTGCTGTGTTTGCACGTTTTATTTACATACACTGCTGGTCAAAATCTTAAGGCCAATGAACATAAAGAAAAAAATATGCATTTTGCATTGATAGACTCAACCACTTATTTGAGTAGAACGTTGAAAGAAGAAAATAAGAAACGAAAAAAAATCGCATTTAATAGGGAAAATGTGAACACTATGAAATTCGCCTAAATAGCAGCTGGTCAAAACTTTAAGACCATACCAAAATCCTCCTGCTGAACGCTGGCGAAATTTTCTTGGGCCGACTACATAAAATTCTCGTTCCGTATACCTCAGGGTCTTTTAAGAAATTTGCAACAGCAGTTTTACTGAACCCAATCTCACCAGCGATGGCACGTTGAGAGAGACCTTGCTTTTGCAGCTCGACAATTCTGCCACGTTCAGACTCTTTCAACTTTTTAGCCTTTACCATGTTTTTATCCAATGTAAGACAGGAGATATTGAAGGGAGGTGTTGACAACGCTAATGCTTGAACACAAATGACTAAATTTCGTTAAGTGTTTACTGATTAACGCTTTGTTTCAGTGTGATCTTAAACTTTTGACCAGCTAGCATTTAGACTAATTTCATAGTGTTCACATTTTCCCTATTAAATGCGAAAAAAGTTTTTTATTTTTATTTTCCCTTTTCTTATTTTCATATTTCGAAGCTCTACTCAAATAAGTGGTTGAGTCTAACAACGCAAAATACATATTTTTTTCTTTATGTTCATTGGCCTCAAGATTTTGGCCAGCATTGTATTTCCAGATCTAGTGTAACTCGAGAACTTACAGAGAAAAAAAAACAAACAAACTTAAAAACTGTCAATATTGTGTATAAACCGATGTACTCCAGAATGAAATTCCCTTGAACCTGACTGTAAGTGATGTTAGTACTACATATAGAGTTCAGAAAATATTTGACTCATTCCTCCCCTGGTGTTCCTCAGAGGGCTTGTGTTGAACTATATAAAAACATCTCGAAGTAAACCGGAAATGAGGTAGTATATATTACCATAATTGTTTTACACTGAACGTAATATAAAAAAACAAACAATAATACAAAGTACATTAAACCAGTCGATCATATTTAGAAGTACTTCAGACTTATCCATTACCCTGGAAAGTAACATGGCGTATGAGAAGAAAGTGGGACAAATTATTAGACTCAGGCGAGTTTCAGTTGTCGGTTGCTGTTTCGGAGAAAACCGTACGCTTAAATGATTTTAATGAAACTTCATTACTGTTCAATGACCAAGGAAAATCCTATTAGAAATGTGGTGAGACGAGATACATAAGCAATAAATAAACCACATCAAATAAGACGGTTTGATTTATGACGCAAAATGAAAAATAATGAGTTTTTTTATCAGTTCCACTGTGAGATGCACACGGTTTTATGTCGCAACCATTTAGTTTTACAGTATTCCGTTTAAATTCGTTCTAGTTCAGAAAAGTAGCAACTTCTTTAAAATATTCTTAAGGCATTCTGTTTAGCGACAGTCTAAACATTGTTAAGTCTCTCTCTATTGGTCTAGCGACAGTATAAACATCGCACGAGCTGAATAGATTAATAAACAATACCCATCTTTCATGACATTAAATAAAGAATATTTAATTACACTTTGAATTAATTTTACACATGTCAGCCGGTATGTGAAATAAACAGCAATTGTATACCAGCAGGTATAATAACCTTGTGGTTATCCCGGTTAAGTATAGATACGTTTATCTCCAGTTTTTAGTCTAAAGGATAAACACAATAAAACAAAATTCAGGTGTTTAACCTACTTCTTCCCTAAATTCCATTAAGCCAAATGTTGCTATTGTTATATTAGCGCAAATTTACACGAGGGGCGGATACTTGTGCTCTGCAAGGATCCAACCCTAGATTTTAGTTTTGTAAACTCATAATTTTACTGTTAATCTACTGGAGGTCTTTTAACGACCACAGTATTTGGAAGGAACCAAATAAAATTTAAGTCCAGTATTTTCACCTTTTTGTTTTGGTTACGTGTTTGATTGTTGAGCTGTTTCTCGTGAATCTCATATCGTGACGTAATATACAAAAATCAATTGTTTGAAACAGACACCTCTGCACTAGGCTTCTTTAGTTACGAACTTCACAAAATTATTCCATCTTATTATCACGTACATTTTTTATGTGTTTTTATAACCTTATTCAACGTGTTTCATCATACCTTCGTATTTTAAATGGTTTTATGAACAACGTTTCTTCACGCGATCGATAGGTGAAGTAATTTGTGTCCCATAAGTATTATTTAAAAGTCGAAGTTTGTAGAACGAATGTTAGAGAAACCATATAAACCTAATTTTTTTTCTTTTTCTAAACTTACTTAAGGCTACAGAATTTTTTAAACGTATATTTCTCTGAACTGGTCTATCACGAATTTCAAATCATAGGTATGTGTACAAATGTACCGAGATCATGCACCTTAGTCTCTGTTCCATTCATGTTGAAGTGTTGAATCGTAATGAGCCTTAGTTAAAGTGTTTATAGTTCACGTCTTTCTGGCATAATAAAAGAAAAAGTTGTGGATAGCGAAAAGTTTCGCACCGAGAGAAGGATCGAAAGGCCTACAATTCTAGGGAAACGTTATAATCTGTAGTTATTTTAAAACTAATCGTGTGAGGTCTCTCTGATTTCACAACCATATTTTAGAGAACAGTAACATGCAGTAACAGTATAATGGTTAAAGAAATGCGCAATTTAGTACTTAAAGGTACATAAATTTTGCAGTATAGTGACAATGGAGTAAAAGGGTTTGAACTTGCTCAGATCTGAAGTTATAACAATTTTACATTACAAAGAGAACGAAATGTATCACATATTGAAAGATGTTAGTTTAAAATTGTCTTGTTATTTCGTCGTTATAAAATAACAGAAGACTAAAGTAAATGCTACACTAATTGTAAAGTTTATTATATATATATATATATATATATATGCACTCATATATGTGTCTACATATCTATAGATATATGTTTGTTAAAACAAGCCGAATCAAAAATAAGGGAAACAAAAAACGCTGCACTAATTGAAAATATTATAGGATATAATGAGTGGTTATAAAATGTAACCTTGGTTTTGAAGGTGACGATACACTGTATATCAGTCTTAACCTTCATTCACCAGTCTCGCATAAGAAATAAAAGAATAGCAATACATATAGAAATAGGATAACGCGATATGGGTGCTTATAATACAGGCGATATTACAGCTATGTCTAGCAGAAAAACCCACAATACAGACGATATTACATCTACTTTTCACAGGAAATCGTATATTACAGACGATATTATAATTACGTCTAGACTATTTACATTACTCAGGAACATATTTTTAGGGTAAAGGTCTTACCTCACCATCAGGCACAACGACTGTGTAATCAATCACCTATAGCATTCTTGAGCGGTGGGTATTAAAAGCTATTCTATTTACCAATAACAGGTCAATCTCTATTAAAATAAATTTATTTACAAAATCATATGACTTCACAGCACGAAGAGATAAACCAAAGGTAGTTACACTGTACTTCTATAGAATCACGCTAGAAGTCTCTGCTTGATCCTCTTGTTTTTCGTCTTCTCCAGAAGTCAGAAACACCTGCTGTAATTGTGTTGTTGATCTTGTTTGATATGAATCAGATAATCGACTCTACTCAATCTTCGACAGATTCTCTTGTCAGATGATCTCTTTACAGACCCGACACATCCGCATTTTACTTTTCTATTGTTCTTCTTGCTAGGTGAAACAAAAACAGTACCCTCTGTAATGATTTTTAACACTAAATATTATAGTGAATCGTTAGTTTAGTAGAAAATGGACAGTTGTCGCTAGCTTTGAAGAAAGGATTTGGTGCTTGTGTGAAATTTATCATTCAGTTTATAGTCGGACGCCTTAAAAGTAATTCGTTTTCATGAAATATTTATTATTGGATTAATTGTTTATAACGATATGTAAAAGCTTATTTTATTATTCAAAACCTTCAACATACTTTATTAACATGTTACTTGTAAACAACACATGCATATTTACCAACTTAAAATCCAAAAAAAGTCGAAGATGTGTGTGCAGGTTTGATTAATTTTCGACTATTTTTTGCTTTCTTACAATGACCCATTATGCACGCATGAACTAAATGACTTAGTCAGTGACCCGTAGGGTTCAGGAGTATCCATCCCTGATTTTGAACTGAGGACCAGATAATGATCCAGATATAAGAAAGCTAGTTGGTTGTATGGTTAACGGAATAGTGTGTGTGACGCATGTTTGGTGGAATGTGTCTATAGATATATGTTGCACTCATATATGTGTCTACATATCTATAGATATATGTTTGTTAAAACAAGCCGAATCAAAAATAAGTGAAACAAAAAACGCTGTACTAATTGAAAATATTATAGGATATAAAGAGTGGTTATAAAATGTAACCTTGGTTTTGAAGGTGACGATACACTGTATATCAGTCTTAACCTTCATTCACCAGTCTCGCATAAGAAATAAAAGAATAGCAATACATATAGAAATAGAAATAGGATAACGTGATATGGGTGCTTATAATACAGACGATATTACATCTACTTTTCACAGGAAATCGTATATTACAGACGATATTATAATTACGTCTAGACTATTTACATTACTCAGGAACATATTTTTCCCGAGGAACTTGAAGTCCAACGAGTTGGTCACTATTAATGAGATTACCTCAGCTCCTCTTTCAACATAATTTAATCCCATATTAATTTGGGTTCAATCCAGGCAAATTGTTAGAGACAATAATAATGACCATAAATATGACCAACAAAGTGAAACAAAGATTCAGGATTTTAACAAAACTTAATCTAAGACTACTGCAAATTAAAACTAAAGACCCAGTTTTCTATGCTGGATTCAGTTTTATCATGAATGAAACGTGTCATTCTCTTGAACTAGACGTAGTCAAGAATTAAAGCGACCGGACTGTGAATGTGAGGGTTCATGGTTTTTGCCCTGTTTCCGCTGCACATATTGGAGACGTGGATGCATTTAAGGAATAACAGTGAAATGCAACTAAAAGAAACAATGTAGCTCTATAACAGTATATCTAAAAACTTGTGAGTATAAAATATAAATATATGTATCTAAAAATCATGTAATCTATAATACAATATGTATAAACTAACACGATTCTTCGTGCATTTGTTACGGAAATGACTTGTATTTGCGTATTTGGATATTAAGATGCGTGCGTGCTATTATGACAAATTAGCAGAGACCTGTATGACATATATGCTAAGATTAGTATATCTATAGTTACAGTACTTTTTTAACTACAGGATTTCTAGAATAACACAAAATGCTTTTAAACGCAAACACCGAAATCTTGTTGTACAATAATTCTACTATCAGCACGCCTTATAAGCAAGCGCAGTAAGAGTTTTAACCAAAAAAACAACGAAAACAGTGCAAGCGCTTTCCATCGCTAAAGATCTCGAAAGCAGAACAAACACGACACTGCTACTGCTCTGTACATGAAAGTATAACAAAAAAGGTGGATAAACATTTTATTTATTAACCATTTAGTACAATAACATAAAAAAACTGTCTGACTTTAGTTCCTAGCGTAGCATTATAAATAATGGTATAATTTAATCCTAACCAAACTGATATGAAAAACGTAAACGGTAGTACAGTGTTAATTTATCTCTTTATCGAACTTAGGCCTAAAATTAATTGAGGTTTTATAAAGCACGGCCTAAATACCAGTAGACATACACATTTCGGTATCAGCAGTTATACTTTATTTGTATTATTTAATTAATCTTTTATTTAAAGAAATACTGTTGTAATGAAAATATCACTTAACAACAAAGGTTTTGTGGGTTTTTGCTGGTATCTACATGATAATTTAAACTATACGACAACATATTTAAATAATCATGTAAACTATAAGACAACGTATTTAAATAATCATGTAAACTATAAGACAACGTATTTAAATAATCATGTAAACTATAAGACAACGTATTTAAATAATCATGTAAACTATAAGACAACGTATTTAAATAATCATGTAAACTATAAGACAACGTATTTAAATAATCATGTAAACTATAAGACAACGTATTTAAATAATCATGGAAACTTCACGATCTTGACGAGTTATTTATATATACATCAGCATTTTAACTTATTCGCTATAGTTTCGTTATTACATTCATCATCATATATTATCCTATAATACTTCTTACTCGATCATATTACACCATTATTCTCTTCATTTATAAACGTTAGGGAGGAATTATACTCGTCAATCAATCCACAGGTAGAGAGAGAGAACTATCTGTCTCATGTATGTTTCCATAGACTGAATAATTCCATCTCGTTTTAATACCGTGATCTATGAAACATCAAACACGTCAGAGCTTATTATAGACCCAGAAGTTTACTATTTACAACAAGGCAACAAAGATTTCTTACGTTTTTGCTTATTAAAAAAATGAATAAAAATTACCACAAAGCACTGATCGTTTTCACAGAGATTTATTTACAGTATGAAAGCTACTGATGTTGAAATTAAAACATGAATTAGATAAGCATTTCGAACGCCATTGTGAATCAGGCTTAAGAACACAAAATTAAGCAGTAAAGTACCAACCTTCTCCATATTTGAGTGTAAAGAAAATCGAGGGTTCGTAGAAAAAGACATTAAGAAATCATTTTCTACTTCTTTTTTGCTCGATTTTGTTTGGAAAAAATTTAATTTTGAAGGGACCATTTGATCTTTTCCTTCTAAAATTCAATCGCGGATTTTATGTAATTGAAAGAACATGAAATTTATCAAAGCCACCCACGTTTTCAAACATGTAGACTGCCTCATCAATTATTTGATTAAAATATCCAAGTGACAGTACGTTAACCCTATTTTTGTTCTGAGATCATGTAAACAGCCAGCTAATTCTTTTAATCTAACCCTAACATCGCATGCCTTATATTAACCTTTTTAAAAGTTTTTTTTTTCATTCACTTAACAGATATGGCGATTTTGTGTCTGGATTTATTATTTAATTCTGATTTATTACGAATGTGTTTTTATTTAGAAAATAATACTCAACACTGCTTAAGATAATAAACATTTTTTCTTCATTTTTGTTTTGTTTTTTTTGGAATTTCGCACAAAGCTACTCGAGGGCTATCTGTGCTAGCCGTCCCTAATTTAGCAGTGTAAGACTAGAAGGAAGGCAGCTAGTCATCACCACCCACCGCCAACTCTTGGGCTACTCTTTCACTAACGAAAAGTGGGATTGACCGTAATATTATACACCCCCACGGCTGGGAGTGCGAGCATGTTTAGCGCGACGCGGGCGCGAACCCGCGACCCTCGGATTACGAGCGCACGCCTTAACGCGCTCGGCCATCTTAATTTTTGTTTCTTTAGAAACGATTTCCACAGTTCCAATAACAATTTTGAAGTTTTTTCGCTCTTGTTCATTCACTGTTATCAAATTATCTGTTTATTGTGTTTCTAAATACAGAGCTGCACATTTTGCTCTCTGCGCTGTACCCATTGCGGGATCGAATCCCTATTTGTAAGCGTTATAAGTCATGAAGTTTATCCCTTTAGACAGCAGAGAGTTTATTATTGACTTCTATATCAAATAAACAGTAAAGATTGCATAATTCTGGAACCACTTGGTTTGTTTCATATTTATTTTTAAAACTTATGCTTTTAAATTCAAATCAATACTGTTGTTGTAAAAGGGATTCCATTGTTAAACACAGAATGAAAACGGACTTAGTTGCCAATAGGATTAATTTTATCTCAATACATCTCAAACAGTACGAAGTTTCTAAATCACGATTGTGAACCAGTACGTTTACGGACTCACAACGCTAAAATTCCTATTTCAACACCACCACCCCCTTCGATGGACATAACTCTGAAGCTGCAAACCGACTATAATTAATAATGTGGCAGCATCTATAAGGTTACAATGGAAATTGTTTTATTTACAACAACTGTTGGGTGGCACTTGTAATTATTTTAAGTAGGATTGTATTATTCTTGATGACGAGAAACCCACTTGAAATGAAAAGACATCCACACAGACTGAAAACACCAACAAAACAACGGAAAACAACCACCATAAGGAAGATAACTTCGACAACAATTCAACCGACAACCAGCAACCTATCTTTCCAGGTAGAACTGAAAATATCTATTTCCGCGAAACACCTCAAAACAGTATCTTAAACAACCTTTTCAAAGAATTTCCACACAAAACTATCAACATAATTTCACAGAAAAGAAAACTAAAAAAACAACCTCACACAAGAAGATGTTAATTCTATAAACAACTTAAAACAAGACAACAACATCATAATTCTAGAAGCATATAAAGGCAATGCTATAGTTATAATGAAAAACAAATGAATCCATTCAAAAAATGAACAGCATCTTATCAGATACAAACAAACTTAAACCAGCAAACACATATTTCACCAAAAACACATGAAAATCAATTAAACAAAATACTGCTACAAATGAAAAAAATACCAACAAAATTTCAGAAAACGTTTATTCTTATCTACGAAAGAGCAACTCATGCACACAACAACTATATGGCACCTTCAAACCTCACAAACCAGATTGTCCAATACGAGTCATAATGTTGACCAATCAGTTATTTAACTACAACCTCCGTAAATATATAGCATGAGCATTTTCTAAATATGTAACATCAGCCGGTTTCTTTTTTAGAGACTCTTATAACTTTAAATATATTCTTATAAATTAAATCATAAAGTCTTAATGGTCAGTTTTGATGTAATCTCCCTCTCCACAGAAGTTCCAACAACTGAAGACTGCAAGACAGCTTTAGAACTTTATATCCAAAATCCCAACCCATTGATATACATCCCCAGCAACCAAGTAGCAATCCTTATTGAATTCATTACCACCAAAACTGACTTTATGTTCAATGATCAAACCTAGTTACGAATAAACGCCTTAAGTATGGGGAATCCCGTGTCACCAGTTCTAGCCAACATTTTTATGACACGTTGAATCTCAAGCGATCAATTCAGCCTTACACCCACCACTATACTAGTACACATACGTTTATGATACAATTGCTGAATTCACATGAACAGAACACACACTTATTTTTTTCAGTCACATTAACTCGATACACCCGTACATTAAGTTCACCTGTGAACAGGAAAAAAACTAACCAAGTAGCATTTCTTAACCTCAAAATCACTAGAACTTATACACAGTTCAAAACAGTAATCCACAGAAAAACCACTCATTATGGATTATACATTCTCTGGGATTCAGCACATGAAACAAAATAAAAACTCAACCTATTAAGAAACCAAATAAACATAGCCACAAAATTATGTTCACCATATAAAATTAATGATGAAATCGACAAAATAAAACAACACTTTATCAAGATCAACAAATTTCGTCTAAAAACCGTGGAAAAAAATTATAAACACACACACCTTGACCAACAACAATAAATCCCAAGATACAACAAACAACAAATCTTTATACTGCTACTCACCACATGTTCTTGACATCAACGAAAAATAACCATTATTTGGAAAAAACTTATAATAAAACACAACATTCCAGTAAACACCAAATGTATTCAAAAAACACCTTCACACGTTTTTGAACACTGCAAATCAGATAAACACAAGATAACCATCGAAAACACTAAGATAATAAGCAGGAAAACAAATATAAACAAACGCAAAATCAAAGAAGATTTAATTAAACAACACTTAAAACCAAAATTAAACCAATATAAAGGAACACCTTCATCCTTATACTAAATAATAACCTAACATCCACCTGCAACGCCTCCTACAATCCGGTATCCGTTTATACTCTCGTTTGGTTTTTATACTTGTATGTTTGTTCACCAAGTGTGGTAAACTTGATTCACTTTTATTACTCATCAGGATCTTTACCAGCCAACCCTCAACTTCAAATTATTTTAGGCACGATTAAATTAACTTAATATATGAAACCTTTGGCGCTTTAAAATACATCAGTGGAAAGGGTTCGGCCTCCTGAGTCCAAAACTGTAGTTAGATATCAAATCGCTCAAGAGGTGACGAGATATGATATAAAACTCAAAACCTTTCTTTGCGTCGCTATGCCGCGACTGGACATTTAAATTGTTCTAACTTTAACATAAATACTTTAAAAAACAGTTTGGTCTGAAAGACATACAATAAAGGTAATCAAACTTCGTGTGTTAATTATTTCTCCTTTCAAATAAGTAGTTCAGTTTATTGTGCATATTTAGCTTCGGCATAGTGGCTGATAAAATGGCTCGGAATTTTTCAAGTACAAACTTATTGGTCACAATTCCTTCACCTCTTGATCAATTTGAGACACAATCACACTTTGAACTCGGGATGTCAAACCCTTTCACTACGCTAAAGGTCTCATAGATTACCTTACTCTAATCCTGCCTAAAAAAATTCGAAATTCCGCAGCTATTTGAGGATTTCCCTTAGTTTGTTTGTTGCTGACGTTTGTTATTTGCGCTCTTTTCAAATATGAAAAGACTGATAGAGTAAAAGGCTAGTTGTATAATCCACACTAGAATACGTTTGTCTCATCTTTGAGTGTATTATTTCCTAATCCTTTTTAAAAGTAACAGTTTTAGCATTAGATCTGTTAACTAAACATTCATCGTTATATCATCTTTCTTTACATATTACTTTGTTTCTAGTGTTGTCATAAGTAAACCTACGAATATTCTGTTGTTTGTGATATAAGAAGAAAGATACAGTGTAGTGTTTGTAGTGTCGTCATAAGTAAACCTACAAATGTTGTGTTGTTCATGATGTAAGATGAGAGAGATAGTGCTGTATGTCTAGTGTCATCATAAGTAAAACCTACAAACATTGTGTTGTTCATGATATAAGAAGAAAGAGGTAGTGTTGTGTTTGTAATGTCATCATTATAAAACCAGAAATGTGTGTAATTTATGACAGAAGGTGAGAGAGAGAGAGTGTTCTGTTTGTGATGTCATCATGAGTAAGTGTTATGTTGTTCATGATATAAGATGAAAGAGATAGTGTTGTGTTTATAGTGTTATCACAAATAAACCTACAAATATTGTTTTGTTCATGATATAACAAAACAGAGATAGTGTCGTTTCTTTCGTCGTGTTTTCACAAGCAAACCTACAAATGTTGTGTTTTTCATAATATAAGAAGTAAGAGATACTGCTATGTTTATAGCGTCATCATAAGTAAAACTACAAATGGTGTGTTATTGAAGATATATATGATGAAAGAGACACGGAAGTTTGTTTGTCGTATCATAAAAAGTAAACCTACAAATTTCGTATCGTTCATGATATAAGAAGAAAGATACTGCTGTGTTTGTAGTGTTATTATAAGTAACCCTACAAATGTTATGTTGTTCGTGGTATAAGAAAGAGCTAGCGCTGTGTCTGTAGTGTTATCATCAGTAATACTACAAATAATGTTTTGTTCATGATATAAGAAGAAAGAGATAGTGTTGTATTTGCAGTGTCTTAATAAGGAAGCCTAGAAGTGTTGCGTTGTTCATGGTATAAGAACGAGATAGTCCTGTGTTTGTAGTTTTATTATAAGTGAACCGACAAATTTTGTGTTGTTCGTAATATAAGAAGAAAGACATACTGCTGTGTTTCTAGTCATAATAAGTAAATCTACATATGTTGTGTAATTCATAATATAAGAAGAAAGGGATAGTGTTGCGTTTCTAGTTATCATAAGCAAACCTACAAATGGTGTGTTGTTCATGATATAGGAAGAAAGAGATAGTGTTGTGTTTGTAGTGCCACTGTCATCGTAAGTAAACCTACAAATATTGTGTTATTCGTTGTATAAGAAGAAAGAGATAGTGTTGTGTTTGTAGTGTCATCGTAAGTAAACCTGCAAATGTTTTTTTTATTTAAAATGGTAAAAGTAAGATATATATAGTGCCGTGTTTGTATCTTTTCTGGGTGTGGCACACTTTTAATATTTTTCTGAACATTCACGAGCACACTTGTCGTCCTTCTTGTGAAAAAAGTGTTCACTATCTTTTTTATATTGTTTCCTGAAGGTTCGTAATGTAGTTCTTTCTTATCGTTACCAGAGAAGACAGCTCATGTTTGTTTTTGTTCTGGAATGTGATAGTGCCAAGATAAATATATTCCAAGTATTAATTGATATGAAATTAGACAGCACGAGCCCAATGAGCTTATTTATTATTGGGTTATTTTAAATACCCTATCAGACAACTCTTCTTTAAGCATAATAATAGCAAGAAAAATATATCTTATAAAATTAATAACTACAAGTGAATTCTAAGATATTTATGAGAATTAACATAATTCTATTATGTGACACACACGAACGTCAGGGTTGACTTTAATATTACATAATAAACATCTGTTGTACTTCCGATATTGACATATTAAAACTATTCCTGAGCTGTCTTCTTTTGACGTTTGATCTGGAGATTCTGATTGGTTTATTCCCTTCAACTTAGAGAAATATAATTAATTTTATTGTTGCAGTTCTACTGAATATATTTTTTTTCAAATTATCGAGCTTAATAAATCTCTAAAATGGTATGAATATTTTTGCAATTCTTTCGGTAATATTTTCTCGAACAAAGTTTAAATAATGAAGTCAGATAAGTGATCATGTTAATGTGCTTCACACTTACGGTTTATTATGTTCTTTGTTATATAGTGAAACCACGTTGGATTATCTGCTGTGTCTATTGTAGAGAATCAAGCCCTGCATTTTAGTGTTGTAAATCCGTGATTTATCACTGTCCCACCAGAGAACCAGTAAGGTCTAAAGACTAATATCGAAGACCTTGATC
This sequence comes from Carcinoscorpius rotundicauda, assembly GCA_011833715.1. Lineage (NCBI taxonomy): Eukaryota > Metazoa > Arthropoda > Merostomata > Xiphosura > Limulidae > Carcinoscorpius > Carcinoscorpius rotundicauda. Next base: position 22,550,565 of record CM022403.1, read on the forward strand.
GAAGAGTAACATTTATTCTTTATATAAGTTCTTAACACAAACATTAATGTGTAAGGACTAACTCCTCTAGCCTTCCTTAATTTTGAGGTGATGAACTAAAGGATAGGAAGCTAATGAACAATACCCGCCGGTAACTCTTGGGCTACTCTTTTACCAACAAAACGTAGAAATGACTATCACTTTAATACCGTCGCCAAAGATTAAACTTACGATAAAATGTGATATGGTCAATGAACAAAGTAGCTTCTCACTGTAACACATACGGTCCGGCATGACCTGGTAACCAAGGCACTCGGATCGTAATCTGAAGGTCGCGGGTTCGAATCTCCGCTATACTAAACATGCTCGCCCTTTTTAACCATTAGGGCGTTACAATGTGACGGACAGTTCCACTCTCCGTTGGTAAAAGAGTAGTCCAAGAGCTGGCTAGCTGACTAGCTGCTTTTCCTGTAGTCTTACACTGCTAAATTAGGGACGGCTAGCACAGATAGCCCTCGTATAATTTTGCGCGAAATTCAAAACAAACCAAAACCAAACCTGAAACACATAGAAATGATAATAATTTTTATATCAATTTTAGGACTTCAGGTACAACTAAGAAAGATGGCGGACGTCTATATTTTATGTTTTATTCTCGTCACATGTTTCATAACGTAAGAAATGAATTTCACTTCATGTGTGAACAAAATCACTCTAAATGACCTTTTTTTTATTGCGCTTGTTTTCTCCGTTGTTTGATCAACAACTGACCTGTAACAAGGTCAGTATCCTTAATGAAAACTAAGGGGGAAAGACTCTTATTACCTACCCATTATATACATAAAACTTTCAAGATGGCGGTTGATATCTCACGTCTTTATTACAGCGAGTGGTTAACCAAGAAAACTGTAGACAATATCTGATAGTTCCACTGGCAAGAATGTTCAACGGAGAATCAAATTAACTAGTTTTACTTTTATGTTTTTCAAATAAATTTAAAATGACTGACATAACTCGGCATTCCTGACTAAAGAATCCATCTATTTCTGGTATGTGAGATTTGTTAATGTTTACTGGAATGGAAATTTCTTCAACAGTTGAAAGATCCAAATTTCAAAATGAAAAAAGACATTAGTCTGTCTTAATAAAAAACGAAGAGAAATTCTATCGGGAAGATTATTGAATTGAAAATAATACGAAGCATAATTTGTTTTATTTGGAGTCGGAGAATACCAAATTGACACTGACAGATGGCAACAAACATACTTTATGAATATATAGAAATAAGTTCTGGAATTTTACACTTTGGAAGACATCAGGAAGACAACAGAAAAGCATATCACTGATATCACACACACAACCTGAGATATGTTCAACTGATGTGCTCACTCTCCAACTTTTGCTTGTCCCCCTCCCAGTGGCACAGCGCTATGTCTACGAACTTATAACTCTAGAAACCGGGTATCGATATCTGTGCTGGGCAGAGCACAAACAGATAGCCCATTGCGTAGCTTTATCCTTAAATACAAACGAATGAACGAACAAACTTTCGCTCACGACTATACCAGTTCTTTGTACACGTCAAAATTAATAGAAAGTTCACAGAACTTGATTGTTTTTATTAAAAAGAGAGGGAGGGGTATTTGACCCTTACCCTATTTTCTTCCAACAATATTAAAACTTTATGAAAATGTCAAATAAAATTTAGGGTTTTCGTTTTAAATAAAACATTTTATACATTCCTTACAATAAGAAAAAAAAACATTTGACATTTATAGAAATATAGTGAAAGTAATATAATTGGTAAAGACGTGTGTCTACATTATATAGCAATAAATTTGGGAAAGACACGTGTCTCTTTATTATACAGTTATTAAAGTATGACGTAAGTCTATTAACAGACATACCGAAAATTTTAAAATAAATAAAACCTAGTCAGTTAGTTTCTCTTGACCATGCCCTCTGCTCGAGGTTTTTTAATTCGTTCTCGAAATAATTCAACGTGAAAATTTAAACCTAAACTCTTACTAGATATTTTAAGTTACTTCACATCTGATTTCGAATTTCAGAATCTGTTCAACTTCAAAGAAAAAAATGCAAGATGACGACAAGATTCCGTATCAATATAGAATGAAACCACCAACTACGTTATCCCAGATTTGGAAAATACTGAAAATACAATGAGATTACCCTTTCTGCACGAGATTTTCTATCTCTCTGTGGCTCTCTGGTGATTGCTTAACTCATTTGGCCATGATGACAGTAAACAACACAAAGCGCTGGAAAAATTAAGAGATGGAAACATTTTTATTCTGTAGTCGTTACCTAAACATTTAGCTGAGGACTCTGTAAGAGAAATTGACACATCGGAGGTAGGTATAGGGAAAGTTATTTCTTCTGGCGACTTTCTGTACTCATGTCATTAGAAACAGAACTCGAGGGCCACTGACGTGACTGAATCCAAAGATGTTTACTTAGATGGTAATTTCTTACTTAGCTCCGAAAAGCTCCGATTAGAGTCAATTCAAGAATCAATTCAAGTATAAGACTTCGTGAATAGTCTTATGTCATGTAGGACAGGACATATTTATGCTGTTCCAGAAACTCTGGTATATTTTTTGTAGCCTCGCTTCATAGAATGTAAACAAACGGATAGTATTAATATAAACTTTTGATCAAAGCAAGTTACCCCCGCAGATCAGAACTAAGCATCTACCCAGTAATAAACAAATCTATTTAAATATAATGTTTTTATATTTGTTATTACATTGAATAAAATGCATTATTTCGTGAGTTGGGTACATTTGTTGTGAACGATGTTTTCTGCCGTAATTCCAATACCTCACGATGCTCGGCCACATTAAATGAATCCTAATTGCGTGTACTTTAAGTAGACCAATGCTACATCCAATGCTTTTATTACCAACACGTTTTACTTTAAGTAGACCAATGCTACATCCAATGCTCTTATTACCAACACGTTGTACTTTAAGTAGACCAATGCAACTTCCCATGCTCTTATTACCAACACGTTGTACTTTAAGTAGACCAATGCAACTTCCCATGCTCTTATTACCAACACGTTGTACTTTAAGTAGACCAATGCAACTTCCCATGCTCTTATTACCAACACGTTGAGGCCCTGCATGGCCAAGCGCGTAAGGCACTCGACTCGTAATCCGAGGGTCGCGGGTTCGCACCCGCGTCGCGCCAAACGTGCTCGCCCTCCCAGCCGTGGGGGCGTTATAATGTATCGGTCAATCCCACTTTTCGTTGATAAAAGAGTAGGCCAAGAGTTGGCGGTGGGTGGTGATGATTAGCTGCCTTCCTTCTAGTCTTACACTGCTAAATTAGGGACGGCTAGCACAGATAGCCCTCGAGTGGCTTTGTTCGAAATTCCAAAACAAACAAAAAACCAACACGTTGTACTTTAAGTAGACCAATGCTACATCCCATGCTCTTATTACCAACACGTACGTGCAGTAATGTATGTGACTTCAGTTTGTCTGTCTGTCTTCCAAAATGGCCAATCATGATTAAAAGGAAACTGCTTTAAACTTATTTTACCTGGTGGCAAAGAATTAAGTTAACTTGGAAATTTAGTGACGCCGAAGAAAATTACGCTTGATAGCTCTCATCCTGGTCAATTTCCTGTCAGTTAAACTTTCAAGTATATTGTCTCACTTCTGTAGTACTACATAAATAACCAGGTTGATAAGAAATGGATCACTGTATTTTCCCTGTAATTTTAAACAAACATGTGATCTTCTAACATATTTTTGTTTTATTCTGAGCAATTTTGAAATCGTCATCTGTCTGTAGTAATCTGTTCAGATTATCAGAAAAGTAAAATAGCAGTAGAAGTCACAAAGATTTAAGGTGACTCTTCAATTCTATCTGTTAAATATTTCATTGTCTTATAAAGTGCAGAAAACTCTCCCGTGTTTAAAACTTTCTTCACATGCACAGCTGTATAAAACGTTTAAAGCTTCGTGTAATAAAAAAACACACAAAACAAAAGACAGATGAAGTTCTCAAAATTTTTATTGCTCTTACAGAAAACTTTTAATCAAAGCAAACTAACTGGATAGACAAGATTTAACGATAAATTCAGTAAAAGTAATTTAATCCATTAACATAAGCAGGAGCTTGCGGTGTCATAAAAGAAAAACTTTAAGTAATTAGAATATTGTGTTTAATCAATTCTCTATCATATCTGCTATCGATGCTTTCGGTCGTAATCCCAATTCTGCATCCCATGCGAAAGACTTCTTTCAAATTACTAAATTGTTTTGATATTTGTTCCATATATCTCTAAAAGTCATAAAAAACCAAATAAACTGATGAAAGATGTGATATTCTTAGATTTAATAAAATAAAATGATCGTTTTGACAGCTTGATCTTAAAAGTTATACTTACAATATTTTATAGACATTTCAAATGTACAGAATACGCAAGACGTGACTGTTCACTCAGTAAACGTAAGATAAATACAATGTAGCTTAAACAGATTGATTTTAAACATGGAAATGCCTCTCACAAAAGAAACAAATTACAGTTCCACTGTTGAACAAAGTTATTTATCTCCTTGCGTTGAAGAATTTTACAAGTATATAAGTAATTCCAATAAAGTTTGTTATTTGAAATAGTTTAATCTTTTGTTTATTCAATACCTAAAAAGGTGACGTTTTGAGGTAAACAAACTATCTGAGTAGAATTCGTCCAAATACTGGGATATTTGTGAAAGGATTTACATATGTAAATAAGAAAGGAATCACCACTGTCTTTTAGTGGTAGTTTGCTTTTATCTTCATTATTTCCTTGTCAAGGTAAATATGATAAATACTATTTAATATTGTTGTTTTTAAATAGTACATCGTTTAATGATTTTTCTTTAGAAATATTTAATCATTCAATATTGTTTCTTTACAAATAGTTATCCATTTAATATTGTTTCTTTACAAATAGTTATCCATTTAATATTGTTTCTTTAGAAATAGTTCTTTATTTAATATTGTTTACTTAGAAATAGTTATCTATTTAATATTGTTTATTTAGAAATAGTTATCTATTTAATATTGTTTACTTAGGAATAGTTATATATTTAATATTGTTTCTTTAAAACATTTAACTGCTGAACGTTGCTTCTTTAAAATAGTTAGGTGTTTAAAGTTATATCTTTAAAGATAGTAATTGTTTAATATTGTTTCTTTAAAATAATTTTATGTTATATTATTTTTCTATTATTTCAGTTGATTTGGAAACAAATCAAAGTTTTTGTAGGTAATTAGATAAATTATTTTTGGGTTGCAGTTTCTATTTTACAATAGTTATTTCTTGATGGTCATTTTTCTGTTTTTGTGTTGTTTTTAAAATCTGCTATTTATTAATTCGTTGTTTTTCTTACTTGCAAAAACTTCAAAAACTTGCAAATCTTTTTACTTCTGTTGTATTGTTATTATGCTGTGAAGTTCTATCAATATTTTTACTTCAGTGTTCTTGCTGTTTTTTGTTTGTGTATTATTTTCTTACTATCGACTGAATTACATAATTTAGTTTTTATTTATAAAAATTTACTTAGTATCCTTCTTATTCATTATTATTCGATTATAAAGGAGTGGGTTTGTGTGTGTTTTTTATTGCAAAACTACATCGTCATTAAACAAGCAGACAACAGACTCAATTGGGTCCGGCATGGCCAGATTGTTAAAGTGCTCGGCTCATAATCCGAGGGTCATGGGTTCGAATCCCCGTTATACCAAACACGCTCTCCCTTTCAGCCATGGGGTCGTTATAAAGTTACGGTCAATCCAACTATTCGTTGGTAAAAGAGTAGCCCAAAAGTTAACGGTTGGTTGGTGGTGATGATATGGTGCCTTCCCTCTAGTTTTACACTGCAAAGATAGGGATGGCTAGCGCAGATAGCCCTCGTGTATCTTTGCACGAAATTCAAAACAAGTAAACTTTAATGAGAGACTTTAAACTCCGTCATTACTAAACTTTAAAGCTTCAATCTAAATTGAAATTTCAAGAGACTGTTTGGAGTTCATTTCTAATTATTTGCCCCTTCAGAAATAAAACAAAATTACTTCTCTATCGTTTGATATACAGTGCTAATCTATGGTTGTCGCAGCTGTTTAATAACTAATTTTTATTAAAGATATAAATAAAGTGTGAAAAATAAACGATTCATTAACTCATTATTCTTCACGCTCCCTTATCCTTTTTCATACTTAAAAACAACCTATCTAGTGGTAACACGTCTCAGGAACTACTTGTCGCATATAAAAACAACCTTCCCAGTGGTAACACGTCTCAGGAACTACTTGTCGCATATAAAAACAACCTTCCCAGTGGTAACACGTCTCAGGAGCTACTTGTCCCATGTAATGGGTATGTGAAGGGATTGTTTATTTGTTTTTGATTTGAATTTCGGGCAAAGCTGAACAAGGGCTATCTGCACTACCCGTCCATAATTTTGCAGTGTAAGACTAGATGGAAGGAAGCTAGTCATCACCACCCACCGCCAACGTTTGAGCTACTCTTTTACCAACGAATAGTGGGATTGATTGTTACATTCTAACACCTCCGCGGCTGAAAGGACGAGCGTGTCTGATGTAACAGGAATTCGAACTCATGATCCTCAGATTACGAGTCGAGTGGTGTATATGAAGGGGTGTATTTTTTATAAAAATGATTTATATATAAAACTATGAGTAATCGCATTATGGCATTCCTGCGGTGGTTTTTATTAGAATTATATTTTTTTACGTTTATGACAATCGACTAACCATCTGTAGGTCGTTTACTCAAATTCCTTCATTTTTTTAACCGTGAAGGGAGGCTGTAATTGATAATCAATCCAAATATTCGTCGGTAAAGAGTGGCCGTAGTGTTGCTAGTTAGTTACCTTCCCTCTTATCTGTTAGGTAAAAATTAGGGATGACTAGTATAAACAGTCTGAAGTAGTTTTGTATAAAATTAAACAACAAGCATAATTATATATATATCTTACATACTATATTCTGACTTACTCGATTGAATACTTTAAGGCATGATGGATTTCGTGTGTAAGCCTACTTCCGTATAATCAAGAATCAGTAATGTGATAAGTTATCAAAATGTTTTATGTGTATCCTAGTGTATAATTTGAAACAATTAACAAAGTATGTTGCTCTGAAAACAACATTTATTTTTAGGAAATACTCCAAGGAGCGGTTTTCAACCATCAAGAAAAGTTATTGTAGCAAATAAAATTTGAATCCCCCCAGAAATTTGACGCGGATATCAATTTAAAGAGACGAAACATTTGCAGCCACTATGGTTTGTATTACTACGAGAAAGCAAAGAAACTTTACATCTCACTGAATTTGAAGTGAACTTTATTCACGAATATAACGGAATATTCGAAGCTACAGTGGTTTGAGACGGACAGACACGACTTCAAGATAATTGAAAAGCCAGTTGTTCATCTCTTCTTTTGATATAACTTCTTGAACATTCTGCAACCATAATTATTGTCTGTTACACAAAAGCCAGTTGTTCATCTCTTCTTCTGATATAACTTCTTGAACATTCTACAACCATAACTACTGTCTGTTACACAAAAGAACATGGAAACAGTCTGTTTTGAGTATCATCTCATCAGTTCTTGTATGTTAAGTGCAGGTAAACATTTACTCCCTACTATAAAAAAACACACATAAACTATCTTCGTGACGTCATTAAATAAACTAGCGCCACCATTTGTTTTTAATAAACTTTTAAAAATTTTAATTATTTATTGATAGTTCTTTGTGTTTACTCAGTAATTATAGTCATTATTTCATTACAAGTTACAGCTTTTACAGTAGGGAAAATATTTTTAAAAACAGGTACACCGTTTCGATCATTGGTGCGATCATTATCAAGTACACAGGATTAAAAATGATCGTGTCCGCAATCGAAACGTCGTGTGTATGTTGAAAATATTTTCCACACTGTAAAAACTGTAACTTGTAATGAAATAATGACTTTAGTCACTAAGTAAACACAAAGTATTAAAATAACATCATCTATGTTCTATGTCTTGGCGTTATTTGTACTCAGTCAAACAGTCTATAACGTTGTTTTTTTTTAAATAAAATATAAATATAACCAGTGAATTATTATTGTTGTCAAATTCAAAGCTACACAAAGGGTTATTTGTGCTCTTTTCACTAAGGATATTGAAACCGCCGACATGCCACTTGGAGACAACAGCGAATTTAATAATATTTTTAGAAGAGAATAGAAAATAAAAAATGTATTTAAAAAAGGAGACAAGCTGGAAATATTCTATTTTTAATAATAAAAGTAGCTCCATTAAGAAAGGATTATGCAAACGATACGACTTATAGCTTAAGTTTACTTTTGTTTGATCACACTTAAATAACTTCTATTGTAATAATTATACGTGAATACTAATACGATTTCCAGGAAACTAAATGTATAACTCCATATCATGTTGTTACATCCAGGAGAAACATCATGGACCTAACAACAATTGTAATAGCTTCCGTTCTTGGATCGTTAGCTGTTTTGGTCATCATGGGGATCAGCATTTTCTTCTGTTGTTTCTACTGGAGAAAACGACCAAACAAAAAAACTGGTCCAGATGAGATGGAGCCACTAAAGGTTGGAAAAGCGCCATCTCAGAGCAACCAGGAAACTCTTAGAGAAAACGTAAAGGATTTGGCTCGTCACAATGTCGAGGATAGACGTCAGCAGTCGGCAAAGCGTCTCATAACCCCGTTAGCAGGACCAATGGTCACTCAAGCTGTCCTGTAAGTCGTTGGGTAAAATACACAGGAATAAAATTCATATGAAACATCACGTTCATGTTCAACATGAATTTAATATTATATCAAACAGTTCACTGTATTTTGGTTTGGTGAGTTCCCTTATTCAATAGTCACAAATCGTCTATTTCCTTTCTGTTTTTTATCCTATCAGAAATATCTTGTGTTAGTGCGTTACAACCAACTAACCACAGCCAACTGGTGTTACAACTTTACCTTGTAGTTTGTGTGTTACAACCAAATAACATCACCTAACTATTATTGCAACTTTACCCTATAGTTAGTGTGTTACAAATAACTAATCACAACCAACTGTTAATACAACTTTACCTTATACTTCTTGTGATACAACTAGGCACAAACAACTGTTATTACAACTTTACCTTGTAGTTCGTGTGTTACAAACAATTGTTATTAGATTTTTACCTTGTAGTTCGTGTTTTACAACCAACTATCACACCCAACTGTTATAACAACTTTACCTTGTAGTTAGTGCGTTACAACGAAGTAACAACACCCAACTGTTATTGCAATTTTATCTTATAGTTAGTGTTTTACAACTAACTAACCACAGCCAACTGTTGTTCCAACTTTACTTTGTGGTTTGTGTGTTATGTGTTACAACCAACTAACTACAACCAACTGTTATAGCAATTTTACCTTGTTCTTCGTGTGTTACAACCAACTAACCACAACCAATTGTATTATAACTTTATTTTGTAGTTCATGTTTAACAACCATCTAACCACGTCCAACTGTTATTGAACTTTACCTTGTAGTTCGTGTTACAACCAACTGTTATTACAACGTTACCTTTTAGGTAGTGTATTACAACGAACTAACCTTAACCAAATGTTATTACACATTTATCTTGTAGTTCGTGTGTTACAACCAACTAACCATAACCAACTGTTATTATAACTTTACCTTGTAGTTAGTGTGTTACAACCAACTAACCATAACCAACTGTTATTACAACTTTATCTTGTAGTTAGTGTGTTACAACCAACTAACCATAACCAACTGTTATTACAACTTTACCTTGTAGTTAGTGTGTTACAACCAACTAACCATAACCAACTGTTATTATAACTTTACCTTGTAGTTAGTGTGTTACAACCAACTAACCATAACCAACTGTTATTACAACTTTATCTTGTAGTTAGTGTGTTACAACCAACTAACCATAACCAACTGTTATTACAACTTTATCTTGTAGTTAGTGTGTTACAACCAACTAACCATAACCAACTGTTATTACAACTTTACCTTGCAGTTAGTGTGTTGCAGCCAACTGTTACTACAACTTTACTTTTTAGTTCGTGTGTTGTAAGTTTTAAAGATAGTGATAGGTTACCAATCATGTAACCTGTAACAGTGTGAACATCAATCAAACCCAGACCTAACATGATTGATTTATTGTATTGTTGTAGGGGTTGCACATATGTTAATTTGTCATATTTTCTTTACTGCTTCTCACCCTTCCGTTATTCTTAATGGACGAATCCTCTGTTGAACTTCAGGCAACAGGTTGAGTAAGTAAGATTAGTTTTATATTACATTTCTAGAAGAAAAGTAATTTAATGTTTACTGAGAACAATGAATTTTCACTTAGTAAAATTACTTTCTTAATAATCATTGAGTAGATTGAGTCTCAACAGTCGTTGAGTAAGAATCGTGTTTATGTTCAGAGAGTAGATATTGTCTCCTAATGTTCAATAAATACTCGCTGTGCAGGTACTGTATTTTACAGGTCACTGAGTAAGCCTGATATTGTTCGTTAAGCAGGATGAAAATGTCTCTTAACGTTTTACTCTGTATTATTTCATGTTCTTATTAGACCAGCTTTTCCAAAACTAACACTCGTGTTTCCTACCATAATGATTTTTAGACTTACGGAAACTTGTGAAAAAGAAGGCACGAGCAGTAATAGTACAGGTGCCATGTCCTTTCTTCACGCACTTCTTCCTACTGCGGAGGTAAGTGCAACTGTGGTTGGTCTCAGTGATTGATTGTGCTGTTCTGCGTTATGTTTTTAACTTAGACGCTTGTATTGTAGTTTTGCTACCGGGAAGATTTGACATGCGTGATGAATGTGGCTTAGCAACTAAAACTGCTTGAAAGTTTAGGAAACAGTTTGAACAGTATTAAATGCGTCTTGGGCTGGGGTTTTAATTCTTGAAAGGGACTAGATTAAAAACTTATTATGCCTACTACTAACTTACATTTTATGACAAATATAATTATTCATCGATGGCTTGTAAGAAGCTTAAATCCCATGATGCTTTAAATATCATTGTATGATCAGTGAAACTTAAGGAGTATGTATATTTAAGAAGTGGGTATATTTAAGCAGAAATAAATAGAAAAAGAACGATTTGCAAGCTGCCACAACAAAACCAAAGTAAAGTAGACCTATCATATTTCTCTGTTGTATAAATGAAATAGGCCAATTTATTTTTCATATAACTTATATGTTCATAAACATTTGCTGTTAATGTGAAAGTATGTTATTTATTTGAGTCAACTTAGCACATGGTGTGCTTATTTCCAGCGTTACAAGCAAGTATACTACAGACTTGATAAACGGTTTTATTCCGTATAAAAAGGAGTAGCACAAATTATTTTCTAGATAGGAGAAAATAAAATATTTTTATTATTGTTTTCACTGTTTACCATCACCTAATTAATTTTGTCCTCAATCTCAATTAAACACCTTCATTCAATGAAACAGTTTAGTACATGTTAGCTTATTAAATGACCTCTCTTACTGGACCACATAACTTTGTACTGACACCTCCTACATTGAATCTTGATAAGTACAAAGTCTGATTAGTGGATGCTAGTAAAGTGTGATTCGGAACATTTCATTGGTTGGTTTCTGCGCACGTCTTGTAACTGTAATTCTTAGCATTAGTCAAAACCATATTATGTCTGTCATAACCATTTATAAAATAGTGTTCTGGCCATTGCTGTGTTTGTTTTATTCCAGCCGACGTGATGAGCTCTGGAATTACCAAAACACGTGGTCGAACATGTAACTGGTGGACATTGCGTTGTTGAAACAATTGCTGAGGGATGAATAAATAATATTGTGTTAGAAATATGCTTAACTTAATACTGATGCCTTGTGAAAATCAGTAGTTAATTACAGTTATGTTTCGCCATCTTAGAAACTGGCCTTCACACAATTACAATTTGATAATATAGTTAGAAAAGTGTGATTTGTGTGCCATCTACTCTTAAATTTTATAAACTGATGTCCATATCTTGAGTTTAAAGATTCTGCAATCCTAAAAGGTGAAACATAACTAAAGCATATAATATTCACATTTATGATGATGTAATTGAAATTAAAAAATAAAACATAAAAAACGCTGATTCTCAATACTCGCATAACTTAAACTAAAACGTTTTTTGTAAAAACGGAAATTTTAGAACTTTAATATTTTATTGGAATTAGTTTTGTTAAGAAAAAAAAACGTTTTTCGTCACAGTAGAAGATAAAATGTTTATTAGAAATTTTAGCCAGTTAGGTTTGTCAACATAATTACTTTCTTCAGGACGAAACAACAGCTTACATTGACATGAATCAACAGTTAACTTTATAAACACCTGACAGTTTACATTGGCATGAATCAACAGTTTACATTGTGAAGAACTGAGTTTACATTAGCATGAATCAACAGTTTACACTGTGAACAACTACAGTTTACGTCGTGAACAACTAACAATTTACATTGTGAAGAACTAAGAGTTTACATTAGCATGAATCAACAGTTTACATTGTGAACGACTAACAGTTTACATTATCATGAATCACAATTTACATTGAAACCAATCAACAGTTAACATTAAGACGATTCACTAGATTACATTGAAACCAGTCAACAGTTTACATTAAGGCAATTCACTAATTCACATTGAAACCAGTCAACAGTTTACTTTAAGGCGATTCACTAATTCACATTGAAACCAATCAACAGTTTACATTGAAGCTAATCAAGAGTCAACACCGAGACTGTAATTTAAAGATATAAAATTGTTGTTTATTGTTTGTCCTTCAGCAACAAGAAGCAGCCGCAGATTTGGCACGTGAGATGAGTGAACCAGATGAGGCAGCAGGACAGATCCAGTTCAGCTTAGAGTTCGACATCTATTCGTCTGTTCTCACCCTGAAGATTCTTCAAGCCAAGGGGTTGCCGGCTAAAGACGTCACTGGTAGAATATGAAACTTTCGTTGGGATTGAATGTTTTAGTTTACTAAGTTGACACCATCCATAGAGAGCATTTTACTCTATCAGATACATATTTTACCCAATCAAAAACTATCAGATACAAGCAAACTTTACTCTGAGCATTAGAAACCTGCTTCACACACATTATTTTAGGTTACCTAAACCACATTATAAGTCGCCCTTCTTCAAAGATACCAAACTTGAACACAGGATGTAGGATGTTGGGCCTATTTTCATGCAGTGGAGGCCAAAATAGGATGGACAACAAGGGAAACTAGAGTACAACTAACACGACAATAAGAGATTTACTTTCATTCTAATTTTTACCTTAAGATTTAATCTGTTTGACTATTTATCTCATCTGTTTGTTTGTTTGTTTGTTTTTGAAATTCGGACAAAGCTACTCGAGGGCTATCTGTGCTAGCCGTCCCTAATTTAGCTGTGTAAGACTAGAGGGAAGGCAGCTAGTCATCACCACCCACCGCCAACTCTTGGGCTACTCTTTTACCAACGAAAAGTGGGATTGACCGTTACCTTATAACGCCCCCACGGCTGGGAGGGCGAGCATGTTTTGGCACGACTCGGGCGCGAACTCGCGACCCTCAGATTACGAAGCGCACGCCTTAACGTGTTAGGCCATGCCATCTATAAACATGTCATCTGTTTATCTAAGGAGGTAGTTAACATGTTGCAAGTTCGTGTATAGCTGTTATTGTTTCGTTATAAAGCTATGAAATGGTGCATCTGGGTTCGGCCCACCTTGGAGACCTGTGTGCAAATATTTGCTTAAAACCACTTTGGTAGTTTTCGTGGATCAAAATGGATATGGTTGGCAATAAAAGACAAACTTACTAGCATACGGGAGTTTCAACAGTTTGTGTTTCTTTCTTGTATAATTAGAATACTTATATTACTTTTAGTTATTCAAGAGAAATATCTTACTTAAAGATAATCCCGAGTTCACGACGATCATCTTTTTAAAATAGTCATGATTATAGTCCGATTTTCGTCCACAATAATCATTCTTCTACAAAGATTCGTATGAGGGTTTAATCAGTCTATAACTGACAGCCTTGATAAAGCACTCTTTAGATATAGTCACTATCAGAGACAGCTGTAAGTTTACAGAATTACAATGCTAAGGTCCGTGACTCGTTTCCCTGTGTAGACGCAGAATATAGCCCATTGTGGATTTGCTCTAAAATAGACAACAGATACTGCTAAGAAACTGGAGTAAATGTTTAAAACTCACGTACTCAGTAGAACAAAGTTATTGTTAAATGATCTAACAGATTTTACTTCCCAGGCGTGCTTCTTTGTATTGCTTTCGAAGGTTCGTTTCAAAGAGTAAGTCTTTTTTGTACTTGTTTGTTTTCAAGTATTTTTTTCTCGTGAATAAAAAGGATAAATGTGTGTGTTTTTCTTTTAGCAAAGCCAATTTGGGCTATCTGCTGTGTCCACCGAGGGGATCGAACCCCTGATTTTAGCGTTGTAAATCTGTAGACTTACCGCTGTACCAGCAGTGGACAAAGGATAAATAAACAAGACTCTTCACACTTTGAAGAGTGAAATCACTTCTACGTTTAAATATTTAGAACAAATTTCATCTGTTCGTGTTTTGCTTGGAATGCAGTTTTTCGCGCGGTCGTTTTGTCACTTTGTCACATCACAAACACACATATATATCTTCACATAATAATATTATCCTAGTGTATATATAATAAATATAGTAAATAAATTATCATTACTTAAACTCAACTTTTATTATAATCTTAACAGTTCATTTGAACAGAAGCAAGTTACTAGGGTACATAGAACTGTTGTCTTATTTCATTATAATGAAGTCTACAGGCGACCTCTCTAGAATTTTATTATTACGTCAGAACTGACTAACAAATAAAACTATTCAATACTTGTGTATTTATAGCTCTAAGTTTAAAGTAGTTATATTTATTTTAAAATAACTATAAACTCTTTCGATTGCATTTTAAAACAATAAACCCCCTTCTGATACAACGTTTTTACGTACATAGTCTCGATATCGTAGAATGTGTCCTAGTTATATAAATTTGCTAAATTTCGATAAGTTTGATATTTGAGCTACGCATAAATTGTTTATTTTTTCAACAGGAACTAGCGACCCCTACGTGAGGATTTGTTTGCTTCCAGACAGAAAACACAAGCTTGAAACCAAAGTTAAACATCGAACTTTAAGCCCTCGGTGGAACGAAACATTTTATTTTGAAGGTAAATCAGTTTACCCAACCTAGCGGTAAAAAAATAAAACGATTATCTATAGTCTACATAAAGAATAAATTATCCAAACTTACTGATAGTATACAGTGTTATTATAGCTATAACACATAAATACTATTTAATGTTTCGAACTTATAAGAAACGGTTTTTATACCAGGTTGAATGTTTTGAATCAATATTTTTCAATAAAACACGCCCAATGCTATATAATGTAACCAGGTTTTGAATATCAACATCTTCATACAAACCCATTATTGACTAGATTAAAATGATATACTATAATTATCGATATTATTCTTATCTTTTGAATCTGGTACATAAAACTTGAAGGATGGTTCGTTTCTGGTCTACCCGCTCTTGCCCCCGCCCCCCAGTGGCTCAGCGGTATGTCTGCGGACTTACACGCTAAAATCCGGGTTTCGATACCCGTGGTGGGCAGAGCACAGATAGCCCATTGTGTAGCTTTGTGCTTAATTCAAAACAACAACAACAACAACAACTCTTGTCCCCGTGAGAAATTATGTTTGGGTTTAATCTCTGCTAATAGCTGAATAAAGACCGTTTCTTGAGATAAAACAAATATGAACTTTATGTCTTGGATATAAAAAAACCTTAGGTTCTGAAGTATTTAGAAAAGACCATGATATCCCAGTCTGCAACAAGAGGTGAGCTTTATATCATAGACGAACCTGGGGTCTAGAGTATTTAGGGAATATAATCAGTGAATCGATGTACTTGTTAAAACATCTTACATTTAACAAATTATTCATTCTAGTAACTTATTTTGTTCATCTGAGAGCATACTATACTTTTATTTGTTCCATAAGTGTATCGATCTATTTTTATAGATAGTTAAGATTTTTCTAACTTTAATTTTATGAAACAAATTGAACTTTTAAATATCGGAAATTCATTACAAAACCAACAGGAAATGACGTAACATCATAGAACGTCATGCGAAGCACTCAAACTTTCCGTTTTTCTTATGTTCAAAAGACACGATATTCGACACCTAGTTTTATTGTACGTTTTACTTTACTTACATTTCTTATTTCTAAATATCATTCCAGTGTATTAATCATTCACTGGCGACTCAGTGGTAAATTCTTTAATTCTGGGTCGATGACAGAACGCAGATGATATACTGTGTGATTTTCGTTATTTTAAGGATACTTGTGAAAGGTTGTAATTTCTGCTGATTAGGATATGTACATGAACAGAAAGTCTAGAAAAGAAATAAAAGCTCGATACTACTACCAACATAAATCTCACATTATTGTGAATGGTTATTGAAGACAGTTCTGAAAACAGATGTATTTAACGTAAATAATCCATTTTGAATATTTCGCCATGAAAGAAAAGAAAAGCTTTGTGGCTAAGCCTAATAATGATTGTACAGATTGTTCTAGAATAAATTTATATAAAGAAAAAAAGAAACACATATTCTGCATGCTCACTTTCTAATTAAACTTATGAGATCATATAGTGAGACATTAACACCCTGATTTAAGATGCTAATAAGGTCATATTGTTAATCAGTAAAATTTGTTATCTATGGCCCTGGTGGACAAAATGGCAACTAAAGCGCTTTCGTTACCTTGCAGGTTATCCTCTCGCTAAGCTCCAGAAGTCTATCCTTTACTTACACGTCTTCGATTACGACCGCTTTAGTCGTGACGATCCAATAGGAGAAGTTTATCTTCCCCTTTCCCAGGTGGACTTCACAAAGAAACCTTGTTTGTGGAAGTGTATTAGAGCAGCGGAAGACATGAAGGTAAAGAAGGTTAGACGTCCTATAGAGATGGGACAATAAACCGACACACATTAAGTTATATGTTAACCCTAAAATGTGTAACAAATACTTTAGATGTTAAAAATAAAATAAGATTGTGAAAGTTCGAATTATGAAAAAGATGTTTTAATCTGAAATACAGTCTAGTTTAACAAAAGAAAGACAACAATGCGTAATGTTATAGCTAATTTCACTATCGAACAGGCTGGAACTAATTTAGAGAGAGAGAACAATAGGTTATTCGTGCTTCTTCCCTCGTGGGTGATTTGAAATGTACGTTATCAGTTCAAGAGCAGAGTCATTATCAGTTGGCTCAGACAGAGCGAGATTATCAATTGCTTCAGGTAGAGGGTTTTGTTTGTGTTTTGAATTTCACACAAAGCTACACGAGGGCTATCTGCGCTAGCCGTTCCTAATTTAGTGGTGTAAGGCTAGAGGGAAGGCAGCTAGTCATCGCCACTTACAGCCAATTCTTGGGCTACTATTTTATCAACGAATAGTGGGACTGACCGTCACATTATAACGTCACCACGGCTGAAAGGGTGATCATACTTGGCATGAGGAGGATTCGAACCAGCAACCCTAGAGTTCCTTATCCACCTGGCCATGTTGAACTCTTCGCACAGAGAGAGATTATAAATTGGTTCAGATAAAGGTAAGTTAACCCTCGGTTCAAAAACAAAGACATCATAGGTCGGTTCGGACACTAGGACGTTATCCCTCAGTTGAGAAACAGGGACACTACCCTTTGGCTGGATATTCATACACTTTGAATGGAGTGTTTCCATTGAACTATTTACTAGTTACATTTGTATTGTATACTTGCATTTCTTAACGACAAACTTGCGGACTTTTAAAGCAAGCTGGAAACAAAAAAAAAGAAAAGAGAAATCGGTGAAACTGACACAAATAAATAAATCTATCAAATGAATATTCATTATCTAGACTCGTTATGTAAGAAAGGCAAACCACATTAAGAAGAGAATGTAAATAGTAGATTTTTTAAGCCTGGTTCTGTAATTCACGAATAAAATATTGATGTTCTATGGCGTGATTTATTGCATTTTCAAGTAAACGAAATACTTTCTGGAAAAATAATGTTAACAAAGTCGATAGCTGTGTACACTGTCTTACTTAGAATTAGAGCTTTGTTAGTAAACATAAAATTGGTTTACATGAAAAGTAAAATACATCAATGTGAACTTCTTTTTCTAGCTTGGTGAGATATTAATTACCCTACTATACATACCCCGCACAAGCGAGTTATCCATCACGCTAGTGAAATGCAGAAATCTAAAAGCAAAGGACATAACTGGATATTCAGGTTGGTCCAAACTAATCACAATAATCCAGGTTCACATAAAGAGATAATAATAATGAAATCAAGTCCTACAAACAGTTATAATTATAAGTTAGTTACACTTCAATAAATTATATTAGTAAATACAGACCTCATAAAACTATGAAAAACGTACCAGTGGTGGCTGTGGTTATCCGTATATGTTAACCATAGTGAGTAGACACTTGTATATGTTGACAGTATTTATTAGACACCTGTCATTATGTGTGTATGTTGACAGTATTTATTAGACACCTGCCATTATTTGTATGTGTTGACAGTATTTATTAGACACCTGCCATTATTTGTATGTGTTGACAGTATTTATTAGACACCTGTGATTATTTGTATATGTTGACAGTATTTATTAGACACCTGTGATTATTTGTATATGTTGACAGTATTTATCAGATACCTGTGATTATCTGTATATGTTGACAGTATTTATTAGACACCTGTGATTATCTGTATATGTTGACAGTATTTATCAGATACCTGTGATTATTTGTATATGTTGACAGTATTTATTAGACACCTGCCATTATTTGTATGCGTTGACAGTATTTATCAGATACCTGTGATTATCTGTATATGTTGACAGTATTTATTAGACACCTGCCATTATTTGTATATGTTGACAGTATTTATCAGATACCTGTGATTGTCTGTATATGTTGACAGTATTTATTAGACACCTGCCATTATTTGTATGCGTTGACAGTATTTATCAGATACCTGTGATTATCTGTATATGTTGACAGTATTTATTAGACACCTGCCATTATTTGTATGCGTTGACAGTATTTATCAGATACCTGTGATTATCTGTATATGTTGACAGTTTTTATTAGACGCCTGTGATTATTTGTATATGTTGACAGTATTTATCAGATACCTGTGATTATCTGTATATGTTGACAGTTTTTATTAGACGCCTGTGATTATTTGTATATATTGACAGTTTTTATTAGACGCCTGTGATTATTTGTATATGTTGACAGTATTTATCAGATGCCTGTTATTATCTGTATATGTTGACAGTATTTATTAGACACCTGCCATTATTTGTATATGTTGACAGTATTTATCAGATACCTGTGATTATCTGTATATGTTGACAGTATTTATTAGATATAAAACTTCAAATCATATTGCAGGTCTTTAACGCAATTACAGCTCTTGAAGCGTTATTTTTACCAGATATCATAATTCAATCGTGTTTATTAACTTGGTTGTTTCGTAGATCCTTACGTTAAGATCTGGTTGCATCGGGGAGATAAACGAGTTGAGAAGAAAAAGACCCAAGTTCATAGGAAAACCTTAGACCCGATTTTCAATGAGACGTTTCAGTTCGTAATTTCTTGGGAGAGAATTCGAGAAACGTCCCTGGTGGTAACTGTAATGGATTTTGACACCGTGGGCAGGAACGAGGCAATTGGACAAGTCATTCTGTCTTCACGAAGTGGACCCACAGAAACAAAGCATTGGGGAGACATGCTGAGCAAACCCAGATCTCCCATCTCCCAGTGGCACAGGTTGAAGAATTTCTAGGTTTCCCTCTCGAACAACTTCTTGAACTAATATGTTTATCTGATTATCCAATCAATTTGCTTGGTCAGTGAGACAAAACTGTCACGTGAAGCTAGGCTTAGGGCAGTACAGCGTAGTCTTACTAATGTTCTATACATATTAATTAAAGTAACGTATCACGTGCTGTATTTGCTTAACTTTTTCATTGGTGTCTCTACACTGTTAAGTGTAAGTATATTCCACACGGTGGCGTTAGGATATAATGATTTCAGTATGTAGAAAATTTGATTTTTTTCTCAGTGATGTCGAGAAACCCACTTGTTGAGAATTTTATATGCAAAAACGGCTCGTTTGGGTTCAGAAAATATTTTAAATAGAAGCTCTTCTATTTAAAATATTTTCTGAACCCAAACGAGCTGATTTTTTTCTACTTTTTTAATTGTAATTTATTTCACATGGTGGTGCTAGGATGTCATACTTTTAGTGAGAAGGAAATTGGATTTGTAAAATTCTGGATTTGTACTTGTAATCAAAAGACGTTGTTTTCATTGTATGTGTATAGATTAGGGCGTAAATCAGCATTTTTCGATCTTATTGAGGAGACGCGTGGTTCTATTAGAACAAGTATATCTAATAAAACAGAGGTGTAGTTCTTAATTAAAGTCTGTAACGTTCGACAAACTGTTAGAAATAAATGTTGCTCTTGTTTACTTCTACTATTTAGATATTAAAGTTTTAAAAGTTAAACTATCACGTAATCTGATACGTTTAAGAACTCACCTTGCTGAATAAATTGATGTTTAATAAATGTTTAACCATTTGTTTGTTATTAGGCCCCAAGCTACCCATTTGGTCGTGTTCATCACGGAGAATCGAACCGTGAATGTTGACATAAAAAAAAACCGTAGTAGAGTCATCAAGAACAAACGATTAGAATAAAAACTAAAAGATTTAATCAATGACCTTTCCTGAAATTTAAAAAAAAATCCAACTTATTTTGATTTATAACTGTAAAACGATACGTGACAACATGAGCACGTGGCTACATGAAGTAAACCAGTACCCGTGGCTCATGTGTAACCACATCCTAAGAATCCAGAAAAGGTCAATAACTAAGAGTGTTCCAAAGTCATGCAGCTTAAGACAGTAACTCAAACAGTTTTCTATGTCCATATCTTAAACACGAAAACTCTGTTTACAGGTTCCATATCCTTATGAACCAGTAACCAGGGTGTAGTAGCCCGAGCCCCAAGAAATAATCTGTGGGTTATACATGAGCTAAAAGTCAGTGAAACAACAAGAAAGATACGTGATAGAGAAACAAACTGTGTTCAGGCTGGAGTTGTGATTAATGGAAAGTTGGAGGATGTTCAGAAGTAACAAAGAATTGAGAGGTTGTTACGGGGGCTGCTATTAAATGCAAGAAAGAAAATCTGATACACAACTAAGGCTACCGTCAATTCACAGTCTACTAATTCACATTAAACGATAAAAAATAATAATAATAGAGGGTTCCTTTAACTTTTGAAAGATAATTTTATTTATGTTTCCCTCGCAGGGAAATAAATCAAAACTTAAACAAAATAAAAGTTTTAGTAAATTTAAGGACAAAAGATCAGCTGTCTCACTCACAATTTGTAAAACTTCAGAAAATCAATGAGGTTTAAAGAATGTAGTGACACACGCAATAAAGAAAAATTTAGAAGAATCCTCTGTTTTGTTTTTAATTAAGCACAAAGCTACGCAATGGGCTATCTGTGCTCTGCCCACCACGGTTTCGAAACCCGGATTTTAGCGATTTAAGTCCGCAGACATACCGTTGAGCTACTAGGAGGACGGAAAAATCCTTCAGTTTATCCATAGTCATGTAACTCATTTAGCTCCGGCTGGAGATGTATCTGTAGCAATCCACAAAATCCAAAAAGAAGAGGATTACTAATTATCCATCTGTTTAATCCGAATCTTATCTTCCGAATGTTAGATGTTTATTGTTTTTTAGGTCTAGAGAATACACCTAAGCCTAACTTTGTTAAACTTAACAAACTAATCCTCTCGTCCCTGGTATCCTCAACTGCTCATGACGCAAACTTTTGATGTCTTACATTCAAAATTGTATTAAAATACATTTTGTTTATGTCATACCAATTAGTATAATATAAAATCTTAACTAATAATTTATGTTGTAGATTATTAATTCTATAAGACAATGCTTTTAAAGTCTTGAGTTTCCCGTAATGTGACACATTTTCTGTTGACATCTTCTCCTCTATTTTATCCACCGCCCCTCCACAAAGTACAAAATTAAAAGTAAATTACATATTATAAAATTGTCATTGCTTAGACAAACCATAATTTTTATAGCCATAAATTTTGTTTGGTTACAGAACTATCAAAAAATGACACCCCTCCTGCCATACCATCCTCTAACATCCTCCCTTTCAGGATTAGTTAATAGTTTTCGCTTACATTTAGTTATGTATTATATTGTTTGTTTGTTTTTGAATTTTGCACAAAGCTACTCGAGGGCTATCTGTGCTAGCCGTCCCTAATTTAGCAATGTAAGACTAGAAGGAAGGCAGCTAGTCATCACCACCCACCGCCAACTCTTGGGCTATTCTTTTACCAACGAACAGTGGGATTGACCGTCACATTATAACGCCCCCACGGCTGGGAGGGCAAGCATGTTTGGCGCGACTAGGGCGCGAACCCGAGATCCTCAGATTACGAAACGCACGCCTTAACGCGCTAGGCCATGCCGAACCCACATATTACAAACGATCAATAGAAAGCCAAGGTTTTCATTTCTCAAGTGACGTACTGTATAATATTGTGTTCTAAACAGAAAATAGTCAGTTTCACTCAGAGCACAATCTCGGTTCCTATGGGAAAGTTAACGAATAGATTGAATGAATTTCATAATTTAAGGAAATAAAGTTACAGGGGAAAAAATCACATTTCATTTAGACACCATAAATAATTAAAGTAATAAAACAAGAATATATTTTAAATCGGTTGTTAACTGACAATACATGACTTCTACACATTGACAAAAACATATGTGTGATGTCATTTCACATACACTAGTGTATAAAAAAATGGAACATTAAAATAATTTTTATTAATAAATAATAAACTAAGGTAATAAAACAAAAACATTTAATTCACTCATTTATTGACAATACATAACATGTACAGATTTAAGACACATTATAATATTGTGACTTTACATGTGTATTCAGCATTTTAGACCTTGGTGATTGTGAGCTGAAACCACAAAGAAAATCTACCACAGTCTTGTGGTTTTCCCATCAGTAAGTCTATGGATTTACAACGCTCTAATTAGGGGTTCGATTCCCCTCGTTGGACACAGTAGATAGCCCGATATGGTTTTGCTATAAGAAAACACACACGCCAATAGTATAATGGTGTATAGCTGATTTAAAATATTTATTATTTTATTACTTTAATTAGTTAAGGTATTTAAATGTGATTTTATTTCCTGGATTCGTGGCATAATTTTTTCGTGGTGTCAGTTGGAATATTCATCTTAATCACCAACGTAAGAAACGTTAAATATACATATCATGTCACAATATTTTATAAGATATTTTTGTTTTATTATTTTTATCATTTATGGTATTTAAATAAAATGTGACTTTTTTTTCCAAGCCAAAACTGTGATTTTTTTTTTATCCATTTCACAAGCTCTATGTTTGTTTGTTTTTGAATTTCATACAAAGCTACACAAGGGCTATCTGCGCTAGTCGTCCCAAATTTAGCAGCGTAAGACTAGAGGGAAGGCATCTAATCATCACGATTCACCGCTAACTCTTGGGCTACTTTTTTACTAGCGAATAGTGGGATTGACCGTCACATTATAATGCCTCCACGTCTGAAAGAGCGAGCATGTTTAGTGCAACGGGGATGTTCTTTGTTACTGGATAACATAAAACTGTCGTTGTATTTGGTTATTGTATATCATGGTTGCTATATAAAATTAAAAGAATATTCTATAATTGCAGAAAAAATATTGTTACTGTGAATAAGCTCAGATTTGTTGCTGTTGAGAATAGACACAAGAGGTTTAACCACTTTCCAACAGAAAAGTTGTGGCTTTGTTATAGTAGACTAAAGATATTATTTAAAAGTCCACGTGAAAATAACCGAAACAGCGTTGAATTAGTACTTGTATCGGTAGTTGTGGCGTTTTTCTAAATTAATTATTACGAAAATATATTTTGTATTAAAAATTAATGAAATATGTCTTAATCATTTTTTATATCTTTATATTCATTGGTAATTATATTTTTTTCTCTATGTTCTACAACCCGTGGGTGCATAGCGCCATCTGTTAGAGATTATGCAGTTTTATAAAAATCCAAAATTCACATTTGTCCTGTATTACACTCCAAAATTCTTTATATAAATAAATTCATTAAACTGTTCGGTAAACTTCTTGGTCCCATCTTTACCATCAATAGAGCAACACTGGCGTATAATTTAAAAAATAAAGAATAAAGCTGAACCCATTGATTCTGTTTTAAATCTACGTTCATTTGATGATTTTAAACACTGGACATAAACATGCTTTATTGTTAATAATTCAATATTTGTTAATAATAAGCCTTCCTGTTACTAAACGCTTCAATGTTTATCAACAATAAGCTTTACTCTTAATAAGAATTAATATACCTAGACCTAGGTTTACTGTCTTCAAGACACGTATATAATACTAAACAATTTCTACTCGTACGTGTGTGTTTGTGTTTTCTTATAGCAAAGCCACATTGGGCTATCTGCTGAGCCCACCGAGGGGAATCAAACCCTCAGAGCTCTAAAATGTTTCATTTTAAGACGATTTATTTGTTTGTTTGATTAGAATTTCGCGCAAAGCTACTTGAGGGCCGTCCCAAATTTAGCAGTATAAGACTAGAGGGAAGGCAACTAGTCACCACCACCCACCACTAACTCTTGGGCAACTCTTTTACCAGCGAATAGTGGGATTGACCATCACATTATAACGCCCCCTCAGATAAAAGGGCGATCATGTTTTGCGCGACGGGGATGCGAACCCGCGACCCTCAGATTATAAGTCTCACGCCTTAACCCACTTGGCCATGCCGAGCCCTATTTCAAGACGACATTGTAGATGAATGTGGGTATTTGTTGAAATGCTTTGTAAAAAGAAGGAAAATGTAGAATTAAGGTATTATTCGTTTCTGTGTACTTAAGAATAATACTGAATTTATAAATGTCCTTCTCTAAATTCTCCTTAAAAGTACAGTTCCTGACATACCGAGAAACATCGTTGTGACCTCTTCCGAAATGTTGAACCCCGGCATGGCCAGGTGGTTAAGGCACTCGACTCGTAATTTGAAGGTCGCGGGTTCAAATTCTCGTCACACCAAACATATTCGCCTTTTCAGCCGTGTGGGGATTATAGTGTTACGATCAATTCAAATATTCGTTGGTAAAAGAGTAGCCCAAAAGTTGACGGTGGGTGATGATAACTAGCTGCTTTTCCTCTAGTCTTACACTACTAAATTAGGGACGGCTAGCACAGAAAGCGTTCGTGTAGCTTTGTGCGAAATTAAAAAACAAACAAAGTATTTTTAAAAAACAAGATGTTTTTTAACAGTTCAATTCACGGACATCTTTCGCAAGGACTTGAGGGAACAAATTCCATAGTTCTGAGGATACTACACCTTTGTTTTTTAATTCGTTCTCGAAATAATTCAACGTGAAAATTTAAACCTAAACTCTGACTAGATATTTTAAGTTACTTCACATCTGATTTTGAATTTCAGAATCTGTTCAACTTCAAAGAAAAAAATGCAAGATGACGAAACACCACATAGAACAAAATATTAACATTTTTTATTAAAGTAATGTTTCTTAAATTTAACAATAAAATGAATTTTAGCTGATCAGCGTGTATGATATTTGTAATAACTGAATGGTATTTAAATTTTAAAGGTACAAAACAAATCTGGCTTCGTTAAAAAGTGGTAAAGAATAAATAATTGGTCAAAGTTTATGTCAAATAGTTTTCTCCTGTCTCTGTGGGAACTTGTTACGTTTTTTTGAAATTTGGATTCCAAACTCCTAAACCTAAAAACTATATTCGTTTTCAGAGTCTTTATATTTAGTGTTAGAAATATCATTATAAATATAATAAAAAATATTGTAATAGCTCACTAGATGGGGCTACAATATGAAGCTTGAAATATTGTGTATTCAATAAAAAGAGGTGAGCTATATTTTTAATACCTTAGGGCCCGGCATGGCCAGCTGTGTTAAGGCGTTCGACTCGTAATCTGAGGTTCGCGGAATCGAATCCCCGTCGCACCAAACATGCTAGCCCTTTTTTCCTTGGAGGCTTTAGAATATTACGGTCAATCTCACTATTCATTTGTAAAAGAGTAGACCAAGCGTTGACGGTGGGAGGACTAGCTCCCTTCCCTCTTGTCTTACATTGCTAAATTTGAAACATCTAGCGCAGATAACTCTCAAGTAGCTTTGCACTAAATTCAAATCAAACAATTAATACCTTAGATTTAGATGTTTGTTAAGCCACAAGAGCATGAGAAAGGACTTAAAGAGAATGAAACCAGCTAGATTGGTGTAAAAAGTTGCTGATTGATATTCGCGTCTGTTGTGTGAATTTGTTTAGCACCATAAATTTTGGGTTCTTGTTTCAAAGAAGAACATAAGTTCTTAAGAAAATAAAATATGTTAGCAAGTTAAATGACTAGTGTTATTTCTGACATTAGTCCTATCGCTTGGTTATTGTTAGTTTTTTGAAAAACGTAATATCTCTAGAATTTTGAACTAAAGAAATAAAAAGCTTTAATTAATTGAACTGGACTTTACATTAGTTTTTACTGAACAATGAAAAAAGATCCCGATAAATGATAGAAACCACTACAACAAAAAATGTTCTTGTTACAATGCGTTACGTATGTGGTTTTTGTTTCGATGTCATTAATGGCGTTCTCGATTTCCATTTTAACGTTGTATCTGGATACCGTAACGTTATTGAATGTACTACCACAAACATACTTTCATTTCTTTTCTTTCTTAGGAGTTTCCGATGGTAAAAAAATATCAGCTGACTGAGAAATAGCTGAAGCTTTATTGTTAAACGAATATAATTAAAAATAAATCAGTAATAAATGTTCGTCTTTTTTTACAAAATTTAAATTCAGGTCAAAATAATTCCTCGAATTTTGCTTAGATTAATCAAAGACGATTACTTTGATTTTTCCAACTAAAGAAGTGATTGGTGTATTTTTGTTGTAAGCTTAGAAAATAGCTGGTAACGCAAGGACATTTTTTCAACATGTTTCACTACCTATGTTTATACAAAACCTTTGCGTACGTTAGATATTTTACGTGTTGCACAGAACGAGGTCTGCTTCCTCAGCTCTATAAAGCTGTTTTCTCCGCAGTTTTCACTAGGTTTGTTGATGGAAGTATTTGGGAAAACCTTAACAAAGGTTACTTGCCACTGTAAGGTGGCTAACTGCTGTTCCTGTCTAAACATGAACACTTCTCCAGTGTTTTGTGCAGAATAGACAGAATCCACCAAGACCCTGAATACAACATCTTCGTGGCCGAACAGTAATGACAGGCGAACTCCTTCGTGCATTGTGTTGTGTTTTTTCTTGGTTAACAAATTAATATCTTTATCAGCGTAAACACCATACTCTACGTCACGATATAAAAGATTGTTTAGTGCATATATTATTAATTTATTTATTTTGTGAGTGAATATTTTATTATTGTTTAGTTTTGTTCATATCAAGAAAGTTAGAAGCAATTATTTTAAATTAAATGTTATGATGAGTTTAATTACATGTTTGTTACACATTGATATCGAGATTATCGAACGTCTCGTAAAATGCAAGTAATAAACATAAACAGAATGTAAGAGGAGCGGGAAAAGTTTCCAGAGTCATAATGAAACGTAATCAGTAAAGTATTCGGAAATGAATTGTCCAAAGAAAAGTTAAGTTGACATGCGAGTGATAAATGCAGTGGTTGTTATATTAAGAGTGTTGAAAGAGCTATGAAGAATAATTTAATTCGGCAAAAATAGTACAAAACTAATAGAAGTAGCCTCGGTGGATTTTAACAAAAGTGGACAGGGTATTCTCAGAGAGAAGTAGGATCAGGCAAATTTAAAAATATAGGATTCAACCATAGTAACTTGATGAAACTTAAGTGAACTATGATGGGATAGTTTGAAGATATTAACAGAGAAATATAGTTTGGCTTGTCGACTGAAATTCTGAAACAACTGAATAGGCCTAAGTGAGGTACTTACTTGTACATAATTTTCCCAGTAACGCAATTCTTGATCCCAATGTTAATTATAATATCTTCAACGTTATTATCGTTAAACCTGTTTATGGATCAAATAAGTAAAAATTTAAGAACTAAGTTATCGACTAAACTACTACAAAAGGATGCTTCTCTAACACTCGTTATGTTTCTGGAGAAATTCTGCATAAGTACCCTAAATGGAAGTTTGATAGTAAGAAACGGTATAATGTTTACGGTATACCTGTAGTGATAGTGTAAAAAATTAGTTGTACATGTGTTTAACTAGTTCCAAGTATATGTTGTTTTGAAAGCAAGTGACGTGAAAGCTTTTCAGAAATACCAGACAGACAGGCCAAACGAGAAATTGCACGACGGAATTAGGCCAGAGAAAAGTCAAATGTCGCAGGAGTTGGAAGGCCTAACAAGTAATATAGGCCTAATGTTGTGTACATTAGAGTGAAGCTAGCAGTGTGGAAAAAGCGTTTTTCGCGAAAGAAAGTTCCAAAGTAATTGAACTAGTCTCAGGGGACTTCGACACTACCCAAACGAACGTTTTAAAAAAAAAACAATATACCTCAAGCGAACAGTTTGTAAATACTAGACTCTTCCTAGAGAGAAATAAATTAATATATGTCCTAGCAATAAAAAGTGGGTGTACTTCGAACGTGAGTATATATATAGTAAACGTGAAGGTCTTTCTACACCTTCCAGTTATAAGTGATTACACATCATCTCCACAAGTAAGAAGCAAACTAAGAGGTAAGTAGATGTCATATTCGTTAAGTCAGAAATGGATAAATACCATATTATTAAAGGGAGAAGGGTATAAACACAAGTAAGGGATAGTGTACGTCATATTCATTAAGTTATAAACAGATAAAACACATTATTTAAATGATACGTAGGTACCTTAAGTTTTGAGAGAGGGGGTATATAAACATATTCGAGTGAGAGATAAACACTACACTGTTTAAGTAAGAATGATGTGCAATTTCGAGCAAACTGCTATTGCGCATACTTAGGTTGAAACATAACATATCATTGGTTGATAAGTACAGAAGTGATATATTTACACATCTTGTAAATATATTGTTTCGACCTTATCCTGTTTGTCCTTATTAAACTATTGATGTTCCATTTAATACATACTTATTTAACGTTTTAACTTCATAACCGTAGTATAACACGCTTCACAAATAAGTCTTGCTGTTTTTTGTTTTGGTTAACTACTGTTTTCTTCAAGACCCACCCACTCCCTTTAATTTTCACGTTGTTCTTTGTTCTGCCAGATTAAGGGGGTGTTTCTAGATTTTAGGGTCTTTCTGAGAATCTGAGGACACGTAGAGAGATGGGTTATTTATTGTACAGTTTAACTTAGTCACTTCTACAGAACACTTAAGGTCGAAATAAACTTCCAGTTTTTGTTACCAGATGGAGTTTTGGCAATACTATTAGATGAGTGACGTTAATGAGAAGCTGGAACGTTTATTTTGTGAAGTTGTGTACGTCAAGATTTTACTAGAGGAAGATGATGACGATAATATAAAAAAATGTTTATTTTCTTGTCCCAGAGTTCTCTGTTAGAATACTTTTCACAATGAGCCAAGCCCCTTGAGCTCCCTAATATTGTTACCTACGTATTTTAATAAAATATAGAAAACACAATCGTCGTTGTTGCTTAACAATTAACATCAAAGAGACATAGATCTGTAGAACTCGTCTTCATTAAGACGGAAGTATGTGTCATGCATCCCATTGCAACGTATTAAATGCACTGAAACTCATGCACTGTATTGCCACTCCCTGTGTAATGCCATTCTATCTTGAGTTTTGACGAAAATTAGACAACCACGTTGATTTCAAATTACAACAGATCATCAGGGATTTTACTTGATAAACCAAAGGCTTCACAGTTCACAGGTATTTACCCATTAATTTCATTTATCTGTTATTGAAAAGTAAAACATAGCATGTATATTGTGTATACGTCAAAACTATGAAGCATTTAACCGTTGTGTCCTCTGTGAGATCATTTTGCATTGTGTATCAGCCATCCAAAATTGTACTGATTATTGTGGCATACACTTAAAATTATAACTTACAATCCATTTAATGTCATACTTATGATTAGATAATAACCTTACATGTTAAATGACCAAATATTTCTAAACAATTCTAGAATGAATTTTGAAATTGTCATTGGGCTCTTTAGAAGTCCCTAATTTAATGTAATGTATTAGTTACATTATTGTAACAGGTGCTTGTCACACTTATGATAATAAGAACAATATCACAGTCACAGTTTGACCTGTATGAATAATGTGAACTTATGAAGAAACCAACCTTTCTGTGAAGGTCCACTGCAATTTGGACATTTTGTTTTGGTGCTACTATGACCATTCAATATCCAGGCCGCGAGTTTGCTTTGTTCGAGCACGCGATTCCCGCCTCGAACGCCTTAAACGTATGATCACCGAGCTGCTGACCATGGTGTACACTCTGCTGCCAATCACCAGAGTCGGTGCATTGTTTTGAATATTGACTGTAAACACAACATGATGAAAGATAGCTAGTCTGATAGTGACCTTACTTTCCTCAGAGTGTATTAACTTCACATGGGATAATTCATTTCTTTTATGTAAACTGTCTTTATGTTATATTTCTTTTGATTTGTAGCTTTACTCTTAATGGTATATTAAATGTTCAATCTAAGCTAATCTTGATTTTCTTTATTATTATGTGTTACCTTCGGTTGAATTTAGGTGAGTTTCTTCTTTTACATATACGCATATTTTCATAAACAGATTATTTCTGTGATAATGAATTATTAATCAGAGTACGAGTTTCCAATGAAAACTGCATTGAAAACGCAGTTCAAAATAACACACCTTTTTGAAATGTACCTTGGTATTTACATTATTATAATTTACCATTTATACCATTTTACCATTTACCATTTATATAGTAATATTTATAAACAAGACTATTAAAGATAATTACTAACTACATAATAAAAAAACAACTAAAATGGAAGTTAAGAAATACAGTGGGACTCTATATTGCAGAATATCTATAATAGATGGCGTTGTACTAACTAGTGAATATTTCAGTACTTTAATTAATAAATAATTGCTAACTGATCGATTCACAACTTGAAATAAGTACAATTTTTCTACTTATTGTTTAATCGACCGTTAAAATACTAATTTCTCTGCCTAGAACCGTATTAAAAATTTACTAGTGTGTGGTTTGGCCGATTTCTTTTAACCTGAACTGTTTGAAAACAAAACGTATTTTAACACCCACACTGTTGGCGTAAATTACAGCATTAACAGTGTGCTCGTGTAACGGGTTGAAGGTGAACATAGCTCTTCCTGTTATTATTACATCTAAATACCTGCCACGGTTAAAATGTATATCACTGTGGTTCCACTCTAATGTTAACACACTTGTTGTCTGTACTTTATATTTAAATGGATCAATGGTATCTGGGTATTTTGCCCTGGAGGGTCAGGTTCTCTTTGACCTCTTCCTCCTTCCTGAACTTATTTTCCCTAACTGTTTGTATGTTAGGTCCTTCTTAGGGCAATGTCCATTTATTGTCTATTATTCACAGTAGGTCAAGTTAGCTGGTGGCAATTTATTTATTTTATTTTATTATTATTATTTTTTTAAAATACATAAATATGTAAACTATAAATATAAGATTTAAAGTTTATATACATACATATTTTACTTTAAATTTATTTTTTCTTTATATTTAAAATATATGTTAATTGGGGAGAGATATTTAGGATTTTCTTCATCATGTATGAGGTACCTGTCTAGTTCGCATAATAAATCATTTTTCATCCAATTTTTGTTAAAATACCTAATTGTAAATATTTAGGAGTCTATCTGATATGGTTGGTATGTTCGAGTAATTATGAATGAATTTAGATGATATTGATCTCGGGACTCTGTATGCAGTTGTGAGAAGTGTGTTTTGGATTGTTTGTAGTTTAGTTTTGATTGTTTTATTACTTACAGTTACCCATGCTGGAGCTGCATAGTCTATTAGTAGTCTAATATATGTTTTGTATATTTTCAAAATGTTATCTGTCATATTTAAATATGTTGTTTGACATTTTTGTTTTGAAATTAAATTGTTGTGACACAAGCCAATAAGAACATTTAAAATTTACAATTAAGTCATTGGCCAATGGGAACATTTATAAACGACTGTCAATTAAAAATCAAACCAATTAGACGTTTAAAATTGACAGCCATTAGGATTAAACCAATCTGAACGTTTATAATTGACTAGTCAAGCAAAATTTATAAAATTGACAGAAATTAATATAATATGTTAAGGTTATTAAAAATACAATAATTAGTATTATTATTATGAGTAGTAGTAGTATTGAGTGTAAGAACAGGGAACGTTGATTAAATATCTAACTACACACTCTCGCAGTATCTCGTCGAATCTCAAGGTTAATCGTTAAGTTACCGTTAGTACATAGTGTAAAGAACCCTCATAGAAACAAGCCTCAAGTTTCCAACAATGGCATCAGTGTTGCCTTTATTTTGTAAATATTAAATATTGGCAATTAATTTGTATTATTTAACTTGATCTGCGTATAATGTAGAGCATGATTTTTAAAAAACTTCTTTAGTAGACAGTGACGCGATAAATTATTTTTTCTTATTAATAGTAATAACTGAAGTTTTGTAAATTACTAATTTTGTTAACTTGTTATTTCTTGGTTATTTCAGTGGAACCATTTGAACTTGTAGTTTAATACAACCCTGCTTTCGCTAGTTACTCGGAGCTTAGCATTTTAATTTTATGTTAGTAAACATGAGTTACAAACCTTGAAAGCTACATTTGATAGGGTCTATACACTGGTGACTGATAATATGGAAATAAAGACAAAAGTTTCGACCGCTCACAATTAAACATAACGGTCGCTAATGTTCACAACAACTGCTTATGGTTCAGGCAAATAAGTAAAACTGAGTTCAGAGAGCACCATATAGGGGCACCACTAGAAACAACAGATATAGCAAAGAAATTATTTGCCCCATCCTTGAAACAGGCCTTGTCTTTGGCAGCGACAGTTAGTGCCCCAAAGGTTACATCGACAAGAGGACCCGCCGCAGCAAGAATGAGGACGGTTGTCACAGCTTCCACTTCTGGGAATACAGCTTCTCCTGAAAAAACGTTTGTTTTGTTTTTACATTAAAAAAAACATTTAGTTTTATAAAACATTATTAAAAGATAAGTGAATCAAAACCTTGTTTTGGGAGAGAAATTGTCAGAAAAATAAGATATCGCGTGAAATCATCTAGACTGTCTTTTCGACCAGTTGATGTTTTGTTAACTGTTATATAATACTAAAATGAAATAAGCCAGACACTCCATTTGGAAACCCAAGCGTGACCGCCCTATTGTATAATGTAACGTATTGGAAGTCCGAGGGTGTCAGGTTGGAGATGCGGTGCTCTTAAAGCTTCGTATTTTTAGTCGTGGGTGCTTTATAAGAAGGGAAAAAAGTCATTCGATTCAGACTTGTTGACTCAGGTGACGGGAACTGAATTTTTTTTCCCCCTCTTACTTGATGTTCAGAATTAGGAAAAATTGTGTAAAACCTAGAGGTCTCTGATCTGTTTTCTATATTCCAGTGCGTGTTTAATGCTATTTAGGAGAACAAATAAACATTATAGACTTAAAGTAATTGTACGAGAAGGCCTTAGGGATTGCTGGTATCATTGTTTTTTTTTAATTTCGCACAAAGCTACACGAGGGCTATCTGCACTAACCGTCCCTAATTTAGCAGTGTAAGACTAGAGGGAAGGCAGCTAGTCATCGCCACCCACCGCCAACTCTTGGGCTACTTTTTTTACCAATGAATAGTGGGATTGACTATAACATTATAATGCTCCCACGGCTGAAAGGGCGAACGTGTTTGGCGCGACAGGGATGCGAACCCACGACCCTCAGATTACGAGTCGCACGCCTAACACGCTTGACCATGCCAGGCAGTATCATTGTTGATGGCGTTATTTTTTTCGCATTGTTAGATATATTGTTGATTGTTTTGTTAAACAGATTTTTATGAAAAGCTTAGAATCGTTATAAGAAAATCTTTAACACAGCTCTAAAACATAAGTTTGTTTTAATAACCCTGACTTGCACTCTTTCCCCTCCACTACCATCAAAATGAAAGAGAATACTTGGCACTTTTTTGGGAGGAACTGTTTTCTCTAGCTTGTTAAACTTCGATCAGTTCTTTTAACCAAAAGCTCTACAAAATGACATTTATACGTCTGCTTGTAATGTTATCAAATGTATTTCAACTTTAACAAAATATAGTGGTTTGTCCAGTACAGTAAGATGTAATTTTGTTTTTAATTACTTCAAAATGCTTGTTTTGGTGCATCGCAAAGAAAACACTTTCGTATGACCTGATAACAGATAGTTACATGAACTAATTGTAAACTAAAATAGTCGAATTCTTTACTTGTCTGCGTAGGGCAAGATGTCCTGAATTCGATCTCTGTACGATTCCAGCTTGTTCTCCTCTGTAAAGATATAAGAAAACTGGTTAACGTTATCGGAGCAGATCTTACTTTAAAAAAAATAAGAAAGGCAAATGATGAGACATACCTATTATTGTATGTTAGATGTCAGTGTTTAATTAACTTACGATTAAGTAAGATATAGTAATGTGAACTTTGAAATATTAGTTTTAGCAACTTTTAAATGTTTACTTCTATCGGAAACCTGTATTTACGTTAAGGAAAAAACAGTTAGGTCTAAAATAGAGATAAATATTACCATCAAGGGAGTAAGGCGTGACAACGACTGTTTCTGCCACGAGGAGAATTCCCAAAATAAAACTCGGGACTAAGCAATTCATAACGTCAGATTCTGTGGGCGAAATAAGTTCAAAATATTTAAGGTTAAAAACGTTCATGTGAACTTGTGATCACAGCAAGGTTACCTACTTAGATCAAAAATAAAACTACACTCTCATGTATACATTATGAAATATCCTGTTCTCACGTATGTGCCCACCAGTGGCACAGCTGTATGTCTGCGGACTTGCAACACTGAAAACCGGGTTTCGATACCCGTGTAAGGCAGAACACCGATAGTCATTTGTGTAGCTTTGTGCTCAACTACTAAACAAGCGTAATTATGGATGTTAGGATATATTGTTTTATCAGTTGGGTACTCTCAGTATTAACATTTCCGTCCATAATCCCCGCAAGGTTAATACATTTATGAACTAAGAAATGAGTTGTGAATCTTTTATACGTAATTAATCACTTGGTAAAATAAATGAAGTCTCTGCTAATTCCAGAATATACAGAGAATTAATTAAATTGACTGCGGTTGATATATAACAGGTTGTATTTTTTGTTTTGTTAATTCTTACGATGACATTTCTTCTATTTTCTTAGGTATTAAAAACGATTAAAAAACTGCATTTTATTGGAATAAAATTCGAAGAAATCCCGTAATTTAGCCTGTCGCTTTTAAAGTTATATTAATAACTTTAAAATTTCAAAAAAATGTGTTTGTTGGTTTAGTTTCATGCAAAGCTGCTGTACAATAGACTATCTGCACAGATCGAACGCTAAATTATGATGTTACATTACCGCGAGTTACTGAAGGACATTTGGAAAATATGTTCATAACTTTAGATCTACAAAATTAAACAACTCTCTTCTTCAACTTTCGCACAACAATAATAATCTCACAAATATAGGCGTCTCGTACACAGTAATTTGCTACGAACATTGCAGATTACTAAAACCAAACTACAATTTACAGGAAACAAAACTTAATAAAATCTGTATTGCATGTCTTGTTCTAAACTTTCATTTACCAATTACAGTCACTTTTAAAGTAAATCCATAAAAATCCAGGCCTTCCTTTGTCCGTGCACGCACACACAGACACCGAGAGTCGAGAAACAGTTTTGTCCACAACGGCTTCTTATACCTATGTTATTGCAGAAGCTCCTAATGTCGTGAATGGGTGTTGCCTATTAATTCATTATAAAAAATATCAAATCCCAACTGTTCGCTTAAAGTAGACCAAGTGTTGTTGATTAGGTGTTTTCCCTACTTTAACTTAAGAACAGTTAAATCAGTATTTTTCTAAGATATTAAAAAAATTACTTCAATTTTTATGTGTATTAACCTCTACCCTTTGAAGTTTTATGATGCTGAAAATCGGGATTCGATACCAGTAATGCACACAGCGGAGATACACCAATGTAGTTAAAAGCGACCTCATCTTATAAGAATGGACGTATATGTAGCTGTCTATGTACGTGTCCGAAATAATACATAAAATGTGACGCCACGAACAAACAACTGTTAAAAAATCTCAAACTTTGGGTATTCAGTACAATTATAAAAATAGTTACTGTATGTACAACAACTATTTCTTTATTGCAGAACACAACTATCACCAAGACTGTACGTGAAGGTTTCATTATATCTTTTTGATGAAATTTGTAAATGTAGGAATAAAAATTGGAATTCTTAAGAACAGCTTTTTTCAGTAAAGATGGCACTGTTAATGTATTTACGTTTGGTTTTTTGGAATTTCGCACAAAGCTACTCGAGGGCTATCTACAACATTGCAGTTTATGTCAGTATGATCCGAACACTTTTCTCGTTCTTTCCAGAAAAATCATTTTGTTTTTAAGTTTTGTCAATGAATTTTGTATATTACGATTACTAATTACTAGCACGAACATCTTAGGGCATCATATCTGCTAGTGAAACTAGCAATAGTAAAAGTACTAGTAATAGTTAATTACAGATAAGTCACGTGACATCTGCTTCACGAAAGACTCCTTAAACCAATAAGCTAAACTTTCCAACACTACGGTTCAGTTAGGTCTTATCATACGGAATGAACTGTTTGAATTAATTAATTAGCCAGGAATGTTAATTAGCATGACTGATTTGCTAATCTCGTAGATTAAACTGAACAGTCAATCGCGTAGCCAAATGTTTAGCACAAGTTTCAGTGTTTGTTCTAAACTTTGCTCGGGAATTGTTTTCATACTTTTAGTTGGATTTTCATCTGCAAGTTACATTAAATAACATTTGGCATAAAGCATTACTATTAACTTAAATTCCCGTGAAACACTCTTAGCACAACGAAATATTTGTTTCGTCAAATAATGTTTGAGTGTTATATGGAAACAATTTTCCCATCTTCATCAGTTCAAATAAACTTATAGTTCACCAGAACTCCTTATCTTTAGAGTTGTCTAGTTTTTAATTTAACATATCATATTTTATATTAATATTTGGTACGTATAACGTATGATCATAACATTATTTACTGAGTTTGTACTTGATTCTTCTGACATTTTTGGTTTTTCAAAAAGCAATCTAAAAGCAGAGTTTTTTGTTTTGTTTTTTACACATCTTTTGCTATACGTTTGGTCACACTAAAACTGCTAAATAAACAAAGATTTATAATACATTCAAATAAACCCTGAGAGTAAAACCAAGCGAAATATATACAAGCGAACTTTTTCGATTTTATTCCTCTTGTTTAAAAAAACCATAGATACAAGTATATTCTCCCTTTCTGTTTTTCTAACCACAATAAAAAAAACAAAAACTACTGATGCAAAGAGACAGTGTCAGAAAACGTTCACGCACCTAGTGACAAGCACTCCCATTACGCGCCCGCAGTCGACTCCATTAGTTTTTTACCGCTCGTGGCGCCGTATAAACATTTCGTATTGATGTACTTCAGGGGTTTGGAAACACGCCAGGCAACCATTCTCATGGAAAAAGCCACAAGAAAACATTCAAGCAAATAAAAGTAATATTGACTAGAAAACTTCAAGATGATGTATTTAGTCTGCTTATCTCGGCAACACAGTTTAATTTTTTTAACATTCTTCCTTAAAGTTGTGAAATGAAAAACGAAAGTAGTTTTAATGATAAACGTGTCTCTCACATTAATGAACAGTTTAGTTTGTTCTAGATCAAAATTAAAGTTAAATGGACGTCTAATACCTTACCCTTGGTTCTGTTATTCGTGTAAGAGAGTTGGAGTCTATTGCTAAACAAAGTTTAGTACGTCAGCCATTTTTTCTTTGTATATATACATATAAATACACCATCCTCTATATGGTGGACACAACTCCATTCACACGTATTTTGTTTTGATCTCCAATTGTGACAACCAATACATGTCCTTTCTTATAACATGTTTGAAATTTGATGTACTTGAAGTGATACTTGTATTTTGAATAAAAGAACATTGATGTAAACGTACTTATCTTTAGCATCAGCATCCCACATTAATGTTGCAATAAATTGGTACAACACCAAATCTCTAGCAACAAGATGTTAACACAGATGCAATCCAAATTTTGGAAGTTTTTAAAGCTACTAATAGAAAAACGTTGGGAAGAATAAGGACTACTAGTAGAGGTCACGAATAATATTATAAGGTCTGCAAATAGGGGTCAAGGATAAGGCTATAGCCTACTAACAGAAAAAAAAGAATCGTTTAGACTACAAACGGAAGACGCTGAAAAGAAAATGGAATACTAACAATGCACAATAAACCAATTCAACTTTATAGAATCTATTAAGTTTTATTTACAGGCAGACTCATATCAAGTACAGACCGACAATGTTGTTAACCTGAGATGTAATGATTGTAAGTTACTGAGTAGGTTTAACTTTTATTTTATGATAGTGTACTTCTTTTACAAAACTTAGAGGAGTTACCTTTTGATCAGAAATTGTAAAATGATGTGTGGAATATTCTTAGTATAAGTTTATAAAACGTCAGTGACAATTACATATGTTCTATACTATTGTATAACAAGGCATTTCAACTTTAGCATGTGATCAGTGTGAGATTACACCGCACAGCACGTGTGTAGCTCATGGTTGTTATTGCTTTAAATCCAGGTACCAATTTAATATGCTATAGAGCAGTGATTCTCAACCTGTGTGCCGCGGTGTTTTTGAAATACATTGAACTTTTGTGGGATTTTACAAGCAAGTCGAACACATCAGTTAATAAAAGCTACTACAGAAACACTCTGAAACCTTCCAAAAACATTCGATGGTTTTCATTAAACTCGAGCACTGAGAAGTTCACACTTAAATTTCATTATCGACTTTAACGGTTTGACTGTTAGTTTAATCTTGGCGCAACAAGCGATTCGTATGTCATAAATGATGCATCAAACTATCAAACTGCTTTCTTTAACATGTTCTCATTTTGCGGTGAGCTACAGCTACTACGCTGTAGATAGGAATTTTGTGTCAATTGCAGGACTTCATGCTTATCGTTTATGAATTGGCTTTATCATTTATCCATGGAAAAATATTTAAGTCTGGTGCTTCAAGGAGAATGTGTTGAATCAAAACCAAGGAATCAAACGAAAGTACAAAAACGAAAACATCGATTACGGTTTTATCGCTTTGGAATCGGAACATTCTCAGTTACCATTCTGCCTACTCTGGAATGCAGCTTTATTGAATGAGGCGCTTGTTCCTAGTAAACTGAAGAGACACTTGGAAACAAAACATTCAGCTGTGAAGGATAAACCAAAAGAATACTTCAAGAATCTCTCGGCTCAACAACACGAACAATCAAGGAAGCTTGTGAATTACATAAAGCTGTCTGAAAAAGGATTGCTTGCAAGCTATAAGGTTGCTCAATTGTTGGCAAAACACAAGAAAGCGCAAACGGAGGCCGAATCGGTCATTGCGCCAGCGTTAGCAGTGATCGTTGAAACTATGCTTGAAACAGATGGCGCCCAAAAGGTTGAGCAAGTTCCACTATCCAATGACACAATTTCGCGCAGAATTATAGACTTGTCATTGGATTTGAAGGATCAAGTTTGCGAACACTTCGAAGCGCCTGATGTTGAATAGTCTCTGCTATGGTCTCTTCAAGTTGATGAATTTACTGGCGTTAGTGGAAAAGCTCAAATTCTGGCTTTTGTTCGATACATAAAAGATGGAAAATCGTAAACGAATACTTATTTTGCAAAGATTTAAGTATCGCGAAAGGCCAAGACATTTTTGAGTTTGTGAATGAAAACATTTTGCTCTTCAAATTACAGTGGAATAACTGTGTCAGCATGTGCACCGATGACTGTCCTTCAATGTAAGGAAAAAAGAAGGGATTCGTCACTCTGGTGCGCCAACAAAATCCAAACATCAGGATTGTTCACTGCATGATTCACAGAGAGGCGCTCGCCTCCAAATCTTTGCCAAAAAATTTGCAGTCTGTTATAAATCAAGTTATTCAAGTGGTGAATTTCATCAAGTCTCGGCCACTTCAATCTCGACTGCTCTCTTCTCTGAGGCGATGGATTAGGACTACAGAAAACTAGTATATCACGCTGAAGTTCAATGCCTTTCGAAAGGAAAGGTGTTAAAGCGTCTTGTCTAACTAAAAACTGAAGTAATTTCTTTCTTAGAGGTTGAGGAAGCAGGTTTTGAATTTTCTTTTCATGTTGAGATCTGGTGGCTGAAGATTCAATTTCTCTTCGACTTGTTGACAAATTAAATTCTCTGAACTTAAGTCTCCAAGGACCATCTGAAAAAAAATATTACTGCAACGTTCAAACTGAAGGCCTTCGATGAAAAGATGACGCTGTGGAAGAATAAGATCTCGAAAGGAGTTTTTGATTATTTTCCTTCTGTTAACGAACGTCCGTCAAAGAAGAAAACTGTCCCTCAAATTTTGAACACATTAAGCGACCTACGGTCCGCACTAAAACATTACTTCTCGTCACTTGCTGTCGACGAATATAACTGGGTGATCTATCCATTCGGAATCAACGAGACAACAAATCTTACAACTGAGGAGGAAGAACAGCTCATTGATTTACGAAACGACAAATTTTATCAGTCATTGTTTCCCGAAAAGAGCTTGGATTCGTTTTGGATCTCCATTAATAATTCATATCCTGCAATCAGCTCAAAAGTACTTGAAGTTCTGCTTTCATTTGTATCTTCGTGGTTTTGCGAAATTGGATTTTCAGCATTGACTGAAATAAAAGCCAGAAAGAGAGAGAGACTTCCTACAGTCGATGATGAAATGCGAGCTTGTTTATTTACGTTAGAGCCTCGCTTCAATTTGATTTGCTCTCGGAAGCAGACACAAGCGTCATATTGAAAACGTATGTAAAAATAACATTTAGATTTTTCTGCTATACCACAAAATCGTTAAAAAGTCTTAGAATGACACTCACGGCCAAAGCAAGCGATAGTATTGTCAATGTGCAGGTGACATTAATATCGCTTGCTCTGGCCGTGATTTTCATTATAAGGCTTTTTAATTTAACTCTTCTATGTTGCGTGTATCTAAACGTGATGCACAATGACATTATTATCGCTTGCTTTGGCCATGATTTTTGTTCTAAGGCTTTTAATACTTGCCGTATAACGTGGACCTAAAAAAAATCGTTAAGATTTTTTAGGTATGCCGCGAAA
This sequence comes from Carcinoscorpius rotundicauda, assembly GCA_011833715.1. Taxonomy (NCBI): domain Eukaryota; kingdom Metazoa; phylum Arthropoda; class Merostomata; order Xiphosura; family Limulidae; genus Carcinoscorpius; species Carcinoscorpius rotundicauda. Next base: position 22,592,347 of record CM022403.1, read on the forward strand.
ATTTTCAGATTGTCGTAGTGTGCCGCAAGTCAGAAAAGGTTGAGAACCACTGCTATATAGAAAAGAGCTCTCGAGAAGTTTGCCGCCAAATTTGAGTAATGACTATCAAGTAAGTACCAATATATATAATCTTGTTTTTCATTGGATGGTAACGGTCATGAGCTTGCTGCTTTACTGATTCACGTTAATAGAAACCCATTTTCACCGTCTACGTTTCAGAATATTTTAAAATGGATTAGTTTGTTCCTTCAAGTTATTAATGGCTTTTTGGGTGATTTTGATAAATATTCTGTGTTAATCTATAACAGTTTAAATCACCTCGCTGTCTGATGGTTAAAAACAACAGCATTAGTAATTATCTCTAACTTTATGACAAGTTTTAGCTATGTACAAGGAAGATGAATGTTTATCGACAGCTGAACTGAGACAGTTTTTACTATCTTACACAAAATTAAGTGGACTGGAAAGATATTTTAAAACTGGGAAACAAATTCACATCTCACTAATCTCTCACACACTCCTTCAGTCCTATATATACCTCAGAACTGAGATAATGTTAGAGTAAATATTGAAGAACCTATGTTTAGATTGGAGCTCATATATTCTACTGCGAATGATTATCTCCATTTGTTTTAGAGGTTTTTTGGGATGGGCTACCTGTAGAAAGTGTTTCTATTTCCAGTGCTATAAGTATTGATACCTTGAGTAACTAGAACTCTGTAGACATTTTAGAACTATTAACACATCTCTACTAACTAGCACTTTGTAGATAATTAATAACATATCTCGAGAAGTTCGCACTTTGCAAACCGCGCTTGTCCTACTATTTATTGTGCCAAAACTGAAAGTCTCAGGATTCATTGTTCGTTCCCACAGAACCACTATTCAGATAATGCTGACTAGGTGCGTCGTACAAGTTACAATTAAATCATACTTTTCGGTTACATAATACTAACTCGAGGATAGTGATAGGTACAATTAGTTTGAGATTAGGAACGGATATTTGTCTAAATCATCTCAAATAATTTGACCGAAAGAAAATAACAGCATCTTATTAGTACCGCCTTTTTGTGGCGCGTAATACGAAGCTTACATAGACATTGAAGAGTAGTTAATGTACTACACCCTGCTGACAACTACCCGCCTTAGAGACGAGAAGTTTCTACCCTCTTGACTGAATAAGTAACAAAAGGTTGACGAAATAATTCGTAGTATCGGCCATTTTAGCTGATGTTTAATAAGTCATCTCTTACAAGAAGAACATCGCTAATGAGTCACCATGACTACAACCTGTAGCTTCTGATGAATCACCATGGTTACTAGCTGTAAATACCTAATACATCACTGGGGTCAGAAACTGCAGCTTCTAGTAAGATAGGTCATGTGTACCGTTGAAAAGAAAAATATGGGTCGTGTATGTAGTTCAGTGAAAGAATAACTTACTTATTTTATTAGTTTAAAGGACAAAACAAGTTTTCTATACTCTGAAACTTAGCAACCGTTTGGGAATTCACAGTTGATTACTAACCAACTTGACACTGTTTAATTTAACCGTTCGTTTTATTTTAGAGTTCAAAACGTTCTTTTGTTGCCCGCTAAAGAAGCAATGAAAGAATGTTTTGTCTTTGAACTTGTTGATTCTCAACTAATGCTTTCTATGAAAACATCAATAATTGGTCGCATCTGTTTCACGATTATTCCGAAATGTATACTTCTTGCAGCTCACATTACTACGCCCAATTCTTCCAAACAAATAGGAAATAGCATGTGTAAACCACTAACCTCACCTGCGTAATTTGTGCCAATAAAATAAATATCTACAGTTGGAGAATGTTAAGACTTCCCGACAATCAGAACAAACATAATCTAATTAATACAAATAGCGGAGTTTTTATACTTAAATAGTTTGCACTAGAAGTGACTTGTAAAACAGAGCCGAAATAAATGTTTGTAAATTGTAACGTAACTTGTACTTTTTATCGCTAAAAATGGATTATTTGTTTTGTGACATTTGAAGAACGCTATCTAATAGCATCGAGCACAGCTCGAGGGTTGTAACACAGATAATAGTGCTATGTTCTGTATCTTAACACAGTACAAGTCCAACAAATATAGCAAAGAAATATGTATTTATCATATTGTACTTTGTCGTTAGACATCACTGTGGAAATTACTACATTTACATAATACAACATCTATATAACATGAAAAATATTACGTCTGTATAATATAACATTGGAAACTACGTGTGTATAACACGACAGAAATATTGCATCTAAATAGTACAACACAAATACTATGCCTATCTAACACAATGTAGAAATAATATTACGTCTAGATTACATTACACAACACAAAATACTACGTCTATATGACACATGAAAATACGTTTCTATAACACATTGGAGATACCGAGTTTGTAAAACACAATACAAAGATACTAAGTGTATATGACATAACATGAGAAACAACTCTTTATTTGTACTAGCATTGTTCAAATATATCGATTGCTAAATTATCATAGACGATAAAACCTTCTGTGTTCATGCAGATTTTACGTGTCACAACCAATCAGCTAACAGTAGCGTAACTTTCACCTTTTATATCTGAAGATTATAGTAGTTTCATTGGCATATTACGCAGTTATTAAGTTTTTCTTTTAAATTAATAATAAAATTGCATAAGGGAAACAGAACAACAAAGACGAATCTTTATAACAAACTATTCAAACTATGGTTAAAATTAAGTCACTTTCATAAAGGAAATACTTTGTAACTCGTATTTCGATTCTCGCTTCTAAATATACCCAAGTTTCGGCTAGAGAGTGTCAGTAGATTGTCCCCAACTAAACTACATAAACTCACAAACTATCCTATCCGTAAAAAAAACTGTTCTACGGTCAATAGAGCTAAGATATGGACACTTCTATCGTAACGTAGCAAAAATAACACTAAGGTGTTATAAGTACAATAAGTTAAAACACTATCCCATCTTAACAGTACATACAGCTAAAAAGTACATCATCCTATAATCATTGTTGCAGCAATAAGTTTTTCTCCTATCCCTGAATGCAGCCAATGTTAATACTGATATCATAAATACAGCGAAAACATTTCATTGTAAATAAAACCAAACTAGTAACTCTTCCTTATCCTATACAAAAGATTATTGTCTCGTTTCCTCTTCTGGCTTCTTTAAGCTTTAAGATAACTTTTACCAAGACGTTTCAACTTACGGCTTCTTCATAGTTATTATCGAAACTACTCTTATGTTAAAAAGACTCAATGTCGGTTCTCGTATCTTTTGTTCCATGGCGGGACAAAGTTGAATTTATAGATTTGGTTCGATTCCCGCAGCGGATATAATAAATACCGCAGTGATGCTTTTCTTTAGACAAACGGTAACTTTAAAAAGAAAAACAGTGCAAGTAATATTTATGGTTTTGTGGCTCACCCCGGAAACCAATCGGTGAATGGTATGGTTTATAACGTTAAAAACTGGATTTTTTTATATCCATGGTTGACATAGTACATATAGCTTTGTTTATTTCTGGTTGTTAAGCACTAAGCTACACTAAGTTTTGAACTTCCATAGACTTTAAAGAAAGGCTGAAACACGTTGAACGAGTAAAGAATTTTATTGGACGCTTGTAGAAGAGTATATATATAACCACGTTTAACACAAGCAGCATAATGTAATCAAATTCTTACTGTTAACACGCTTTTAACAGGTTTACCCCCTTAGCGATAGTCAACATGCTCGTGTCGCTGAAATTAAGGTTTCGATATCTGTAATGACAGGCCATTATGTAACTTTGTAATTAGTAAAAGGAAATCAAAACCTAAGAAGTTCTATTAAACGAAAGTCTTACGGTTAAAGTAACTACTTGTTGTATTGTCTAACATTGTATGACTTTATGGGAAGGTGTAAGGTAACGTGTTATTTTGAAAGTTAATACTTTCTTTGACAAGAGATCTACTCACTCTTTATGACGTAAAAGTGGGTGACAGTTCTTCTAACTGGAGGATTTCAGCCTTTGGACAGTCTCGTCACGTCGGCGTTAAGTGTCGGCGCTGGTCTATGAAAACTGGAGAGTTTCTCTGTTTTATACTGTTGTCACCAAGATATCATTCCTTCTGCGCATGTTTGATATAGCCAATCGATAGAACTTTCACTGTTGCCCTTATCTAAAAGTGAATATTCGTGTATATTGGCACAAATTTCACTGCATTGTCTCATTTCGTTCTATCTCGGTGTTTAATAATGTTCATACCAGTGCACTTCTAGTCTCTATTTACTGGTAAACCTAACATGTTGACAAAACTTGGTGTTTCTTAACCAGTCATTTGTTATCACTTAATGATAATATTTTACTCGTTTAAGTATACATTGGAGTATGACATTTTAATTGAAGTAGTAAGAATTTGAGATGAAATAATTCACTAAAGAATATTGATTGAAACTACGAAAAAAGTTACAGTAAACAAACTTACTGTAACATAAACACTGAAACAACGAAACTAATTAAAATTAAGAAAAACGTGGTGACGAGTAGCTAAGACACTGGTTAGAAAATAAAATAAAGAGTTTTAAATGATATTGTATAGTAATATATGTATATTTAGCAAACCAAATGAAACCGTGAAAACTGTATCGCTGCTAACATCGGGAATGCGTTTCTGCTTATGTTGAAAGCTAGTCTTATAACTACTTTGTGCACTTATTTGACGATCCCCGCTAGTACAGTGGTAAGTCTACGGATTTACTACGCTAAAATCAGGGGTTTGATTCCTATCGGTGGACTCAGCAGATAGCTCGATGTGGCTTTGCTATAAGAACAGCCACACACATACACACACTTCTTTGAGAAGAAAAACTTCTGTTTAAGTAACGACCTTAGGTTATCTGCTCTCTGCCCCTTACGGGTTTCTAACATTGTACGTCCGCAGACATGCCATTGGGAGACCTCTGTTAAAGGCGAATGTACATTTGAAACAAGCTTGAGGTTTGTTTGTTTTTATCTTTTAAATTATTCACGATGTTCGAGTAATTACTAAATGAAGTGATAAGGATTTAGGTATCAACCCGGAGAAATAAATTATACTTAAAACATTTGGATATTAAATATTTTATATAATAATAATAATATGTATTGCAAAATGAAATGTTGCTACGTCCTCTCAACTAAATCTTTATGGGCCTGTAATATAAGTTATGATGCCTCTTTGAGTATCATTTTTCTTCATAGAATCTTTTGCTGTTTTAGTGAAGAATCTTGTATTAAGAATGTTGTTGAAAGCTTCATTGGTAAGTTTAATAGAAATAATAACCTATTGCAAAACAATTATGAATAATAACTTGAGTGAAAACGTTTTTATTCAACGCTGTTTTGAAGTTTTCGAAACTTTATTTATTTATTTATAAAAGCCTGTAATGAAATAAATGTTTCTTTTAAAAGGCTTCGTAGAAGTTCTCTTGGATACATAATATAGAACATTATCTTTTATTAAAGCAAGCATAAACGTGTTTTGTTATACATATATAAATATTCATAGGACTATGAGTATAACATTCAGTGTGGGGCATATTAATTAACCAAAGCAAAAAGTGTAAAATAATTAATATCCTTTGAGAGAAAAATAAAGAAATATCGAGCAATTCGAAAAGTGGTCGGGCGTACTGTCTGGATATGAAAGCCGAAAAGCAGACACTAATTTGATTTATCGAAGAAATGTACAAGATATTTCTCAAGTCTCAAACGTTCTCCGTTTGCATAAATAATATATTTTTTAATATGAAAATCTAGTTCCCAGAAGACTCAATAGTCATGATATGGTTGTGTTATGGAGCCCTGCCAGCTGATTATAATGTTGTTGTGTACGAAAAGGTGGTGGCAGTAAGGGTGCTTTCTGTTATCCGCTTTCAACACCCAACTCTTAATATCCTTCCATACAGCTTCATGCTGTTAAGTAAATTGACGGTTACTGGACGCAGAAGTATCTAACTAGATTAAGTTGTAAGATCACGGGTCAAAGTTGGAAGCGGGTATAACTCAAACAGCACTTTATATCAACGTTAGGATGGTTGTAGTATAGACTTCATCTTGTAGTACAGCTATAGTAGCGGCCATTTATTTTCATTGCATCCCACTATAGAGTATTAGCGCACTCTAAGAGATAAAAGGTGTTTGTATACGTTACAGAAAAAACACAAATAAACAGACTAGATCTACTTTACAACCAATTATAAACTTTTGATATGCTTCTTAATCAAGTAGATGTGGGGGGAAATGATTAAAAACCTGGATCTGTTTCACTTTGTGTTTTTTTTTGTTTAGTATAAGAATGTGGCGTCATCTATGATGTAATTTATGTTAAACAAATATTGATCATAAGCAGCGGTAATAGGGTGAGGGGTTGTGAGTTCCCCATTAACTTGCTAGTTGTTCCAGTCTATCATCCCACAAAGTTTGGTTGAGATTGGCTCAGCGATCCAGGAGTAGTTTGATAATGAGCAAACAGACTGGTACACACATTGAACTTTATGTACATTGATTCTTTAAATATAGGAAAACAACACGAGTAGAGCAATGCGAAACAGCAGTTAGACTTTTTTCTTTCCTACAATTTTGTTTTTAAATAAAGGAAAAACAACACAAGAACGAGTATATAAATCAGCGGTGTCTTAGACTTCCTATTCGTACAAACATACTTCAAATAGATAAAAAAAATCGACTCTCGCTTTGTTGAACGTATTTCTCTGAAGTATGAGTAAACCTCGATTCTGTTGGCACTTCATGTACTCAAGCCAACACTTGTTAATTCAAGATAGGTTGAAGATCGAATTTTAAAACGAAACGAAAGACTGTAAATGATATCTGATTTCCTTGATCTTTATGACAGCATATTTATGCCTATCTGTGTATTCGGTTGATTGATTTGTTGACTGTTTTGAATTAAACACAAAGCTACACAATGGGCTATCTGTGCTCTGGCCACCACGGGTATTGAAACCCGATTTTTAGGAGTATGAGTTCGAAGACACACCGCTGTGACGCTTATGGAGGCCTTTGTGTTCGGTCTTCTTATTCGTATTAATATTTAAATTTCACTTTTCTGTTACACAGCAAAATACTTAGAGCATGGTTTGTGTGGGCTGTGAGGTGGAAGATGTGTGGAATAAAAAGTTATAAACTTAGAATTACGTCAGTCAACTTTTGTTATTGTTTTCTATGAACATGTAAGCCTAACAATAACATAAATGCCATTTCAGACCTTTGCTAATGCATTAAAATGTATTCCAAAGTAATTATATCCGATTTACAGCCATATGTTGACTTAAATGTAAGGCAGATTTACAATTTTAATAATCTGTATTGGATAGCTATAGTTGACACAGCAGAGATAGCACATTTTGTAGCTTTTCGCTTAAAAAGAGACAAACCTTGTTCAATTGTGTTGAAAATGCGAAATATTTGCCTAAACTCTAGTGTTAAGAATAGAAAATCAGAATACTTCTGTTTAACATTCTTATGTTAGTTATTTCATATTCAAAATGGAGTGCAAATTTCAAGATGTTTTTAAAAATTATGCCCCTGTAAGATGTCCTTTTGTACTGGACATTACGCCACCGAAATGAAAGCAACAATGTTTCACATATAAATTGTCATAAATAAATAGTTCCACACACAATTATTATTGAGAAACCAACTGAACTGTCTCATGAATACATCGAAATTAAAATATCACAAAAGATACATTTACGTTTAACATGTAACAGATTACCAATAGTCAGATTTAGACACAAATAAACAGACTAGATTAACTTTACAACCAATTTTAAACATTTGATATGCTTCTTAATCAAGTAGATGTAGGGGAAAAAATTTAAAACCTGAAACTGTTTCAGTTTACTAGACTTTAGAAACTCTAAAACTTTACAAATAAATAAACGAAGAAAACAGTCTGGGAATACAATAACCGTTTCGACACCCAGTTTCATGTCTCTTATTAGACTTCAGAGATTTTGATCTATATTTATTTTAGAAAAACGCCACAGTGGACAATTTCTGTGTATATTGCGCTGAATCGAAATATGTATTTTAACTTTGAACGTATGTAAAATTATCTCCCACAGAGATCTTTGAAGACTAAAATGGACGCATTAAACCACCAAAACTAGTTTCTAGTCTTCGTACCATTACTTTGTCCCAAAGGTTTGTGTTTCATTGAGTAATGTACATCGTATTATGTATGTTACACCACATTAACAGTCTCTCTGTAGAGGTTCTCCAACAATTACCAATCTTCCATGATAATCATTCTGAACCGGGACTTTAAAAAAGACAAAGCCTTAAATGAAGTATTTACATCAAAAGCTTAAATTGAGAATTTAACCATTTCACCATTGAGAATAAAAGCACGTAATAATTACGTACTACGGCACGTGTCAATTGTTTCACAGTACGTATTAATTACATATCACAGCATGTGTTAATTGTTTCACAGTACGTGTTGATGCTGCACTACAGTACGTATTAACCTGTTTAGCGTTTATTGTTGCGAAAAATGTCTTTAAAGATTATTTTAGAACAGTGAGAAATAACAATATTCATATACAAGAGTACTTTAGATATGGTGTTTACAGGCACTATGTGTTGTTATTGAAATCGATAGCGGCTCCTGGACAATTTGAAACCCATCTTTATGCAAACTGCTTGTGGCTTCCACGCGCTCAGCTTTCAAAGACAGTCCAGCTACATATCATGAGGCCGAGCGAATTCTATTCATGAATAGACAGGAAATAAAACTGGCACTGAAAATGATTGGAGCTCTGATTTTTCTTCCTTAATTTTAAGAAAAGGAAAAGGCTTTGCGTTAACACGAATATTGGATGATTTGAGAAAAATCCGACAGACAATATATTCTATAATAGATATATTTACCTCAATTCGTACTTCGATAAACATGTTCACTACATCCTGCATCAGGTGAGTCTAGTGAGAAAGACTTTATACTATATTAAGTGTTTGTTATCAGACTCTACTCAAACTAAAACCTAAATTTCGGATAAAACAGGGAAACTGGTAATGAGTCTGTCAGCCGCCACTGGTGGGCCTGAAAATCGCTGCTGTTCGATCCGTATCTATATCTTCACGGGTGTACACTCTGTGAAACCAAGTTAAGATATATGTAAAGTTCTTCTGCTCACGTATAAAAAGTTAAATCTTGCTGAAATAAGACTACAATACACTTTGTTACTGAATCTTCGCTCTACTCTCTGGTTTTATTGTTGAGGGAAATCACTAAGTGCGTCTCATATGACATGATTATTGTTTGTGTTTAGGTATTTCGTCTACAATAAGATTTGTTTTGTTCATTCATATATGTGGTAGGTGTTCCTAATTTTCAACTGACAGACTTGAAGGAAATCAGCTATCATTTGCAATAACTTTTAAAAAGTGGCTCTTTCACATAATTCTTGGTTTAGTCAGCTTTATCTGGTCTTGCTATTGAAGGGTTGAGGGTTCAACTCCCCGTCACACAGAACATGTACCACACCCTGCCGGCGTTTTAATGTGACGGTCAATACGATTTGTTAGCAAAAAAATAACCCAAGAGTTGGCGGTGAGTGTTGATAACTCGCTGTCTTCTCTCTAGTCTTACACTACTGAGTTAGGGACGAATAGCCTAGATAGTCCTCGTGTAGCTTGGTGCGAAGTTCAAACTAATCATTATGATAATATTCTTTGTCTTGTCAACTGAGGACCATTGACGACATACAAAACGTCACCAATCAGTTCAGATGTTCCGGCATTGTTTTATTTTCCTTTGAAAAATCGAATACTGGAAAACCTTGGTTTGTCTCTCAAGAAAGTAAAAACAGCTGATTTGCTGGGCCTTCTGAAAGCTCTTCAAGAAAGGCCACACCCTGAATCTCAACCACGCCTCTTATTTCTGTTAAGTCTAACTTGTCGCATGCTACAAATTAAAACTTAATATCGCGCGTCAGTTTTCTATCTAATGCTATGCTGGGTTATAGAGTATCTTTTAATTAGACAGACAGCTCTCGAGCCCACTCATCTTTCCTATTTTACCAAGACTAAAAATTACGATATTAACAAAGTCAATACATTTTCAAACGTCTAATATCAAACTGAATAATTTATAATCTCACTGTATCAGTGGTTATCTTAGCTAGGATAGAAACACTGTTGATGAATGCAGTGTTACTAATAATACCGATAACAATAGTTACGAAAATGGTTTTAAATATTTCATGCCATATTCGACTTATCTTCTAGGTGTTTCTACCCTACTAAGTGGAATTATTTTACAGTTGAGCTTAACTTATTTATTAAGAGTAAACACTCATAGCGGGAATATAAGAATATTGCAAACTTCAGTCCAACCTCTAGCGTCACTCTTTTTAAGAGCAATTGATACTTAAGAGAATGAAGAGTTCCTTACTTTCTGCTGTGCAAGTCATATAATGTATATGTTCTCCTCCTGACCGATTGTGGAAAGCTTTCTTAAAGATGACATAGATACTCTGTGGTTTCTATCTTCTGTTCGTGTCTCGCACAATGCAACGTTCAGAACGACGCCATTAACAAGGTATTGTATTATGGATTGTCTCAGAAGTTCGTCTTAAGTGTTAAGCTCCTCTTACAAGTGTCAATCGAGTAGATTTATTTTTAACTTTATGGAATACTTAAACAAGTTTCTTTTGAAGATAGGTTGTCACTTTAAGTACGACTGAAACCACGACAAAATTAGATTTTTTGATGAATATACTACAAACTTCAAGACAGGACTCTATTTCGGAGTGAAGATTTTTTAGCTACAGAAACTTTAAATAACGAAAATATTTATGTTGCAACGTTATACGGTAGACCACGCATACCTTATTCAAATGGATTAATTTTTATAATTTAAAGAAAATTTGGTATTGTAAAAAGTTAAAACAGTTATTGATTCCATGTTATCCTGCATCAAAACATGTCCGTGTAATAAGAGCGCAGATAGCCATCATGTAGCTTTTCGCGAAATTCAAAACGAACAAAAATAAAATCAGTATAATTTCTAGTAAAGTGATAGTTGATATCTGTACGTCTCGACATTGGTCTCTTTATGAAAGTTGACATCTTTATCGTTATTACAAAAGTAGTTTCTAACACGTCGGCTTCGTCGTTACTGTTGTTACTTTACTGTCTATAAATACTGCTGTATTAAACTTATTACTTCACGATATGTTCGCGTGTTATTGTTAGTATTTCACGAACTCTCCTCTTGTGTATTTGTTTGGTCTTGCCCCCAGCGGCTCAGCGGTATGTCTGCGGACTTACACGCTAAAATCCGGGTTTCGATACCCGTGGTGGGCAGAGCACAGATAGCCCATTGTGTAGCTTTGTGCTTAATTCAAAACAAACAAACAAAATTGTTTGGTCTTTGAATGTATAAAACAAATAACTCTCGACTTTGAAGGTTCTGGACGGTTTCCTCTCGGTATTAATCGACTGAGAAATGATTCTCCAAGCGAATAACACTGATTATTAAAAGAGTCTTGTCACCATCCGATTATTGCTGTATTTGTAAATCATAGTAGTTTTAGAACACAGAACACTCTCTATGTTGGTTATAGTTTATACAACATTTTTTTGTAGTAGTTTGAGTGATTCATCAAAGTTGAACGTATGTGTTTAAAGCTGCTGATTTTGATATGTTTCATGTTAAACATTTTATACATTAATGGAAAAATGTTTGGAATTATTTGATAAAACTATTTTACAGTAGAATACACTGCACTAGAATTTTTTTTTGAAAAATTTTGCTTTCTGAAAAGTGTTTTTTGCTGATTGTGACAGGTACCGTGTGGATTTGCACGAATATACTTTTGGGTTTGCTTGATCGCCTAGGAACTCTGAGAAATAGACAGTTAACTGTTTAACGGCAATAACTTATTTAATTGCGTTTGTTTCTAATACGCTATTATTTTCGACAGAATTGTTTTGCTCCTGATTTTCGTTTGTTATCAATGTCCGGTGCATCACGTTGCAGTGTCCAACAGTAATCAGCAAGCAATGACGGATTCCAGTTGCCCTGATATTGTTTTTTCCATTGTAGCAATGTCCTGGTGAATCCTTTCACCGTGTTTGTCACTGACAGAACCGAGATTTGCGGGGAAGAAATCCAAGTGTGAGTGGAGGAAATGAATCTAGAGTAATATGTTGAAATTTATTGTTTTGTATGCTTTGAGAAGTTTGTCTACCAGCTAAATATAATGTGGAGCTCTGTAATTGCCAAGAAAATTCTCATCAACGTCTTTGAAGGTTTTCCAGGCAATCTTTTCCGGCCCAACTAACAGATCTTTGAACCGCTTGTCACTCGCAACATGTCTGATCTGAGGGCCAACAAAAATGAAATTAATGAACAAAGAAGGCGAAGGTTTTCGTTATTTAAGACGGATATTCCCAAATTTCACGTAAGTCCCAATTTTATGTGAAGAGGAGGCAAAAAAAATCTTTGCCGGGTCGACAAGCGGTTCATGCACCACATTTTTTTGTCCTGTAACTAACTTTTCACAGAGTGGTCAGCTGTGTCTAGAATAATGTGACTCTTTGGCATGACTGTCTTTATCACAGAGGAAACAACAGTACTTTGTATAGCCGAGCTGCAGTCTCAGTAACAGAGCAACGACTTTCAAATCTCCACAGATTCTCCATTTGTACTTACTGTGCTGGGTGTGCTTCAGCAACATTTCCATGTTCTCGTAGGTTTCTTTCATGTGTGCTGCATAGCCAAAAGGTATTGAAGGGTGAACGTTGTTATTGTGTAACAGAACAGCTTTGAGGCTTAACATCGATGAATCAATAAAGTGACGCCACTCTTGTGGGTCATGATCACAACCCAAAGCAGTGAACAATCCTTCAATGTCAACACAGAAACAGACTGTCAACTTGTGCAAAGAATTTGGTTATATCATTTTTGTGGCTTCGAAAAACAGTAATTTTCGCACCTGGTGACAGCAAACACCATTCCTGTAGTCCTGAACCCAGCAGATCGTGTAATTTTGACTATGTTATGAGATGTGGATCGTCTGAGGAGCACAGTTCAAAATCCGGATCAATGTCACTGCCAGTTCCCTGCATTGCAGTTTCTTCATCTGGTTCGTCTGAGGTCCGTTCCTCTGGTGGTTTTGGAATTGGAAGACTGACTAATGTGTCTGGTTTCTCTGCCAAAAACAAGTCAGTTGAATACCCTAATCTGCCTTCAGCAATGAGACCCGTGCCACATGACGACAAATAGAAGTAACAGTCCGTCACATTGTCTTTCTGTACTCGCTATATCATCAGGACGGCAAACAGCATTTTGCATTTGAGTGCATCTGAGCTAAGCTCTCAGACAAACAGCACATGTCACACAACAAATATGAGGCGCCCATTCCTGGTTTTGATCACCAATTTTACAGCCGAAGAACAGATGATATGTCTTCTTTACAAGAGCAGTCATTGAGCGTCTTTGATGAACGAGCGTATACTCGTCGTTAATATAGCAAAATCATGAATGTATCGCGGCTATTACGACATTGATGAGACATATTGACCGACACCAATCGATCTATAAAACGTCTATTACATCTAACATACTTGTTACAGTGCTACTGAGGCAATGCTACATTCTGAAACAATACGTACACACTATAAGGTTTATATTAATCCAATGAGCAGCATCTGTGCATACAAGCCACTTTTATAGCCTGTTGAGACAGTGTGAAGCTGGCTCCGGCCTGCTCGAGCTGCGTACTTCGACATAACAGCTTTCACCTTGGCCTAATTTCATGCCTGGAATGCCCATACTGCACAAAACATTGTTCACAGGTCTCGTGCAGAAACGAAAATTTTCGGACACAAATATAAGAAAAAACATGACAAAACTGAAGATTTCGATGAAACTGTACGTGATGGGCAAATATGCTTGTGATTTTCGTGATCAGCAGCCAAAAATCTATTAGGAACAACCAACAGTATTCAAGAAGCAAAAACTGTTGTGCAGTGATATCATTAAGGTGCTTTCTATGATACTGACAATTATATACCTTTTGTTCAGCTGTTGTTGAAAATACCAATCATAATACCCGAAAGTATTTATTTGTAAGATATCTGTGGTATCATGAAAATGCATGCGGTAACACCAGCACCTAGTTTAGTATCTGTTTAAATACATAAAGGACGTCGAGATAAACAATCTGATGTAAAGGTTTTGTGCCAGAGAATTAAGACAGTACACCGTGTACTTAATACGATAAAAATTGTTCCGGTTTTAACCCTAATCTGATCCTTGCCACACTGGGTTCAACACATTAAATTGACCCTTTCCACGTCGGTTTCAACACTGTTTGTTTGTTTTGGAATTTCGCACAAAGCTACTCGAGGGCTATCTATGCTAGCCGTCCCTAATTTTGCAGTGTAAGACTAGAGGGAAGGCAGCTAGTCATCACCACCCACCGCCAACTCTTGGGTTACTCTTTTACCAACGAATAGTGGGATTGACCGTAACATAACGCCCCCACGGCTGGGAGGGCGAGCATGTTTGGCGCGACTCGGACGCGAACCCGCGACCCTCAGATTACGTTGTTGTTGTTTTTAATTAAGCACAAAGCTACACAATGGGCTATCTGTGCTCTGCCCACCACGGGTATCGAAACCCGGATTTTAGCGTGTAAGTCCGCAGACATACCGCTGAGCCACTGGGGGGCCCCTCAGATTACAAAGCGCACGCCTTAACGCGCTAGGCCATGCCAGGCCCGGTTTCAACACATCAAACTGATATTGGTAACACCAGTTTTAACCCGTTAACTTAAGCTTGTCTGTGCGATTCTAACACATTAAATTAATTTTTTCCACATCGGTTTTAACACGTTAAATGACAGACGCTCGCTGCTGTACTCACCTCGATAATATTCGTCTGGATAGGATCTGAAACTGGACTTCAAATACACTAGTTTGTTAAGTAGGTCTACCTATTTTACTTTGCTTTTGTAAACAATTTACTGGAGATATTTAAGAGAGAGAATGTAAATAATCTTTATATTGAATGTTAACAATGAAAGATCGTCTGTGATCAACCAGACGTGTAATAACCCAGACCAATAGTTCAGGTTGCTGTTGACATTTGTCATCAGGATAAACTTCTGTTAATGGAACTGCGGAAGTAAAATCCATGTGGTAGTAGGAGAAACATCAGTCACAAAGAAATCGATTATAAAAATCACCTAGAGATAGAGAGTGGGACAGATGTCTGAATCATACAGCTGTCTAATCAATTCCTAGCATCGGGCCTTACTGTTTATCTGTGCGCAGAGATAAATAAAAATTGATTTTACTTTCTGTCATATTCATACTTATCAGATGGAGTTATCTGAAACATTTGATACGACATTGGTAAGTTTTGGTTCCAGTATCTTTCAAGTGTATATCCAAAAGTTGCGAAGAAACTGACACAATTAAGTTTATCGAAGTGGCATGAGAGCAATTAAAACTACAGGTAGCATTGCTAAAGAGCTGGGGGCTCACGTGATGTAGGCACGTGGTAGTGTAATAGATGTCACATGACTTTAAATGTTAACGACTATGTTCATCGAGTAGCTATTTAAATTACTAACAGAATGTTAGTATTACACAGCTGTGAAACTGTATTTCAGGTAGTCTTTCATATCAAGTTGTCAGGTAATGTTCCATATGGAAATGTGAAATCGTTGCTTTATTTTGGATAAATATAATGCTTTGAAATGCTATACAGGTATTCATATAATGTTGACTAGCGCTATACGTCTGTTCATGTAATCTAACAAATGCTATACGAATGGATATTTTTTAATATAAACTACATAAGGGCTGGTGTCGTCTTTCATAAATTACACTGTATCATGTTTAGTATCGACTTTTATCAAGGGTACTATATTGTGTCTACTGTCATCCTTTATGAATGATACTGTATGGTATCTAATATTGTCACAATACTTCGCCAAATATTGATAAAAAGAATCCTAATTAGAACCAATGGGCCTTAGGACCAATGGTGTTTTTAGAACTTAAGAATAGTCCCATGAAAGTTTACATAATATATTCCTAGTTAGTTCATACATCAGATGTTTTTTTGTTCTACTTTTCCACAGACAAATATCAAATGGAATACATTTAGCTATTACCAACACACGAATACAATGTTGTATGATTTATCACACAAGTACCAGATGGTATGACTTACCATCATATAACTACAAGATTGTATAACTTATTACACATCTACAAGAAATTCTCTTCCCACTAAATCGAAAACGTATTTACTCATATTGAATATTTTTATCACCTAAAAAGTGGAGTTTGAAGCTCTATCAGCTGCCATTAGTTCGTTTAGGCTCTCTGTAAAATGCTACACTTTTACGAAACTAATTGAACTAGTATAATGTTAAACTAAATCGATATACTTACAAAACTTACTAGGGTAGCATTCTGTGAGTGACCAGCTAGTCAAGGTGTATGAATCTTGTAATGAGTGAACAGCTTGTCAATTAGTGTGAATCACACTAATGTATGAATGATTTTATAAGCGGCCTATCTATAACGTGTTTATTTGCTTTAGACGTCTTTAAACAACGTTGATATTGTTGTTCTAACTGAAAGCACTTTCTCCAAACAGCTTAAATACTTTAAAGTCTAACTTCCTCATCTCTGTCACGCACAGAAACGCTGCTTCAGACATATATCTAATCAATGTGTACCATAGTAAAGATGAAAACCCTTTCGTTTTAATGCTTTAACTTGGTGGACGTTTTCTGAAACTTTTTAAGCTGATCGTCATCTATCTATCGCATCAACTGGTAAACACTTCACACAGTAAAAGTCTAGAAATTCTTTAGCGTTCATCTAATGGTATTTTTATCCTTTCAAATTATATACGATAAAGGTATATAACTTTTACCGTTTCCTTAGTGGGTATTAGAAAGCACAGTAAAAAAAGTTTTCTGAGCTATGTGTAACATCTCGCAAAATATATTGGATTTTATACCTTCGTGTGTTTCATTACATGTAATTCTCGAACGATCTGTACCACATCTGTCTAAACCCCACGTTAAAACGAAGTTTCTGGTATTGATAAGATGTTAAATGTGTTTTTTACCCTCTTGTTTCCTGGTAATTAATAGCAGGCATGCGGTTGAGGGAATGCTTATTACGTGTTTTGAAGGCGGCACCAGAAATTTTCTTTATTGGCCTAAAAACTAGATCCGTTCGTTTATACGAAAGTGTATTTGAGTGTATTAAAAAGTTATTTTTTTCTTAAAGCAACATTATTCAATGCTCACAGCTACATTGTTCAAAACTTACAATAACGCAAGGTAACACTGACCATTCTTGTGACCAAGAAATGTTTCTCTACCTCGTAACAACTGACTTAGACCTAGTTATTGAAAGAAGCATTAACGTTACACGGTGAGAGAAGCCATATTTTATTACAGAAAAAGCAATGACTACCTTTTCATACCTAAGTTGTTTTCCCAATAGTAAACAATGAATAAAAACTGATTTTACTCAATTTACTAATCGTGAATATAATTTTCAAATATTTATATAAAGTATGAATGTGTGCCTCTCTCTATGGTTCTCTTCGTATGCACAGCCACATCTTTAAAGTTACAAACTCCAAACACGATATGGCCGTAAATAGTAACCAATGTAACAGTTTTTGACAAATAGTATGACCAGTAAGTACTAAGCGAAAATGGTGTGATGTTTTCGGTAATATGTGATCAAGAGAGCAATGATAAATTTTTCTCTGTATGAAGATTTCTAACCGTTCTATCCAAGATTTAAAACTACTCCAAACTTCGTGCAGCTTTCATTTGCTTCTATTCTTATCTCTTCGTCACTCCTCATAGCAGGACCAAAAATACGGTGTACAAAGAAACTTCACAATATATCAGTATATTAGAATGTGAATAAAGAATCAAATCACTTAGTCATTTTCAACCAAGCAACGTCGACTATTCTGGTATTAAAAATGAAGAAAAAATAGCTCTTTGAAATTCAGTTCTCTTCAAACAGCATCACTTCGTTATTTGCTGAAAGTCGTTGACGTGAACAGAAATGGAAATTTCTTAGCACAAAATGATATTTTTGGTTTTACCTGAAGACCACATTATCTAACTGTAAGTGAAATGACATATTTGACATAAATATACCGCATTTCCTCTCTTCCCTCGTCCGTAATATGATTTCAAGTTTTATCTTGTGTTCCGTTTGAAGTCCGGATAACAAAGGCAACGGATGCAACTCTCTGAATACGAATGTGAGTCTGTGACGTAAATTTTAAGGAGCGACGTGTACCAACTGTAGCATTGAATTTTTTGTTGATGGTTTTTGGCGCTCAAAGAAATTGTAAAAAGGAAACTGCTTTCCTGTTAATTTTCGTTGGAGATTCTCAGCGAAAGCGTATCCATCCTTTTGCCGAGCCATGCGTGTTTTGATAGTAAAAGTTTTGCGCTTCTACAGGAGAAAATTAGAAAGTTAAAATTACTCTTTCAATTAAAGGAGTTTAAGAATAGTTAAATGTGTTATACTAAAACGATTTTTGAGTCTCACCACGTCGTTAAAGTACACGTCAATCATTAACATGATTTTGTGGCCTAAAATGTGACATCACTGACATGGTCTCAGAATGTTGACTTTTCTAAGATACAATGTACATAAATAAACAAGTGGTTGGAGAATCGAATAGAAAGATAAGTATATAAAAATGTTCTCATTAACATAACGAAACAGAACAAGCCTAGTGTAATAAATTTAATATGTCTGTGTGTGTTGTACTGTACGTGTGCAATATCTATCTACTTACACGTCTTCTCTGTAGTATCTATATTACCTTCCATGTCATCTTATGTTTGTTAGGACATCTTTTTATAAAACTATCACTGTTTATCCCTGTATATTCGAGAACCATCTCTTACAACAGAACAAAACGAGGATTTTATCAAACTGACTAATGTACAGCTACTGTCCTTTAAATCAAATAGTAGCAACACGAGGGTTTTATCAAACTGACAGACACAAAACTACTGTCCTGTGTTAAGGTATTTAACAATTACAACGGAAGGTCTTACGCCAAACGGCTACTCTGTCATATAGCTCAATTTTCTGTTTTTTCCGTATATTTATATAGATATCGACATCTAGCGTTTATTTCATCATAACGATAGAATTTTTGCTAAGTAGACGTTCGTTTCTTTATTACTCAGCACGTTCTAGATAAAATGTAATCTTTACTCTTGAAAACGTAATACACGTGTGTTTAGATATATACGTATGTGTATGTCAGTTTATTGTATGCACAATTGAGATGTGTTAAAGTTGAACTGTGAAACTAGTCCTCTCCAAAGCTTGAACTTAAATTGGATTATAATAAGTTTTTTTTTTCGTCGTGACTGCTAATAACTGAAATGATGTGTTATCATTTCAAAGATATACAGAAGCCCCCCTAGTGGTTCAGCGGTGAGTCTGAGGGCTTACAACCTGGTTTCTAAACTCCTGGTGGGCACAGCATAGATTGGACTTGTAAAGCTTTATGTTTAGTAACAAACGAAGTTTCAGATCTCTCACGTCTTTTCTCTTTAATTATTTTCTCCACATTTCTTCAAGAGAAAACTTCGCGCATCAATTAAGATTTTTTGTTTTTCAACTTTTGGCCCACGAACGTTTAGGCACCAGTTCAGCCAGCTACAGACTGTCAGTATTTCACTACATTTGTTCAAGTATGGAACATGAAACTGTCAGTTTTTTTCATAGTTAAAATTGTATTAGGTAGGTTAGTTTACAATGCAAATATTTTTCTGTTATCTAGGGCCCGGCACGGCTAGGTGGTTAAGGCACTCGACTCGTACTCTGAGGGTGGCGGGTTTGAACTCCCGTCACACCAAACAGACTCGCCCTTTCAGTCTGGAGGTTATAATGTGATGGTCAATTCGATTATTTGGTAAAAATGTAGCCCACGAATTGGAGGTGGATGATGATTAGCTGCCCTCTCTGTAGTCTTAAACCAATAAATTAGGGACGCCTAGCGCAGATAGCTCCCGTGTATCTTTGCGCGAAATTTAAACTAAACTATTTTCTGGTAATTAATTTTATATTTATCGCGAGCATATCTGCTCTGAACATTTGAAATTTATATTTTCCCACAGGCAGTGTATACAGTTATCTTAAGTGAAGAAGAAAAATAGGTTTCTTGAAATTAGACTGACTTTTGGTTTGTTTGTTTTTTTAATTTTGCGCAAAGCTACACTAGGGCTATCTGCGATAGCTGTCTATAATTTAGTAGTGTAAAACTACAGGGTGGTCGCTAGAAAAGCGGAAAATTTGAGGGTCAGATAAGATCATGAATAAAATGCATGCTTACTTATTTCTATTTTGATTTCTTTACATCATGAATAAAATGCATGATTTTAATAATTTTGAGCATCTATGAGTGTAATATAACATATGCCTTTAAAAAACTTTGTAAAAATAAATAGCTGTTTGACAAATTTTCCGCTTTTCTAGCGACCACCCTGTAGAAGGAAGGCAGCTAGTCATCACAACCCACCGTGAACTCTCAGGCTAGTCTCTTACCGTCACATTATAATGCCCCCACTGAAAGGGCTAGCATGTTTGGTGTGTCAAGCGCCTTAACCGTGTCGTTTTGCAGGGCCCTGACTCTTGAACTTTCAGAAATGTTTTCAGTAACAAACGTAGATTTATTTAATTTTTTTGTCTTTGTGTAATATGTTGCATCTCCAATTTTCTTGTAGTTGGATAAAAGACGTAATATCATTTTCACTTTACAAACATCTTCTCAGTATTGTCATAATCAAATCTATTTCGAAATTTTCCTTTTTGCTTGTAGGATATAATGATCAAGATTTTAATTCACATAGTGTAATGATAAGGAGTGAAAAAGGTCCTCTTTATAGTTCATATCATCGATAAGAGATAGTAAGAGCAGCAACACTAACCTTAAACCAGTTGTAACGTAAGAAAACTTACAGATGCTGTACATGAACAACTCTGACCAGGCCTAACTCTAAACCAGTTGTAACGTAAGAAAACCTACAGATGCTGTACATGAACAACTCTGACCAGGCCTAACTCTAAACCAGTTGTAACGTAAGAAAACCTACAGATGCTGTACATGAACAACTCTGACCAGGCCTAACTCTAAACCAGTTGTAACGTAAGAAAACCTACAGATGCTGTACATGAACAACTCTGACCAGGCCTAACTCTAAACCAGTTGTAACCGAAAACGGATAGAAAAAAACTACAATCTATATAAAACGTTTTTGCTCCTTAATCTATATTTTAACATCTATTTTATTTAGTAAATGACGTATGTGTAACAGATTACTAGGATGTTTTGTGTTCGGATGAAAAAATTACCGCTACGACTACTAGAGGGCACTATGCCACTAGTGTACAAGAAAGTAGAGAAATATCAAACAACCTAATCAGTTCAGTATCATTAAGCTGTCGCATCCCTCGAATAACTATGTTAATAAAATTTCCTGAATAATAAATGTACTCAGCATTCTCTACTGAATTGCTTCTTTGTTTTTTAGATGATAATTTTACATCTGTGTGTATTGTGTTTCTCCACAAGAATGGTTTGTTAGGTATCCATTACATTTTTCTCCGCCATTCCTACCTTATACCGTTTTTTTAAAGGTTCTTTATTTTCAGGTGGTTTTTATACAAGGTTATTTTAAATTGAATAAAAAAATATTCATTTCGTTTACTTTAATCAATCCCATTTCTCTGATGATAAGAGACAATAACATTTCTGACGAACCATGGTTTTTGCTCTCACGGTACACAGTCTTAATGAAATGACAAAAGTGCAAAGTCAACAAAACTTCGTTTGTCAGATTACTTCTTGTTTCCATATTAGAGGCTAGGTTTCCATTTTTATGTTCTCACAAACACTAAATTCGTGAAGTAATCTCTGAAGCTGGTTTGTTTTGGTAACAATTCACGCCTAGTTACGACACACCACAAGTTGTTATTATAATAAAGAATAAGTGAAAAAAATTAATTCAAGAAACTTCGTAAGAGGAAGTTAATAATATATTTTTTATACTTATCAAAATTATTATTAAACTTTTCTGTTCTAAACTTATGAGCTATCGACGTTGAAGAACTACTGAGCCAACGAATTGTTTTTATTACTTTGATAAAATATCAAGACATTTTTAGATGTTCCGTAAGAAAAGTCGCTTTTTATATATTTAGGTGTTTCTTTTTCTCTTGTATGTTCCCGAGACTTCATCTGGGCCTAATTTTTGTATGATGTTTATGTTCGTGAGATTGCTAACTTTTTCGTTCCCTAAAGGGGCGAGATATTATCTTTTTGTCCTTGTTTTTTTGTGTTTTCTAGTGTTCTTATCTGTAGTATTGGCATGCACAGGTGAACTATTGTTATGTATAAAGCGTTTAGAATGCCATCTTTTTGTTTATATTATTGTTTCAAATTTCAAACCAATAAAATATGTTGTTATTCAGGCAGAAATTTCTAGAATTAGTTAGATCAATCATATGTTTATAAATAGAATGTATGTCGGCCTGGAGTCTAGACGGCGAGTCTCGTGCAAAAACAGACATGCGCAGATTACTCTGGAACTCTGTGGAAGTTACGCGATTGTTGGAGAACACAGTAAGCCTACTAGTATAAAATCAGACGGTGACGCGAGGAGAAAAAAAAGAAGAGTCAGTCATTCGTTTGAGAAATTTTCAACGTTTGCTGTGTGTTTATTCAACTTGGATTTGTTGACTGGAGCGAGATCTACAAAAACTGTGATTTTATTTTATCAATCTTTACGATTCATTCGAATTACTGGTTATGCTGAAGGTCAACACGTATAGGACCGTTTAGGGGAAACCGGAGTAAATTGGAAAACGACAAATTTGAGACATTCATCGAAAACATCGTAAAAAGAACTTCGTCAAATTTATTGGACTGTGAATTGTTTCTGGACTTCTCCATTCAAACTTCGAAATTTCTTCGTGGGACCAAATTAACACCCTAGACTGGAATTTTGGATTTCTGATCTGGACTTTTGGACTTTCATTCTAGATCATTATATTGGACACAGGCCAGTACCATTTTGTATTGTAATTAATTCTGAAAGTTGAAACTGAATATCTGTCGTTGTTATTATATAATTTATGTTATATCTGTTACATATATAATAGCTTATTGTAATAAATTATATAAGCTGTTATCTGTGTCTTTCTGTTGCATTCAGTCTACATACATAAAAAACGTAACAACTATCAAGTAACGTATCCTTACACACTTCATTATGATATAAATTATTACATTCTATATAGTGACTTAACAAACCCCACACTCT
Source organism: Carcinoscorpius rotundicauda (assembly GCA_011833715.1). Taxonomy (NCBI): domain Eukaryota; kingdom Metazoa; phylum Arthropoda; class Merostomata; order Xiphosura; family Limulidae; genus Carcinoscorpius; species Carcinoscorpius rotundicauda. The sequence continues at coordinate 22,615,783 of CM022403.1, forward strand.
TATTCTTTCTGAAAACCTTATTCCTACGAGAAAGTACATGATATACCCTAATTAGATGACCTCGGACTTCCCAACGGTTGTAACTTGTGGCTAAGAATTTCAACTTCTTCATTACAAGTCAATCCACTTAACTATTAAACTAATGAACTAGTTTTTCAGGCCACGTTAACAAAATAAAATAATAAACGTTCTTCTGTAATTATACAGCATAACAGTACATGAAGTGTCAAATTTCCGAGAAAGTAATCACGTCAGCACCAAAGCTTGATTCAGATTTAGTATGGTGCCTTTTACTCCTCATGGAATACCAAAAACCATTGCATTTTTCAGCAAAATACTAAAAATTTAATGCATTTTAATATCTGTAAAAATAAACTAATAATTTGTCTTTTTTCCCGTCTGCTAGTAACGTTCTAACATGTCGTAGGTTTCTCTTAATTCTAATACAATTACCTTACGCTTTATCACCTTTGGTTTAGCTTTATTAACATAATTTTTTTTTCTTAAACAGCAGTTTTAAACTTTCTGATGAATCGACTTTCTTACATCATGAGGCCTGGCATGGCCGAGCGCGTTAAGGCGTGCACTCGTAATCCGAGGGTCGCGGGTTCGCGCCCGAGTCGCGCTAAACATGCTCGCCCTCACAGCCGTGGGGGTGTATAATGTGACGGTCAATCCCACTATTCGTTTGTAAAAGAGTAGCCCAAGAGTTGGCGGTGGGTGGTGATGACTAGCTGCCTTCCCTCTAGTCTTACACTGCTAAATTAGGAACGGCTAGCACAGATAGCCCTCGAGTAGCTTTGTGCGAAATTCCAAAAACAAACAAAACAAATTCTTACATCACCATTATAGGACATACATTAGTTGCTTAATTAGCCAACTCGTAGAAACACCTCATCTGCATTAGCAGAGCTTTTTAGCTTCCTCTAGTGACTTCCTTTATCATCCACTAGGTGCAATTACTCTCGGCAACAGATCGTTATGAGAACCATGGTGCCTGATAAATATTGCATACATAATCTTAAGCCAGGAAAAACAAATCAACAGTTTTCTCTTTTATCCAAGTGACAGCTAAAAACTAAAGTTTTTATAAATTTTCGTGAGCTAGTAAAGATCACTATTTTGGGGGGACAAGAGAGAAGTGCTATTTGAAAAATTAATTCCATATATTTTACTTGGTAGATGAGCTGTAGCCATAAAGCAAAAGGAACAGATACTATAAGACGGATATAGGTGAGAAGCGTTGACAGTATCTACACTGGAACGAAGTTTGTTTGTTTTGAATTTCGCACAAATCGACACGAGGGCTATCTGCTCTAGCCGTCCCTAATTTAGCAGTGTACGACTAGAATGAAAGCAACTAGTCATCGCCATCCACTAATTCTTTGACTACTCTTTTACCAACGAATAGTGGGATTGACCGTACCATTATAAGGGATTGACCATAACATTATTACGTCCGTACGGCCGAAAGGGCAAGCTTGTTTGGTGTGACAGAGATTTGAACCTGTGACCATGAAGGATAATTTCCCATGTTCTCCATTTATGGAAGCATTGCTAACATACAAATTAAAAACATTGCATAAAACATTTCTGACAAGCAAGAACAGATACCATTAACAATACCAAAATTCCGATTTTGAAAGCTTATTGTTACCCGAGTGAACAAACAATGAAAGAACTGATACCATATGATAAAAAGAGATACTATTTGAAACGTAGTTTTGGAGTTAACAGTTTAAATGAGCAGAAAATGAATTGTTTCTTACAACACGGTTCACATCTTCCTGACCGGTCTTGTATATCCTGCAAAAAGGAAAAGAGGAAAGTGTTTACAGAATTTACTTCTACAACGTACTTTAAATTATACAACTTTTATGTGGGTTTACGTCTTTATAATGAGTTTTTATAGTTTAATTATTTTAAATTACAAGTTAACCAGGGTTGGTTTTCACACTAATAATTTATTCAAACTTACATCGACACGTCTAATATTGTTTGTTTCTTTGAATTTTGTGCGAAAATGCACGAGGGCTATCTGTGCTAGCCGTTCTTAATTTAGCAATGTAAGACTAAATGGAAAGCAGCTAGTCATAACCACCCACCGAAAACTCTTGGGTTACGCTTTTATCAACGAAAAGTAGGATTTACCGCCATATCATAAAGCCCCCACGGCTGAAAGGATGAGCATGCTTGGTTTAAGAAGTATTCGAACCCGCGACCCTCAGATTACGAGTCGAGTGTCCTAACCAGCTGGTCATACTGGGCCTTTCTGATATTGTAAAGTTGACTTCTAACATGACAACTAAAAACAAAGACGTAAAGAAAACATTTCATTTGACTGTCGAAAGATTGGTATAAAATATTGATTCTGCCTTTATAAAGTTATCGTACCAAGTAGTCAATACTTGAACATAATTATTGATCAGTTATTATTTTAATAACTACTTATTAATTTCTATCTATCTTGAGTAGTTGTTGTCTTCAGGTAAATTCACTTTTAATGGCAGAACAGCCACTAAAACTGTTTTTGAACAGTGTTAATAAATCATATTACACAAACACTTTACATTTATGATTTATGCAGCTATTTAAAAAACAAACTGTAATTGGAAAGGCAATTTTTATCACGCGATGTACAATCCTCAATTTCGCGAAATATTTATCCTGTATTTACGTAAATTTGTAATAGGGTCACGATTTTCCGGTTTCACCTCCGTTTCCTGTCGCAGAGTACTTTTTCTCAATTCTCAGGGTACAGATATGGCTTCATGAATACGTCACGCGCGGATCTAATGCACTTGGGTCACGGGTAATCGGTTAATGCTATTAACTTTTTTTTTCTTTTATGCCCTTTCATAGATTGTCTTTCTCTTGTTTGTTAATCTTCGATGAATGCGGTGTTCTAACACATTTAATGTTATGTTTATTTCAGTTTTAAACTACAAGTTACTACTGCTTTATATTGAACAATAAGAAAAAAGGCTTGAAACTGAAAAGATTTTTCTGAAGTGAATGAAGTAATTTAAGCCAATATTAAAAGTTTTAAAACACATCTTTAAAAAGACTTAACCAATATTTAATAGTTGTTTAGTTCTATTGTTAAATATTTAAAACCTGATATAGATTTAGATGTATACACAAATTAAATTTTCTTGGATTCTTTAACAACGTATAATTAGATAGATTTGACAGCTTTTTCACAAATTAAGAGATTGGTTCTTTATTATTGCTTATTCCAGTACCCTGTAGTTCTGGAATAAGGTTAAGAACATTTGTTCTTACACCTTAAATAATCTAAAATTCACTACAACAATTAAAGAGAGGAAAGAAATTAGACAGATCCTAAGTTCTGAGTTATGTTAAATACACAACCAACATGTTATCTTTCTACTGCTCAATGCGAATTTTAAAACCCAATTTTTAGCGTTAATATTTAGTAATCATTTTAAAATAACTCTACAAATAAAAGCATTTGTGAAGATATGGTTTTCGCATATACAACATGTTTGATATTGTCCAAACTAATAAAAAATCTAATCAATTTTCTCACTATAATGGATATATTTCAATCATGAAAGCCTTTTTCTTTTCAAATTATTATCTAAATCGGTTTGAAATAACAAAATTTACATTGTAGAGTATGGTATACTGATCTTAGTTAACTCATCTCATATGTAAACTTATCTATAAATAATTTTATGACAGAACATTTCATTCTTTTCATAGTAACCTGTGATGGTTTCACAATAGTGGTATAAAACTCCATTTGTTGTTGTTTTCCTTATTAACGTGGTTGTTTTTATTATTATCCTCTGTATCACTGTTCTCCGTTGGTAGATTTTTTTCTTTTAATTTCATAGACTTTAATGACTTTTCACAACTACTGTTTTGATATTTAAAGTGAAAGTACTTATCTACCAAACTGACTAAGAACCATATCACCAGCAATGGTGGTATCACTTAAGATACTTCAAACATTCGGTTACTGACATGTTATAAAACACGATTTGACAGTCAGTTCCATATTATATTTAGAGAGTTGGACAAAGCCTTTATGGCAGCGAATAATATTTACAGACTCCCTACCCTCTGGACAATAACTGAAGACACAAGACAGCATCTTAACATCTAAAGGACTCTGGTTTGCATGTGCAAATTTGTTAAAAACTTCATTTCATATTTGAAATGTACAAATATCACAAGAGGTAAACAATGATGAAAGTTAGGCACCACAATCCAGTATAAGATACCTCATATTGTTAAGGTAATTTTACATTTCCATTAATCATAACGATATTGTTGAAATAAATAATACTGTCTTTGGACTTTACTCCCAGACAGGTGAGCATGCGCATAATGCAGGCATTATTGTTGACCCCATTCCAACCTAAAAATGTTTTTAAGTCACACTTAAATACTCACTTTTTTATTAACTCTAGCAGCTGTTGTTACTAAAACTGTATAGTGTGTACTTCGGTCCACTGTAAAATATGGGTGTTGAACTGTATAAAAAATGTGTATGTGTTTATAGAAGAGAAATGCCGTTGCTGTAGAAATAATAAAGTTGTTTTCATTGCTGTAAGTAAACTGTGTGCCCACTGAAACATCCAGTGGAACTCAAGTTTCTTTCATCACTACATCCAAGAACTTGTGCATACTTTCATGTAATAAACAACTGTAATGTTATTTTTAAATTGTAAAACGACGTTATTTTCAAGTTATATTATTAAACTTTAGTTGTTGTTTTTGTTGAATGTCATTCAACACTTGTCGTTTGAAGTGATATAGACTGCAAGGAAGGCTTTGTCACTACCACTTACCGTCAACTATTGGGCTAGAGCATACCTTAAAGTTCAGCTGATGTTTTTTACTTATGTTATAATAACTGAACTCACCATCAGTTTCTACACAAGTTAGTGTTCATTTTATACATAAATGTAAACTAAAAAGCTAAGTCCTTTCTTTATCAACATTATGCGGTAAGTACAAGTAAGATCGAGCCACGTAGTGGGGAAATCACTTCAAATTCCTCATTGTTCCCCTACTTCTGGTGCCCCCTGGCGACAAGTTAAGGATGTTTATTGTGTGCAAATTATATTCTTTTAAACGCTTACGTAACGACTGATTTGTTTTGAATTTCGCACAAAGCTACAGTCTAATTTAGCAATGTAAGACTAGAAGGAAGGCAATTAGTCACTAACACCTACCGCCAACTTTTGGGCTACTCTTTTACCAACGAATAGTGGGGTTGGTCGTCACATTATTACGCTCGCACAGCTGAAAGGGCGAGCATGTTTTGTGTGATACAGATTCGAACCCGCGATCCTTAGATTACGAGTCGAGTGCCTTAACCACCTGGTCATGCCGGGCCCTAACGTAAGGAAAAAGTGAAAAACTTTGAATTAAAAAAATGTATTGCTTCGGAGTGACAAGACTCGGTTTGTTTTAACTGTAAAGCTTTGTTTAATTAACTGGTGCATAAATTAGATTCAATCTCTTTTGTACAGACAGTATTAAGAACTTTGAGTGACAGCGAGGTAGAAAACAACTTAAACTTGTAAAGAATGTCGTAAATGTGTTTTAAGTTCTTAAAATCGATCACAAGGAAAGCGAATGTAAATTTGATTTGCAGATTAATCACGAAATATTATAAAAGCAACAATTAAAGAGAACCTTGCGATTTTCTTTTAAACGGAATGTTATATTTTTAGTTTATCTTAAAAACTCAAAAAAATATTATTCCAAACAAACACTGTGTTGAAAGTGTTTTTTTGTAAAATCGGGCACCTTTATCTTAAATTTGTAACGCCGCGTCTTGAAGTAACCATTTCTGTTTGGTGTATTTTTCTCTTTCCACTCACTGATTCGTATTAGTAAACTCGATATGGTTTCACTTGTGACAATTACAGTTTGTGTAGTAAGTGAAAGGAGAGCCTTAAGCATTTTACGCAAACATTGAAGTTTGTTTCAAGGGGAAATAAGAACACTGTTATAAAGTTTGTTACACACATCACCAACACCTACGTACTAGTTTATAATGAAGTATTCATGACCGACGGAGTACATTTTACTGTGTGTCTTGTAGTTTTGTCACATCCCGAACTTTTTCTCTTAATAACTTTATAAAAGGAAATTCTAAAGGCTTCGGACATCCGAGTGGCAGGTCGAATTTTTTTGTGAGTCCATTATTTAATAAGTTCATAGTTTGATACTGCTTATATTGCAAAACACTGAAACTGTGAAGTTAACCGACAGAACTCCACAAAATCATGGTGGAATTTTGTAATGATCAAAATTTTCCTATAGAAAGAAATAGTTCTTGAAATAATAACGCTTCTCATTATGTTTCCTGTTTAATAGTTTCTGTTTTTGTGTTTTTAATGAAAAAAGTTACTATATTCCACGCTGGGAAAGATTTTATTGCTGTTGTTGTTTTGAATTAAGCACAAAGCTACACAAGGGGCTATCTGTGCTTTGCCCACCACGGGTATCGAAACCCGGATTTTAGCGTGTAAGTCCGCAGACATACCGCTGAGCCACTTGGGGACGGCTGGGAAAGAATATATCATAATTAGATTACTTTCATATAATATTCATTTTTTTTATGCTGTAAAATAAGAAACACTGATTACATATAATTTTAAACGGTTTATTTATATTATCTAACGTAGTTTTATAAGTAGGACCGACGTCAATTTCATTCCATTCTTAAGGCCACATGAGGTTCGAGGATTGAAACGGTCCCGATGAACCTAACATACTTCGATCACAATTTGCCTCCCCAGTGGGATATCTGAGTACTTGCACGGCTAAAAACCGAATTTCAATATCTGTGGTGGGCAGAGCACCAGGTAGCTCATTGTGTAGCTTTGTACTTAATTCTAAACGAACACGATCACAACCAAAGACTAGTTACGTGAAGTTTAATACTAAATATCTATATTGTTATTATGCGTACTTTCTTCTGTTAATCGTACAAATAAAACCAAAGTCAATTTACAATACTTAGCTGTGTTAGAGTTCTAGATAACGAGTCGGGTTCAAGTCTGTCCAATGGTGCAAAATGTTTACCACACTTTTTTAAGATGTGTGTGCGTCAGTCCCTTGGTGTGACAGGTGGGTAGCACGGTGTTGCTGACTGCAATAAGTTAAATATGTAGACTATTAAACGCAGCTGTTCACCCCACAACGTACACGTAATTGTTGTTATCTTATGCTACAACCCATTACGTCACATTTCGAAGTAACGCAAACAAATATTCCGTGGTGGAGGAACTGTTATAAACCGAATATTTTAACAAACAAATTAACGATGACAATAACAAGATAAGTTTCTGGAAATTAATTCGTGGTCATTAAATAAAGAGAAATGAACAAAAATCGCATTAGTGAAGCATGTCCATAATTTGTCTACGCTTTTAAAACCACGTACGTTGGAACTTGTTTTGTTACTGACTGACAAATACTTTTGTTTCTGACAATAAATTTTAACATTTCTGGAATGTCACAGGAGGAACGGTTGACATATGGAATGTATTATTAAGTGAAAACAGATGAGTTCAAAACTAATTTTATAGTTTGTAGTTCTGCTAAAACTTTACTCACCTGGCAGCGTTTAACATGCGTATTCAGTGAGGTGATTGTGATAATTATACATTTCTCACAGAGAGAACTAGCTTTCTGTGAAGATGTTGATATGTTAAAGAACCATGGAAACAATGCTTTACAGGTCAGTTAGACTTGTTGGCTAGTAGATAAGTGAATAGTTTCACTGCTTCATTAACAAGGGAAAAAAATGTGTCGTTATTTAAATTCTGAAGTCTTTAATTAGTCGCTATTGAAAGGAACGTGTTAAGGAGCATTCTACAAGAGTATCTTTAATCTTTGAAGTTCTTTGTCAATATTAGTCCCAAGCTTTTCTCGAGCACTAAATGGTACTACATTGTTTGTTTTGAATTTCGCGCAGAACTACAAGAAAGCTATCTGCAGTAGCCGTCCCTAATTTAGCAATGAAAGACTAGAGGAAACGAATGGTGGAATTGACCATCACATTATAACACTGTGAGAAAGTTATATTAGCGACGTTAATGGAGGAGCCTGAAACGAAGTGTGCAGTCTATTCTGTAGATGAGCCAGAATTATACAAATTTTTAATTTGTTTAGATGAGCTAGAATTTTTAGATTTTTAATTTCTTTAGCAGTTTGGTAAGATGTGTTTGTATAAATATAGTTTATCTGTACTTCTTGTAACCTAATGATTCCGTTCAATGCCATATAACAGCCACCTCTTCCATTTACAGTAGATACTGGTAGGACATTTGGTTCTTCAAGAGAAAAATCTCGATGATTTCCGTAGACTAGTTAGTCGAAGAAACGCCTCAATAAATTTTTACCACATGATCTAGGCCCAGCATGGCCAAGCGCGTTAAGGCGTGCGACTCGTAATCTGAGGGTCGCGGGTTCGTATCTCCGTCGCGCCAAACATGCTCGCCCATTTAGCCGTTGGGGCGTTATAATGTAACGGTCAATCCCACTATTCGTTGGTAAAAGAATAGCCAAAGAGTTTGCGGTGGGTGGTGATGACTAGCTGCCTTTCCTCTAGTCTTACACTGCTAAATTAGGGACGACTAGCACAGACAGCCCTCGAGTAGCTTTGTGCGAAATTCAAAAAACAAACAAACAAAATCACATGATCTATAATTTAAATAAGACAATCAATGTAAGAATTGGTTACTGCTTAATCTAGAATTAAAATAATCGAGAAAAAAATTAAGTCTCTTGCTGGCTACATAAATTAGATGGTCAGATTTATTTTATTTTCATTATAAAATATAACGTTTGACATAATACCCAGGAAAACAGTCCACTTAGACTCCCACCAAATTATGTGTATTATTGTGAAGGAAATTACGTCTAGAGTGTTTTATCTTGCACATTTGTTTCCTTTTGGAGACTGTCCGTTCATTTATCTGATTAATAATAAACGGAAAGTCAGTACTGTAAAGATGGAAGACAAGAAGTATCTAAGTGTAACTTTTCTGAATTACTTCAAAATGGTGAATAATAAATGATAACCAGAAAACAGATAAAAAAGTACACAAGGATAGATCTGTTTCGCTGTCACTGTTGGTATAACAGCATTAACTTAGCCCTCAGATTTTCTGAACTATACTAGGCTGGTTCCTCTTTCGGTATATTATTTATTGTTATTATTTTAACGTTGTACTCGTTTTGATATAGATGAAGTATGGCGTGCTTCAAACATGACCCCTTACGACAGATCTTTTTGCAATGGAAACTACGCTGCAGAACAATTTGTCAAAATGCATGGATGTCAGGTAGAGTATCACGTGTTGTGGCTTTGTGGTGGACATTGAAGATGTAGAGAAACTCCGAAATATTGACTTTAGCCTAAAATGAATTTTAAGACTAATTTAAACAATTTGAAATTAACTGGTTCTAAAAAGCAGTGTGTGAAAAAAACAAATAATACAGAAAACAGGTAAAACAGGAACAAACTGAAACATGTCTTATGTGAGGAATCGGTTAGTAAATAAATAAACTGTAGGTGGCAGTACTTCCCACAAGTGATATTAGAAGTGACACTGTAGTGTTCCTGGCTCTTGAGATGGATGAAAAGCGAAGACTGGAAGAGGAGGAGGAGGGATGATAAACAGGAAAGTTGTGAGCTCGGATAAGAAACTTTGATTTCAAATAATTCATCGGTTTCTTATCATTGTAATATGCTAGATACAGAGATAACGTTATCAGCGTTATTTAACAAGGATGAGAGCATCGCTGACGTGTACCTCTCGTCACAATAGTTAAGTGTCTTCGCAACTATATGGCATTTACTGTCTCGAAAATTTGACTCTTTCTAACCTGATCTTTGACATTCAAGGGCTGTACTGTACTAACGACTTGATTGACAAAGAGTAACTTAAGAGGATGAAAACTGATGTATTTAACAAATCTGAAACGCGTAAGGTATATGTAGATATGTAATATCACTGATGTTTGTATTAAAGTAATCTTTGTGTAGACACACTAACTAGCAAGCAGCTTATAAGATGGTGTTTATAATATACAGATCATATCACAACTAACTTATTAATTCTAACCACAGACCACGATAATACTTATCGTGAACTTTAACCTACGTGTAGTTTTGGTTTGCACTCAATTCACTTTGTTTTAAAGACAATTAGCAAATAACGAACATTCGGACAAACAGGCTGGTTCCCTTACCAGATGACGTTTCGATCTACTTTGCGCTTCTTCTCTGAGAGCAAATAATCAGTGGAGTTAGTTATATTTCTGAACCTTGTGTAACCATGGAGTTCTGATATCTAATCTCGGATTTATATAGATAGATTTGTAGCCATGGACTGTATATCTCTAATCTCAAGCTTGTAGAGATAAATTTGTATTCGTGGACTGATGACCCCCAATATCGGGTTTGTATATGTAGATTTATATCTTTTGGCTGTCGATCTATAATCTCAGGTTTATATAGATAAATGTAGACGTATTTTTCTTCATGGTTGTATTACTTTCAAAACGTTTGGTCAATGCATGGGTCCTCCCCTGCTTATTTAGGGTGTTCACCAAGCAGAGAAGATTGAAAGGTTTCTCTTTTGTTGTATAAACATTTAAAATGAGACAGCTTCTGTGATATGTCCAGTGTACACATCGACAAAATTGATGTCTTCAACCACAAACATTCTTACATAAACGATTTAGTTGTTGTAAGAAACAGAAAATACTACCGGAAGAAACTGTCTCCATCGACCGAGATAAAACAATTTTAAAGGATCCTGGTAATGAGAGTGGAAAAACAAAGAACTTAAAATTACATTAAACTTTAGAAAACATTTGACGTAAGCCTAATTAAAATAGATTAGAAGCACAAATTCACACACAATATTGTATCATAAGAACCGGAGAGTGAAAGTTATTTGTATCGCACATCCTCTTAGATGTATGTGTGTTTCTATCAGGAGGACAGATCAACTTCTTTTCTCCCAGTATCATCATCTCACATTGATGAAGGAAAGATTTCTAAATTAGCTTCACTATGCTCTCACAACCATGATAGTTTGTTTCTGCCACTCCCACTAAAAACAAAAACAAAGGTAGGTCTTTGGCTACCTATCACCAAAATATCAGTTAACTCATCCGTACGGAATTAAAACAAATCTTATTAGCAATATTCTAGAAGAAACTCCTCTTGAGCACTAAATCCTGTCTCGCTAAAAAACAAATAGACCCAGATGACATGTTATTTATTCCTAATATATGGATTCAATAACTTTTATTATTAGATCGAGTATGATGATGTCGTCTCGGAAGGAGGAATGTAGGGAGTGAGTTTGTTTTTTAAATCAAAGACGAAAGCAAAAATCTATGTCTAATGAAAAAAGTAGATGAGTACTCTTCAATCTGCAACCTCATTTCCGGGTGAGTACTCTCTTTAAATCCATGAGTAGCTTCTAGAAATTAAATTTCCGTTCTGTAAGTTCTTGCCAGTAAACCTAAACATAATCTTTTTTACCTTGACGGCAATTACGGAAAAACTATTATTAACTGGTACATAGACATTTCTTTTGGTTTTGCTGTCAGAGTCTAAATATCTAGCATTACTTCGTCTGTGTCACAATTGAAAATATAAACAGAAAAACACATGAAAACATAGCCTTAAATACACAGTTAATACGGAAATATTTGTTGACTTCAGGAACACAGTCCAACACATCAAAATGTGTTGATTTGGAAAAACTCAAAGTATATAGCTAGCGCATAACTAAGTACTTACTTTCCACAACTAAAAGTAAACAGTTTACGCATAAAAATTATTGATTTGGAGGAAATCAAAACACAATTAACATATCAAATATTAACTTTAAGGGACTGAAAGTACACAGATAACACATAAATGTGTTTAAATTTAAGGTACTAAAACTACGTAGTTAGCACATAAAAAAGTGCGAATGTCTGAAATTCTGTTAGTACAAATGTTCTTAAGTCAAAGAACAACCGTTTATTTGTCAAAAACATACATTATTATTGTTACATAATAAACTTATGTCGCACAACCAGGGCTTATTATCCACGATACGCTCAGAGCAGATTCCTCTAAGTAGAAGCTTCGTAAGAAAATACAAGTAACAAAACAAACCTCGTCTTGCAATAACTTTCGTGATAATTACTCCACACGTGAAGAAAGAAAATCGTTGTAGGAAAACATTGTAATAAAACTAGTTTTCTAGCCGTAATTGCCTAACAATTAGGGAAGAAGAAAAAGTGTTGAACCACCATGTTGATGAAAAACTTCAATACATATAGATCACTGACTTGATATGCGTGTAGCGAGGCTACAGGGAAATAAAACAAAAGTCTTCAGTGTAGGCTTTACGTGAAATATACTTGTCTGTCCCTCGTGATGACAGCTGTAAGCCCATTGAGAGAGGTAGGTCTTCTAGCTAATATAATTACCAGCTCTGCTAGTCAAACGTTCTTCGACTAAGAACACTTAAGTAACGTGGAAGTGGGTGAGGGGTCGTTTCCACCAAAACGATATTCCACGAAACCAGGATCAGTAACCCATTCTTTAAACTACAATCCTGCTATACTCCGTAATAAGGGTGATAAACCAGAAAATAGCAACACCAGAAATTTCATTATACTATTATGTTGAGGAGTTGCTAATGGAGAGGCATAGCAGCTTTTCTTCCTGTCCTTTCTTATTACAAGAGTTCAAGAAATCTACTGTTACAGATGTCGATTTGTAAAGGTTTATTAAAACACTGTTTCTTGCTGAAGATTTTATTGAGGTAAAAATAAAAGATGAAACATTACAAGCTATGCAACAGAATCTGCTAAAAACAAGTACAAATACACTACGACAGTATACATGACTGTCCCACGATAGTCGAAGATCACATGTTCCACGAAAGCACAAAATAAACATGAAAAAATATTGAATTCCAAAGACTGAACGTGCAGAGTTTATACATAAAAATATTACCTTCTATACGTTAAAAACACACAGTTAAAGAAAGTCTAGTTTTTGTTAATAGTTGATCACGTAATACAACAGCTGTACCACTACAGTTTTTGTTTAGACGATAACGTAATGCCTACAACAGTCAGGTACACAGCATACACTATTTCTGGATGATGCGAAGGTATTTTTTAATCAAAGTGTTATTTCGTGCTTTAAATGGCATGTTCGTGTACAGGCGTTACTATTAGTGCGCATGCTAACCAAAACATTGAAAAATTCGTAAAATTGTAATTTTTATGTGAAAGAAAATGTTTCTATTTCTTCAAGATGTTGCAAGTCTATCCACTTTCTGGTTTTTCTGTTTCTTCAAGATGTTGCAAGTCTGTCCACTTTCTGGTTTTTCTGTTTCTTCAAGATGTTGCAAGTCTATCCACTTTCTGGTTTAATTTCCTCCTCTCACGTAACGTTGATTATTGACGACATACATTGTGACAGACATTCAAATTGAATCGTCTTTCAAAGGGTTGATTTGTTTTGAATTTCGCGCAAAGCAACACCAGGGATATCTGCGCTAGTCGTCACCACACATCGCCAACGAATATTGGGATTGTGTGATTCGAAGATTCATGGAGATTCGAACCTGTGACACTCAGTTAAGAGTTTAGTGCCCCAGCTACTTGACCATGGTGGGTCGTCTTTCAAAGTGAGCTCTATTATTTTCCCATAATCATAAACTGAGTAGGGAGAGTTCTCCCACCCCTAACGTTACCAAGACCGTTTTAAAAGTTCTACACTTTATAATTTTCCTTCAGCTTGTAGCACTCTTCTATAAGTTACGAAGGATTTGCCTGTCAGAGCTATAGTGCTTTGTAAAAGAATCAACATTTTCCATGTTATAGAGAAAACACTTGTTACAAGCTTTATATATACAGTTTGTTTATTATCGGACAAATCCAGTTTTTTCCTCATTAACAACAGAAGAGAAGCAAATTAGAAAAGGACTTGGAAGTTAGTATAACTGATGACGAATAGTTTATGGAAGGGATAGTGATGAATTACAGGGACGTATAATTTGTAGTTCTGGTGCTGGTGTATTACATGGACGCTTTTTTATAGTATTGGTGTATTACAGGGATATCTTTATTTTTTTATCATATTCGGTGTTCTCTATAGTTCAGTTCAAGTTTATTGTGTACAACAAACACTTTATTCTAATCTTCAAATTCCAACTTTTTTCAAACCACCTCGTGTTCTGTTGGTTGATTGTTTGTTATCATAAATGATAGCACTTGCAATGCAGTACGTAACTATTTCCACGTTTTTAATGTACTAGAGAAAGCTTTTCTTCTTAGTTGACAGCTAGGTGATTAACATATCGAGCTGCGGAGCGGAAAGTTCGAGGTTCCTACTACGACGCCGCTGAAAGCGTTCGTTGCTCTTTACAATAAATGCTTTATAAGAGTAATAATCAATACCTTAATTCGGTTTAAAACACTCAAAGTCCTTGTGGAGGCAGATGTTATTGTCTTCATTCAGGTAAGTAGTTCAAAATTAGGGTTAGCTATACCCGAATCCTAGGTTTTCGCCTACTACAAGTGTTTCATAAGGTGCTTTTCATATTGTCAGTACCAACACCGTTCTCTTAAATTAATGCACATACGTTTTAAAATATCAACACATGGTATAAGTTTTATTTCCACAGAAAATACATTGTTCGCTTATAAACAACACGAGTAAACATATAAGTATTCCCTTTACATCCGGTAAATTTTACGGGGTAAATCTAAAATATCCAGGTGTCTTAACTAATTATAACCTTATAATATTTGAGAGAATTTCTGTTTATGTACAGAGAAGTTAATTAAATTCATTTTTTAAATATACTTTAGTTTGAAGAAACTCTCCCATGCAAATAAAATTAATATTAAGTGAACTATATTTTAAGACATTTTAAACATTTTTGCTAGAATGATAAACTTATATTTTATGTTTCGTATAATGTTATGTATTTAGTGCTTGCATATAGTAAAATGTCGGGAGTAAAGGTGAAGGTCCGGTATGGCCAGGTGGTTAAAACACTCGACTCTTAATCTTAGGGTCATGGGTTCAAATCCCCGTCGAACTAAATATACTCACCCTTTCAGCCGTGTGGCTGTTATGTGACGGTTAATTCACTTATATTGGTAAAAGAGTAGTCCAAGAGTTTGTGGTGGGTGGTGATAACAAGCTGCCTTCCCTCTAGTCTTACGCTGCTAAATCAGGGACGGATAGCGCGGATAACTCATGTAGCTTTCCGCGAAATTCAAACAAAACTACATCAAGTGAAGATGAACTCGACACAGGTTCAATATTGTATTTTTTCTTTATTTCTACATAGTTACAGTGGGTTAGAGTTATAAAGCTAAACTTCGGGGCTCGATTCCTGTGCAGATATTTATATATTTAAGTTTCTCGGTAAATCAGCGATAAGTTTACGGATTTACAATACTTAATTCCCCACGTTTGTAGAACGTACAGATAGCCTATTCTGTAGTTTTACGCTACAAAAAACACAACACTGGTTACGGCCCTAGCGTATTTTAATGTCATTAATCTGTTTGATTCCCATCTTTAATATTTTAAAATATAATCTGTACTCGTCTTCTAGAACAGATTTAATAAATTCGTTAACTTGTAAAAGTAGCCCGCGGAATTCTGGGTATTAGTTTTCCATGTTTGGAACGAACCTCTAAATGTTAAAGTCAATTAGCATTATTTACAAACACAAGTTCTATTCGCTGTACACGCATTTTCTCTACAACAGAAATGCTATTAAAGGAATTATAAATTACATTCTTAGCTAGTAGTATTTTGACTAGCGTGTAAAAGCGATGTTAAACGAGTAAGGTATAATATATAATAAAGTTTATAATATACTTAAAACGACCATCTGAAAGACAAATTTTAATGTTTATGTTTCGGACAAGTAAACAAGTGCCAGATATGCCAAGAAACAACTGTTTAATTTAGGAGAGAGCGAAGTTAGCATCTGTTGTACAACCGATGATGGGAGAGATAGGCCTTTTAATAATAATAATAATACACTAATTACGTGCCTCGTATACAAGATTAATGAACAGACGAAATTACAGTTCTGGTGGTTATTCTAGTATTAAATACCTGATAAAACAAAATGTGTGTTACTATAATACGCTTTATTTTGTACAAAAGGTTTAAATAAGTGGAAAACATTGTATAAAACGAGAAGTCCGTAAACTATTAAACAAAGTCATAGAAACATTGTATTTACGTAGCACTTATGGTGCTAGAAAAACATGTATGATTAAACATCATTAAAGACACAAATAAGAAACGTTAAAACACAATATTTAACGTGATAAACCGTTGATTCACTAGAAAGAATGTGTATTAGTAAGCGGGTGTTCACATTTATGGATCTGGTTATGAAATACAAAAATACTGTACGTATTAACAATAGATTATTTTCATACCGAAGTTGGACCTGTGGTAGAGTTCTGGATTTAAGGACTCATGATTCGGGTTCGAATCTGCGCGAAACCACAAAATAGTTCACCTCCAGTGTGCGTAATAAGAGTAACTATCATTCTACTGACGGCTCTCCTGGATTATCTAATGAGGCTGTTATCTGCATTATTACAGGTGTATTTTATCAGTATGGCTAATGCAGGATTATCTAATGAGGCTGTTATCTGCATTATTACAGATGTATTTTATCAGTACGGTTATGTTAGATTACCTGATGTGGTTGCGCTTCCTTTATTTACTTACGTATGATACATACAATATTTAATTGGTTGTTTTTGACGCTTCCGTGTAATGTATTGAACGATCTAAAAGAGTGACGATTCGCGCTTGTGACATAAACAGTTCAACTTGTGTGTTTACATAAATCCCCGGACACCTGTATCTACACATAAAATCTTCTTTGCACAATATACATAACATCCTTTTTACAATAAAAGATTGCATTTATGTGCAGGAACGTGAAAAATTTCTTCATAAAAGCGCAATTTCAATACTTTCTTTTTATATAAATAACAGCATCTAGACAACGTCTTCAACTACTGAGTAACCCTAATTCTCGAAACTAAGTACATAAATTCCAACTTTAGGAGTTTAAGAAGATTCGTCCCTACGATTTAAAGTGCTTTTTGATCAAAATACGTTTTGTTATTTTTTTAAATCGGTGTACAGAGTAAAACAATGTTATCAAGTGGTATGTCATTAGATGTTTTTTTTCGAGCATTCTGTAAAAATAATGACATATGCAGTTCGCGTAAAGATTTTTTTTCAACAATGCTTGCTGTAGTCTACATTCACTGGTAGAACTAACTTTACAAACAACGTTTGAGCAGAAACTCCAAAACTCATATTTTTCCTTAACATAAAAATAAACTTACTTGGATAGTTTCCTCGATGACTAGCTTACTAACTGAACCACTGATAAACTCGCAACCTTACATTAAACTGAATATCTCATTAGCTTGATAATTATTTGATTTTGGTATTTATATAAAATTTTATTTTCTATGTTATACAAGAAACTTACAGATTCTACAAAGGTCCTAAATCTTAAGAAATTTTAACTATTTAATTTCGAGTCCTGCACGTCACATTTCATGCTGACTCTTGCACATGTTCCTCTTCTAATGACGTAACAAGTTTACAAATTGCAATTTTAAGATTTAGCTTCGAGTGGCTAAATAGATGTTCTCAGAGTAATTCAACTGAACTTCAACGTTTTGCGGAACGGTTTTTAAATTTCTCATATATGCATACGTGTGTGTGTATGTAACACATTTTGTTGACCAACCAGTAGAATTAAACTCAAAGACTTTTCAACATCTTTTTCAGACTTTATAAACATTCAACTAATAGACCAAATAACAAGTTGTTATGTCTGTTCTACATCATTGCTCCGAGTACAAATTGGACCATACATAAGTCTCTATGTCTGTTCTACATCATTGTTTAGAGTACAAAGTGGACCAAGCAAGTCTTTATGTCCGTTCTACATCATTGTTTTGAATACAAAGCGAACCAAACAAGTCTTTATGTCGGTTCTACGTCATTGCTCCAAGTACAAAGTAAACTGGACAAGAAGTTCTCATAAGGTTTCAGACTGTTATTCGTTCTTCACGAAAACTTCAATTCCCATCTAATGGTCTCTTGTACCTTTGGTGACGTTAAAGTTTGGTTTGAAGCTATAAATAAAATACCAAATATTTTCAGTTTAGTTTATTTCCTTGTTTAGTCAATTATTCCAAACTGCGATAGCCATGAAAATTAACATTGTTTCCTTCAAAGCCAAATACGCGAGACACGTATTAGATCATCCATGGCTTCCATTTGTTTATCAGCAGGTAGGCATGAATGAAAATAATTGTGTTGAGCTGTCGAGAATAATAACAGTGCGTTATGAAAGTTTAGAAAGCTTCGCTCTAATCAAACCAGAAGAGAAAATCTGTGACGTCCAAATTAGTTTAGTAACGACAGCAAATGACGCAGTCGTTTCTATTTTTGATTGAGTAATAATTCATGGGAAGTATACTGAAATATATGTTCTAAGTATTGTAACGGTGCCTCAGTGGTCTGTGAAGAAAGTGTTTACGATTTTTTAAAAACAGAAACAAACCCTCACTGATTAACGTGTCCTACCCATTAAACAACATTTATGTAACTATTTAACAGATATAAAAGTGTATTTAGGGTATTTCACGATAAAGAATATCCCTGAACCAAGCATTATACAAGTAACGTTACCACTCGTATTGAACTTCAAATATGCTACATAGAGAACCAGATATTTCTGTTAAGCCTAAAACGTGGATATATTGTTATATTGAAAGTGATTTTATCAAAAGCTGCTACCTAGAAAAGTTAAATCTATAACTACGTTATATCATCCTAGTTACGTTAATTTTAATGTATTAATTAACAGTTGATATTATTCTCTTGTAACCTGGCGGTCATAGTATGCTTTTGAGTCTTAGTGGACTGGTTATATTCCATACTTCCGGTGTATTAGATGTATCCCAACTTCTAGTTGAATTGATAAGTGATACTTACAATAAGGTAATTGTAGATTAAAATCTAACAATTTTGGTTTTAATTTAATACTAGTGTCGATTTCCTTCAAACTGTCACGTGGACATAACGTGAAATCAGTAGCATTCTGTTCAAAGAAGCTGTATTGATTCTATGAAATGTATTTAGGGTGATTTTATCTAAGTACGCCCCTTTCAAGAAAAACAAAGCATTTAAATAAATGGTTTTTCTGATAGTTTACTTTAGAAATTGCAAAATAATTAATTTCGTTAATACAGTAAATTGGGAATTTGGTTTAGTGCAGGGTATGTTAGGAAGTAATTAGAAACTGCGTGATATTTAATTTAAACAATATATAAAACAAATAACAAAAGAGTCCTGAAACGGCTTTTACTATTCGTTGTTACGGATTACCAGCCTTTTCCAAACTGGCACAGAATAATTTTCATTAACCATAAAACATAAGTGTAAGGACTATAACGTATTTAACATTATATTTTTTTATCTAGATAATGAATGTAATGTTAAAATATATAATTAATCTAACACTGATGATTTATGACCAGTTTAATTTTACTGTTTATTGTTTACACTTAGTCCTGAAACAATAAATTCAAAATGCCCGTTTCGGACCGTAGTTTAGTGAAAACATTTCAAAGTCACTAGGTTTACTGAATGAACGTTTACATGTTTTATGAATTTAGCGCAAAGCTACACAAGGGCTATCTGAGCTATTCATCCCTAATTTAGCAGCTAGTCATCACCACTTACCGCCCAACTCTTGGGCTACTCTTTTGCCAATGAATAGTGGGATTGATCGTGACGTTATAACGCCCCCCGGCTGAAAAGACGAGCATGTTTGGCGTGACGGGTATGAAAAAACGAGAGATATTTTTCAGCTTTGAGGTGAGTAACACTTTAATTACAGATGTCTACACTGATCACACTTCGTATATCTACCATAAGTAACGTGGTTGAAACACAAAATTCACCATCACCGACTCTAGCATTGCAAAACTTCTCACTTTATTGATTTTTTTCTTAAAGATTAATGATTCCCCAGTGATGGGCAGAACATAAACAACTCATTGTGTTGCTTTATGTTTAACAAAGATTTTTTATTGTTTTTCTTTCAACGCAATTCTACACAATGGCTATCAGTGCCGGCCGTCCCTAATTCAGTAGTGTAAAACTAGAGGGAAAGTAGCTAGTCATCATACCCCACCGCCACCTCTTGGGCTATTCTCTTACCATCGAATAGTGGAATTGGCAGTCACATTATAACGTCCCCACTACGAGTATGATCGATTTGAGAGGGATTCAAACCAACGACCCTCAGATTACAAGTCAAGCGCCCTGACCACCTGGCCATGTCGAAGCCTTTAACAAAACTGAACTCGGAGATGAATACAATAATAAGTTAAACCGTTTTAGTTCACCTTTTGATATATATATATATGTGTGTGTGTGTGTGTGTGTATTTGGAATATAAACCAAGTGATTGTATTTAGAAAGTTTTTGGTCTTAATTGTCATTAACTATGCAGAGAGTCTTCAGAATTGTAATGAAACAACTGATGAGACATCTCTTTTAAGTCGTTTAAATTCTTTGTGGATAAAAAAATTCAGTAAATGTTTGTTTATTCAAAATACAAATACACTACTCGTGAAATCTGCGTGTTTCCATGGCAGACCTGAAAACATTATTTCAACTCTCACAAGCAATGTTTATATTAGGATATCTACAGCCTGTGCTTGAGGATTAAGAAACAGATTAATTCCAAAGTTAATTCTCTCAATCAGTAGTACTAAGTTTTTTTAAAGTGGACGTTTATGAATTAACAAGCAAAATTACCCGTCCCCAGTGACTAGAAAATTTAATTTAATCTATTAATCTAAATTATTATGTGAATTTTAAAATAGTTCGTTGTGTTGTTCTCTTGGTTTATCTCAGAGCCACTTGTACCGAAAATCTACATTTTTATTAAGTTACATCACAGTTTAAAATATGAATAATAGTGTGATTAATTCCTAACAATTTAGGGTAGAATATCATGTTTGTGAAATAAAATACGGTATCAACATTATTCATGTCTGTTCTCCAGTCATTTCTAATCTGAGTGTTGAGCTTTGACTGAGTGCACAGCTTTTCAAATGGGAGACAGACAAACGTTTGGTCAAACACCAGGGTTCGTAATATATATGTACGTATACCCTCGACTCTTGTCTTAGTCGACATAATAAAGTAATGGTTTCTTTTACTAAGAGTTACAATAGGTTGTGAGTAACCATAACATAGCTTTTACTTCAGTGTTTGACTAATTATCTATCCAGTCGCTGATTCCATATTTTTCATTTGTAGGTGTAATTTACGGTTGTAGTGTGAGGGTAGTATTAAACAAGCACAGATACGGTTGTAGTGTGAGGGTAGTATTAAACAAGCACAGAAATGGTGGCTCAGCAGCCGTCCCTAAAAAGTGGGCATGCGTCAATGTTATCAACCAATATAAAACGAGGACAGATTTTGCTGTGATGATTCGTCAATATCACCAGCTAGTGGCAAAACGTGATCAAAGTAAGTACATTGTGACCTTTAACCCTAAAGTTATATCTACATATTAGAATTGAAACCAGTATTGTAAAGTAATTTTCACTTTTTAATTACTTTTAAGTTGTAGTTATGCGTTAGTTTGGATTGTAGTTATGGACGATTTTAGTTAAAAGTTATGGGTTTGCTTAGGTTGTGAAAATAAACTACGTTAAGTTGTAGTTACGGATTAGTTTAGGTTGTGGTTATTAACAAGGTGAAGGTCCGTTTTTGGCAGATATTTTCAAACGTAAAATCAAATTAAACGTTTTTTGTTGTTGTTGTTTTGTTATAACTTTAAGTTCCATTTGTTACCGAACCTATTATTAAATCTAACGCTTTCCAGGAAACCAAATAAACATTCAAAACTATATTTATTTAGACTTTGACTAATTTAGTATATTTTCCAGGACATGTTTTTTCTTTTTCTCGTACAGTATTAATCACGAGGAAATTGATTAGCAAAATCTTATTTGTGACGTAAAAAATTTCAAGAAAAATCGGTAACAGAATAATACTGATCAATTTTATCAGAACACCAGTACTACTGCAAATATTCTGATCAGTCTTATCAAAACACCAGTGCTAGTACAAATGTTAGGATCAGTCTTATCAGGACACCATTGCTACTACAAATGTTCTAATCACTTTTATCAAAACATCAGTGCTAGTACAAATGTTCTGATCAGTTTTATCACAACACCACTGCTAATGTAAATCTTCGGATCAGTTTTATCAGAACACCAGTACTACTATAAATTTTCTGATCAGTCTTATCAAAACACCAGTGCTAGTACAAATGTTAGGATCAATCTTATCAGGACACCATTGCTACTACAAATGTTCTAATCACTTTTATCAAAACATCAGTGCTAGTACAAATGTTCTGATCACTTTTATCAGAACGCCAGTGCTAGTATAAGTGTTCGGATAAGTTTTATCAAAACGCCAGTGTCAGTACAAGTGCTCGGATCAGTTTTATCAGAACACCAGTGCTAGTACAAGTGTTCGGATTAGTTTTATCAGAGCACCACTGCTTGTATAAATGTTCGAATCAGTATTATCAGAACACCACTACTAGTACAAATGTTCGGATCAGTTTTCTCAAAACACCAGTGCTACTACAAATGTTTTGATCAATGTTATCAGAATATCAATGCCAGTACAAATAATCGGATCAATTTTATCAGAACACCAGTGCTGGTACAAATGTCGGCAAAATACTCAGTTTTTAATATTGAGTGGCTCTTTAACTTTTTTTCAAATCAACGAAACTTTCCAAGAGTTCTAGTGTATCAACCTTACTTATCACAAAGTATAAAACTTTGACACAAGGGTTCACAGTCTGTACAACTATCATTAATATACTGCACAAAAATCTGCCCCACGTATCCCCTGGTGGATCACTGCGATAAGTTTGAGAAATTATAAAAGATGAACTTCGGGATTCGAATCCACGTGTTGGACAGAGCACAGACAACCCTTTGTGGGCTGTAAAAACAACGAAAATCTACTCCACGAACTTCTACACATTTTTTGGAAAGAAGAGAAGAAATCTAACAACCAATATTTCTGATTTCACCTTTTAATTGCAACAGCAACATTTTAAATAGTATGTTGTATATACGTATTGTTGTTGTATACGTAACAACATGCGGGATCTAATCTTCTCATGAAATGTTCTCGTCTTTAATGCAATGGTCAATCACTCACTGTTCGTTGGTAAAAGCGTATACTCTACCATAAGTTGGCAGTAGGTGTTGTTATCTTCCCTCTATCCTCAGAGTGTTAAATTAGGGACGGCTAGCGCTGATAGCCCTCGTGTAGCTTTGTGAAAGAAATATTTAATATTTTTATTCTAAACATTGAATCAATTGAAAACGATTCATCCGATTTTATTTTTATCTCTTCAGTTTATCGTAGTCCTAGCGGTAGAATTCCAAATAATAAACAGTAAGGACAGAGTTTAACTGTTGTTGTCTGTATGGTTACGGTAGAATTGAAATGGTTTTCTGGTGGGATACGGTGGAACCAGGTGGCTGTTGGAACATAGTAGATATAGAATATTGATAATTGTGAGATACACTGTATCTTAAAACTAAGGAAGTTTTATGGTAAAATATGGTGGAACAAGTATAAATTTCTGGTGGGATACGGTAGAACTAGAATGACTTTCCGGTGGGATACGGTGTAACCAGGTGTTTTTCTGGTGAGATACGATGGAACCCTACAGTTTTGTGGTGGGATACGATGGCACCATATGGTTTTATGGCGGGATCGATGGAACTATGGTGTTTAACAGATCGTCAACAAATGAGCTGTGGAAACAAATACAGCAGTTAATCGTTCTGAAAAACATGGTTGGCCTACAAGACAATGTAAACATGGTTACCTTACACAATTTCTTGTTATGTTTTCTATCAGAAGAGCTAATATAAAACTCGAATTTTGTTTCTCTGTTCACATGTAACATCCACGTGTACAATACCTTCTGCGACTTTTCTAACAAGTTTCATCCAAATCAACACTATCTTTATGGAACAATGATGCTCTTTGTTGTTCCAGTCAGCAAATGTATTCCCTCTATTATCTTGATATAGCTCTGCTCACTGACGACAGTAATCTAAACTGATTGGAACCACAGAGACAAGGAACCCTGGGATCGTGTTCTAATAGCTTTTGACAACATAAAATAATGATAAAGGGGGGAACTCTTCAGAGAGTGCATTCAGTGCCTCTCACTAAGGCACAAAAATAACTTGATTGGGTTTCAAGTAAACGATATATATAAAGTAAAGTATTCAACAAGCTTTTAAGTTCTGACGAAGTTAATTATTCTGTTCAACTCTTGTCCACGTGGTTTTATAGTTGACTTTATTTTTCAACCTCGCTTTTGAAAGCTTTTATGGCTAATGTGTATGCTTCAATATCAACATGCAATCTTCTATATTTTCTGGTTTCTTGCAGCTCCATTTGTCTCGTCTTTTATCGGTCGTACATAATTTATCTTAAAACTAACATCGATAAACCAACCATTTTGTGTCCTTACAGGTTCAGCACTTTATGTTTCTCCCATGCTTTAGAAATGTGCTCAGTAACTAAAATATATTCAAGTGTTCAGTATTATTAACACTATTTAAAATTAATTCTGTAAACTCATAACATCGTTAAATTTTGTTCGTACCACTTTTTTAAAACTATTATTATATCTTCACTGCACCAATTAAATATTTTCTATTTGTTTTGTAACACATTAAGCTAATTTTTAAATTCGCTTTAACATGTTGACGTGCTCTAAATTTGAGAATACAGCCATCTAGATATCTACCTTCATAGGCTATTTAGGTAGCTATCTTTATAGGCTGTTTAGGTGAAACCTTTGTAACAAACAAATGGACAGCAACTGATGCCTTTAGAGCGACATCTGTAGAGAAAGTCCTGAATGAAACATCTTCCTTTAAGATCTGTGTTGTTTGTAGACTAGTCCTTAGAGCGACACGCTGAATAATCAGTTGCTGCCCGTTTCGCCTTACTTCAAACGAGCTACTTCTCCAAACTTCGTCTTCGTTTCGATTTTTTTATTTGAAAAACTCGCCTGTCACCGTAGAAACTAGTGAATCAGTTCAAACAAGAAATATACCGTGAACCATAAAGTGGCCTTCAGATTCTATTTTTAAAAGGTGTATAACTTTAAGTAGTGTAAAATACGGTTCTATATTAACTTTTACCTACCGAGTTACTTCACTCATTGACAGGTGGTAAGCAATGTTTGAAACATTGCTGCATCCAAGAACTCCAAGGTGACCAAACAACTTGTGCTCCAACAGTGAACTTACAAAGATGTCTATAAAACCTTTCATACAGTACCATTAAAACCGGTTTAAACAACATTCACCGACAAAGTGATTCAGCTATTGTCATTCACGTGTTCAGAAAGTACCGTTAAAACCGGTTTAAACAACATTCACCGACAAAGTGATTCAACTGTTGTCATCCACGTGCTCAGCAAGTACCGGTAAAACCGGTTTAAAAAATATTCACCGAAAAAGTGGTTCAGTTATTATTATCACCCATATTGTTATGCAAGTGCTGATCGATAAACACATTTATAAGCACAACGAGTACGTGTGCTGTTGCATATTCGTGACAATACATTAATAATGCATCTGAAATAGTTTAAAATGACGTCTTTATTTGTATATCTTTTAGTAATTTAATTTTTTCCTCCTAATCTCACATAAATTTAAAAAATTATGGACTTTATTGTTATTTGTTTATTTATTGTATTTTGCTCCAAACTTCTCTAGCAAACCCTAATTTTAAAGTAATAGTATAAGGGAGGTGGCCAGTCAACAACATCTGCCGCCAGTTCTTGGCTACTCTTTTACCAACTCTAATAGGATTCACCATCAATTTGTAACGCTCTCACGGCTGAAAGGACGACCATGTTCGCTGATGGAAGTTGAAGTCGCGACCTACAGATTGCGAGAGATCTAACCACCAGATGACGTTGGTATGTGCATTGTATGGTGTAAACTTTCAAATTTCGATTAACTAAAACAATTTTGGAAGAATGACACATTTGAGTTTTATACAGGAAATCTTTTCTCAGGCCACCTATTTCAAATCTAAGTTTAGTGAAAAGATCAAACTTCGAATTCGAGCAAGAGCCAGTAAATTAAATAAAGATTTTTTTTATTTCTGATATTATTCAGTTCAGACTGTCATATTTTTGTGAAATAAATTGCACTAAACATCTTTGTTCAATATCAAATAGTCGGAAACCAGGCTTGGCCTACCGATAAACTTGTGGATAGTGAATCCAAGAATCCAACAGTTTGTCGGCTGTTGTTGAGAAAACTGTTCTGTGATTTGGGTCTTTTGGTACTCTACCTGGTGAATCTAAAGTTTTAAAAATATATTTAAACCAGAATTTGAACACTTAGTTACTAATGATAAAATCCTTGCTGTTTACTTTTTATTACACAGACCCCTAGTGGTTAGGCGAAGAGTCTATAGGGGCTGGCTCTAAAATTTGAGTTTCGGTGTCCGAAGTGCACAGAGCACATACAGACTATTGTGTAGCTTTGTGCTTAACAACAACCAGATTTTATTGTATTTCGTGTATTTTGCTCTTTAAAGGAAAGGAGAGAAATACACAGCGTTGTAAGTCTGTAAGATTCCCTCTGACTCACCAAGGGGCGTAAACCCTTTTCTAAGCGTGAATTATCATTTATTTATATACAACTGTGAAAGGACAACATAGGTTTGTGGAAATACTTCTTCAATATTTTTGGATAGCATAGAAATCTGGCGTAGAACATTGTAAATTATCTCAACTGAACACTAATAACCTTGAAAGCTTACTAAGTGTGTTAAGTCTAACAAGAATGGTGTATAAATCTAAGAATATATAAATTAATTTTAATTAAAATGTCAGTAGCGTTGAAACCTCAATAACTGTGGGAAGTCAAATTAGATGAATGATTAATTCTAATAAACATTGCTGGAATCAGACAACAAGGTTTGTTAACATGGCAACAAGCAATTAAGGAATAATCTAATTTATTGGCTAAAATGCACAAATCTGGTCGTTTTATACGTGTTTAGAGGTTATAATGAATATAATATAGCTTCAAATTAGTTTTGACTCTTAAGCTTTCTCCCCATGGGTGAACTATAGAATTAAGGGTTAATTAAATCTCTGTATTAGATCAGACAGCACGTGCACGGTATCAGGTGGGTCCTTTGTAGCGTTCATGCGAAAGTTTGGAACAAATGAGCTATTAAATGATTGATTTATTGAAGTTTGATGGATCGGGCATGGCCTGGTGATTAGTTGCACTGGGATCGAAACTCAATTCCGAAAGCTTGTGCCCTCTTAGCTTCAGAGAGTCACGATTATTTGTTGGTATAAAGTAGTTTTAAGTGTCTGTGGATGATGTTTACTGTCTGTTTTCCATCTAAGCTACCACTTCCAAATTAATAACGACTAGCACAGATAGCTTTCGAAATTTAGCAAACAAACACAATAGGTTTTCTGTCTATCACGGGGAATCGAACCTTAGACTTTTGCTTTTTTCACAGTTTGTGTTTCTGCATCGACACAGTTTGATTCTTGTTAATTAAGTTGTTTTAGATGCCTGCAATTCATGTGAGTACAATTAATTTTTCCGTGGCTGATGTTTTATACCGAAACGAAGTTAACGTTTAGGTTATTAATACAAATATTTTAAAACATTTAAATTATAGATGGAGCTGAAAAGTTACGAAGTATTTTCAAAATTGGTGTGGTAAGTGATTATTACAATGTTTAAAAATCAGTCTTTCAAGTTTGGCCAAGATCTATAGTAGTCATTGATTTTAGGTTCGATACGCGATTCTGCTGAGAACAAACACTATATAAACGTGACATTTAGTCCCATTGTTTGACTTAAAGAGAGGACAAAGTGGCCACATCAGATGTTACTGGCTGGCTGCCCTCTTTCAAATCAGTTGTTTCTTCCCTTGTTAACTAACGTTTATTTTTACAGGTACTGAGTTTTATCTGCTCCTCATATTTCCAGTGTTTCTTCCCTTGTTAACTTCTGTTTGTTTTAACAGATACCGAGTTCTTTTTGTTCTTTTGGTACAATGTTCACCAAACCCGTTGCTGTTACAGTGCTTCTTATAGGAGTTATGGTTGTCATGGTGACGACTTATTCCATTTCCGGTAAGCAAAAACAAAGAAAATTAATCCTACACATTAGGTGTTTCTTCTCATGAATCCCATGTTTGTTTCTCTCTTATTGACATAATTCACTTTAATATGTAGTACTCGAACACTGATCTGTAAAATTAAGTTTATAAATATTGTTTCACAAAAAATCATTAAATGTTAACTTAGTTTTTAAACAGCCAGTTGGTATTTTATGCGTAAAGCTGATTTTTAGATGTCATACTTATGTGTTTCTTTTTATGTCTAATATTCTATTTTGACCAGTTTTTTAAATTATTAAGAGACCGCATTTTTAAACAAATTTAAAACTTTACAGGTAAAAATATAAATTGGCAAAGTACTGCTGTACATCTTGATGTAATAATTGTCGTATTTCCCGGCATCCAAGACGCACCCACATTTTTATTAGCTAATTTTGAAGGAAAAAAAAAAGCTAAACATAAGAATAAGTAAGCTCGCACCACTTCCATCAATCTTACCAAGATGTTTGGTGATTTATGCCACATACATCCTCTTGCGTACTTCTCGTTTTTTGCGAGTTATATGCTTATCATATCTACCTTTGAAAGTGTATACCTTATATTACCACTGAAATATTTGTAGTATGTCAACCAGACAAGTAAATCTCAAATTATTCACAATATCTTGTTCATTGAAAAACAGTTGATTTAGTATATTCTAGTGAAACAGTCCTGGAACCTTACATAGTTGTTAAAGCTTATATTGCCAAGTCCTGCCATGAGCAATCTGACAATCGCGAATTGCACAAAAGTATATGGGCGCTGCGCCCAGCAAATTAACTAGTATGTTTTTATATGAAATACCACGAATAGTCATTCTCCAAGTGTTTGAGTCATGCAGCAAATTAATTTTATTTACGACTGCTAGCCTTATCTTGGTGAATCTTTAACCTACAGAACCAGTATTTTTGTATTAGCCTACAGAACCAGTATTTTTGTATTATGGGCACAAAACGTTGGTCTGAAAGCAAGCAATAATCATGAGTCTCTTCAAAAAGTTTTGCAACAAAAGATATACCACTTTTGAAGAAAAATTTCACACATTGCCGGTAGAAAATATCTTTGTCATTTTCAATAGTTGGTCTTCTCTTTCTATATATATGTCATGGAAGCAGCTTGTTTGTATGTGGCTTGTGTCACCCAACCAGGCAGAAAACCTGCTTGATTACTTTGCTTTTGCTACTGAACTATCACCTCCTACAAAACTTCAGACTTTGCTTACCAGCGTAGAATACGACTTGTTGCAGACTTTTTTTTCCTGGTTGGTCCTGGTGCATCTAGTCGATAAATTTTCCTTTGTTTCTAATGCCATTTTGTAAAACCTATTTCTCAGTCATAGAAATTTTAAATACCTAAATTTAATACATCTTAATGATCTGAAATTGTGAATATTTTGTGTATAAAGGTTACATATCTTTCAATTTTCAATGTCATCATCTTAAGTATATAAACAACAACAATATGTAGTTATGATATATACTCTTCAAAAAAAGAAACGCAAAAGGGATATATTTGTTATTTTAAAGAGAAATATATGTAATCACGTTACAACCTCAGAGTATGTGATGTTACACGTATTAAGGCACTGATTGTCAGACCAAAATGACAATAAAAGTTGTGCAATTTGAAAACGGAGAAAAACTTCGGATTTTTCGCCAAAACGCATTCGTGTCCAATAAATTTGTTTGAGAGATCTGCATGTTCTGCAAGTGTAACGTGAAAAATCCCTATAAAAGTGACGGGTTCTCGGTTTCTATAGCTCAGTGTTAAGCCACCAACACACAATATAGTTACGCCAAGACTGACTGAAGAACAACGCAACAACGCCATTGGTTGTTGGAAGAAGGCAAATCCTGATCAGATGTTGCCAGAGCTGTGAATGTCCACCCAAGCATCATCACAAGGCTGTGGAATCGTCACCAACAACATGGATCAACTTGTGACCGTCCACGATTTGGCATACCTCGTATGACCACGCCCGCACAAAATCGCTACATCCGGTTACGTCACCTTCGGGATAGGACCACCACTGCGACGTGTACTGCCTCAACCATACCAGGGCTGCGTAGAATTTCCGATCAGACCGTACGCAACCGTCTACGAGATTCTTAGGCCCCATATGCAACCCATCATGGTAAACGTCAACGACATTTTTCAACATGACAACGCCCGTCCTCACGCAGCCCGACTCACCACTGTCTTCTTGAGACACCACAACATTAACGTTCTTCCCTGGCCCTCATGATCACCAGATTTAAACCCCATCGAGAATTTTTGGGACGAGTTGGACTGACGTTTGCGACGGCGACAACCTCAACCCCAGACTCTACCTCATCTTGCAGCAGCTTTGCAGGCTGAGTGGACAGCCATTCCACAGGATGTGATTCGTCATTTCATCGCTTCCATGAGCAAGAGATGCCAAACAGTTATTGATGCTCACGGGGGTATACTCGTTATTGACGTTAAACGTCAACCAGTGAGCGTGGACTTCGCCTTTGCAGACTTTGGATGTTCAGCAGTAAATGTGCAAAGTTTCACACGTCATACAGAACTACCCGGAATAAACCTGCTAACAATATGTCTCAAATTTTGCCTTTTGCGTTTCTTTTATTGAAGAGTATATATTGTTCCATCGTGACTTAATATCGGCTGGGGTTATCACAAAATTTTTGCATATACAAAATCATTTTAACATAAAGTATTCAAACAGCCTTCTGTTTACTGACTAAATTTCATTCTTTTATAAACAATCTATTCATCATTTGCTCTATATTTTCATGATTATTACGCTGTTAATTTGACAACTTCATATTATCGTGTGCGAATTGGAAACAACTTGTAACAACAGAATGCAAGACAGTACAGCCAATGTTAAGTGAACAAAATAAGATTTATTATTCAATTTGTGAGATTTTACTTTAGAAATAAACGTTTTTTATTAACAAAGTAACGAAATCACGTCTTTCAAGTTACACAAACCACGCCTACCAGTTTACTTTCTTTCTTGTTTTACAGATGATGACTACGATAGAAACTTGGTTCGATTCTTATATTACACAAGAAAGTAAGTTTTAAAGTAAGATATAATAAAAGTTGGTCATATTGGTTGACTACTATACAAAGATATCAAGTGGTTACTTGTTGTTGTTTTTTATGTGGAGCTATAGTATTACGGTTAGTTACCGCTGTCCCAACAGGGCATTACTATTAGTCAATATATACTTTTGGATAACAGGTCTTGAAAACTGTAATTCAAGTGAGGGTATATACACATTATGTATGTGTGCGCGTTAGCATCCACCCCACAGAGTTAGTTGGCTGTATCGATTATACGATAACTGGAAACTGTCCGACGGTGTACAGGGGTTATTGTTTTGGGATTTTTGCCCAAAATAGGGGATAAAACACCCTGAAATAGAGCACATTTGTATTTTTTGTATTTTGTATTTAGACTTTTGGCTTTGAATTTAAAGATACAAATTCTTAAGCAGTTAAATGATTATTAAATAAATATATGTTATTCTCGTGCTTGATGTGCGTTTATCATTTCCGAACAATCTTTAATCATTTTATGGAGCTTAAAGCTGAACGAAACTGAAATATTAAATTCCTTGATTAATTACCTTAGTTCTTTAGAAAGAGAGTTTATCTGTGGGATGGTGCAAAGTAAAAATAACATTTAACGTGTTTTGTGTTTATGTTATAGAATATGTAAAGAACAAGTGATAGAAATACGGTAGTATCTAATACATCCACAACCAAAATTAAACTCCTTTAACCAGAAATACTCCAATAATAGTAAACTCCGTCAGCCACAACTTCTTCCTTAATACAAATGTTCCTAGAACCAGAAATACTCCCTTAATAGTGAACTCCTTTAACTACAAATATTCCCTTTATAGTGGGCCCGGCATGGTCAGCTGGTTGAGGCACTCGACTCGTAATCCGAGGATCATGAGTTCGAATCCCCGTCACACTAAACTTGCATGCCCTTTCAGCCGTGGGGGCATTATAACGTGACAGTCAATCCCACTGTTTGTTGGTAAAAGAGTAACCCAAAAGTTGACGATGCGTGATGAGGACTAGCTGCCTTCTCTCTAGTCTTCCACTACTAAATTATGGACGGTTAATGCAGATATCCCTCGTGTAGCTTTACGCTAAATTCAAAACAAACCATCAGGTCTTACCATATGTTCTACCCTGGTAGATTGACGACATGGAAAACTTTTGTTTGTTTTTTTCAGGAGAAGCTGTGTTAGGAGAGGAGGCAGCTGTGACGAGAGACCCGACGACTGTTGCTTTCAGTCCTCATGTCGTTGTAACCTCTGGGGGACCAACTGTCGCTGTATGCGTAGAGGACTTTTCCAGGGATAAAGCCAATTCTTTGGATGTTCCATTTCACAGACAAGCTGACTTGTCCATTTTTCCCTAATTAACCTTCTTATTAGTTATAGTATTGAAATTTGTCTTGTAGTGCTTTTACATTTCTGTTTTACTTTATCTTGGTAGTTAACTGTAACTGAATATATTTACTTCTAATCCATAATCTTGGTAGTTGGTATTTGAAAATAAATCCATCCGAGATCATAATGATGTTTTTACTTAATCTTACCAAAACCATTTCTTCTGCTGTTTGCTTTTGATAAATAAGACATTCTAATTCGCTGATGGCAAAGAAATAGTTTAAGTGTTTTTTTCTTATAGCAAAACCACAAGGGGCTATCTGCTCAGCCCACCGAGGGGAATCGAACCCCTGGTTTTAGCGATTTAAATTCGGAGACATACCGCTGTACTAGCGGGGGGGCAGAAATAGTTTAATGTCACTTAAATTGTAACAAGAAAAAATTACACAAACGCGAGCCTTCAAATACTGATATTACAGCAAAGACTAGAGAGCTACAATTACTTCTAAAATAAGTGAATAAAAACTTGAAACTGAAATAATTTGTGATTTATTTAATTTGTAATTGTCTTAAATTTTAAATGCACATTTTCCTGCATTTTAGAGTTTCATCTTTTATAATTAACATCTAATTAATTATTTTTATAATTGTCTATAATTTTGAAAATCCAGGTTTAATCATTTGAGATGTTATATCGACACTTAAGTTTATTTGACAATTACATGTACTTAGTTTCATCATACACGTCAATAGAAACAGTATAAAGTGACTAGCCAAAAAGTATTTATGTATTTAATTAATTACCTTTTCAGATTTGTAAGGTTTCTAACTTGAATGTCTGTGGTCCTCCCACCTATATATATGTATAGCTGTCTGTTCTGTAAGTGACACCAATGATTATATTGTAAATATGAATACACTTGTTATCTCAAACGTTATGTTTACTAGCTTATTTTATGTCTGTTATTAGAACAGAATGTGCTACTACCTCTGAACCAAATATACGTACGATTGTATGAGCTGCATCTTATAGACTCTGAATACCTACTTAATAAAAATTTTGTGAAGCAAACAATTTATTTCTCTTCTGACATAAGTAACACAAATCTAAGTCATATTTTAAAATACACATTACATGACCAACACCTACTGTGACATACGTAATACAGACCTAAACCATACACTAGCAGGACAGTTGTAACTCAACATATGGTATCGAAACACTTATGTAGCAGGACAGGTATGACTCAACATACAGTACCGACAAACTTATACAGCAGGACAGGTATGGCTTCACATACCGTACCGACACTTATGTAACAGGACAGGTGTGACTCAACATACTGTACTGACACTTATGTAGCAGGACAGGTATGACTCAACATACTGTACTGACACCTATGTAGCAGGACAGGTATGACTCAACATACAGTACCGACAAACTTATACAGCAGGACAGGTATGGTTTCACATACCGTACCGACACTTATGTAACAGGACAGGTATGGCTTCACATACCGTACCGACACTTATGTAGCAGGACAGGTGTGACTCAACATACTGTACTGACACTTATGTAGCAGGACAGGTGTGACTCAACATACTGTACTGATGCACTTACGTAGCAGACGTCACGTAACGTTCGATGACGAGAAATCCACTTGAAGTAAAAATGTATTCTCAAGACGGCTGGAATGGATATTGAAATAAAGTACAGAACAATGTTTCGACCTTCTGAAGTCAGCTTTAGGTTAACTAAGATAGTTTGCAACTGACCGTTGTCGGGAACGTCTGAACTTCTGTTGTTCACCGCTTTAACTACATCAGTTCGTTAAGTGTCTACTTTCTCTTAACTCATTTATCTAACCCATACAACTGATAATCAGATGAGGTAACCATAGTAACTAGAACTTTCTTACAAGACTACTAACAGTATCCTTAAATAGTGTTATCTGTTCTATCCACACATCTGATAGGATATTTTTCGTCATTAATAACACATTGAGTTTCACTGCTTCAAGAGTTATTGCCATAACATTGAATCTTTTGCACAAAGCTCTCCGTCGATGACTATCTGTAGAATCAGAAATAGAAATTATGGAGCCCGGGAACAACGGTTATATTAAGGAAAACTAAGATAAAATAAAAGCGATGTTGTTATTGTATCCAGTAAATCTGTCGTTCCAGTCTTATCTTTAATACGCTGGCCAGAGAAGCAGACTCACAGTTGTACTGTTGTTATATTTTCTATGCTTACTTTAAATTATCACCCAAGTATTAAAAGCATAACCAAGTCGGGCGTAGTAATTTAAATCCCGGCATTAGGCAAGTATTCTAATACCCAGTGCTGACCTCTCTAGTAGAATTAAACTAATATATACGTGTTAACGATTTAATCAAATTTCACACAAAAAATTACCGAAATAATCCAATTACCAAAAGGAATTTTTGTTTTTTTTACGACATGAATTTGACGAAGTTATTTTTGTCCCAGTTTCTTGATGCTATTGTTATCTCCAGTTTTTAACGGTGTTATTTTCATTTTTATTGTTGTTCTTGTCTCCAGTATTTGATGAGATTATCTGCAGTTTCTTGTTTCCAGTATTTTGGAAATATTGCTTCCAGTTTCTTGGTGTTGTTGTCTCCCGTATTTTGGTGAAATTATCTCCAGTTTTTTGGCGGTGTTTCTCTCTGGTACTTGTGCGAGATTATCTCCAATTTCTTGATGCTGTCCTCTCCTAACAACGACGTTTTAGTTTCACTAGTAAACTCGAAGTTGTCAAGTGAAATCAGAACCGAAAGTTTGTGTTCTTTCACGCTTTTACCGTTTTTAAACCATTTGTGTTTGTTTTAAAAATGATTTCTTTATTAACCTTACTACAATGTTCCTTCATTATGTATGCGTACGCGTTAGCATCCACTCCACAGAGTTGGCTGTATCGATTATACGACAACTGGAAACTGTCCAACGGTGTACAGGAGTTATTGTTTTGGGATTTTTTGCCCAAAATAGGGGATAAAACACCCTGAAATAGAGCACATTTGTATTTCTTTTTGTAGACTTTTGGCTTTGAATTTAAAGATACAAGTTCTTAAGCAGTTAAATGATTTAATTATTGTCTTACATGAAGCAGGGCATATAATTAACATCTAGTTAGATCATTAGGGATTTAATAACAAAAAAGAAAGGAGACATTACCTAACATTGTCTTTTATATAGTTTTTGTTTCCTTCACCCAGTTTTCATTGAACTAAGTGAAGGTCACCCCCAGCCAACTGTGGGCTACTACTCTTGTGCCTATATGTGCTTATTTTCGATAGAACGAGAAAAGGTGTAGACTTTCTATTCAACTAGTTTATTTCCCTGTATCTCAATATGTTTCATAAATTTTCTTTTGTTATTAAACAAAAAGCTAGACGATCGGTTATTTATCTCCTGTGAACAGCTGGCATCAACACCCAATTTTTAGTGTTATAAGACCTTTTATATGCAAAAACGGCTCTTCTGGGCCCAGAAAACACTTCAAATAGAAGAGCGAACAACGTTTCGACCTTCTTCGGTCATCGTCAGGTTCACAAAGAAAGGGTTACTGGTCGGAAGCTGACCACATGTTTGGGAGGGGGGTTGTATAATTGAGTGTTGCAATGTAGAGGGCGCGGTTTGAATATATAATTTTGTCTATAATATTAATATAGGTATAATGGTGTTCCTTTATATTGGTTTATTTTGGGTTTAAGTTGTTGTATAAGTAAGGCTTCTTTAATTTTTCGTTTGTTTATGTTTGTTTCTTTATTTAGTATTTTAGTGTTTTCTATGGTTATGTTGTGTCCATTTGACTTGCAGTGTTCGAAAACGTGTGAAGGTGACTTTTTATGTTCTTTGAATCTGGTTTCCATTTTTCTACTTGTTTCTCCTATATAGAAGTCGTGGCAGTTATCACATTGTATTTTATAAATAATGTTGGTGTGGTGTTTGTCAGTGTAGTTCTTACATAGTATAGACCTTAGTTTTGTGCCTGGTTTTTGAATAAATTTAGTGTTAACTGGAATGTTATATTTTATTACTAGTTTTTGCCAAATGTTGGTTATTTGTTTGCTGATGTCAGGAATATATGGTATACAGCAGTATATGGTTTCGTGATTTTTTGATTCGTGAGATATATTTACTTTTGTTGGTTGATTTTGCTTTCTGTCTAGGTGTGTGCGTATAATGTTTTCTACGGTTTGTGGAGGAAACTTATTAATGTTGATGAAGTGTTGTTTTATTTTATCTAATTCATCGTTAATTTTATCTGGTGAGCATAGTTTTATGGCTGTGTTTATCTGGTTTCTTAGTATGTTGAGTTTTTGTTTTGTTTCATGTGCTGAGTCCCAAGGAATGTATAGTCCAGTATGGGTGATTTTTCGGTGGATTTCTGTTTTGAATTGTGTGTCGGTTCTTATAATTTTGAGGTTAAGAAATGATATTTGATTGCTTTCTTCCTGTTCACATGTGAAGTTAATGTTGGGATGTATAGAGTTAATGTGAGTGAAAAAGTTAAGTATGTGTTCTGTAGATTCGAATCCCGCAATCGTGTCATCTACATATCTGTACCAGTATAGTGGTGGATGTAATGCTGTATTAATTGCTTGTGTTTCAATTTGTGTCATAAAAATATTGGCTAGAACTGGCGATACTGGGTTGCCCATGCTTAGGCCATTTGTTTGTATATAGTTTTGGTTGTTGAACATGAAGTTTGTCTTTATTGTGGTGAATTCTATGAGGGTTGCTAACTGGTTACTGGGAATGTCTATGATCGGGTTAGGGTCTCGAATATAGAGTTCTAAGGCTATCTTGCAGGCTTCTGTTGTTGGAACTTCTGTGAAGAGGGATATAACATCGAAACTGGCCATTAAGGCTTTATGATTAAGTTGATTTAGATTGGACTTGAAATTAAAAGAGTCTTTGATGAATGAGCTGGCTGATGTTGCATATTTGAAGAATGCCCATGCTATGTATTTACCAAGATTGTAGTTAAACGATTCATATGTTGACATTATTGGTCGTAATGGACAATCTGGTTTATGAGGTTTGGGGATGCCGTATATTTGCGGTGTGCGTGAGTCGGTTTTACGTAGGTAGGAATAAAGTGTTTGTGAAATTGTGTTGGCTTTTTTTATTTGTAGTAGTAATTTGTTTAGTTGCGTCTCATGTGTCTTTGTTGGATTTGTGTGTATTGGTTTAAATTTGTTCGTGTCTGATAGGATGTTATTCATTTTTTGTATGTATTCATTCGTGTTCATTATTACTATAGCGTTATCTTTATCTGCTTTTAGAATTTTTATGTTTCTGTCTTGTTTTAGGTTTCTAATGGAATTAATGTCTCTTTTTGTAAGGTTGTTTTTTAGTTATAAAAGTTCTCAACAAGTGGGTTTCTCGACATCACTGATTGTTATAAGACCTGTCCACCGCTCAACCACAGGGGAAGATTTTTGTAAGATTTCTTTAAAAAACGACATCTCGTGAGTTTCAACTGCATTTAATAATAAGTTAATATGCATAATTATACAGTGACTTTTCTCTGTGTTGAAATACCTTTATTTTACTAAATTACGAGCTTTTTGGTTGTTCGGTTGTTTCCCTATGAATTCTCAGGTGATAGGGTCATAACTATAATAAAATTATTTTAATGTAATGAAAATGTCGGTGTATATTTGTTTTTGAATTTCGCACAAAGCTACACGAGGGCTATCTGCGCTAGCCGTCCCTAATTTAACAGTGTAAGACTAGAGGGAAGGCAGCTAGTCATCACCACCCACCACCAATTCTAGGGCTACTCTTTTACTAACTAATATTGAGATTGGCCATCAAACTATAACGTCCCCATAGCTGAAATGGCGAGCATATTTGGTTTAATGGAGATTCGAACCCACAACCCTCGGATTACGGGTCGAGTGTCTCAACAATCGGGCCCCGCGTACAATACAACACATTAGTTTACCTAAGTTGTGCCAGTCACCATTACACTAATAAATAAAGACTGGACCATAGTCCAGTTTACCACCTGCTACTCAGTTAAAACGGTTTCAGGATATTCAACCCTTCATCATTACGCTGGACAAGAACTATGTTACATATGTATGTATGTTATGTTTTTCACTTGTTACTCTGAAATCGGCTTATTATTCTTGCCTCTGGCTTATCAGAAGCTATTCTTTATGTATGTGATTCATCAGTCACGTGACTGCAAGATGGTAACTTCTCCAAACGACGATATGGTTTAGAAAACTGCTAAAATAAATTATGTCATTCTTGTCTACATTAACAGACGGGTAAATTAAATAATTCCACTATCGTATCCTTCGAAAGAAATGTCATAAAGAAATAGTTAGTACTTGTAAAAACAAATGTAGGCCATTTGTTTAACACTAATAGCGGATTTTAATAGTGCAGTTTAAATAACTGATTTTTCCCTCCATTTTCGAATGATCAGGTGTTGAAATAAAAGTTTTGAAGAAAAATGTTTATCCAAGTATAATAGTTTTCTGCAAAAACCTTGTACAACGTAATTTGCTTACCTTCTTGGATTAATAAGTATTTAATTAAATCAAATCTCAATTTTAAACAATGCCAAAAACTAATGGTATATTGATAATATAAGTTACTTTGAATTTTTAAAGTTCCGGTTGGAAAGAGCAGGATATAGTTTTAACAAATACCACGTAACTTGAAAGCTAAAGGTGAAAATTATTTGCGTTATTTTACAAGTTGCAAAATAAGATACTAGATGGCACTCTACAAGTTTTTCTGTTTTAATAGATATGGTGTATTAAAATTAATCATTGTAGTCATAGGTTTCTATGTAGGAGTTTGAATGAAAAAATAACGTGTTTTAATTTACTAAACATTGTGGTTACTTGTGTTTTTTTTATTTGGAGCTATAGTATTACGGTTGGTTACCGCTGTCCCAACAGGGCATTACTACTAGTCAATATATACTTTTGGATAACAGGTCTTGAAAACTGTAATTCAAGTGAGGGCACCCGTTTGTGCAAGAAACTCGTAGATTTATTGAGAAGTACTATTCTTTCTTCATGTTCATGGTTATATATCTTGTGCTATATTATTACAAACAATACATATACTAGTGTAGCCCCAATTTTTGAATATATCAACACTGACAAAGTTTTTGCTCAAAACGTAAAAATATAACAAAAAGAATAAGTGTAACTGTTCTTAGAAAGCAAATAATTCAGATTTCTAACTTTTTTTAAGTAGGCATAAACAACATTAATATAATTACACTATTTAGT
Source organism: Carcinoscorpius rotundicauda (assembly GCA_011833715.1). Classification (NCBI taxonomy): domain Eukaryota; kingdom Metazoa; phylum Arthropoda; class Merostomata; order Xiphosura; family Limulidae; genus Carcinoscorpius; species Carcinoscorpius rotundicauda. The sequence continues at coordinate 22,655,881 of CM022403.1, forward strand.
AGTGACAATTTCTTATTTAAAAACAAACAAGTAACATATATAATTTTTGTATTTTTAACTTGTTTAACATCTCCATCTTCAAGTAACAAATCTACCCATTCATGTTTTGTGCCTAAATGAAACAATACACGTGAGAAACGCGCAGAAAACCTGCTGCAGATTCAAGAACGGTTTTTAAAAGAAACGATCCTTATAAAATGGCAATTCGAGGTTTACTGAAACTGACAGAACTAAAATTGTTTGCTGGTCTCACGTTATTTTGTAAAATCTGTTGCAGATACACAGAATCAATATTCAGAGCTATTCATATCACTACACAATATTCAATAGCTTCCTACTTATCCACTATCAATGCTAACTAAGAAACCAGTCATAACGGAGTCACTAAGTTTGTAGTATTTGAAGAAAGTTTTAGTTTGTTAGTTTTTGAATTTTGTGCAAAGTTACACGAGGGCTATCTTTGCTATGATTCCATAATTGATAAATGAAAGACTAGAGGGTAGGCAAATAGTTATTGCCACCCACCACCAACTCACTCATATACTATTATTTAACCAAAGAATAGGGGGATTTACTGTAGCACTATAATACCACCACAACTGAAAGGGTTAGCATGTTTGGTTGGACATAGAATTGAACTCAAAACCCAGCTGGCCATGCTGGGCCTATTTGAAGAGAGAGAGAGAAAGCACCATAACAAAAAATACTTCTAACTACAAAGTTTTGTAGATAATACACTTTTATACACACTTACTTACCAGAATGACTATCATTCAGAAACACTGTAGTGCTAGGAACAATGCAAGTATTGGTGAAAAAAACTTTTTGTAAGTTTTTACACATTAATGTATAATAATAAATTCATTACTCATTATGAGTTTTTACTTCAATTTTTCCACACTTTTAAATACTTATTGTATCTATAATATAATGTTTTTTTGCCACTTTTGTGTTTTAACTTTATTCACCCACACGTATTAGTACTCTAATCTTTATTTCAAACCTTTCATATTAAATTTCTATTTTGTTATTTACAAAAGTAACTGTTATGCTTGCAAACACAAAACCTAACAACATTAATTATAAAGTTTATGATACACAAATAATATAGTCTTCAATTATTGTTTTTGCAATTAAATAAATATTTATTTTGCTAAACATTTCTTTCAAATTAGTTTAAATGAAATATCTATAAAACTTTAATCAAACAGCAAGTTTTTACATCAGAAATGTTTGCATTTTTTTAACAAAACATGCCTATTCCATAACAAGTTTTAAAGAAAGTACAGATACTAATAAATAAATCTTAGCATTTAGAAAAAATGCTATATATAATTCTTTCTACTTACAAAAACAGTCTTGTGACATCAGAACAACTTCACAATTAATTCTTTGTTATTATTCTACACAGACAATATTTCTACATCAACATGCATATTCTAAAGATGACAAATAGAATGTTTAAGTGAAACTAGGTAAAACAAATATTAAACATCAACTACTCAGTGCTAAAAATCCCTCATCTTTTCCTACTTTTTTCTCAAACAAACCCTGAGGCATTTAGGTCAGACTCTAGCTGTGAGTTTTTCTTTTATCAAAAAGAGAACAATATTAAAACATACAGAACACTTAATCAAAGATTCCTTTATTTCAGTCATATTGCAACTGGTCTTTATCCTCAAGTTTATATTACTCAAACATCCATATAAATATAATAGTACTGTCTGTCATATGTCCATATAACTACTTATCTATATAAATATAACAGTACTGTTTTGTTGTATGTACATGTAACTACTTATCTGTAAAAATATAATAGTACTCTGTCGTATGTCCATGTAATGACTTATCTATATAAATATAACAGTACTTCCTTGTTGTATGTACATGTAATTACTTGGCAGGGATGGTTCATTAAGTCCCTAAAGGGGATACATACACATTTGTAGATTTTATGGGTGTTTTTTACCACTACTTTGTCCCCTGTTGATGGATATTCATCAAATCTGACATGAAGGTTTGTTTGGTCCATGCAGAGATGCATGTAAAGTTGCAGTCTTATATGCTTGTGGTTTTTCAGTTTTCACGGACATTTTTTGTTTTTTTTACAATTACATATAAGGAAAGCAACTTTCTATGTCCCAAGATAACCTTCTTCATCGAGGCCAGGCACATTAAGGTGATTAGACCACCTGACTCGCAATCTGAGGATCACAGGTTTGTCATGCCAAACATGCTTGCCCTTTCAGCCATGAAGGCGTTATAATGTGACAATCAATCCCACTATATATTCACTGGTAAAAGAGTAACCCAAAAGTCAGCAGTGGATGATGATGAATACTTGTCTTCCCTCTAGTCTTGCACTACTAAATTAGGGACGGCGAGTGCAGATAACCCTCATGTAGCTTTGCATGAAATTCAAAAACAAACACACAAACCTTTCATCAATAATGAAATTAAATAAAATCCATCCAGAGAACAGGTTCTCCAGCTAGTTTTAAATATCTACTAAGCTTCTTTTATATGAAATGTATTTTGGCCAGTAAAAAAATTTTAAAATTTAGGAAAATAAGTTAGTTAGAAATGTCTCTTAATAGTTCCTATAGTTCTTCACAGTGATTCAAACATGGCATTGATGTTCAGTGAAATACAGATAATCTTACATGTGTTTTATAACAAAGTTCAGAAAAGTCTGACACTAAGTAACAAGAATTGTTGCAAGAGCCCTAAATTCTTTACCATATCTTTTATGTGTGAACTTTCATGTTTAGTTGTGGAAATGTAAATATGTACTTCAGTTTTATTGTCTATTACAGTTAAAAGGTAAACTAGTTTTGAATGCAGAAACAGTTAACAGAAGAGGTCCTAAACTGGAAATCTTAAATATCAGGCATATTTATTTAGGCCTAATGACACTATTGTGTAATATATTAGTAGCCACATAAATCAGTGTCCAATTTTCCAGAAGATAATGAAACAACTGTGGCTACAAAAATTCCAAGAATGAACTTAATATTAGCTCAGGCCAACAACAGACCAACTAATAGTGTATCAGACTGAACAGCTAAGGGTCAGTGGTTTACATTTTGTTAAACTTAAAACAAAAAAATATATGAAATTATAAATGCTCCTCAGCTGTAGGCCATGGATGCATTATAAGAATGACAATCAAATCCAACTATATAGTGAGACAAGAGTTGATGGTGTCTGGCACTGACCTGATGCTTTCTCTCTAATTTGTCTGTTCAAAGATGGCTTGTGTATTTTGCTCTAGTTTAAGGTCATGCAAAATAAAAATAGAAAAACAACCAAACTTCAAATGAATAATAGTATGGATTGTGAAAAAACAGTTTGAAGAACCAAGGTAAACACACTTCAAACAGTAAATATGCTGTAACACTTCTGTGTTACAAGAAGTGAAGTAAACAAACACACTTATGACAGAAAATGAAAATCTGTGCATTCCAAAAACCAAGATAAAATTAATTTATGATGGTTATCCAACTTTATTGTCTAACCTACTTATATCTCAATATCAATTAGCTAGTTACCAGAACAGATCCACATAAAGCAGTTGCCACTAGTGGTGATGACAGCTGCCTAGGCTGGATGCATATTATCAAAATTAGTGTTGTTGTATTACACTATGTAATTATAAGACAAAGGACCACTTAATGTGTATAATAACATACACATAACTGCAATATGTTACATAAATTGATAATTTAAAATTTTCTCAAAAATAAACTGACAATATCTGGATGTGTCATAAGTGGATCAACAGCATCAATTCTGGTAACTGCAGTTTTAAACCATATTTTTTATATGTTTGATAATGTTTCACTTGAATTTTATAAAGAACAAAAGTATATTATATTATATTTAGAAAAATATATAAAAGTGAGTGCTGTGTGTTTCATAGGAAAGCCACAGTGGATTATCTGCTGTGTTCACCAAGGGGAGATTTGAAACCTTGCTTATAGCATTGTAAATCTGACGACTTAAATGTTTACACCAGGGGACATAAATAAATAAATGTTTCATATAAATGAAAGTAAAAACATTTCAGCATTTTTAATATTCAATAATTATTTTCTGCTCTGACTTCATGTATTTAAATATTAAATTTCAGCACATACTTCAAAATTATTTACTGTTACACGTCTCTTCAGTTTTCTTGTAATCCATTCTGGGCCTCTTTCAGCAACATCAAAGTTGTGGTCTCAGCTTTCTACATAAAGCCTTTGGTTGAAGTCATTAAAAAGTGTGCTATGTCAGTTGTTGTAAAATAAACTCTTACACAACCATCTCAAGAAAGTAAAAATTATAAAAATTAGATGACAATAGTCCTTGAACTTCCTTCACAAGTCCCGTGAATAGTGATTCATTATATTGAGTTCTTCCTGGTCCCGTCTGTCACTAATGTTATTTAACAATCGCTGAAGAAAAGTGGTGAATTCTTGTCTCACAAACTCAGCATTGTCTTCAATATTTGTCTGAACCCAAGAAACTCGAGTAAAGAGGCTGGCTGATTTGAACACAAGAAATTGATACAATAAATGTTTCCAATACTCAAAACAAAATATAAGCATATTAATAATAATAAAGATCTACACAATTTATCTTACAGTTATCTCACAAACACTTTACTGAGTTATACAGATGTTTATACTGACTGTCATAATAGCTTTTTATTTGGAATGATGCAAGCTACAATGTTATACTGATAGCAGGTAATGAATCCTTTAGAAATTTCAACCAAAAAGAAAAGCAAAAAGTCACTTTTTAAGAACGTAATAAAGCTTGATATCTATATACCTTTTGGGTAACTATAAGCCTGAACTGCATGGTAACTTTTATATTCACATTTTCCATAGGAGTTCTTACTGCGGATTAATTCTAGAAAATGCAAGCTTCACAAATTTATTAAAAACCTAAAAGTAAATCTTCCAGGAGTCAATTCAAACCAAACACATTACAGATGTTTCTGTGTTTATTTACTTTTAATCTAGGGTAATTCTGCTATTCACAAAGTTCACATCAAACAGTTTCTAATATCACATAAATCAAATATCTACATTGAACATTAAGATGTTTTCACAATTTCCAGTAGATTTCTGTGTGCATAAAGTAGCACCAGGTAAGAAATTCTCCTACTTTCTACAGTTTAACAACTTCCTAGAATTGTCACTATAAATAAAAATGATTAACTTTGTTACTCTTAGAGTATGCCTCTCCAAACCTTGTGGTTCACATGGTAACTCTCAACTGCCCCTCAGAAACTTGTCATTCATATCATAGCTCTCAACGGCCCCTTCACACTTTGTTGTTCATACAATAGTTCTTAACTGCCCCTTCAAACCTTGTGGTTCACATGGTAGATCTTAACTTAAACATATTAGCAAACCAAAAGTTTCAACTTACAAAGCTGAGATGAATGACCACGCGGTCTACCAGGTTGCTGACGACAAAACACAACACAATGGCTGTCTTTCAAACCCTGTCCTTGAACAAAATGTGAATACCTAAAACAAAAAAAATATATTGTTAACTACACAACAAAACAAGTACATTAATGATGAACTCAGAAATCAATTTAATCTTTATAGCTGAATTGGATAAAAACAACACTACTATGTTATTATCACCCATTACTTAGCCAACATGCCTGTATTGTTAGAATAAATAACAACAATACTATGCATCTTATCATCCATTACATTCAAAACATACCTGTACTGTTAGGATAAATTACAACAGTGTTATACATCTTATAATTTATTACTTACCCAACCTGCCTATATTGTAAGGATAAATAATAAGAATACTATACATGTTATCACCTATTATCTACATAACATGCTTGCAATGTTAAGATAAATAACAATACTCTACATCTTATCATCCATTACTAATGCAACAAACCAGTATTGTTAGGATAAACAACAACAATACTATTCATCTTATCATCCATTACTTACACAACATGCTGGTACTGTTAGGATAAACAACAACACTATACATCTTATCATCCATTACTTGCACAACATGCCTTTATTGTCAAGATAAATAATAAGAACACTATATATGTTATCATCCATTACCTACACAACATGCCTGTATTGTTAAGATAAATAACAATACTCAAAAGGGTTAGAATAAATAACAACAATACTATACATTATTATCTACTACTTACACAACATGCCAGTACTGTTAGGATAAACAACAACAATACTATTCATCTTATCATCCATTACTTACACAACATGCTGGTACTGTTAGGATAAACAACAACACTATACATCTTATAATTTATTACTTACCCAACCCGCCTATATTGCTAGGATAAATAATAAGAATACTATTCATGTTATCATCCATTACCTGCAAAACATGTCTGTATCATCAGGATAAATAACAACAATTCTATACATCTTATCATCTATTACTTACACAACATGCTTGAACTGTTAGGATAAATAAGAACAATACTATACATGTTACTATCCATTACTCACACAACATGCCTGTACTGTTAGGACAAATAACAACAGTACCATACATCTCATCATCCATTACTTTCTCAACATGCCTGTATTGTTAGGATAAATAACAACAATTCTCTACATCTTATTATCGATTAGTCTAGGAGAACATGAATACATAACATACTAAAGCATACCATTAGTGAAGTAAATTTTTCCTTGACTTATGTATCCTACTGTACTTACACAAACAAAGTCAAGAGAAAATTGTCTTTAAAAACTGTATGAGTTGATTACAAAAAAGTAAATACATCATTCTGAAAAACAGCTTATTTCATACTGTAGTAATTTATGTTTTTGCATCTTCTGAAGACACAGGACTTAAACAGGGTATCATGCACATGTCAGGCAAATGGTTTTCCTACTGATTTAACAGATTAAACTGCAAACAAACATTGGATAAGTTTTCCCAACAAATTCACAGAATCTTATTAATATTAATAGATATGTTTGTTAATTATAAAATACAATGACTTCAGACCCACTAACGAGTCACTAGTAGGTATAACACATGTGTAATAAAACTAAATGTTCTAATAAAATCAACTTAATCAATGTGTGTCAGCCTGTACATCTTTAGTTTAGAGATGTAGACACAAATTTACAGGGGGACAGAAGGATGCTCCACTGAAAAGTGCAAAATTATAGTTTAGAGATGTAGACACAAATTTACAGGGGGACAGAAGGGTGCTCCACTGGAAAGTGCAAAAATTATACCCACTTATAAACAGATTGTAATTTTCACTGAAATGTGCATTCTAATTGTATTTGAAGCTTATATTACAGGTTTTAAATATGTTTTATACACACATGGGTGTACTATAGAGAGTACGGTTATCCACACAATATCACCTGAAATTGATGGAGGGTACATACTATCACCAGCCTCTAATGAAAAGCTTCAGATATTAATTTAAGGCAGTGGTGTTGTTGAAAGTGCTGTAAATCTGCATTTACACATTTCTCACTTATTTCTTTACAACAACTAAGGTAAAAAACGACTCACCACATATCCATTTCATTCTGTATATTCCTCATGTCTGGATTATAGACAAAAATTATTCCATTGGCATCTTTAAGCAATGCAGGCCAACAGACTTCATATCTATTTGTAGAAATAGAAAAACAAGAGCACTTCTGATAATTCAATATTCCAAAGAATATGAAAAGTAGATGGAAAAGGTTTGTACCATGATGTAACATTCTGGAACAACATGGAACCTATTGGTCCATCTTGACTATTACATCCTCTAAACTGAACTAATACTATTAATAAGAAAATTTAACATAAAATGTTATCAAGCTTTCTTATAAACACATTTAAATTTACTGTATCTAACAACACCTGTTAGAAGTACAAAACTGTCTTAGCTGAAGACACAGTTTGTCCCCTATGCCAACATTCTCACTATTAAATATTATAAAAAGATAATGCATCAGTACTATCATTTCAATTTAATATTAATCACTTTAATCAAACCCCCAAAATCTTTGTTTTATTAGACAAAAAATTTGAGAGATCTTAACCATTTATAATATGACAACACTCTGTCCAAGGCACCATATTTCTGTAGATACAACCTAAACTCCTATTTGCCCTACCACTAGCAACTGCACACCACTTGGATGACTTTAGAGACTGATGAATCATTACACCAAGACCCTTGCTTTCATGACACTGTTAAGGTTATTTCCATTCAAATTATTCTTATAATTAAAATTAGTAAAACCCACATGAAACGTTCTGCATTTATCGTAATTAAAATTCATCTACCATTTATTTGCCTGACTCAATATCCTTTTATAAATCAGTAATATCCTCTTCACAGCCAGCAACACCAAAAACCTTGATATCATCAGCAAACTCAACCAATTTATTGACCATTCCTTCATCTATGTCAGTGATATAAATAAACAAAGAGCAAAGGTCCTAAGATTGAGCCCTGAGGTACCCCACATGAAACAGGTACATGGTATTTTACTGGTACAGAAACAAAATATTTCCTAGCACAGTGAATGACTTTAGTCTCAAAAATTATGGTGAACTAATAAACTATAGCACTAAACTAACATAAAAAAAATGAATAATAAATTACCTGAATAATTTGCTGAGAAAAACTGCTATAATTATATAGTAAATACAAACATTATTATTTATTTTTGTACAAGTAAACATTTCATGATGTCATTTTCATCTTCATGGCTTTTTTATATGATAATGGATGCTTTTATAATACTCTAATATAATTTATATAGAAACAGAAAACCTTAAAATAAGACAGTTAGTTCCTGCATCTCTTTGTCAGCTGATAAAACTTGCAGACAGTCATTTACTAAGACAGTAAAATGATGACAGCAGAATGTTATAGAACCCTTGTGACATTAATCTAGTTTACCAGAACTCCATTTGTAACAACCCTCTGCTTTCTTACATCCAAACACTTCTATCCAATTTGCTAACTTGTTCCCCCCCCCACACACACAGACAATTATTCATAAGTGTTTTATGTGGCACCTTGTCAAATGTTTTCTGAAGATCTGGATACACCAAATGTTCATCTTTATCCTCAACTATCCAATAAAGTTCTAACCTTTGTCAAATTAGCTTACAAAAACATCTTTCAACAAACTTTCCAAAACTATTCCCACAACTGATGCAAGACTAATAGGTCTATAATTATTGGGACAATTTTTTTTTCCAGTTCTCTTGAAAAGAGGAGTTCCATTACCCATCTTCCAATCCTCTGGCACCTGCCCACTATTTAAGGATTTAGAAAACAATAGTAGAAAGTGTCTTGCATATCTGATCTTAAACTTCCTTCAAAACCCTTGGGCAAAATATTATCTGACCCATGGTTCTCATTATTCTTTAAACTCTCAACTTTTTTCTGAACCAGCTCAGAAAACCTAATTCACTCAGTTTGTTTCCATTTATCAGCTATTCAAGATGCTTAATACTGCTTAAGCCAACCAAATAAAAAATAAAATTTAATAACCCAACCACTTCATAATCATCAGATACCAGTGTTCCTTTATCATCCCTCCAGGGTTCTACCCTCATTCTAACATAATGTTTACCATTAATGTACTTACAGAAATCCTTACTGTTAATGTTTACATTTTCAGAAAACCTTTTCTCATACATCGTTTTTGATGTCCTAATTTCCTGTTTCACCAACTTTTTTCATCTTCTTGTAAACCTCCCATAATAGCAGCCAATTTAAAGATCTAGTAACAAATCAAGTAACTCATGTACTATCAAAATTACTTTATACAATGATGCTTAGATCATATCTCAAGTAAAAACCTACTATTACACCCATAAAGATATCAGGGAAGCATATATCCTTTACTTTTACTGTAGTGCTGTAATTATGGACACAATAATTTATCTGAAAAGTCCATAAATACAAACAACTAAGAGTTATACAACATAAAGATAAATTTATGAGACAAATTAATGTCTGATTTAGATAACTCAGAAAACTTCATATCATCCTTATCACCACATAAAAAGTCATGCAGATTACATTTAGTACAGTGTATTCCAAGACAACATGGACAGTCAGGTAGACTACATTTAGTACAGTGTAGCCCTAGACAATATGATTGTCAGGTAGATTAACTGTAGTACACGATAAAAGCTGACTGCTGATTATCCATGAAATCCAATCAGAATATGTGATATTTTAGTAGCTTCATAAACTTGTCACACCTAATAATACAAGTCTAAAAAATGCAAATAGCAAAGAAATATCACAGTTGAAAGGAGCACACAGGAAAGTTAGTTCAGACTTATCAATAGAAATATCACAGTTGGAAGGAGCACACAGGAAAGTTAGTTCAGACTTATCAATAGAAATATCACAGTTGGAAAGAGCACACAGGAAAGTTAATTCAGACTTATCAATAGAAATATCACAGTTGGAAGGAGCACACAAGAAAGTTAGTTCAGACTTATCAATAGAAATATCACAGTTGGAAGGAGCACACAGGAAAGTTAATTCAGACTTATCAATAGAAAGCATGTTCTATTAGTTGTCTGTCTTTTTTTATTTTTTACTTCAGTATCAACTAATTTGGGGCAGTAAGTATTTTTGTAAGTCTAGAATATTTTCACATGAATGACTGGACGAACATGTTCAATAACAGTGGTTCAAACACACGGCATGCATGTTGTAAAACATGTTTCTTAATCACATCGATTTGAAACAGAACAATTAAAACAAGGGCCAGCAACCCAAAACATGAAAAGAGGTTTTGTGTTGCACACTAATTCACAGAAGATAAAAATATACAAAAAATATTATTTCACTAAAAGGTAAACATCATTAATTTATAACTACTACTTTATTAAAGTGTTAATAAACATTACTTACATATTATTAGAAACTACTAGTCAGATTATCACACATATAACTTATTTATATATTATTAGAAACTTACTAGTCAGATTATCACACACATATACCTTATTTACATATTAGAAACTACTAATTAGATTAGTCACACATCATAAATTATAAAATTGTAACCTAAATTTAAACAGAACAATGTTGGAACACACAAAGGGTCTTAAAGTTTGAATGTTGGTCAATAACATCCTATAGAAAAATGTTGACAACTATATTAAAGCTTACTTCTGATCTCCACTGCAATCCCACAGTTCAACTTCTGCCTTCACGTTCTTCCCTCCGATGTTGATAGGATCACTTTCAAACTCCAATATGCTAACAAGAACATTTCAAATTATCATTATGTTCAAACAAAAAACTACTTTTTACACATGAGATAAAAGTAGATGTAACTAATTTATGATAAAATTAACAACACTGGAATTCTGAGTTTCTACATATAACATAAAATAGAAAAGGAAACTAATTTCACAGTATCATTTTACTAGAGGTATGTAGTTCTAAATTATGTCAAAAACAAGGACTTCATTTCACTGTATCATACTGTTAAAGGTATGTACCTCAAAATAATATTAAAAACAAGGACTTTTATTTCAACGTATCACATTGTTAAAGGTATGTACTTCGAAATTATATTACAAACAAGGGCTTTTATTTCATTGTATTATATTGTTAAAGATATGTACTTTGAAATTATATTATAAACAACTTTTATTTCATTGTATCATACTGTTAAAGGTATGTATTTCTAAATTATACACTACTAGCCAAAATCTTAAGGCCAATAAACATAAAGAAAAAATATGCATTTCGCATTGTCAGACTCAACCACTTTAAAAGATGAAAATGAAAAGGGAAAATAAAAAATATTTAGCATTTAGTAAGGAAATTTTGGATGCTATGAAATTAGCTTAAATATTAGCTGGTCAAAAGTTTAAGACCATACCAAAAAGAAGTCCTAAATACAGTAGGAATTGCCCAACAAGAGGTCTCAGTAGTAAGTTGCATGACCGTCATTGGGAATAACTGGAAACATCAGCTTTGGTATGGTCGATATAAGCATTTACAGAAGGCTGGCTGGAATGTTATTCCAAGTGGTGAAGGTGCCTTCATGAAGATCATGCACTGTTTGGAATTAATGTCAATTTCTATAGACGTCCCTTGCCATCCACCCCCAAACATTTTCAATGGGGTTTAGTTCAGACTAACACGCTGGATGGTCTAAAAGAATCATGTTATTCACCATAAAAACGTCCTTTGTCCTGCAGGCATTGTAGGCTGCAGTGTTGTCCTGCTAAAAGATCCAGTCATTTCCATACAAGCAAGGGCCTTCAGTTAATAAGGATACTCTCTACAACATGCCAATGTAGCCAGCTGCTGTTTGATGCCCTTGTATAACCTGAAGCTCCATTGCTCCATGGCAGGAGAAAGCACCCCAGATCATGATGGAAACTCCTCCATGTCAGGTATAAAATGTCTCTGGTGAGATATCCTTATTGTGCCAGTAATGTTGGAAGTGATTTGGACCATCCAGGTTACATTTTCTCATCAGAGAACAAAACTTTCTTCCACTTTTCTATGTCCCATGTTTAGTGCTTCTCAGCAAAGTTTAACCAAGCTGTTTCATGGTGTGTAAGGAGGCGTGGCCTTTGAAGATGTTTACAGTTTTTAAAGCCCTTCTCTCATAGATGCCGTCTTATTGTTCTTGAGCTGCATTCTGCATCCATAAGGGCCTTAATCTGGTTTAACAATCAGCTGGTGTCTTGCGAGACAACCCACTGAATCATCCTGTTCAACACTGGGAAAACTTTCTTGGGCTGACCACTTGAAATTTTTGTTCTGTATTCCTCAGGGTCTTTTAAGAAATTTGTAACAGCAGTTTTACTAGACCCAATCTCACCAACGATGGCACGTTGAGAGAGACCTTGCTTTTGCAGCTCAACAATTCTGCCATGTTCAAACTCTTGTCAACTCTTCAGCCTTTGCCATGTTTTTACCCAATGTAACACAGGAAATGTCAGTGAGAGATGTTGACAACGCTAATGCTTGAACACAAATGACTAAATTTCATTAACTGTTTACAGATTAATGCTTCATTTCAGTATGGTCTTAAACTTTTGACCAGCTAGTATTTAGGCTAATTTCACAGTGTTCACATTTTCCCTATTAAATGATAATCAAGTTTTTTTATTTTAACTTTCCCTTTTCTTATTTTCATCTTTCAAATCTCTACTCAAATAAGTGGTTGAGTCTAACAATGCAAAATGCATATTTTTTCTTTATGTTCATTGGCCTTAAGATTTTGGCCAGCAGTGTATTAAAAAACAAGGACTTTTATTTCATCACATCATATTGTTATATATATATGTACTTCTAAATTATATTATAAACAAGAGCTTTTATTTCATTGTTTCTTGTTGTTATAGGTATGTACTTCTAAACTGTATTAAAAACAAGGGCTTTCATTTTATCATATCATGCTGTTATAGGTATGTACTTTACATTATATTAAAAACAAGGACTTTTATTATTTCTCTAATAAGACTTTCCTACTAGAACTTATACTGATCTTTCCATAATTTATCTGTGTGACTTGTAATTACTTATTCAGAAACTTTTTACTTAGTTTCAGAAAAACTTTCTCCAATACTGTTAAACAACCGTTATAAAACTCAAAATCACTCTGAAACATGGAATGTTTCTTATAACCAGTATCTTTATGTTTTAAGCAGGTTAACATACAAATAATATAAACAACTAACAGTTACACAAAACAAAAAAATGTACATTTACATACAAATATATATAGCATGTTTATGACATACAGTATCTATTTATAAGGTCACACATACACCTACCCAAAAAATATTTGTTTATGAAATATCTCGTTCATTCTTTTCTATTTGAATGAAAACTAACAGAAGCAAAGCTACACTCTCCTTTGATGAATATATTGTAAAGATCCATGAAGTACAATTTATTTAAGCAGCAACTGACCATAATATTAACAAAATCATCTTTAACTAGCTTAAAGAGACCCCAAACTGGTTATTAGTTTTGGGTGTTGAGGTGTTAGAAATATTATAATAAAACATACAGAAAGTTTAGTATCTCGCTTCAAAATGATATTACCAAAAACCTGAAACTTAAATTATTATGTTTTAAACTTAAGATTACTTTCCTATGTTAAGGTATTTCATATTGTATATTACAGTTTGAAAACAACACTTCATTAAACAAGCAAGCACTTTAGGGTAGCTCTAAGCTCACACAATCTTATTAATAATACAATCAACTGTTACTTTTCACAAAACCTTTAAATTTCACTTTAAAATTATTATTGCATTTCAATAACAGTTATCCACATCCCCCAAAGTTATAATTTTCCTGTACTGAAATGTATTTCGCATAGGTACTTACCTCCACTCACAAGATTAGCTGTTCTTATTTAGTGCTGGCCTCTATATGCAAACATTTTCTTTTCTTTTATTAATATATCTTCAGACACTGATAAGACATTTACAAAACATCGTAAACATACCCTAGAAAGGTTTACAGGCCTCCTTAAACTTAATGTGCAAGTTTGAAATTTGATCTTTCTCTTACAACAATAAGTCAAAAGAGTTATCTTTTAGATCCAGATTCCTTTTTTAGCATCATTTAAGAAGAAACATTATCTTTCATCCACCACTCACAGTCAATACCTTATCTTTCTTTTTTTCATATCCAATAATCTTAATAAGCAAAACAAATCAAGTTTTCCAATGTTTCAAAATAACCAAAAACTGACTGTAAGTACAGAGATCATAAGTGAATCCATCCAGTGAGTATATCAAAACATTTAAAACAAAATACATTTTAAACTGACATATCACTATAAACAATAAGGTTCTTTGGAGAAGTTAGAGTAAATTTCACCCAACTTTACTATAAGCTAATCTTACCGAACTCCTTGGGTTGGTCTGTAGTCACCAGAAGAGCTTTCAGTTGCTTCGGCCAAAAAATTACACAATAGACTCTTTCCACCCTGTTAAAGTAATCATAAAAAATAAAGTATACATCATATCCATACTTTTTTCTTCAGCATTGACACACTAACAACATTATCACATTCCATTTGTTAAAAGATATATCAACTATTTCAAATACACCATGATTTATTTTACAGTAAAGATCAAGAATCACTCCATGCCTAGGTTATCTTTGAGACTGAGCACTTGTCATATTTCTTCAGCAGTTTATTTGGTTTTATAACAAGGAGCAACACTTTGAGTTAGTTAAAAAGGAATGACACGGGTATTAGTTAAATACAAAAATACACTACCCTATAACCCAAATACTTTCAAAAGTTGGACCATTCTTATTCAGGGGCAAAATGAACAAAAAAGGTCTACCTTTTGAAATCACTCAGGGTATCGTATTTTTATGTTAAACTGATTTCTTAAAGTTAAGTGTTTTACTGTCACTAAGATTATTAAATACACATCTGGCTTTTTCTTAGACCTAGTGGAGAAAATCAAAAATTAATGCTTTAAGTTCCAGAAGTTTAAACTGATACATACAATAGCAGGTTTATAGAACTATAGCATAACAAAAGGGCTGTTAAAAGATATTAGGAAATCCAAAAGAACCTGGAAAAAACAGTTGACTGATAATATTCAATGATTTTTTATAAAGTATGTAGGCAAAACACCAAAATGTGGGCTGAGCTCTTAAAGAATGCTGATGGTCATGTGTTAGGTGAAAACCATGATAAGACCAAGATTTTAAACCTCCATGTTTGTGTGTGTTAGTACTAATTCTAAATCTGAAAATTCTAGAGAAAATAAAAGAGACCTAGCTCAAATAGATACTACTCCTTTGGTGGTAAACAGAAAGTTGAAGAGACTAAAAATATATAGCACTGTGACCAAAAAGTTTTTTTTCTTCTGGTGTTTAATGAGAGGTCAAAAATAAAACACTGAAGCCTCCTTCTTACATTTTTTTTAGGTCAACAAACAGTGGACTGTATAATTGTTAATTTTACTCCTACTTTTAAAAAAGTTACTCTAATCATTACAGAGCACTTTTAATGTTACTTTTGTAGCAGGCAAAGTTTTAAAGAGTCTTACAGTATAATGTACTGAAGTATAGCATCATCAAACATGGTTTCACTGAAGTGAAATCATTCCATACTAATCTGTTATCTAGATAATAGAAATGTTATAGCCTTGATGTCCTTGGATTTTCAAAAAAAAATGTTCGAGAAGGTTCAACCTAAAAGATCAGCTAAGAATAAGAAAACCTACACTGTTGGGAACTAGTAAAAGACTGGTAACTTGTATTATAAGAAGGCTGGATGAAATAAAGTAAAAATATGTTAGTAGCATGGGTGGGGTTCAAAGTGTAAATGCCATGAACTATCATATTTGCTTGATATATATTTAATGTCACAAATATTCATCTTATCCCACACTTCTGATCTGGCAACAGTGTGTGGCAAACACTAGATACAATATACATGAATACTACTGAAAACTGTAGCTTGATTCTAGAAGCCATGGAATCTGAAGATGATTATAAGAGAATATTTAACATCAATCTTAAGACACAAATCATTACCTTTCATTCTAATCTGTCTTTGAATCAAAAAACCTGTGTAAAGTTGGACAGATATTCAATATTGAGTCAGCACAATATTCACAAATTCAGATAAAAATATAATAAATGCAACAAAATAATACAAACATGTTCTATATTTCAGCATCCATAGTGCAGAATCTGAGTGTTGTGCCACCCAACACTAAATAACAATGGATACATCTGCCACAGCTCTATAAACCTCATGTACCACAGGAATCTCAACACCGCCCTAATGAGCGTAACAAAATTCAAAGTTTTGTCTCTCAGAATGCAAATTCCTAGTGACTTGTTACTCTTAATTCAATAGCCCTGCCATAGCCATATAAAGCCCACATGGCACCAGGAGAGTGTGCCCTTGGTTTATGCTACATTTGTTATATTTTCGATCTTAATTTATGATAACAATGCCAGATCTGTCCAACTTCAAACAGGTAATCAGAGTGACGTCGTCAGTTTACACATATTTTAAATACAAATGCTTTTGTAATACGTGTAATATCCTATTTACATCATACTTCTACATTTTACGAAAAGCTTGCCACATTTCGTTTAAATACACGCATTAAAAACAAAATTATTATTCAATACTAATGTTTATTTTAAAATTTAAGCAGCAGGCTACATCATACACGACAAATACAGAAATAAAATAAATAGTTTGGTGACTTTTATTTTTCGTACTTCCACTAATATTCTTACCTCACAAGGTCCAATGGCAAGTATCTTCACTTTAAACATTGTATTATATTACTTTATAATTTTATTTTGAGTATTTCTAGCTTAAAAAACGTTTCAGACCAAAACACAATACTAACGTTTGTGGAATGCATACGTCCTCTATCGTTAGATTCACATAGTAAATAAACAAAAGTTTAGAAGTACATTCATATAAAAAAAGAGTTTCAATTTTTAGTAAAACGAAAATATATTAAATAATGTAATAAAAAATGTGGAAAATGAATGAAGGGAAATAAGTGAAAATTATAATAATAAACTGTAAAAATCTTATCAAACATTTTACTATGACCTCTTCGGTATTTTGAAAGAATAATATAAACTGATTCTCTTTGACCTAACGCATATATGAAGCACTGAATATATGTTATTCAGTAAGCCAAATTTTCTAACAACTGTGGTAAAAACTAGTAAGGCTAATACGGCTGAAAATTATAAACACGAGTTCCAGTTCCCTGATGTATATGAAATATAGATTGCTGATTGTGTACCATTCCATTGAAAACAAATAATTAGAAATGACAAAGCTATATATACAATTTGTAAAATTCAGAACCCTCTAATCCAACAATAATCAATAATATACAACCGTAGTCAAGCCGAATATAAACGCTTAATTAGTCAGATTAGATAAATAACGCTTACCGAATTGAACTAAAAAACTAAAATATGTTAACCAAAGTGTTCATTTGTAATTATATTTTTACTATTTAGTATTCGATTATTTTACTATTCATATCAAAATATTTTTGTTCGTCAAAAATGTTTAATAAATCAAATTCGTTTAACTCGGAAAAAAAGATATAAGAAATCCGATAGAACGTTTCAAAAGTGGATTGTTTTAATAATATCAAAAGTTTCCAAAATATTCTTCATTGACTATACACTTAAACATTAGCTAACTGAAAAAAAAAAAAATTTTAAAATCAGGTATGGCTCGTATATTCTAGGTTCAGAAAGGTTTGTTGTTGTTTTTTTCGTTAGGAAGCTCTATTTTTTGTTTTTCCTTCCACATCCTTTTCAGATGCTTTTCTCACGTGAAGGATGAATTTTAAATTCTAACACAAAATTAATATCCTATAATATCCAACATAATATTGTGTTGAATTAAGCTTTCCTTTACACTGTTTTATTTTTGACTTCTAAAAGATTCTATACCAGTGGCACAGCGATAAGTTTGGAGACTCACAACACTAAAAACCAGGTTACGATAGTCATGGTGGGTAGAGCATATAGCCCATTGAATGTTTGTTTGTTTTTGGAATTTCGCACAAAGCTACTCGAGGGCTATCTGTGCTAGCCTAATTTAGCAGTGTAAGACTAGAGGGAAGGCAGCTAGTCATCACCACCCACCGCCAACTCTTGGGCTACTCTTTTACCAACGAATAGTGGGATTGACCGTCACATTATACACCCCCACGGCTGGGAAGGCGAGCATGTTTAGCGCGATGCGGGCTCGAACCCACGACCCTCGGATTACGAGCGCACGCCTTAACGCGCTCGGCCATGCAGCCCATTGAAGAGCTCTAAACTTAATATCAAATAAACTAAAAAACAAAAGGCATTAATTTTATTTTCAGCGTAATATTTTTAGGCGAAACTAAGAAACAGTGAGTAAATAATTATTAAATAACGTTCATAAGAAATAATCGATGTTCTGAATGACTGCAGACTTTTATCAATTAACTTATCTGCAAAGAGGAAGAAGTTGAATATACTCCTTCCGACAGTGACTTCAGAGGCAAAGAAGTTTTATGTTTGTTAATTTCTCCGTTTGCTTTTGAAGGAGCCATTTATCTTGTAATAATGATTTTTTAAAATAGTAACGTTATATGATTAAATGATAATGTCTTAGATAAATTAATACACAATACTTAAGATATATATATACACACACACACACAATATGCTTTGTTACTTCACGGATTTCTTATCGTATCAGTCGAACACCTGTTGTCCTCATCAAACTTTCCCAGTGAACTATCTACGCATGCAGAAATTTCTCAGTATATTAACTGGGTTTGTGCAGCCACGTTCTAAGATACCCCTGTACTTCAGATTGAGGTAAGTTACTTTTAAACTTTGTGAACATACAAAGGGCACACATGCTCCACACTCAGAAACACACAAATAAACCCGCTCCCCTTTCACACAGACGCACGCAGGGCTAACTCTGGTAGAATAAAACATGGCGTTTATCAACTATGCCCTTTCTTATTTGTTTTAAAGTGTTATATAATTTGTTTGTTGTAAGACACAAAACTACAATGTGCCCAAAGCAAGTACTGAGCCCTGATTTTAAACGTTGCAGTTTTAGAAGCTAACCACTAACACAGTTTTTTACAACAAACACACCCATTTTATCTTTGTAGTTACAAACATTGCCATTCGTATAGTAACCATTGCTATTTATATCTCGTTTGAAAACTTTAAAAATGTACATTCTATCAAAGAAGTATTATATTTAAAATAAACACGGTGGTTTTCAACACGAGCAAAAAACAATCACCTTCAGGAGTCTTTTACGGAAAAAGTCTCACATCAGATACCCTCTCGACAATAATCAAAAGCAGACTATGACGTCACTCGTGCAAAACTATAAAAAGTAGTTAAATTTGATTTCTGCTCTTTACGTATTTCGTTGTTTATTAACGTTTCTTACTTTCTGTTTACAGCGGTGGAAATCACGTGCAATAAGAAGAATGAAATGTCTGAGTCTCTTTCTGTCTGCCATATTGGGATTATCTCTTACAAAGGTAGGGGCTAATCCCTGCCCGCCTCCAGAAGAGATATTTCCGTGTACGTGTAACCCTGGGTCGACAGGCTATCCAGTAATTCACTGTAATAAATTAAAGAATATCACACAACTTGGGTGGTTATCTACAATCTCCAAAGGTCAAGCTGTAGAAAAATTGATCATTTCTAACTCTTCTTTGCGAGGCCCAATTCCGGGTGATATTTTTAAAGGAATTACACTTTCGGCTTTATTCCTAGAGAGAACTAACGTGTCAAAGATAGGATCAGCGGAAGTACCTGCATTCCAAGGCCAGCAGGGTTCTATAGTGGACATTTTGATATTTGCAGTTGGTCAAGTGGTGAACGTTACTTTCGCAAATATGCAAAAGCTTGAGTATTTCTCAATGTCAGGATGCGCCATCTCGAACCTAGGACCTCACTGGTTTCTTGAAGGACTGGAAAATATGAAAGATCTCTCTCTTTTTGATAATGGTATTGAGTCAATTAGCAATCAAGCGTTCTCAAAGCTGACTGGTTTGGAGTTTCTCGATCTTTCCTACAATCAAATCAGAGATGTTCAGAGGCGGATCTTCCCATGGCCTGCCTCTCATCTCTACTTTATAGAATTAAGGTAAATGCTATCGTATTTCATCAATTATCTTTTTTTCATTCACATCTTTGATTATCAGTATTCTTCTTAAAACAGCCGCCAATTATGTTAAGAACACACCAGGCAATTATTTCTATTGTTTTATATATAGTCAAAATTTTATTTTACGAATTTTTAACGAGAAGTAGTATGAATGTAAATGAAACGTTTAGCTCCAAATTTCTAATATTTTAGTTCGATGAAATACGAGTATTCATCTTTTAATATTTATTTATTTGTACTTTAAAATAACTTTGAAAAATAAATACATGTAACAGGAAGCTAAAGTAATCTTATTTTAAAAAAATCTTATTTATAAAGGAAAATGAGGCCGATAACCTAAGCATATCTCTCTTTATCAGTGACAAACTAAAAGAGTTTACTATATATAATCTCGAAAAACACATTTAAGACACTTTATATAAACAACATAACGTTTTATATACTTATCAGTTCAAAAATATTTTATTACACAATTATATTTTCTCAGCAAATAAGAATATGTTGACAAAAACTGGGATTGCTTGTTGAAATTTCGCGTAATGCTAGCGCTAGTCTTTTCTAATTTTAAAGTGATAGATAGAATGAGAGAAGTTAATAAACGTCACTCAGTGTCAACTGCTAACAAATGAAAATCAGTATTTACATAATAACTCCACCATTGAAGAAAAGTCAGAAACATACACAAATAATTTGATCAAGTGAATCATCCTAACCCTAACCATCAGAATGAGGTTTTGTTGTACAAAACAAATATTACTTTCTTTCCCATATATTTCAGAAATTGGTCAAACACCATATTGTTGAATTTCTTAAATTAACCTCGGGCTAAACATCACACAATGGTTAACGTATCCATTCAATTCAATGATTCATGGTTCTCGGTGTCATGCCACAAAAACGAACTCTGCTATTCTTGACCATGAGTGCCACTGTAAAAAAAAAATTGTTCAACAAGCAAGAGTAGATTAAGATTTGGCGGTGGACACTGTTAAATAGCTGTTTTCCCTCTAGGCTATGAGTTCAAAATTAGAAATACTGTGTGCAGAGTCCCTTTGTAATTTTGTGCAAAATGTGAAACAAACCAACCAACTTAGATGGAATATATTTGCTTTTTGAATTGTTTAAGGAATAAAGATCGTTGAGTGCATTATATTAAAAATGATTTTGAATAGGTAAAACAGAAAGTCACGTAACACTTACAACTGATATAAATGTTTAGTGAAAACATGTATCAGAACTGAATTTTGACATAACTTGGAGTTTATTAAGTAGTGTGATGCTGCCGAAAACTGATCATTTATAGGAAAGGTATCCAATTGCCTTTTCTGTTGTCTATTATTCACGCAATAAGATTATAGAAGTGTGCTAAGGTCAAAGATTTATAATGTACTTTGCACATTACTAATTTTTGCAGTGGAAACTTTGTTGCAGGACTATTTTCATAATGCACATTCATCAGATATAGCATGACCAGACAGGGTAACATGAACTATAATGATGTAGGGAGGCTTCAACATTGTTGTAACATAACATACTAAACCCTCTGCATTCAAATGGTAAACACAAACTAAAATACAATATATATCTGAAAGTAAGGAATCATTAGTCTTGTGTTACTAAAACTCTGCGATAAACATAATCTTTCAATTCACAATAGGTGTCCTAATACAACAAAACTTATTGTAATATCACACTAACTAACAAAGTATGCTTTGTCGCCTAAACAGTTAAACTAAGAAAGGCCTGGAATCAAACGCGTAATTTATTTAACTGGTGCTTGAGACAAATTTTTTATACCGATGTAACGATGTTCTTTCACTAGCGAGTTCTTTTAAATTATTTGGTGTATCTAATTCAAAGTCAAGCCGAAGTAACAATGATAAATTATCCTGTTTCCTTTTCCAAATGCTTCTAAAACAGTGGTTCTCAGCCTGCGTTCAGTCGAAACCCAGGGGTTTGGTGAGTCAGTCTCAGGGGTTTGCAGGAGTCAAGACTGTGTGTGTGTCCGTTCCGTTCACCCCACTTGTATGATTCGTGACGTCATGCTCCATTCAGCCATCATTGGCTGCAGCTGATCACGTCACATCACTTGGCCTAATATCTTTGCTGCAGGGAACTTTGTGCGCTTAGCAGTCGACTTGTGACTGCAGTAACCGTGCGTCATTAATGATTTTTTCCCTAATATTTCAATTCCTTCACACTAACTATGTCGTGCAAAAACAGAAAGTGGTCGGATGAATACGTACAATATGGATTCACGTGTATAATGGGACATGATGGGAGACAGCATCCTCAATGTATGATTTGCAATGCCAAGTTGAGCAATTCTAGTCTTGCACCAGCAAAATTAAGAGAACACTCACTAAAGCTGCATGGATATGCAAAATACAAAAACACAACGCTTGCTGAATTCAAGGTAAAGAGAGCCAGGTTGAAAAGGCTACTTTGCCTGTTCTCGGCTTTGTACCCATTGACAAACCAATTCTCATAGCATCGTATATTTGTTTGTTTGTTTTGGAATTTCGCACAATGCTACTCGAGGACTATCTGTGCTAGCCATCCCTAATTTAGCAGTGTAAGGCTAGAGGGAAGGCAGCTAGTCACCACCACCCACCGCCAACTCTTGAGCTACTCTTTTACCAACGAACAGTGGGATTGACCGTCACATTATACACCTCCACGGCTGGGAGGGCGAGCATGTTTAGCGCGACGTGGGCGCGAACTCGCGATCCTCGGATCACGAGTCGCACGCCTTACGCGCTTGGCCATGCCAGGCCCTAGCATCGTACAAAGTTGTGTACTTGATAGCAAAGCTGGGCAAACTACACACCATTGATGAAGCATTCGTAAAACCAGCTGTGTTGAAGTTGGCGAATATCATGCTGTACAAAGATGCTGAAAATAAGTCATCCCAAATTCCGCTTTCGAATGTCACCATCAGCAGCAGAATAGATGGCATGAGCACGAAAACCAAGTTGCAGATCCAATTTCAAACCCAGCAAAATTCAGCTTTCAACTCGACGAGACCACTGACGTTTACAATCTAAACAGGCTTGTTGTATTCGTGCACTATGTGAAGAATGACGAGATAAAATATGTTTTATTTTTATTTTGTAAGCCTCTTTCAACAAACTGAGGCAGCTGATGTGAAGAAACTTGTGGATGACTTCTTCAAAGACAACAATCTTTCGTGGGGATATGATTTATACATTTTGTTTGGATGGAGCTCCAGACATGCTGCGACGAAACTCTGGTTTTGGAGCGCTGCTGAAAGCCGATGCACCACACATCATTGTAATGCACTGTGTTCTGCACAGGCATGCGTTGGCAACAAAAACCTTGCCTTCAAAACTGGAATAAGTATTAAATATTGTAGTGGAATGTGTGAACTTTATGCAAAATAGTGCCCTGAAGCACCGCATTTTCAAAGAACTATGTAATAAAATAAGCTCTGAATTCGAGGTACTTCTGTACCATTCTAACGTTTGGTGGTTATCCCGTGGAAATGTGCTAAATCGTGTTTTTGCCATGCGTGTGGAATTAACCTGTTTTTGCGAGAGCATTAACATTGTTATACAGATTGCTTCGAAAAATCTAACTTCATTCTCATTTTGGAGTACATGGCCGATCTCTTCAATGCACTCAATCAACAGATGCAGGGCCTTGGAGTCAACATCATTGAAGTGGAAGAAAACCTGAAGGCTTTTCAAAAAAAGCTACCGTTATGGAAACGACGAACAGAGAATGATAACTTCTCAAACTTTTCCTTGCTGGACGACTGAAACTGGAGACATTTCTGTACCCGGGTAACTGAAGCAAGCTATTGCCATGCACTTAGATGAGCTCACCAAGTCCATCGACGGATATTTCTCCACCGGAAAGTCATATCTAGCATGGGTATGACAGCTGTTCACGTTTAGTGTTACGACAACAGATGTCAATAATGAATATCTCGACGAAATCATTGAACTTCATCAGAGCCAGGTTCAAAAGTAACTTTTCAGAACAACACTCTAAACGTTTTGATGTCACCAAATTGTAGCATACCCTCTTATTGCTAAGAAAGCCCTTAGATACTCATACTGTTTGTTACAACGTATCTTTGCAAGCAATCCTTTTCGAGGCTGGTAGACATTAAACGAAGAAAAGGAACAGACTTTGTTGCGAAAATGACATGAGAGTGGCAATTGCCAAGGTGAAACTGTGCATTTTTGAATTTGCAACAGCATTGATTTGCAGTAAATATTCGTCGAGTTATGTTTTTGCTTTTGTGTGAAATTCATGTTTTCTTGGTTTTGTTCTTTGAACACAGTGATAATGTGTGCAACTGATGCATGGTTCATTTTGTACACTAATAAAATATCTACTTATGCTTTGATCTTGAAAAAAATCATTTTATTTCTTTCAATTACGAAGGGTTCAGTACCTCCAACAAGGTTAAGAACCACTTGAACCCCTATACTGTTGTAGGTCTACGTTAAAAATGCCATTATCTCACATGAACATAATATAGTTTATAGTAACGTTGTATTTCAGTCTATTTGATGAGCTATTTAGTGTCATGTTTCGTTAGCAACGTCACACAAGTTGGAATAATATTGTACATTTTTCTTAATTGCAGCCCCTAATGCGCCAGCAAAGAATGATGCGAAGCTATTATCACGTTTAATGTGATGCCATATCATAGTCAAATAGCAAGAAAAATAAATGAAAGCATACATTATATTTAATTTGGTTAAAAACGATAGCTTATCACAAAAGCAACAAAGTGGTTTGTTTTAACTTTCGCGCAAAGCTTCACAAAGGCTATCTGTGCTAGCCATCCCTACATTATCGGTGTAAGACTAGAGGGAAGGCAGCTAGTCATCATCACCCACCCCCAACTCTTGGGCTACTCTTTTACCAACGAATAGTGGGATTGACCATAACATTGTAACACCCCCACGGCTGAAAGGGCGAGCATGTTTAGCGTGACGGGGATGCGAACTCGCGACCCTCAGATTTCGAGTCGCACGCCTAAACACGCTTCGCCATGCTGGGCTCTCGAGTGCCTTAACCGACCTGGCCATGCCGGGCCTTTATTGTTCGTTTTAACATAATTTCTTTTATTGATTTTATTTAGCGACAACAGAATTCAACATCTACCAAACGACTTTTTCACCGAAATGCCGAATTTGCGAGAAGTATACCTAGCTGGGAACAAGATTACTACGTTGCCAGAAGCCACATGGTCGAAGGTGTGGAAGAGATTAGTAGCAGTTTGGTTGGAAGGTTGGTTTGCTTAATTAAAGAATTTAACCAGTATAAAAGCCAGTATTTGTCAAAATGTATTTATCCAACCAGAATAGTCCGATTGCCGTGTGTCCGATTGTTATGAATTTAGGGACGGAGGTGTCATGAAACTTTGAAAGTGTAGTGATTGTTGGTATAATAAGCCTACAGTAAAGATGTGGTGTGGGATCTCTTAGCCGAGAGTCAAATGCATACAATTTATCACGAAAGTAAAAATGTAGATTAAATTTTAAACTTAAATACTTTTTGAATTAAGCTATGTTCCTTATATCATTAACGTTTTAATAAAAAACAAACTTTAATTCACGGAGACTCTCGGAAATTAACAAATATTTTTTTAAATTTTCTTGTATGTACATTTCATTTTATACTTCCAGTACTGACAACAGTACTTTTAACATGAATATCACACATCTGTATTATGAAGTTTATTTAAACTTATTACAAATTACTTTTATTTATAATTCTTACAAATATATATACACTGCTGACCAAAATCTTAAGGCCAATGAACATAAAGAAAGAATATGCATTTTGCGTTGTTAGACTCAACCACTTATTTGAGTGGATCTTCGAAAGATGAAATTAATAAAAGGGAAAATAGAAAGCTTTTTTCGTATTTAATAAGGAAAATGTGAACACTATGAAACTACCCTAAATACTAGCTGTTCAAAAGTTTAAGACCATACTGAAACGAAGCGATAATCAGTAAACACGTAACGAAATTTAGAGAGAAAGGCTTTAAAAACCGTAAATATCTTTATAGGCCATACCTCCTTCCACACCACGAAACAGCTCGGTTGAGTTTTGCTGAGAAGCACCAAACATGGGATGTAGAAACGTGGAAGGTTTTGTTCTCTGATGAGAAAAAAATTTAACTTGGATGGTTCGGATGGCTTCCAAGGTTACAGGTACAATAAGAATGTCACACTGGAGACATTTTCTACATGACATAGTGGATGAGCTTCCATCATGATTTGGGGTACTTTCTCCTTCCATGGAACAATGGAGCTTAAGGTTACAGAGGGGCGTCAAACACCAGCTGGCTACACTGGCATGTTGGAGACAGCATTCTTATTGACTGAAGACCCTCGTTTATGTAGAAATGACTGGATCTTTCAGCAGGACAACGCTGCAATCCACAATGCCTGCAAGACAAAGGGCTTTTTCATGGCAAACAACGTGATTCTTTTGGACCATCCAGCGTGTTCCCCCAATCTGAACTCCATTGAAAATGTTTGGGGGTGGGTGGCAAGGGACGTCTATAGAAATAAACATCAATCCCAACAGTGCATGATCTTCGTGAAGCCATCTTCACCACTTGGAATAACATTCCAACCAGCCTTCTGCAAACGCTTATATCGACCTTGCCAAAGAGAATGCAGTTATTCGCAATTACAGCCATGCAATACACTACTGAGACCTCTTTCTGGGGATATCCTACCCTGTTTAGGACTTGTTTTGGTATGGTCTTAAACTTTTGACCAGCTAGTATTTAGGCTAATTTCATGGTGTTTATATTTTCCCTATTAAATGCTTAAAAAGTTTTTTACTTTCCTTTTCTTATTTTCATCTTTCAAAACTCTACTAAAATAAGTGGTTGAGTCTAACAACGGAAAACTAATATGTTTTCTTTATGTTTATTGGCCTTAAGATTTTGGCCAGCAGTATATGTATATAAATATAATACAAATAAATTATGCTGTTATTGCTAAGCAACATTACATATAAGCCATTGCTGGACTGTAGTGTTACCAAAACCACCAGCTTTTCTATATATATTTGAAGTTATTAATATAACCGATTTTTACCAATAATTATTCCATGAATACACCACGAATTGATTTCATGAATGATCTTAACTTTGATTCACAAAGGAACTTAGCGACGTTTCACTGTACTTTTTTACCCTTTTTTTGGGTTAAGCTATATTTTGCAAAAAAAAAAAAAGCAAGAAATCTTACACATCAGTTGTTTACTTGGTGTCTGTTTTTATCCCAATACAAATACGAAAATCAGCGGATAAGAATTCTCTGATTTTAATATTTTCAAATCTTACTTGTTTTTCAACGTAGAAAAACTGGGTACACTTGTAAGAAACCATTTGGGCTTGTTAGTCAAATACTCTACTTCATGAACGACTCCTGCTATTCGGTCAGTTATTCTTTACGCTGATCAAACTGAGCTTCCAGTGTGAAAGGTATCTGTGACCACATTGAACAATCTTCCATCGTTAACACTAAGTGTTGAAGCCTTCCCAAGTGAGAAATAAAGTCAAAAACCTTATTCTCTAACCTTAAACTTCTCTTTGGTGCTTACTTATACGTCCTCCAAAATAACGTATTAATTTTCCCTAAATGAACGATATTTGTTTCAGCCTTGTTCATCAATTAGTGCTACAAGTTTCGGTTGTGAGAAATTTTCTGCTGATTCTAATGGTTTCTATGATAGCACGTTACCAATTTTTCTTTTCTCTTTAGGCAATCCTTTGATCTGTGACAACAGAATCGCCTGGATTTACAAACGAGATTTTCCCGATGACTTCTGGGGTGAGTGTACAGGGTCTGGACGTCTAGATGGGAAGCAACTTCAAGATCTTACCTTAAAGGACCTCGTACACTAAGTTGTATCATTTATAATAGAAGCTTCTAAAATCTGTGTAGAAAAGTCAAATGTTTCAACAAACATCAACCACAACAGGTCCATAAAGCCAGTGTTTCAACAGACATCAACCACAACTAGTCCACAGAGCCAGTGTTTCAACAGACATCAACCACAACTAGTCCACAGAGCCAGTGTTTCAACAGACATCAACCACAACAGATTCACAGAGCCAGTGTTTCAACAGACATCAAACCACTTTTTTTTGGGGGGGGAGTACCATTTAAAAGTTTCAAGTTGAAAAAACAGGATTTTATTGTAATTTTAATAGAAATTAAATAAAAGTGTAGAAAATATATCAGATTCATAATTTACTCACATTTTTGTATGATTAACTGCATAATAGTGTTCCATACTGGAAAACATATATTTTTCAAAAAACAAACAAAGGAAACATACCCACGCACGTTCTTTGATAAAGCACTGCATTATGTTAAAAGGACTATCAGCAACAAAATAATCAATATGTAAGTAGGCTATATATATAATAAACTTTTTGAAAAAGGAAAATATCTCCAAAACTTCAATTAAAATCTGACACAATAACATACACAAAGTTTCACCCAGGCAGTCATCTTAATCTATAGTTGTCTTGGTTTAAAAAAAATATTATTTGACAGTGGGATTTGATGTGATCTCGTCTTGTTAGTTCAAGAAAAAAATTAAACTCTCAAAACTTGTTTTGGTATTACACATATCCGTTTCATCATTTTTAACATGAATATACACTTTATAAATAAGTTATTTTATTGCTTTATTTCCATAAACATGTATGAAAGTTGTTTCTTAAAACTATATAAAAGTAATTTGATAATGTTTTTATTGCATTATATCAAAAGATATTTAACAGCTGGGATACTTTGTCAAATATTTAATGACAACATAACAACACCAAATGTTGGACAAGATTCTTTGCCTGTTGTTAAAAACAGCTCAATCAGGGCACTCCTGTCTGTCTCTCACAGCTTCCTGAGTTAATTAAAAGGACCTCATTAGTAAAACACTATTCTATGTGAAGAAAGTTTAGGCTCAAGGTAAGAATAACTACATATGGGTTATAAGTACTGATTTTTATAAACTGACTTCCTGCTTGAAAATTATAATTACAACAGGCATTGAACATTTTGTTTAGATCAATTTATTACATTAAATATTCTGAAAGAGGAATTTGTCCTAGTAAACAGAGATAAAATAAAAACAATAATGTATATTTACTGAATATATTGTGAACTATCATGTAATCACAGCTTAATTGTTTGTATTTTGCACATTAAATTAAAATAAATACTATGAACAGATTCAATGTGTCAAGTAATGTGGAGCATGTGCTACAAACTGATATATGTTTTAAGGATTCATGCAAACCTATATACCCCTTGCCATTTTTGAAATAACAGACTAGAGGGATGTAATATACAATTCAGTCACAGCACTAAATCCCTACTCTTGTCTGACCAACTTCACTGAGACTATAAAGAGTACCCAAGCTCAAGGTGACATCACCTGTAATCACAAACCATCTCACAATCCAAGTAGGTCAATACTAAGGCTACACTTAGCTTAAAATGATATAATTCTGGAACCCACATGTGAAAGGTGAATATGTCACAGCACATCTTCCACATTCAGTACAGATGAGACCTTTCTCTCAAGACCAGGGCTCACCAGGCTGGCTGGGACATGACCAGAGATAGAAGTGGTCTAATCACTATACACTGCTGGCCAAAACCTTAAGGCCAACAAAGAAAGAAAAAATATGCATTTTGCATTGTAAGACTCAACCACTTATTTGAGTAGAGCTTCAACAGATGAAAATAAAAAAAGGAAAATAATAAACTTTTTCAGCATTTAATAGGGAAAATGTGAACACTATGAAATTAGCCTAAATACTAGCTGGTCAAAAGTTTAAGACCATACCAAAACAAGTCCTAAACAGGGTAGGATATCCCCAGAAAGAGGTCTCAGTAGTGTATTGCATGGCTGTCATTGCGAATAACTGCAAATGTTCACTTTGGCAAGGTCGATATAAGCGTTTGCAGAAGACTGGTTGGAATGTTATTCCAAGTGGTGAAGATGGCTTCACAAAGATCATGCACTGTTTGAAACTGATGTCCATTTCTATAGACATCCCTTGCCATCCACCCCCAAACATTTTCAATGGGGTTTAGTTCAGACTAACATGCTGGATGATCCTAAAGAATCATGTTATTCACCATGAAAACATTCTTTGTCCTGCAGGCATTGTAGACTGCAGTGTTGTCCTGCTAAAAGATCCAGTCATTTCCACACAAGTGAGGGTCTTCACTCAATAAAGATGCTGTCTCCAACACGCCAATGTAGGCAGCAGCTGTTTGATACCCTTGTATAACCTGAAGCTCCATTGCTCCATGGAAGGAGAAAGCACCCCAGATCATGATGGAACCTCCTCCACTATGTCGTGTGAAAAATGTCTCCTGTGGGATATCCTTATCGTACCAGTAACATTGGAAGCCATCTGGACCATCCAAGTTAAATGTTTTCTCATCAGAGAACAAAACCATCTTCCATTTTTCTACATCCCATGTTTGATGCTTCTCAGCAAAACTTAACCGAGCTGTTTCGTGGTGTGAAAGGAGATATGGCCTATGAAGACATTTATGGTTTTTAAAGCCCTTCTCTCGTAGATGCCGTCTTACTGTTCTTGAGCTGCATTCTGCATCCGTAAGGGCCTTAATCTGGTTCAATGATCGGCTGGTGTCTTGCTGGGCAAACCATCAAATCCTCGTGCTCAAAGCTGAAGAAATGTTATGGCCTGACCACTTGAAATTCTTGTTCCAAATTCCTCTGGGTCTTTTAAGAAATTTGCAACAGAGATAGCACATCAAGAGAAACCTTACTTTTGCAGCTTGACATTTCTGCCATATTCAAACTCTGTCAACTCTTTAGCTTTTGCCATGTTTTCACCCAATGCAACACAGAATATGTCAGTGGGAGATGTTGACAATGCTAATGCTTGAACACAAATGACTAAATTTCGTTACATGTTTACAGGTTAACACTTCATTTCAGTATGGTTTTAAACTTTTGACCAGCTAGAATTTAGGCTAATTTCATAGTGTTCATATTTTCCCTATTAAATGCTAAAAAAGTTTATTTTTATTTTCCCTTTTCTTATTTTCATCTTTTGAAGCTCTACTCAAACAAGTGGTTGAGTCTAACAATGCAAAATGCATATTTTTCTTTATGTTCATTGGCCTTAAGATTTTGGCCAGCAGTGTATATATTCAGGATCTAAAACTGTTATGGTGTGAACCTGACTAAGTAGTGAAATATAATTTACATTTTTATTTAAGTCATTTAAAAGTCATATTTTTAATATTATAATTATAAACACAAAATTAATTATTTTATTTTCAGTACTAATATTTATATTTATTATTATTTGAATCAACTCCACAGTCATTCTATAGAATTAACAAACCAAGAAGCTAGTCCTAATATTAAGATTGCAAGTACACATCTAACATTATATTTGTTGGACTTCACAATAAGCTTGTTTTAATTCAACTGTCCTTTATCAAGTAAAACTGAAAAAGACCTTTAATGCATTATTATAAATTCAACTTGTTTCCATTGATTTGTCAAGATGCTAAGATCTGTGCTTAAATTATTATTAAACAAGTCATTTCAGTGAGGAACAGGAAACAAAGCTGTGTTAGGCCTTTTCCAAAATTGTTTGTGAAACCTGTTAATGACTTTGATTTTATGTTTATGATGCCCTTAAACATTTTGTTTGTAACATAGTAATGTTCCATTGGCTCAGGTGTTAATTAGGCCTTGACAAACTAATTCTGTTTAATCTTGAAAAGAATATTACATTGTAAGGAAAAAAAAATTCCATTGTTTTCTCCACAACGTGAATCTAAAATTGACTATGTTCTTAAACAGACAAGATATACAATCAATTTTAGAGAAAGAACAAACTAACAGAAGTAAATCTCTTTACATTTTGGTAAACTGACATTATGATTTAGGATACGTGAAACATGGTATATTTTAAAACTGATTTACATGTTAACAGAATCTACTGTTTAAGAAATTACATGAGTAGAACTTAACACTCCTACGAAAATTGGGGCCTAATAGGCCCCAGAGCAACTTGAAAGGTTATTAATAATAGGCTAATAATTTTATATTTAAATGAAATTGCCATTAACTGACCTTATCCCTTTATATTTTAAGGAGCAATAATATTTTGACTTTTCAGACATTTGCAAAATAATATTTAAAAAAAATTTTTTAAACATCCACTTAGGGTATTTTGGGGCCTATTAGGCCCCAGATCAAAAAACATAAAAATGACTATTTATTTCCTGAATAATTCTAAAACAGGCCTGGGCAACCGCAAAAAGCAAATTATAGTAAAAATATATTAATTTTACAACTTCTTTTCAAAAGATGGATATTTAGGATAATAACTCTATTCCAACAATAATTTTAGACGGCCCTGATTATTGCCTAGTTTGCCCATGCCTGTTCTAGAACATTCTTGAAACTTTACAGAAGTATTTAGAATAATCTAGAATATTCTAGAAGAATCCACAAATCCTCTATATTATAGGAGCTAAAATCTTCAAACCGTGTCGAAAATGATATCTCTTGATGAAGCTGTACATTTACTGACAAAACCATCCAACGATGAAAGTGAACATGATTATGTCGAAGACTACTCTGAAAGTTGTGATGATGATCCTTCTGAAAGTGAAGAAAGTAATCAAGAAGATCTTACTACAATGCCAATGAACAAACTTTTGTCCAAAGATAAGAATTTTAGTTATTCAACAGCACCTTCAAGGATCAACAGGAGAACCGCAGCTCTCAATATATTCAATGGAAACCCAGGCATTACAAGGCAAGCTGTTCCAAGAGTCTCTACACCATTTGAAACATTCAAAATTTTCATTTCTGATAATATGATGGAACAGATCATTCACTCAGCAAACACCATCATGAAAGAACCAATTTTTGAAGATCTCTGGAAATGGATTGCAGCTAATCTTTTCCTTGGAATAAGCAAATCCAAAAATGCATCGATAGACGAAATGTTTTCAACTGAATTCGGTTTGCCATTTTTGCGAAGACTGATTACATAAGACAAATTCAAAAAAATGTGCTCAAAAATCAGATTTGAAATCCATCCTCAAAGAAATAGAGAAATCAAAGATGCCGCCATCACTGGAGTCTGGAATTTTTTCATTGAAAATTGCAAAAACAGTTACAACCCAAGCAAATACCTGACAGTGGATGAAGAACTATGAAACTTCAAAGGAAGAGTTGGCTTCAGAACATACATTCTGACAAAGCCAGGCAAAAAAGGAATAAAGATTTAGTGCCTAACAGATGCAAAGAAAAGTCACCTCCTCAATGCTCAAATTTATACTGGAAAGGTTGGAAATATGACAGAAACAAATCAAGGAGAAAGAATAGTCAGAGAACTGAGTCAGCCATTTCTTGGAAAAGGAAGGACAATAACAACAGATAATTTCTTCACAACAATGACACTTGCCAAGTACCTACGAACAAAAAGAACAGGACTTGTTGGAACCACACGGAAATCAAGAACCTTCCTGCCTCCTGAAATAAATGCAAAATCTAGAGAGTTATCACCAAAGTTTTTCTACCATGACAACATCACTCTTCTCAGGCATTCAGACAAACCAGGAAAATATGTGCTACTACTGAGTTCTCAGCATCAGTCTGGTGAAGTAGAAGAGAATGGAAAGCCCAAAATCGTCAATCTTTACAATGCAACGAAGGCAGGTGTTGACACTCTCAATCAACTGGTGAGATATTATACAACAAAGAGGCGATCAAGGCACTGGTCAGTCTGCATATTCTATAACATTCTAGATCTTGCTGCATGCAATGCTTTCGTTCTATACTCGACAAAACATCCAGAATTTCTTTGTCAACATAAAGCAAAAGCCAGAAGAGAATTTATACGGCAATTGGTGCTTGAAATCAAAGAAACTTACTGCAAAGATAATGAAAAAACAACCTCATGTGAACTGCCTGCAAAGAGGGCAAAAAGAGGACGATGCCATTTGTGTGGCAGATCAAAAGATAGACAGTCGAAAATTGTTTGCTCAAATTGTAAAAAAAAAGTTTGTCAAAGCCAATCTAAAGTTGTTTGTAATGAACATTGCTAAATCATTGTGTTTCTACTGGAAAAATATATGGGGCCTGATAGGCCCCAAAATCACTTTAGTGGATGTAAATATTTTTTTCGTAGGAGTGTTAATTAAAAACAAGAGTCAGGACAACATTTAATATTTACTTCTACTTACATCACTCACACAATATCCAATTGAGCATGTGTCAATGGAAACATTTTGAATGAAACCCTTCATGTTTTTACCTATATAATATTGACATAGATACACTGGACAACAAGAAATCTGAAAATTCTGAATATAATTCATGGTCTTACTAATGATCACAATGAAATTATTAACACATTCTAGCAACCACATGTGTACTTTATAACACATGTTAATAAACTTAGTACTTCTACATAAAACAGCAATTCATATGAACTTGGAATCAGACTTGCCTTAAACCTTTCTTCCAGGATTGATAACTCACTAATAACATTTACAATAATATAAGTAAATGTTTATTGATACTACACTTACCTCAAACCTTTCTTCTAGGAATGATAACTTAATAACATCTATAATAACATGATTAAATGTTTACTGATACAACATTTACCTTACACCTTCCTTCTAGAAGTGATAACTCACTAATAACATATACAATAGCATTAGTAAATGTCTATTGATACTGCACGTACCTTAAACCTTTATTCTAGAGATGAGAACTCACTAATAACATTTATAATAATATTAGTAAATGTTTATTAATACTAAACCAACCTTTAACCTTTCTTCTAGGACTGATAACTTACTAATAACATCTATAATAATATTATTAAATATTTACTGACACTACACCAACCTTAAACCTTTCTTCTAGAAGTGAGAACTCACTAATAATAATATTAGTAAATGTTTATTGATACTACACCAACCTTAAATCTTTCTTCTAGAAGTGAGAACTCACTAATAATAATATTAGTAAATGTTTACTGATACTACACCAACC
Source organism: Carcinoscorpius rotundicauda (assembly GCA_011833715.1). Classification (NCBI taxonomy): domain Eukaryota; kingdom Metazoa; phylum Arthropoda; class Merostomata; order Xiphosura; family Limulidae; genus Carcinoscorpius; species Carcinoscorpius rotundicauda. The sequence continues at coordinate 22,691,688 of CM022403.1, forward strand.
TTAAACCTTTCTTCTAGAAGTGAGAACTCACTAATAATAATATTAGTAAATGTTTATTGATACTACACCAACCTTAAATCTTTCTTCTAGAAGTGATAACTCACTAATAATAATATTAGTAAATGTTTACTGATACTACACCAACCTTAAATCTTTCTTCTAGAAGTGAGAACTCACTAATAATAATATTAGTAAGTTTATTGATACTACACCAACCTTAAATCTTTCTTCTAGAAGTGATAACTCACTAATAATAATATTAGTAAATGTTTATTGATACTACACCAACCTTAAATCTTTCTTCTAGAAGTGAGAACTCACTAATAATAATATTAGTAAATGTTTATTGATACTACACCAACCTTAAATCTTTCTTCTAGGAGTGATAACTCACTAATAATAATATTTGTAAATGTTTATTGATACTACACTTACCTTAAATCTTTCTTCTAGGAGTGATAACTCACTAATAAGATCTGTAATAGCATTAGTAAATGCTTCTTGGGGGGAATATTCCGGAGTTGTTTGTACTCTTAGTAAAAACTTGTGTTCCAGGGGATGTGGAATTTTATATCCTGCAAACAAGACCTTTGGATCTTTCAAAAGCTGCCTAGAGAGAAATGAAAATGATAAATTATGGTCTGAAATAAAATAATTTAATTGTGAAGCAATGAAAGTTATGAACTATCCACTTACACAGAGAGCTCAACAGTACCATAGAAATTTGATATCAGAGTCAATGTCTATCACTTGTATTAAAATGTTGCCATTAAAACTGTTATTCCTCTGATCCTACATAGTAATCTGTCATTCCAGTTTGACAAATACACGAGGACTGTAAACAGCTGTCACTAAAAAGTCTGCATCACTGTTTGCAAGTTCATTTTTTTGCTCGTATAATGGCTGTTCTTCAGTGCCAGTGTTACGATGTTTAAACACGAAGAACTGTTTTCTGAAACATATTCTTCACTTATGTCAAGTATTTGCACTTAAATGTTGTTCTGTTTTTAAAAATAATATACAACTTTTGTTGCATAATATTTTAATAAACCATTCTGTTCTTCCATTAAAAAACATAATTTACAGTTAATACTGAAGTAACGAAATTGAAGGTAAAAGGCTTTAAAGTATTAGTTGCCAGTTATTTAAAACTCAAAGCACAAACAACAGAGATAAACAGAATATTAGCACAAAAAATAAATATACACATAGAAAACATAAACCTGCATATCATTATCAATTACATAAAAACCAAGAACAAATTATGGCTTCACATTCCAGAACGTAACTTCAAGGATAAAACCAACATCACACCTGACAAGTGACTGATACAGTCTATGAAATATGCATCATCAACTGGGAAAAATAATTAAAATTTATCTTTAAACCTGGCACTAATTACTTACACTCATGCATTCATTAATTATTATGTTAATATTTGTATTAACACTTACACTAATATTTGTATTAATGCTTATGTTAATATTTGCATTAATACTTACACTGGTTCTAATGTAATATTTATGTGAATACTTACATTAATACCTACACTAAAACCTAAGTTAATACACCAATATTTAAGTTAATACCCACTAATACATCAATACTTATGTTAATACTTACTCTAATACTTACGCTCTAATCATGTTGCCAAGAGTGTGATCTTCTTTGTTCACTGTGAAAATAGCAGCATTTGGAACCTTCGTGTCTTTTTCTATAGTAATTCTGGAAATATTTTTATAATGTGTATAAGTTGTTTAAAAATTAAAACATCAGAAAGATCTCTATTAAAAGGAAGACAAATGGTGATAGAGTTATGATACACAGTATCTGTACGTTCATACACAGTTATGATACACAGTATCTGTACGTTTATACACAGTTATGATACACAGTATCTGTATGTTTATACAGTTATGATACACAGTATCTGTATGTTCATACACAGTTATGATACACAGTATCTGTATGTTTATACACAGTTATGATACACAGTATCTGTATGTTTATACACAGTTATGATACACAGTATCTGTATGTTTATACACAGTTACAATACATAATTAAGACCACACTGAATATACATGTTGAACAGTTTTTATAAATAATAGCACAACTTCCCATTTAAACTTAAATAAGAGACCATACTTCTACTGTTTATAAACATTTCATTCAGATTGTATCTGGTGTGGCACAAAGTACTTAATAATCAGCTGACCTGACAATGATGAAATGTTTCATGTGTGTCACCACTAATTTTGATGAATTTACAGAAGACATACAACACACCATCTAACTAGGGTCAGGAAATCATAATAATATCAGTTTCATGTGAAACTCTTAATAATTTTATGCAAGGTCTAAGTAAACATCTGGAAAGAGTATAAAATAAAATGCTATATTTAAGCTGTGTGATAAATACTGAAACAATACAATAACAATTTACCTAAGCAATAATGTCAAACCATTTATTTCATACTTTTGGGAGATTACAAAATGGATATATTACTGCTTGCTGTCTAATTACCAGATACTCACTGTTACATCTTCACCACTTTCTCACATAATTAATAAGAATAATGTTAAAGCTCCAATTATATCTGTTAAGAAACAGAAAGTTTGCTAAAGAAATCCATTGATATAAATACAAACAAGTTATATTCCTTAGAGAGCAGACTACAGGTTATCTTATAGCTGTGATCCCCATATAAGCAAAAAAAAATAGTCTTAAGTGTGTCAGTGAGTGTTGCCAACTAGTTGCCCTTCCTTTGGTCAGTAGTTCAAAATTAGTGACAGTAATGTGTATCCATATTAAGTTTGCTATAACAAAGACAAAGTAAGTAAGTTTGGTGACAACACTTGACTGCTTCAATGATAGATGTAATACAGTAATAATTGAAAACCCTAATTCTGACTAGTTAATTATTATTGTAAAAATTTATTTAATCATAATTTTGTTTAACTGGACAGGAATACTTGAAAATGCTAATTTCAATTACATAACCATAATTTTTGTGACACTAATCAATATAATTATTTCTCATAAGTAACTCATCAAATCCACCAGCACCAGTAAAGCATGATTATGATAACAGAAATGTGATGTACTTTGTACCTTTGGCCAATTAATTTATCTGTCACATAGAATATATATATATATATATATTGTTCATTTAAGCTACTTGAAGTAGAATGTTTTACTTTGAATTGGAAAACATTTTAACACTAATTAAGAGCCAAAAATTAAAAAACAAATTTTGTGACTGCATGAAAAAGTTAGAAAAAAAACTTTCAAGGTTACACCAGAGTTTTATATTTACTGTTCTTGTTACAATATGGTTGTTTAGGCCTGAGTGATCAAGAAGTTTTCAACTGATTAATCTCTGAGCTCCTTAACCATTTCTATTCAGTTGATCTATAATTGTCATGGAACTTAGACACTTGGGATAAAGGAAATTAGTAATAATTGGAAAAAAATTAATTTTCACTAGTTGATAATATTTTGTAAACCCTGACACACTAAGTCAAGCAACGATAAAACAATAGGAAATCATAATACCAACATTTTGATTATTTGAATAGTTAGAATCATCTAAAACAGCAACAATTAGGGTCAATAATTTATTTGGTTATTTTTGTGAAAGTGAGTTAAATCACACAGCTATAGTGTTACCTTGACCTAAGCCTTCCAGTCACTCAGCCTGATATGCTGGGTATCAAGACAGTAGCAAGGAAACTTGTGATCAAATTAAGTGTTCCATTCTTATGTTTGCAGGAAAACAAAACATCAGGTTTAATTTTATCAGTGCAACATCCTAAATGAAATCTTTCTTTTAAACCTTTTTCAATGTAACATTTACTTCACCTTACAAAAAAAAAACAATGAATATTTCTACAAAAATGTAACTTGGAGCAAATGGATATGGCTAGGTTTTAGAACAGATATTAATGTTCCTATTAAAGTTAAAAACACTGTTAAGTTTCATATTTTAAATAACATTTAAAAAAAAAAGTCATAAACACATTTAAAGGAATGTGAAACAATGAATTACTCAGCCAGACTGATACCTTAAATGAAAAATTATTAAAGACATAGAAGAGATAAGTTGTTGGACCTGTGAGGTAAGGATGAATCATTTGATAGAGACAAGCTTGACTTACTCTTTCTGTACAACTGAGTCGAAGCGAATGTGTCAAAAACATTTTACAGCATTATGTTCAAAATTCATTAGAAGTCTTTACTATCAATATGTCAACAAACACTGCATGAAAGCATGTTAATAATTTACACTTCCATATTATTTAACTTTTTAATAGTAAAGAAATCCCAAACTTCATTATTATCTCCGAAGTGATACATCCAAGCTCCAGTTTCTCCTTCACTACAAAATTATGTAACTTCTAAGTAAGGTTGCTCCAGTTTCCAACCAAATGGAAACACAAACAATATATAATTACAATCACCTATCTCCTAAGATATAAATAATTTTGTCAAACTAACTAGGATGAAGCCTGCCCCTGAATTTAGACATTTTTTACTAATCAAACTTACAAGAGCCAGATTCTTGTTTACTCAGAACTTATGACTTCTCATTCATATTTTTCCTCATATCAACCATTAAGATACAAGAACTCATGAATTTATGTTTCATATTTGAAACTTGTACTGTAACAATTTTTTTAAACCCATTTATAACTTATTTAGATAGCACACAAGTTTTAAAATATTCCATTTTACTGCTCAATATATTTTTTGTTGCAAAATGCACATTTAAAAACACATTAATATTTCTTTGACACCCAAGTTTGTGAAACTAAACAAGGTTCAGGAATGAATGATAAATATTTGTACTCAAATACAAACAAACTAATGTAATTTGCACATACTACAAATGGTTTTTTTATGTGGATTTATCCATTGCCAAACACTTTTTTTAACCAATAAAAATAAATTTTAAAATTATAAACTTCTCAGCTTAGCCTAACAACACTCATAAAATGTCTAAAATTACACCAGTGCGTAACATGATATTATATCATGTGCTACATCAGTTCCACAGGAAACAGCTCACAGGCCTCAACTTTAAGTTGTTGTTTTTGACATGAGACACAGATTATAAACTGAAACTGTTAAGTACTTAGAACTTAATATTACAGCCTGTGTAGAAGAAAAAATGTCAATATTCATTTTATTACAGATTTTCCAGCTGTATATTCATGATTTGTCTATAATTTGTGTAGAGAAAAACAGATAAAACCTAAAACATTTTACAAAAAAAAACCCAACAAACACCTCTGATTTTAACTTAAAAGGACCTAGAGGTTATACAAATGGAAAATGAAAACTGCAAGATGAAAATATTTATTTTTTAGCAAGAATATTAGGTTTTAATCTGATTGCTCAACAAAGCCTTTGGATATACACAAACCTTCAGGAAAAATTATGTAATAAGAATTTTCGTAACAGTTACTAGAATTCTAAGATTATAGATAAAAGGAATAAAATGAATAGGTTCAGGGCTTAAGTTAAGATGGAACACCATGAGATATGAAATTTAGTAGAAGTACGTTATATTTAGTTTTTGTTACTTATTTTGAGCAAAATAAAGGAAATAAATAATGAGAAGAAAAATGAAGATATATAGGTTTTAACAGTTTATTTAGAAAGGTGCAATGTCATAAACAAAAGCAATTTTGGATTCACCAAAGGAAAACCTTGCCATACCAAACTGTTTTTGTTTTTTTCATAGATACCACATATTACTTCAAGAAAAATCATGACTTATGGGTAGAGATCAGAGGAAAACTGCTGTAATAAATCAGGATGGAAAGTTGTCTCACTATTATAGGATAAAAACCTCTTTATTTTCTCAAGAAGACAACAGAGAAAAGAAACTTTACAATGTTTAAACAAATACCTGTGCGACCAATAAAATAAAAATTGATTTCTTTGTGATATGTTTAGAAGATAAGATAAGAGATGTTTAAGTTTTGGATCAGATAAGCTAAATAAAGATTTAAAAAATAGGCTAATAGGATGACTTGCAAATAATTTTCTTGTTCGTTTTTAAAAATTAAGCATAATGCTACATAACGGGTTATCTTGTGCTGTGTCCACTGCTGTTACATAAATCCAATTCTTTGAGTGATAAAGCCTTCCACAAACCACTGAGACACAAGTGTATATGATTTATGTCATGGAGCGATTTGCACCTAGAAATACGGGAGCGTAGCACATTCGATTTGAGACAGATTTACGAAAACTAACCATTTTCTCTAAAATAAATAAAAACAGGTGTGGAATTTGCTTTTAAACGTAGTTCAGTGTTTAAAACTCCAAGACCTAAGAAAGCCTGCAAACGATTTTTAAGCGAGGCTGGCAATACATTATCTTCGTCTTTTGAGTGAAACGCATGTATCGCAGAAAATCAAAACATTAAATAACTTACTTTTTTTCTCCTTCGAACAAAAGAAATGACTCAAATGTAGGAGGTGCGTTCATTTTCTAACAAATACTTTAAAATTTATTCACTCCTGAGATCCTGACAATTCTTTTCTCTACATACGTGATAAAATACAATCAAACCCAGTTTCGTACTCTTCTCTAGCGCAGCCTAACGCTAAATTGAAGATATAAAAAATCGTTGAATAATTTGGAACAACAAATTGGCGATTTTTTGTTTGTTTGTTTTCTTCAGAAAAGATAAGCATCAAACAGTGAAAATTTAATCCTGGAATAAACCATATTACAAATCAGCTTTTTTTTTTAATCCTTTTCAACAACCTATTTCTGAACTAACTTCAAATTATTCAGGTTCATATGATAGGACATTAAAGTGCTATATATTTTAGTTTAAATTTAAAGTTTATTTAATTCATAATTATAATTTCTAAGGCTCAATTTCAACCTGATATAAAAAAAAGAAATAATTGGGAGTGTTTCCAATAAATATTTCAAATACACCAAAAATAGTTACTCACTTTACTAGACATAAAAACTATAATTACATTTGTCACTTCTTGTTGTCATGGAATATTACTCTGAAGAAAAAGGAACATGTTTTGTGTGTTAGTGATAAATTTGTTTTATATTAGCTGATCTTATAAAACTTGAACAAAAATAAAACTATGTTTTGTGACTGTAATCAACAGCATAAGATAAATTAGTTTGTATATAATGTACTGTATGTTAGAATAGTCATTACAATATTTAAAGTTGATATGAATAATTGGCCAGGTGGTCAAGGCACTCAACTCGTAATCTGAGGGTTGCGGGTTCAAAGCCTTTTCAGCCGTGGGTCGTTATAATGTTACGTTCAATCTTACTATTTGTTGGTAAAAGAGTAGCCCAAAAGTTAGAGGTGGGTGGTGATGACTAGCTGTTTTCCTTCTAGAATCCCAATGCTAAATTAGGGACAGCTAGCGCAGATAACTCTTATTTTGTTTTGCGTGAAATTCCAGATAAACCAATATAAATAATTGTTCGTTTTGAATTTCGCGTAAAGTTACTCGAGAAGCATGTTTGGTGTGACGACAGTTTGAACTCTCGACCTTCGGATTACGAGTCAAGGGCCTTAAACCACCTGGCTATACCCGGATCTCCCGGAGAATAAATTCCATTCGACAACAACTACCTAGTGATTTATTCTTTTACATTTACACGCTAGTTTAGATCTATATGCATTTAAAGAGAGGAGTTTTGCTCTACGAGCACAGTATCCTGATTACGTGAGTGTTTTTGTTCGAAAAATAACTTTTTTCTTCAGAGAAAATTGAAATTTGTCGTACAGTCTCTTTTCTCATTTCAGACAGATTATAATTCATTTTCTGTCGAACCTCTTGTCAGAGTAGGCATTCATTTTTATCCTTGGGAAAATAATTAATTTTAAATACTACATAGATATACCTTATCTTCACATATAATGCAGTAGGCCCAAATAATGTTTGATTTGTAGCGCTTTCCCACAAGTGATATTTGAAAAATAAATAAAAGGTTTGGGGGTTTCTACGTGTAAATTGTTTTCTTACTATTTATGGTTTGCTTTTTGTTAAAAACTAATTACCGCTAATTTACTGGGGGTTAATATATTTAAACAAAACAAATCTCAGTTTTGTGGACGACAGTTCTTGCTCTATGGATTTTTACCTTAAAAATTTAATTAATTATTATTTTGCTTACCGACAAAATTTTCCTTTGGCAGGCATTTAAAATTTTTATAATTGTTTGTGTGTTAAAAACCTGGTAAGGAAGTAAAGAATCTCAACGGTGGTTTGTTGCCAAGTCTGAAGTTATACAAAAGGCTATCTGTGTTCTACCTACTGCGGGTTTGAAGTTAGATTTCTGGTGTTATAAGCCTTCACACTTACCTGTAAGGACTCAAATCCTAATCAGACGGTTGACAAAGGGAGGAGGATGGGTGCTCAGTAATTAATGCACTACTGAGGTAAAAGTGTATAGTTCTTGATACTTCGTGGAGACTGGGTGGCTAATAAGGGCAAAAATTAAGAGTGGCTCTTAATAACACAATCTCAACTGTTGTGTTATTTTTCAAATTTTAAGCTTTTTTAGGGGCGATTACCATACCCATAACTAGCTGCAGATAGTGAACAGAAGTAGACGTTCAGACGCTGTGGGTTAAAGCAGTTATTCTCAACTGGGTAAATGGCTCACCCAGGGGTTAATGAGATTAGAATGTATTTGAATGAGAATGATTAATTATACAACAAATTCAAGAATTAAAAACAAATCACTGGCTATTATTATTCATTCTAATTTTAGTTTGGTAAATTCATTTATGTTTTGTAATATACTCTTCAAAAATAGAAACGCAAAAGGCAAAATTTGACACAAATTGATAACAAGTTTATTCCGGGTAGTTCTGTATGGCATTTGTGGAACTTTGCACATTCACTGCTGAACATCCAAAGTCTGCAAAGGCGAAGTCCACGCTTACTAGTTGAAGTTTAACGTCACTCAACGTCAATAACGAGTATACCCCCGTGAGCATCAATAACTGTTTGGCATCTCTTGCCCATGGAAGCGATGAGATGACGAATCACATCCTGTGGAATGGCTGTTCACTCAGCCTGCAAAGCTGCTGCAAGATGAGGTAGAGTCTGGGATTGAGGTTGTCGCCGTCGCAAACGTCAGTCCAACTCGTCCCAAAAATTCTCGATGGGGTTTAAATCTGGTGATCATGAGGGCCAGGGAAGAACGTTAATGTTGTGGTGTCTCAAGAAGACAGTGGTGAGTAGGGCTGTGTGAAAACGGGATTTGTCATGTTGAAAAACGTCGTTGACGTTCACGATGATGGGTTGCACATGGAGCCTAAAAATCTCGTCGACGTATCGTTGAGCATTAAGATTCCCTCGAATGTGCAAAAGGTCTGTTCTAGTATTAGGCGATGGTAGCCCACATCGTGACGTTCGAACCACCAAATCTGTCAACTTCCTGCACACAGTTTGCTGCAAAACGTTCACCTCGGCGACGGTAAACACGGGTCATTCCACCCTGCCTACAAAGCATAAAATGTGATTATTTGCTGAACCAAACATGCCTCCATCGTCGATGAGGCCATACCCGATGTGCCCGAGTCCACTGCAGCCGTACTTGACGATGTTGCAGGATGAGGATGACGCCTCTGACTGGACGTTGAGGTCGAATTCCTGCATCTCGTAGACAGTTGCGTACGGTCTGATCGGAAATCCTACGCAGCCCTGGTATGGATGAAGCAGTAGACGTCGCAGTGGTGGTCCTATCCCGAAGGTGACGTAACCGGATATAGCAATCTTTTGCAGGCGTGGTCACACGAGGTCTGCCAGATCGTGGACAGTCACGAGTTGACCCATATTGTTGGTGACGATTCCATTGCCTTGTGATGGTGCTTGGGTGGATATTCACAGCTCTGGCAATATCTGATCGAGATTTGCCTGCTTCCAAGCGACCAATGGCGTTGTGCTTCAGTCAGTTTTGCGTAACTGTATTGCGTATGGCTTAACACTGAGCTATGGAAACTGAGAGCCCTTTACTTTTATAGGGATTCTGCACATGTTGCACTTGCAGAACATGCAGATCTTTCAAACAAATTTATTGGACACGAATGCGTTTGGGCGAAAGATCCGATGTTTTCCTCCGTTTTCAAAGTGCACAATTTTTACTGTCATTTTGGTCTGACAATCAGTGCCTTAACACGTGTAACATCACATACTCTGAGCTTATAACGTTATTACATATATTTCTCTTTAAAATAACAAATATATCCCTTTTGTGTTTCTTTTTTGAAGAATATATTTGTAGTTTATTTAATTCATAATAAATATTTTTACATGTTAATTTCACACTTTTATGTCTTTTTACGAATTGGGGTGAAAGGACTATTGTGAAAAAATTATATTGAGAAGCAAAATGAGAAGCACCCAACACCCAATCCCTGAATGACCTTCTTTTGTGACAGCTGTCTCGTGATTCTTTCTTTTTTTTGTATCTGGTAGGCATAATATCCTCGTTGCTTTATAGTGCTATGACTGCAGACATGTTCCTTTAAAACTTATACCTTTTATACTTTGCTAGCAAATACTGTGGTTTTTAATAACTTTATTTAAATTATTAATATTTTTTTATAAAGGTGAAATCTGTTATTAAAATAATGGTTCGTTTAATATAAACCTAAAACATCTAAATATCTTGGTTCTAAAACAAATCTTAATCAATGTTATATAGTATTAGCTTTATAGCCATTAACAACTGATGCAATTTATAGTACTTACTTAAACCTATTCAATTTGTCCATTTCTATTAAGGTACTAATTTATCTCCTTTTTATCTTTTCAACTCTAACATTTATTTGTCTAGTTGTCTAGATAACTGTTCATTAGGAACTTCAATATGCTACATCAACGGATGGAAAAATTATTTGCAATAGCTACGGATTAACAACTTTTTTTATAAAGATATGTCATTGTGAGAAATTAATAATCTAATTTATGTAATAACTTGTGATATGTGTAAGTTAGAATATACAAAACAAAATTCTAATCTTACACATCTAAAAATTAATAGTTTGTTTGTTTTGAAGTTGAGCAAGAAGCTACACTGCGGGCTATCTGTGCTCTGCCTACCACGGGTACTTAAGTCCACTGACATACAGCAGTACTACTGAGGGGCCTAAGAATAATATGCATACATCGCAAACTAACAAGGGTTTTTCACATTCTCTCCAAATACATATTTTTTAACAAACACCCATTTGCCAGTGTAAAAGTACTATTTAAAAAACGTTACAATAATAATTTACTAATGGAACAAGACAATTTTAATTTAAAAGAACAAATTCTTTACTTATACGGATTAAAGCAGGATTCTAAAAAAATGCCAATCTTCAAACAGGACTACTTCTGTTAGACATTTATCTCAAATTTACATTTGTAATACTAAAATAAGTTATTTATTTTTTTACTTATGCGTGGATTTAAACTTCAGTTTTGATACACTTACTAATATTTTATGTTTAAATGGCACAAAAGTTAAACATTAATCAAAATGTGTATTACATTTTGAATTAAAACATTAGTATTAAAGATCTTACTTTGGGTTTAATTAAGAATAAAATTGAATTATTTTTCCAAGATATAAGCTCACGAACAGGGTAAAAAAAGTCGTATAGGGTGATAAGTCTAAAATATAAAATTAACGATGGTTTATTTTTCTCATCTAATCCACAGAAGTATTCAACATTAAATATTTCCTGTTAAGTTGCTTCAACTTAATTTTCACTATCCAACAGAACCTCTATATTTTCAAGCATGAAAAATTTATTCAAGGCCTTATTCCTGAATAACCTGATAATCTACTTTATAATTGATAATTTTAGTAATTCATTTAATATTCATATCATTACAAGTTGCTTAGAAATATTAAAGATCAAGATTTAAAAATAATTTTGGAATTAAATGGTTTAAATAACAAAAAAAATTAAATATTAAAGTTTATTTTCCTCGTTGTGTGTGTTTTTAATGGAATTATTTCTTCGTAATTATATAAAATAATTGTATACATTTTATAAATGTACCGCATTTACGTAAATGGAAAGTAAACGTTTTTTCTATTATTTCTAAAATAATTTTTTATTACCCCTATTGATAAAATTTGTAATTTTGCTTTTATATGTGGAAAAAAAAGCGCAAATTCCAATTAACGAAATTAAAACAACTAAAACATTTACAAAAGCACATTAAATCATATTGCTAATATTAAAAGGCCATAAAATGGAATGTAAATATATATTTTACAAACTTCGATTTACCAGTTCGGCCCAGCATGACCATGTGGATTAAGGTGTTGGACTCGTAATCTGAGACACGCTGGTTCGAATCCCTGTCGCACAAAACATGCTCGCCCTTTCAGCCTTGGGGACGTTATAATGTAACAGTCAGTCCCACTATTCGTGAGTAAAAGAGTATCCAAAGAGTTGGCGGTGGTTGGTGATGACTAACTGCCTACCCTCCAGTTTTACGCTGCTAAATTAAGGCCGACTAGTGCACAATTGCACACAATTTCGAAAATACTTGATTATACTTTACTTTTGCAGGAAACGGTGCATTTAAAAATATTTGATGAAAAAACAAAACAAAAATCAAGAATTTAACTTGCCCATCCTTGCGCTACTTACTTACCCCACAGTTCGGTATGTCTTAATAAACGAAATAATTACTTCAAGCTAAAAACATAATTGACAGTAATTATATTTCATTATAGTGTTCAACGGTTAGTAATTAAATTAAAAATTGTTAAAATATAAATATTTTTGAAAGGAAATAGTTATCTTATTTCTATCTTGTGATCCTGAGAGATCGCTAGCATTTCAATAATATCTAAAGTCTAAAAAGATTAGCTTTAAATGGTATTTCAAAAGTTATTTCCACAGTGTACCGAACCGAAATGGCCAACTGCAGGTACTGTACTTGTAACTAAACTTAACTAACGTGGCAGGGGTTCGGTTTAGAGAGAGAGAAATCAGAAGAGTTCTTTCCCCAACCGGGGTGTTCAGGAACGTTGTGGTTCCTCTTCGTCCCCTTTCGTGGATTGTTATTAAGATTAAGTGTTTTTTTATTTAAATAAATTAATTATTATTATTATTCTTGACTATTTGGGTTGAGGATGTCTCTTCTAAACGTTGTCTTGGGTGGAGGCAAAGGCAGCAGCGGAAAGGAAGCCCCGGACCTGTCCCGAAAGGAAGAGGTTGAGCAGATGTGAACATGAATATTATTCAAATCCAGATCAAAATAAAACAATTCAAACGGCACGATTCAGGGTCTGGCAAAAATGTTGCCTGAGCTGGGATCTTTAAATCCAATGTCTGAAGATTTTGACGTGGGGGAAACGGGAGTGCCCCGAGAAAACCCACTTTCACAGGACAGGCGCCGAAAGTTTTGCCTGTCGTGTGCCCTGTATCTGGAAAAAAAAAGGAATTCGTGTTAGTGACATGGATTTTATTTATTTAGATTCTTTGTTGAGTAGATTGTGATTCTTGAAATGTGTTGTAAGGTGAAATGTATTTTGTTGGTGCACTTGATAATTTGTGTAGTGATGCCGTTAGTTTGTTTCTATTTTCTGCTTTTAGACAATATTTTAGAGAAAGTTCTGTTATTCTATCTCTTATAATTGGTAAATTATTAATTTGGTGTAGATAGTTTGTTGGCGTAAATGAACTGTACTTGTTTCAGTTTGCCTGGTTTATATATGAATGAGGTTTATAAGGGAGGATGATGCGTTAATGCAGTTAATATTGCACTACTGAGGTAGGTGGTTTATGGTTCTTGCTACTTCCTAATAATTGTCTCAACCGTGGAGATTTGGTGTCTAAGAAGAGCAGAAAGTAACGGCGTTGTATAACAACAAAATTTCTATTAAGATTTTCAAATCTTAAACCTTGTAGGAGTAACTACCACACCCATAACTGGGTGGGCAAGGTGAACTGTTGTAGATGTTAAAACGTTGTTAGGTATACGACCTAACACATAACCTCTAAATGATCTCTGATAGCTACCTTGTCATTCATTTGTTTTTGTTAGACTGTATCTGGTAGATGGAATACCTCCTAATGCTTTTAGATGCTATTACCTTGAACATTTTCACTCAACAGTCATGCCTTTTGTATTAATATTATGATTTTAGTTTTATGCAAATATAAATTAGTTAGTTAGAATTTGTTTTAATTAATAGTTTGCTGTGAATATTGATTTTCATATTAATCATCATCATTGCTGTGTATAGTGTTGGTTTTATCGCCAATATAACTATTTGTACAATTTACAATAGTAAATCTAATTATTTACAAATTTCATCTTAAAGATCAAATATTAAACGCAAACATTACCTTTATTTCATATTAAAGATTTTCTCGTCGATAACGAGAGCTAAAATTTTCTATCCAAATATTTTAACTTCAGTTTTATAGGAGTTTCGGAGAAAAGCAAAACTTTTTTAAAATGTTCATGGTTCACTTTTTTTTTTATTGACTGTAAATCTCGCACAGTGTTCCAGATGCGTATCTTTACAGGTGCAGATAATGGTCACTTCGACAAATGTTAGGCTAAATAAAAGAAGTGAATCTATGCGACTGAAAAATAAGTTTAATCCCACATGTGGTTTGAAAAACAGGACAGTATAGAACTGTTTAGTCAGTGGGGACTCCAAAGCTTTAAATACGAAAACATCAACAACTAAAAGCCAGAATACATTTATTATTCCCCCCTTATTTTAGATATGTAGCACTGCCCAGAAATGTCTTAGTTTTAACCCTTCTCTAAACACATTGTCGAATTTTGCGCAAAACCACGGGTGAAGTATCTGCACCAGCAATCCCTGCTTGAACAGTCAGCATCACCCATCTCCAACGTTTCAGATCGAATTACAGAATCTGACTATCGTTCCTAGGATATGCGCATTACCCCCAAAATGCGAATAACGGAGCCTCGTATCCCTAAATACTGGACACTGCACACTCCACTTCCTTTTCATTAATATTACTTGAAGGCGTACAAATATATAAAGCAATAACGAAACATTACACTATGCAACAAAATTTTTGTTCTTTGATGGTATGTGTTATTTCTTAATTGCTTATGTTGTAAAAGTACAGAAAATGGCCATTATTCCCTTCAAACTTGGATAATGAAATTCAAAAATTAACCTATTTTCTCAGTAAAAATGGGCAAATTTGCACATTTTTATTTACAGAAAGTCTAAATAGAACAACAAATGAATCAAGATTAACATGTATTTATACTAGTTATACAAGAGTGAATAAAAATGTTTGGCGAGTAGTTTTTCGAGATTTGCGACTGTAATGTAAATCAGCCCTCAAATACAGTCTCCCATCACATTTTCGTTATACGTTCCTTGGTAGCAGTGTTCAAAGTCCAGTATATCTTGGTGGAAGCACTTACCTTACTCCTCTGAGTATGCTCCAATATCCAATATTCTCCTTGAATTTATCAAGACGAGCATCCAGGATATGGACTTTCAAGGACATCCTGCAGCCCATTTTTTCGTAGTATCCATAAGATCCTCAACCAGTTTCACATCATTTTCGACCTTGTGATTGCTTAATAAACCCCAAACCACTGCGATAAAGCTGCCTCAAGCTTTTGTTTCCTTTGATCTTTGCCTGACAGTTTAAGGAAGAAGTTTGGAAGGTACTTGAAGACTGCAGCCTACTTATCAAGAGCTGTGACAAATTGTTTATGAGACCCAATTTTATGTGCAGTGGAAGGAACAACACCTTCTGGAGGTCCACTAGTGGCTCACACCTGACACTGTGCCTCCCCACAGAAAACTCTGTTCGTTGTGGCCAGTGCTTCCTGATGTAGTGCACTGAAGTGACCTTGCTGTCCTAAAGGCAAAGATAGCAGGGAAACTCCTCAGAGAGACCCATCAGGA
Organism: Carcinoscorpius rotundicauda; assembly: GCA_011833715.1. Taxonomy (NCBI): domain Eukaryota; kingdom Metazoa; phylum Arthropoda; class Merostomata; order Xiphosura; family Limulidae; genus Carcinoscorpius; species Carcinoscorpius rotundicauda. The sequence continues at coordinate 22,707,628 of CM022403.1, forward strand.
ATGCCACCATTTTGAAATCTCATAACCTCCCAGCCATACTGATCATACTTCAAAACTTCAAGGAAGGTCTTGACGCTATTGTATTCCTCTTTCAGGTGCATCGAAAGATACTTAAATTTTAAAAGTTGTAAAATTTGTAAATATAAAAATCTTACTATTCAAGCAAGCAAAAATTGTTCGTCTTACTTTTTAGTTTCTTACACTGCTTGCAGATAAAATGAGATGCTCAGGATCTGTCTTGATCCCCGACTGGCATGCCGAAATATGTCTTGTAGGCTTCCAATATTTTAGCAGATGCTGTCACAGAGTACATTTTCGCTCTTGTCTTGATAAATTGGCCACATACATAGCAGAATGCGTATGGAGAATGCTTGCAGCTTCTTGATGCCATCTCTGATAAAATCAGATAGGTCTATGCGTTCACTTAGGCCAGTGGTTCCCAAACTGAGGGTAAATTACCCCCTAGGGTAATTTAACAATTTATCGGGGGTAATGGAGGGGTGACAGAAAAAAGTTAAAATTCTAAAAATCAAGAAAACATTGAGGTAGCTGGTATTAGGATTAATGTTAACTTAGTCTTAGTTTGTAAAGTTGTAAATTAAACCTATTTTAAGTATGTAATAAAGTTAAACCAAATAACAAAGACATCAAAAACTAATATACAGTAGTAGAACAGAAAAAATATGTATCTAAGTGTGTGGTAACCTAAAAGTATTTTGACAACTATACTTCAGAACAAAAGACACTCAGTAACCCCGATGACTCATCGACGTGTCCAGTACGCGTCACTCACTGCTTGAGGTTGCCTCTATTTCACACTGTCAGTTTCTATGTGAGCATCAGCAGAGGTAGACAAAACCTGGTATGTATGTGAACTGTCCTGTGCAGTATAGTTAGTATTTACCTACTATTACATCATTCCTGTGCTGAATAAGCTCTTTTAATGCTATCTAGAATGCCATGAAAAAATAAGTTCACATTGTTCACACTTTTTTATGCAGTTTTTCTTTTTCTGCAGATTAAACAATAAAATGTCTAAAAAGCGCACCTACTCTGACGCCTTTCTTCACTACGGCTTTGTGAATTTACCTCCTGGTGGAGAGGATCGGCCACAATGTGCAGAATGTCACAAAGTGTTGACAAATGAAAGCCTCAAGCCATCAAAACTCTCAGCTTACCTCCAGAAGTGCCATCCAAATCTTCAAAATGAGGATCAGGCTTATTTTCAGCGCCGGGCTGTAGCACTAAAGAATATCCAGTTCGGTTCATCTGGAATTCAAACCCAAAAGCTTCAAGCTGCGCTCGAAGCATCTTACTTTGTTGCATATAAAGTTGCCGAACAACAAAAATGCCACACCATTGCAGAGAATCTGATTATGCCTTGTGCATACGAGATGATAAGCAAGGTATGTAGGGAGGATCAAGCAAAGAAACTGGGTGTCATATCTCTATCAAACAACACAATCCGTCGATGACATGGCATCAGATATTTTGTCTCAAGTTACAACAGAGATCAAGGAAAGCTCATATAGCAAATTCTTCTTGCAATTTGATGAATCGTGTGACGTAGCCAGTTGTGCTGTTCTTCTTGGGTTCGTTCGTTACGTCCACCAGGACAAGATCAAAGAAGAGTTCCTATTGTGCCAAGATCTGCTGACAACCACGAAGGGAGAAGATATCTTCAATATCATCAACAGTTTCTTTACCACGAATGGATTGGATTGGAACAGCGTTCAACAGGTAAGGAGAGATGTTTATATAAAGTCTAGATTAGTATAAATACAATGAATTGCATGGCATATAGTCATATAGTTTTATTTATTGTACAAGTAGCTGCAGTGTAGCTAATATTTTATACATAATTCACAAAAAAGTATCGTGCCTGTCGTACTGAAATACTAAAGTACCAAAATAAATTAAATTAAAACCATATAATTATAACACAAAAGATAAGTAGGAATGACTAATTGACGCAATCTATAATAGTTTTTCTATTTTAATCTAGGTCTCCGTCGATGATGGGTCGTAATCGTGGATTACGGGACCTCATACAAGCTGTGAATCCAGAAATTTCTATAAATCATTGCATCATTCATCGGTACTCTCTTGGATCAAAAAGCCTGCCTGAATATCTGAAATTAGTGTTCGAAAATGTGTTGAAAACTGTCAATTTCATCAAGTCCAGGGATGTGAATTTGCGCATATTCAGGGAGCTGTGCAAGGAAATGGGAGAGCAGTATCAAGTTCTGCTCTACCACACCGATGTTCGCTGGTTGTCACGAGGCAAGGTTGTACGTCGAGTCATTGAGCTCCGAACGACTCTTCAGGAATTTCTGAAACAAGAAGAATCTCCTTTTGCTACCAAGTTCACTGATAAGGAGTGGCTTGCTCGACTTTGTTACTTGACTGACATATTTGCGGAGCTGAACAGTGATAATCTGCAACTCCAGGGCCAAAACACGACTGTCATTGATGGTCATCATACTGTGACTGCATTTCTGGGAAAACTGAGACTCTGGATTCGACGCTTTGAGAAAGGAGTGATCGCACAGTTTCCTACCCTAGACCAGTTTGAGGATAATAGTTATGATACTGGATCACTTTTACAGACCATCAACAAAGAGATGAGCGACCATTTGAAGGGGCTTAAAACAAGCATGCAGCACTACTTTCCAGATAGTGACCTAAAAACAGCCAGTCTTCAATGGATCATTCATCCCTTTTCTATTCCTGATGAGGCCATTCATGATGATGATTTCCCTGCAAAGGAGGAGTGGATCACAATGCGAGCAAATGAAGCCTTTTAAGTCAAATTCCAAAACCAAAATGCAGATTCCTTTTGGATTTTATAACTAGCTGACTAGCCAACTCTGTCCAAGAGAGCCTTGAAGTTGTTGGTATCATTCTCAACAACGTATCTGTGGGAGAAAGGGTTCTCAACCGTGCTGGGGATGAAAACAAAAAATAGGACTCGCTTGAATGTTGCAAACGATGCCAGGCTGGCACTTTCAACCACAAAGCTAAGAATTCCTAAACTAGCTTCAAGTATGCAACTTCATCCATACCACTGATGTTCTTGACATCTTTGACAATATTCATTAGAAATGCACAATGATCAAATACAATAATTAAAGTGTAATTCAGTGTAAATAAGTTATATAAATAAATAAAGTGCAATATATCTCTAGTTTAATTTAGCCATATAATGAATGTTGAAAACATTTTGTGAAAGGGGTAACATGCTTAATGTGGCATGTTAAATTGGGTAACAAGCTGAAAAAGTTTGGGAACCACTGACTTAGGCAGCTAGAACTAAACTGAAGTGGTGAGCCCTTGTGTGTGTAAGTTTTACAATATTCGAGAAAGTTATTGAAAATTCTTTTCAAGAAAATTCCCTATTAGCTACTCAGCACTGAATCTATCTGAAATATTCTAGAAAATTGAAATGTTTATTACCCGTCACAAAAGCAAAGTTTTAAGAGACAAATAGGTTTTTTTTTGTTTTTTTTACTTGAGGCTAAAGCAATTGGGAAATAATACTTTCGGCCAAGGAACAAAAGTAAAAAAAAATTGTTACATAAAGTTATCTGTATCACAATTTTTGTTCCATTAATACAAGGGAATTAATATTTCATTAGATGACACTTAAAGAAATCCGTGTAACTAATGAAATTAAGCAAAGCAACTCGCGATATGATAAAGAACTTTTATTGTCCATTTTCTTTACAAAGCGTGGAAAGTCAGCAATCCAGATTAGAAACAAAAATAAATATTAAAAAAATCTCCAACAAGCAAGAAAAACAATGAAATAACATGCTCAGTGAATATGGCCATCTACTCGTTGGTAAACATTTTCGTTACGTGAAAGGAAATGCACTCGTCCAAATAAAACACTTTAAACCCAAGAGTTCTACTAAGTATTCTCTAAAGAAATATCTTAATTTTTGTTGTATATAGCATTTATTACCGTGCTTTAGGATAAAAACAAACAAAATTAAATGTTTTTTAATCTAGTTTCATGTAAGTTATGGTCACGTTTGTTTTAAAATCGTTTAAAACTGTAAATTAAAGCAATACAATTTTCGAACTAGACATTACAAACGTTCTCCGATCCGACTTGTGCTAAACCTAAAATATCTTACGTAAAAATAACACTTAAAACATTTTAAAAAATGGCAACGTTGAAACCAAAATTTCTAAGAACTGCTTTTTCTCTGCTAACTCAATGGTTACATTTCAAGCATAAAAACACGAGCAATATAAAATTACACAGCATAGCGTCTGACGCATGCGCTTTAACAGACTAAAATACAAGCTAAACCACAAAACTATTGCTTGCTCGTAACAATATCGAACAGTGTTCGCTAATAATTAGTTTTCAGCGAAGTGTTACGGGGATTAAGTTACCGGTTTCTGAAACAAACAAACGAAAGACGATGAAAATGCAGCCAATATTTATCACCATAAACAGATATGAAAACAACAACAAAACACACACTCCCTAAATATAAAAGGGGGAGGTCCTTACGTCCAATGAGCGTGATACAACATATATCACAGACTATATTTGGAAATTGTTTTTCTTACTGAAACACCTATTTACATGTCTAATTATATCGTTGTTTCATCACATTCACACCAGTCGCTTCTACAAAACTACTTTCGTCAGCCCCAGTGCTGAGAACCACCCGATTCAGCAGTGAAAACTTAAATGTTATCCAGACAAGAAAGATAACTACGGCAAAAAAAAGTGCTCGTTTTGTTTAAAGCACGGTTAGCCTAACTTGTTGTGCCCAACACAGGGATCGAAACCCTAAATCCTTGCGATATTAAAGTTTTGTGGTTAGTTTGTATTAATTAACATATTTTATATGGTATAACCATGTTTTCAACAAACACGTAAACATTGAAGAACGAACAGAAGTGACTACAAACGGGTTTGCTTCTTGGATAGGAACCACTTAAAAAGTTCAGTGCTTTTCACAAAATAAAGTACGATTACCTTTAAAAGAGTAAAGGAATATAAACAAAGCAATATTGTGTATATATGTAGAAAAACGTTTTACTCAGATTATTAATGAAATAAATCATCCGAGATTCAATACAGAAAACATGTTGGCTTTTTTCCTTTAATACATTCAAACACTTAACTGTAAAACTCCCCTTGGTTTAATACGAAGTTTCTTCTTTACATGGTATTGTAGTAATTTCAGCATGCCTGAGGATGGCATGAGTTTAGAAGACACGTGTTTCTGAAACACGAGCAAATTCTTACACAAAAACTTATTAAAAGTTCTAGTTGGCTGTTGCAATGATCTAGTTACTGTTCTAGGAAGTCCATCTCGTGGATACTTGTGCAGTTTAAACGGGTTTTATCAATTATACAAGTTCTACTTGGATTGTACGAAAAAAGGAGACCTAGGAACTCTTGTCACCTCTTTACAACCTTACCACGTGTAAGTGTCATTGATACCTTACACTTAGAGATTTCAAACTATTTTGAAAATCTGCAAGATTCGTGGTAAGTAGTGTCACCTGTCGAGTGATAAGACAAGTATGAAATAAATTGAAGTTAAATAATGTATCGAAAATCATTTTTTTCTTAAAAGATCGTAAACATTCACGACTGACTTATCTAGGGGTTTTAAAGGTAATACACAACATAAATTAGAATGTATCTTAAAAACTAAAAAAAACACATTGCAATTATGAGTTAGAAATTGCAGGTTTGTACCTAGGATGCAAAGCCTGTGAACCAAAACAAACAACATACAGTAGTGAGATCAGTAAAAACGCTGCCCCCCCAATCTTAAAATGTTCTATACAACCTGGTGCGAGTTACTCGACTTAAAAGTATGTGGGCTAAGAGTTAATAACCCTAGCTGCAGGAACCATTCAGCACCTTAAAATTAATTTGTTTCATAACACTTGTAGTAACATGTAATTCAGCTTGTCAGTCAACAATGTACCGATTCTAAATTAACTGTTTCTACACTAATAACCTGCTATACCAAAAAATAAACAAGATTAACAATGAACTGTGCTCACAATACATCCATTGGTTATCATCTCGAATCACAGACAGCTGTTAGCTTTAAACAAATTACCTTTATTCAAATTAACATAATGTAACTTTCTTAAATTAAAAGGTCCCATATGTATGATCAATTAATCCTTATCAATTGTCTGGGCATTTTGACAATTTGGAGAAATCAAGTGTACTAGGTAAAAAGAATAGTCCAAAAAGCTTTCTAATTAAGTTTACATTAAAGTTTTACAAACAAAACTAAGGTTTTTCCTCAACATCGGTACTAGGTTTCCATACACAAACATACATGTATATGCACATGTCATATATTACAATGTCTCCTGACTGGGATTATTATATGGTCACTTGGAAAATGTGTGAATGTTACAAAGCTTGTCAAATTATCAAACAGGGAATCTGGTGTTAAGGATTTTTAAGTTTTTTCAATGTCCTTTCTAACACTGATATTAAAGCAAAAACTGTGTAATTAAAATTGATAAGGTATTCCTGTATTAACACTGTCACATTTCAAATGTAGTAAATTCTAATAACATTTAACCCACAACTCTAGATAAATTTCTTCCACACACTGTTCACTCAACTTGGGTTTTCATTTTAAATTTACAAGTTTGCATCAAAACTTTTCAAATGATATTCTCTGAACTTAAATTTATGTTAAAAGTATGATGCAGCCTATTTGAAACCCAAACAGCATTGTAACTAAATAACATTAAAAGCATTTAAGCACCTTCAAACATCCAGATCATAAAATTCAAACAACTATATTAAACAGAAGCTACAGCCTACAATAGCAGGAAGAATAACAAACATTTAGCTAATTCTTGTCACAATAAGACCATCTTACACACACACACTACAAAGAGGAACGGATGACATTTTAATCAATTACTCTGAAGGTTCGTTGGTTAAAGTCACAATAAGATTTTCTTGTGAATGTATGCTATGGGATTAATTATTCCTAAATTTAGTATACTAAATAACAAAAAAACACTGAATGCACAGGTTCTAAGACTACAGTCACCATTTATATTTGTCTGAAATTTTGACCAATGGATAGTTTTAATACTGAAAAGAATTACCATCACAAAATAGAACTTAGATTTTAAAAGTACAAGAACATAATATACATAAGAACCAACTGAGCCATAAGGGATATTTAATATTCATGTATATGTGACACTTTGTAACACCAGCATAACCTAAGATTTAGGTTTAAAATGACTACTGAGATTAATCAGTCAACTAACTTTAACCACCTGTTGAGTAAAACCTGAACTTCTAAATAGCATGAATTTATTCCAAAACCACTAAAACATGTTAAAATTGAAGACATTTCAGATTTTGTAGTGCACCTTTTCAATTGCTCACAACAGTTTATTAGAAAGAAAAACCATTTGCAATATTAATCTTTTCTCTGAGAGACAGACCGAGGATTTTTTTCTTTTTCAATTTAAACATTTTGGATGACGGTAAATTTTACAAATTCCTTTGAGATACACACAATTATTTGTTCAAATATAGCTATTTTTAGTTTCTAAATACAATTATGTCTACTATAAAAATCTAACCTAAAATATTTTAAAACAATTTACAAGATTTTAATCATAAATCATGTTTCATTAAAGTTAAAATTTAGAAATCTATCTTAATAAAATATAAAATTAATTCTGAGAAAATACACACCTAGCTATATGTTATCTGAATATAATAAATTATTTTAACGCGAGTTCACTTTCAGTTTCACTACCATACTATACCACAGTAACTTTCAATAGACTTGGGTTTTAAATGAAAAATTAAACAATTCTTGAATGGTATCGTAATATGTAAAGAATTACAACAGATAAGTTCCAGTCCAAAAACAACTGCAGATAACAGCAGTTCCCACATAGCCTTGCAAACATTTTCTCCTCAGTTCACTTAGAGCATACAATCAGGCTTAGTGAAATTTTATATTTCTTTACTACTGAAATACTTAAGATCTTATTCAAAGTTTATTTTCTATACTGATAGATTTCATTTCTTGTACTGATTGTATTTCTTGTTAATTCATTAGATTTCACTTGGAGAGCTTTAAGATATATTTTTTTAATAATAATAATAATAATATAGTTTGACCTTTCAGGTACTTAGTGTTCAGGTTTAGTGGAAATATACCATTAATATTTGGATAAATACATTAAATACATGGCAATTCAGTAATATTTCAGGTTTCTCCCTAACACAACAAACTTACCTGGTAACGTGCAACAAAACATGTGCAAATTTAAATATTAACACAAACTAAATTCTAACAGCAACAAACACACTGATAAAACCTGCAGCTAGAATAACACCTGTGTTTGTGTATCATCTAAATGTATGATCAATATATATATTTTTTTTTTACAAGGTTACTTCAACAGTTTGTTTTTTTTTTGCTTTCCTAGTTTTACTTGTATAAAGACTCCGTTATCTGTGGAATATTTAGTGCTTGATTGTAAGTATGATGACTGCAAAATTCATATGTTTAGCAAACTTTACATAGCATGAAATATACTATAGAAGTTCTAATTTGTAAGTGCTATATTTGATTAAGAAATACGTTTTTGATTCTGTAAAAACATACTTTTGAAGAGTGTGCTGCCTAGAAATAATGTATATATAGGTATATGATGAGGTGAAACCTTACAAAGATTGATAACAATTTAGTAACTTACAACTTAAAATTCATAATCTCTTCAAACAAAATTTGTTGTATATTTAAACTCTAGTAATATCAAAACATAAGAAACAATAGTCTTGTACTCCATACACAATTATATGCCAACTTACAGTAAAAACAAAGTGTGCATCAACCAAAAACTATGTTTTTAAGTATAGAAAAACCATTGTTTTTGTAAAAGCAGTTTTCATCATGCACTTCTCACCCAGATTCATGATTGTTAATCTTAATTTATAATAAAAAAAACATGTTTAACCCCCACCCCTTCTTTAAAAAAACATTTAACAAAAGAGACTTAGAATGGAGTGAAAACTTTAAAACATTCTTTCAATGTTTGAACTATTTCTCTCATTATTTATCCTTCAAACTTAAACTTTCATAAAAACATAACATTAATTGACTAAAAACTTTTTCTCTGTCTTCGGTTCCTTCATAAGGAACAAACAACAAAAAATTGCATCTTTAGAATATTCTGTATATACAAATAAAGCTGACACCATCTTCCAAACATACAAGTACTTGTGCAAAATTTACAACATACTAAGTGTTGTTCTGAAGGTGCCAGACACTGATACTTTGTAAAGAAATCTTTTAACAGCACCACTTTAAAGTTAATCCAGGAACCTACATTTTCAAAACTGAAGTGAACAGGCCATAATCTCATCTAACAGCTGCCATGTTCAACAGAAAGGGATTAGATAATAAGTACATATACAAATGCTTGTTTCACAAACACACTAAAATGTTTCATTATGTACACACGCATACAGTTGGACTACCAAGGGCTTGAAAATAATTTTCTTGGCCACTGGCAAGTATTTGTCAGTTTCTCTTAAAGTGCAAGCCATGCTAGAAAAACATTATCTTAACATTTTCTTTCTTTGTAAACTTATAGACTTCCCCTCTTTTTCCATTAATTTTAAACTACAGTTTAAAAGTGGGCTGAATGATCAACTGACAAAAAGATGCCAGTAACCCTTGATGGTCAATGGCTAAATACTAGAACTCAGTGGGGTTATTTTTTAACAGCTTTCCACTCCTAATTTTGAGCCATGCCACTAACTATTAAAAAAGTCTTATTCCTTCTCACCGGTTTCCAAAATTGCCACTCTTGTTGCAGTGACCAAAGAGTTCCAGTTGCTGAAGCCTAAAGTAGGAATCAAGGTAATATATATACCATGTCTTCTCTACACTCAAGTCTTGTTACATTATCACAGTTCAAACAAAAGCACCACTGTCTGCATCCTGAAAGATTTCCTATCAATGAAACACAAAACCATTCCATATCAAATGACTGTACATGGGCACAAGTTGCAACAGTAAATGTTTCATTATCACCATTAAAAGAGTTTACAAAGTCCTGATGTGTAATGATGAAAAATCAAAGTTTCACATGGAAAAGTATACTGTGTACAGTTTGCTTTTCTAGGAATGGCATCACCTTGGGTAAGATGAAGTAACTAGAAAACTTCTAAACTCTGGTAGATTTGATTGTGACATATCTAGGTTAGGATGATTGTAAATACACCTATTAAGTTAACCAGCAGATGAATTCTCCACAGCACACTTGAATTATCTATTTTAAAAACCACTGACATACTAACTAGCATCTTTACTACAAAATCATGCTAAGTTAGTTTTTTCAATCAAGCAACTGGGAAAAGTCTGGGCTAGTTGATGAGTGAAAATGGTCATCTGATATGTGATGGCCTGATAACCCAGGAGTGCTGGTGTTATGTTTATCATCAGAAAGAGGGCTTCCTAAGGTATGATGATGAGCCATTGCATTTGAGCTGAGAAGAGCAAGACGAGAAAGAGGAGTGGGGTGCTGAGTGTAGGAACTCATGGAGGATGGGGCCTGAAAGCTACTATAATGTCTCTGGTAGCCATGAGAGAGCCACCTTGGGGAATGAGCCAGTGGAGCTGGAACTGGGGTGGGCGGAGCAGAGTAGAAGGGCCGACTCTCTTGTTCAGAGAATTGCAGCTGACCGGGAGTGCCACAAGGGGATGGACTTTTTACATGCCCCATCTGAGAATTGTTGATAGGCGGACTATGCATTGTGGGGTGAATCATACATTCTGAATGGGGTGCAAGAGTTGGAGATGGTTGGTGGGGGTACACTGAAGATGATGGGTGACTCAACATGCTGGGGGGTGATGGGCTAGAAACCGATGATGGCTGTGTAGATGAGGGAGTTCTATGGATCCCTCCTAAAGACAAGTTTGAAGATACCTGAGGAAGAGGAGAACTGCAAGGAGGAACTGATTGGGAATGTGATTCCTGTGTTGCTTTTGGAACATTTTGAAAGGGGCTAGGAGTAGGCCTTGGTGGACCATTTTGAGATTGAGAGGATTTGCCAAGATTAATTGGGTTAAGAGAAGGAGTATTGGTTTGAGGAGACCCACGAGCAGGTGGAGCTGAAGAAGATTCATGAAGCGAAAAAGATGAAAACTGGTTTATGTTAGATCTGGAGCTGTGAAGCATTGGACGAGGTCCAACAGGACAGGAACGTGAACTACCTCGAGAACCATAACGACGAGAAGGCAGCTGACCAGTGTGACGCTGCATGTGAGTTTTCAAGTTTCCCTTTTGTGAAAAAGTTTTTCCACACATAGTGCAAGGAAAGCGGTCATCCTTATTGTGGGTTCTTACATGGGTGTGCATATTTCCACGCTGAGAAAAGCATTTTCCACAAACTCCACATGCAAATGGCTTTTCTTTGGTATGCACACTCCTTACATGTGTCTTCAAATTTCCTTTCTGGGTAAAGCATTTACCACAGGAATCACATGAAAATTCCTTCTCTCCTGTGTGAATCTTCATGTGTGTATCAACATTGCCCTTTTGAGTAAAGCTTTTACCACAAACCTGGCAGGAGTAAGGTTTCTCTCCTGTGTGAATCATCATGTGGGTCTTCAGATTTCCCTTCTGAGTGAAGTACTTGTGACAAACAGGACACATAAACTGCTTGGTTGGTGCTGGTCGAGGCCGACGGGGTTGGTGTTGGTTCATCTGGGAGTCAACATGATTTGCCTGACATCTTACAGGCATGGAAGGTGGAGGTGGTGGAGGAGGAGGAGGTGGTGGAAGAAGAGCAAGAGGAGCCTGCTGAGGATGGCTGGAGTTTTGTGCAGTCAAAGTAGGTGACTGTGAAGTTGTTGGTAATTGCTTACGTTCAGGTGGAGCACTCAAAGGTCGGCTGATACTAGGGTGAGAAGACATGTTACATGAGGTGCTACTACTGCAGGCTCCATCAGACTTCAGACTGCTATAAAGAGAGAAATATTGCTGGCAAACCTCGCATGGGTAGGGTTTATCCTTGGCATCTGGGTGGGGGCACTTTTGTGAATGCTCATTAAATGATGACATTTTTTCTATGTAGCTAGATGCTGCAGCTAATTGAGAAATGCCTGTTCCAAAATGAAGAGGGTTTTTCTTAAGAAAGAGGTCAGTTAAACTGGCCTGGTATCCAGGAGGCCAACTTTTGTGACTAAGAGATGTTGGAGTCACCCAAGGATATGTACTATTCTGCATGGTACTAGTAGGAGGGTTGCTATTCATGAAATCAACGATTTTTGAAAATTATAGGTTACTATGTAATGGTAAATGGATGATGAATCTTCAGGTTTGTTTTGTGGCCCTCTCAGTCTTTAAAATATTGTGATCTGCATCTATCTTGGGGTTTACTGATATCCAGTCATCCAACATGATCAAGGTCGTAACCTGCAAAAAGTCCATAAAACATTTGTCACAAAATGTTGCAGATTTTGATTTACACTGTTAAAAATGCATTTTTCTTTCTACTATTGCAAATCTTGTCATTACATAGCTACTGGTTACACGATGTTAATACTAAGCTACAAAACTTGAAAGCCAACCACCTGTAACTATTCTACAACTATGTTAAAAATTCTTCTAGAAAACAAATAACTTTGAATTAAGAATTATTGTTTCAAATCTTCTGTTAAAAACCACTAATGTTGAACATGTTCTTACTTTACCTTTTGCCATTAACTAATTATATTTTGCATTTAAAAAAGTCTAAAGTTTACACTTCCCAAAACTGAAAATGTATTTTTGATAGATATTCATTACTCTCACTTCTAGCTCTAATTCAGTACTGCCCTCTATATGCAAACTTTCTTGCTTGCCACTGGCTTTTAGGCTCCCACCTGATTTCCCATGACAGTCCTGCACTGTTGCATCCAAATGAGAATGCAACCTTCTGACATAAAACTGCAACACCTCCTTCTATCGCTATGCCATCAAATAGCACAGCAATATGTTTGTCGTTGATTGGTTTGGTGTTTTATGGCATAAAGCAACTAGGCTATCTGTGCCAAACATCTGGTAAAAAGTTAAAGTTAGTAAAATTCATAAAAGGAAATTAAGCTAAATAAAAAACCATTAAAACACACCCTTGCATCTTGTCTGCAGCAGTAAGAGAAAACTACAGCAATACAAGTTGTAAAGGACTTTCTATATCATAACTGTAATTATCATAACTTGCCACGAAGATTAACAAGTAATCTCAAAAACCACCATTGGTCACTTGAAGTGGGCCTTTCCAGTCATGGTCATTTTCAGAAAGTAATAAAAGTTATAAGACTTGTTGCAAAACTTTAATTATAGCTCACCAGGATGACTAACAGGTAGTTCAAACAGTAGCATTTTCACCTGAAGATGGCCTTTCTAGTCCTAGTTTCGAGCTATTTGACATTACAGCCATTTTCTAATTTCAAATCGAACTAGATGTACTTTGATTCTAAAAAGGTCTAATGTATAAATTAAAAAACCCATATAGCATTAAAAAATTAATAGCCTTTAAAAACCTAAAATCATTTCCAAGGTTGACAGTGTCACCATCATCAATAACACTGTCTAATGAAACAGATAAACCTTGGGACAGAATGTGTTTAAAATGGTGCCATCATTGAGAGTCATAACGACAGCAAGACAGTAAGTTGTGGCTAACTGTGACCTGAGTGTTACACAGACAACAAATTGGTAAATCAGTCCCAGATAAAATATTATTTAAAAACCTGTGACCAATGCATAGTCTTCTTAGAACAACTTACTCTTTTCAATCTTATGGTAGCAAAATGGCCAAAGACCAATAGAAAGTTTTATTTGGAAGAGCTTGTTTCACATTGCTCATTCCAAGTCAACTGCCAACTGGCACAGAGTTGAGCCTTGAATACAGGACCATACTCCATGTATGGAAAAGGTATAGCAGTGATAGTGCTAGAGCAGATGGATTTAGCTGCAGTGTCAGCAAGCTCTTTCCCATGAATATAAATGTGGCCTGGTATCCAGAAAAACTGGACATAAGTAGAAGTTAAAGAGAAATAGGCTAGTCAGTTTTAAATATCAGCAAGAACAGGGCGTGAACTAACGTGAAGCGATTCCAGGGCCAGTTGAGAACTTAGGAAATCAGAATAAATAGTGTGATTTGAGAACTGATTAGCTCCTATGTGATCCAGGGCAATAAAAATGGTGTACAACTCAGCAGTGAACACAGAAGCTGCAGAGGGGATTCTGTGCACAACCACTGAACCCCAACAAACCATGGCAGAGCCCACACAGTCACCTTATTTCAAACCATCTATATAAACAGGAATGGAAGGATGGTTTGAAAGATGTTCAGCAAATACCAGATAGTGTTTCCAGTCAGATGACTTAAAAGTCACATTTGGAGACTGTAATAAGCCATGGTGGGATGGGCTAACCATTGGATACAGCAATGTTATCCAAGGATAGGCCCCATTTATCCAACTGCACCTGAATAAGAAGACCAAAAGGAGCAATGGCAGATCGTCTGTGCTGGACAAGAATGAATCACTGAGGAAAAAAAACACTATGCCAGGTGAGATGCTTTGGTAAGGAACAAAGTTTCAAAGCATATAGTAAAAACAGTTGCAAAAGGCAGAAGTGCAAAGAAGGTTCATGAAACTCTATGTATATGCTCGAAACTAGGGAAGTGTGGAAAGCCCCAGTGCAGAGCCAAAGTCCTTGATGATAAATGCACCAGTGATCCATAGTAGAGTTTCAATCGAATAAGAGCATGATATGTCTTCAGCATAGAATGTCAATCCACTCCCCAAGTGGTGGAAGAGAGGACATGGAGAATGTTCAGTGCTCTGTGAGAGTTGCTGACATAGAGTCCATTTGCAACATTAAGAGGGAGTTGTTCAGTGACGGCATTAATCTTTATACTGAAAAGTGTGACCCTCAAAATACAACCCTGAGAGACCCAAAGTTCCTGCAGAAAAGAACGAGAAAGTGTTGAACCAACATGAACTTAATCTCTTGTCCATTAATAAAATTTTAATAAAAATGAGTAAATGAGCATATATATGAGGTCTCGCAAAATGTCATACCTTCATGTTGTATCATAAGCCTTCTTAATATCAAAGAATACTGATAAAAGATGTTATTTGAGAAAGGCTTCTGATTAATTTTGAAATTGAATTAAGTGGTCGATGGTGGACCTCTGTTGTCAGAACACACACTGGGTAGGTAAGTGAAGATTGATTCTAGGAAAGAAACAAAACAAGCATTAACCATCTTCTCTGAGGTCTTATAGAGACAGCTTGTCAAAGCAATTCAACAGTAGTTTGAAGGAATCTTGGGATCCTTCCCACGCTCAGAGAAAGGTAGTGGCACCATGCATCAGGAAAACATACTCCTGCCAGATTCATTTAAAAACAATCAGAAGAATAGCAAGAGAAGTGGAAGATAAATTGCATAGCATTTCATAGTCTACATCATCAATGAATGGCCAGTTTGAGTTCCACCAGTGTAAAGGGATGATTAGAGTCAGAGACAATCAGCTCGAAAGGAAAGGTGTTCTCTCTACCCGAGTCTTGATAACTAAGAAGGTGGAGGAAGTGCTCAATACCCAGCAAAAGCTTTCACCTAGAGTATTGGTGATGCACCTGGTTGATTGATTGATTGATTTAGTGTTTTATGGCACAAAGCAATGAGGTTATCTGTGCCAGACATCCGGTAAAAAAGTAAAAAAAAAAAAAAAAATGTAGTAAAAGACAAAAATGGAAATGATGGTAAAACAAAAAAGTATAAAACCAATGTTGACACCTAGTCTACAACGTTAAGATAGAAGGCAGAGTATAAGAAGTTGTAAGGTATTTACTCTAGCAAAAAGGTAATGATCATAACCCGCCAGGAAGACTAACAGGTAAGTTCAAGACTCACCGTCAGTCACCTGAAGTTGGTCTTTCCAGTCCTGGTTCCGCGTTATGTGTCATAGCAACCAGTATCAAAATGTAAAAGAATAGAAGTTTTAAAAGACACATAGCAAAATCGCAACAATTAGTAGCCAAATGTCCAGTAAAAAGATAAAAGTCAAGTAAATGGAGTAAAATATGTAAAGGTAATTGAAGGTAAAAACAAAACAGCAGTTAAAACAGAAAATGGTGTAAAAACAAATAGTGACATCCAGTCTTCAAAGTTATAAACTATTTACTCTAGCACAATGATAATGATACATAACCTGCCAGGAAGACTAACAGGCAAGTTCAAGAACCTCTGTCAATCACCTGAAGTTGGCCTTTACAGTCCTGGTTCCGGATTATGTGTCACAGCAGCTATTATCAAAATGTAAAAGAATAAAAGTTTTAAAAGACACTCGGCAAAATTGTAATAATGAGTACCCAAATGTTCAGTAAAAAGATAAAGGTCAAGTAAATGGACTAAAATTTGTAAAAGTAATTGAAGATAAAAGCAAAACGGCAATTAAAACAGAAAATGGCACAAAAACCAATGTTGACATCCAGTCAACAAAGATGTAAAAAACTACCTGTAGCAGAATGGTAATGATCGTAACCCGCCAGGAAGACAAACAGGTAAGAATAAAAACCACCGTCAGTCACCTGAAGTTGGTCTTTCCAGTCCTGGTTCCAGGTTATGAGTCAATATAGCAAATACTAAAAGTAAAGTAGTAAAAGTGTGAAATAATATGCAGCAAAAGTATAATAACAACTCACCAGGACGACTAACGAGTAGTTCAAACATTAGCGTTAGTCACCTGAAGTTGGCCTTTCCAGTCCTGGTGTCGAGTTATTTATCGTTCTGGCCATTGTCCAATGTCAAATTGAATGAGAGAGATTAAAACTGTAAAAAAGGAGCCACAATTAACGAGGTGTAATGAATAAATATGCAACACTTAAATGAGATTAAAAAGATTAATGGCCATTAAAAAATTAAAATTGTTATTAAGGTGGACAGAGTCACCATCACCAATAACTCTGTCCAATGTAACAGACTGATCCTGGGAAAAAATATGTTTAAAATATTGCCGTCGTTGAGAATTGTAATGATGGCAAGAAAGTAAAATCTGGCTGATAGTGATTTGAGTGTTACACAAACTACACATAATGCATCAGTTCCAGATAAAAGAAAATGATGAGTTAAAAAACTGTGACCAATGTGTAGCCTAGTGAGAACAACTTCCTCCTTCTGAACTTTACAGAAGCTAGATGGCCAAACTCCAATTTTGGGTTTGATTTGAAAAAGTTTGTTGTTGCGTTGCTCACTCCAAGTGAACTGCCAGCTAGCACAAAGCCGAGCCTTGAAGACAACACCATAGTCCATGTACGGAATAGGCACAGGGGTGACAGTGCTGAAGCAGACATATTTAGCTGCCATGTTTGCAAGCTTGTTCCCACGAATACCAACATGGCCTGGTATCCAGAAAAACTGGAATGAAGTAGCTGCTAATGAGAAATGGGCCAGTTGGTTTGGAATATCAGCGAGAAAAGGATGTGAGTCAACGTGTAGCGATTCCAAGGCAAGTATAGAACTAAGCAAATCAGTATAAATAGTGCAGTTGGAGTATTGCTCAGATGCAATATGATCCAGGGCAAGAGATATGGCATACAAATCAGCAGTGAACACAGAAACTGAAGAGGGGATTCTGTACGCAACTACTGACCAATAGCAAACCATAGCAGAGCCCACTGAATTACCTGATTTGGAACCGTCTGTATAAATGGGAACTGAATGATTGTTTGAAAGATATTCATTGGACAAAAGACGGTACTTCCAATCTGGAGCATCTGCCTTTTTTAGGTGACTGAAAGAAAGGTCACATTTGGGGGCTGTAATAAGCCATGGTTGGATGGGCTGACCTGTGGAACCTGCAATGTTATCCAAGGACAAACTCAATTCATCCAATTGCGCCCAGATGCGAAGGCCAAATGGAGCTATGACAGATCGTCTGTTCTGAAAAAGTACTGCCCACTGAGGAAAGAAAACACATTCCCAGGTGGGATGCTTTGGTAAGGAACGAAGTTTCAAAATATATTGTAAAGATAGTTGCAAACGGCGAATGTGATCATGAGATTCAATGTATTTGCTTTGAACTGGAGAGGTACGGAAAGCCCCAATACAGAGTCGAAGTCCTTGGTGATGAATGGGATCCAGCATCTTTAAGGCTGAGGGTCTGGCAGAGCCATAGACCATTGATCCATAGTTGAGTTTCGATCTAATAAGAGCACAATATATCTTCAACATTCAACAGTGATCTGCCCCCAACTGGTAGAAGAGAGGACACGGAGGATGTTCAGTGCTTTTGTGCATTTGACCCAAAGCTGCTTTAAGAGTGGTATAAAGGTCTGTTTACGATCAAAGATAAGCCCCAAGAACTTTGTCTCCGGGACCACTGGCAGCAAAACTTCACCAATATGAAGTTCGAGATCAGAGTGAATACCTCGTCGATGGCAAAAGTGCATGCATACAGTTTTGGAAAGAGAGAAATTAAAGCCGTTCGCCAGAGTCCACTTCTGTACACGATTGAGTGCAGTTTGTAGTTGCCACACAATATATCTCATGTTTGACGACTGACATGAGATGTGAAAGTCGTCGACATACAGCTCATTCGCAACAGTGAGAGGGAGTTGTTCAGTGATGGCATTTATCTTTATACTGAAGAGTGTGACACTCAATACACAGCCTTGAGGGACTCCAAGTTCCTGTACAAAAGAGCGGGAAAGTGTCAAACCCACACGAACTTGGAATCTTCTGTCCATCAAAAATTTTTCAATAAACATGGGTAGATGGCCACGTAACCCATAGGTATGGAGGTCTTGCAAAACACCATACCTTCATGTTGTGTTGTAAGCCTTCTCTATATCAAAGAATATTGATACAAGATGTTGGCAGTTGAGAAAGGCTTATCTGATAGATGTTTCAAGACAAATTAGGTGGCCTGTGGTGGAGTGCTGTCAACGGAACCCACACCGGGTGGGCGAGAGGAGGTTGTTTGATTCAAGGAACCAAACAAGACTAGGTTTAATCATCCTTTCTAAGGTCTTACAGAGACAGCTCGTCAAAGCAATTGGCATCGACCACGGCCAGTCTCTCTCAAAAGGATCGGAAAATGATTACTGTCAACCCTCCATGAAAAATGTGAGAATAATGAAGGGGAACAAACTGAGAGATCAATAGCAGTAAAGGATTGACTAGTTACATGAAAGTAAGTGGAAGAATCAGTATTGAAAAGAGAAAGATTGTGATCAGAGCATCCACTCTACAGATCGACCCCTCCCATCAATAATAGCACTTCCCCAGAGGGGATGGTGTCCATTAAAACCCCTCAGGATTAGAAATGGAGATGGCAACAGTGCAACAAGAGCATCAAGTTCTGATTGATCGTATGTCTCTACAGGGAACAGGTACAGAGAACAAACAGTGATGGTGTGACCCAAGGAAACACGGATGGCTACGGCCTCCAAGGGTGTGTTGAGTGACAAAGAGAGGGTGGGCACCATCACACAACCTGTCATTTCTTTACAGAGAAAACTGCTGAATGGCGACTGTATCAGCAGATTTGAGAAATGTTTCTTGTAAAGAAATACAAACAGGATGGTAGGAAGCAATCAGCGTTTTGATATCATCCAGATTAGAACGTAAACCTCGACAGTTCCATTGTATCAAGGTGGCCATTTTTAAGAACGGGTAGGTGAAGTGGTTGGAGAACCCTTCGGTTTACGACCATGTCTTTTTTCTTTACTGTCTTTAATTGGAGGAGGTCTATCAACCTCCATGGATCCTGCTCTGCGTCGAGTGGGCAGGTTTATGTTATTGGAAGAGGAATCCAGTGACTGAGGATGCAAATGAATAATTGTTTTGTCTCTTGAGGTTGGAGAAAACGATGTATCAGAAGAAATGCCTATATTTGAAACTGAAGGATGTAGATCTTGAGGTTTATTGGAAGGTATGGGAGTGGAAGTTGATTCATCAACTTTTTGAACCACGGAGGTCAAAAGCCTTTTCATTTGTTTTGAAAATCATTCTCTTGGAGGCACGGAGAGATCTGTCTGCACTCCTACTGTAGTTGTGGAATGAAGTGCAGAAGCATATGTCCGAGATGGAGTTGTGGACTACAATTTCCGAGACTCAGGATAACTAACGTTTTCAAACACTGCACCTCTTTTTCCTCCAACCATTTTGGGCAAGAATGAAAGTAAGAGGGGTGAGAACCATTGCAGTTTACACAATGTGAGTTCATGTTACAGTCATGGCATTGTGGTCCTTGCCTCCACAACAAGCACATGTCGAGGAACCACGATAAGACGTCTTTGAGTGGCCGAATCTCTGACATTGGAAACATCAAAGAGGGTTTGGATAGTATGGCCGAACCCTGCATGTGAGATAACCTGCCTTGATGGTGGCAGGTGCACGTGGTAAAGTAATTGTTAAAAGGAGGGTATTTGTTGGCAGTGTAACTCCATCTTTGTGAGTGGAGATGCACCTCACTGCAGAAACTCCTTGAGTGGAGAGACCAATGAGAATCTCTGACTCAGGAACGTTCTTCAATTCCCTTTCAACAATAACTCCTCTGAAGAATTCAAAGTAGCAAGGGGTGTAACTTCAATAGATATATCCCCAATTGCCTTTGAATTCAAGAGGAGTTCACTGTGTTGGGATGTGGATGTTTCAACCAATATGTCACCAGATCAAAGCTTCTTTACTGACTTTAGAGAGCCAGCAAGTCCCTCTAGTCCCTTTTGAATAAAAAAGGGGACATTTGCCCTAAAGGTTTTCCGAAAGAGAATGCAATATAAGAAAATGAGGTACATGTGTTACTGATGTTGAAGATTGCTGTTCTGAGTATTCAAGATGTGGTCACTTCTCCATTGACTGTTTTTTTACAATTTTATTTAAATTTTTTGGAGGATCCATAGGAAAGAGGAAAAGTTTCGGTACCCACTGACCCCACCCACCGGGGGATGCACTACAAAATCATGGAAGGACAATGCAGCAATGCCAGGGTTTCGTGAGCACTATACCCAAACACCAGCATCCGGCACAATGTCCACAACACCCGTTGAGAACTTCCAACACTGGTACTTGGTTGGCTATAGCCCAAGTGGACCAGCCGATTGACCCAAGGGGGCCACCCAAAGGCCACCTATCTTCAGGAATTTGAGGCCAAAGTGGTGTGTTAGGGTTGGACCCCTCAACCACCAGGATCCTCTCCTCCCCTTCACGGTTCGCCATGCACGGCAAACATGTGGGTGGGTGTTTAGATCCCAGAGAAGATAACCAGACAGAACAGAACCTTCCCTGGGAAGTCCCCTCACCACATACAGGAATGCACACCGAGGGGATGCACCTAGTACCAGCTACTTTGTGGCCATTAGAGAGCAAGAATTATATTACCCACTGACCTTTCAAATCTTGTCCAATATGACTTTGGAAATGGGGGTAGAAGATACACCAGTCATGAAATAATGCAAGATTCATTCCTTCTGGCTTTAACATCTTACCCACCGAAAATGTGAACAAGCCTGGTGGAAAATGATGAGGTGTGAGAGTGTGAGATACCACATGAAAAATATATCAGGTCTGTTTTTGAGCCTTCCGTGCCATATGAAAGGCAGAATTCCACCACAGATGAGGATATTGTGAAGAATATCTTTGTTTTAAAAATACATTGAGCAGCTGCTTGTATAATACAGTCAGTTACTGCTGCCATACAGCTGTCTATTGATGGCTTATAGATGATGTATCGTTTTCCACAATATCCTTGTCCATTGTGGAATCCTGCTTGCCACTTAGCACAGAAGGCTCAAAAACGGGCCTGGGATACTTTCGCAGATATCTCACACTTTCGAACTGCATTGCTTTACAATGGGCACATGCACATGCTAAGTGGGTCAGGCATCAAAGCCAGAAAGAATCTTGGATTAAGTTCACAACCAGCATATCTTCTATCACCAATTCCAAGGTCATTTGGGACAGGATTTGAAAGGTCAGTGGGCGCTACAATTCTGTCCTTTTCTCCGTCTTACTCTCTGGCTATGAGGTAGCTGATGTCCAAAGCATTGCCAATACTCTAGGTGAAAGCTTTTGCTGGGTATCTAGCACTTCTGCTTGTACCTTCACCTTTCTTGGCCATCAAGACTCAGGCAGAGCGTTCACCTCTTTCCTTTCAAACTGATTGTGTCTTTCACTATAATTGTCCCTTTACATTATTGGAACTGAAAAGGGCCCTTCATTAGTCTGGCAGTACACCTGTTGGACCTGATGATGTACATGATGACATGTTGTGCTACCTCTCTCTTGCTTTTATTGATATTCTTCTAATTGTTTTTAACCGGATCTGGCAAGAGAATGTTTTTGCTGATGCCTGGTGCTAGGTTATTATCTTACCTTTCTCTAAACCTGGGAAAGATCCCAAGATTCCTTCAAAGTACCCTCCACTTGCTCTGACAAGCTGTTTCTGCAAGACCTTGGAGAAGATGGTTAACGCTCCTCTTGTTTGGTTCCTCGAATCAACCTTCTCTCACCCACCCAGTGTGGATTCTGATGACAGCATTCTACCACAGGCCACCTAATTCGACTGGAAACATCAATCAGAGAAGCCTTTCTCAAGCACCAACATCTTGTATCAATATTTTTTGATATTGAGAAGGCTTATGATACAACATGGAGGCATGACATTTTGCGAGATCTTCATATATATAGTTTACAAGGCCATTTGCACATTTTAATTAAAACATTTTAAAAGACAGGAGAATTTAAGTTATTGTGGGTTTGACACTTTCCCATTCTTTTCTGCAGGAACTTTGAGTCCCTCAGCTGTGTTCTGAGAGTCGCACTTTCCATCATAAAATTTAATGTATCACTGATTAATTCCCTATCACTGTTGCAAATGGGCTCTCTGTTGACAACTTTCACATCTCATTTTTCTTGCATTACATTCTCTTTCAGACAAACCTTCAAGGCAGATCTCTCCCTTTCTCATTCAGAAGGGACTAGAAGGACTTGCTGGCTCTCCAGAGTCACTAAGGAAGCTTTGCTCTTGTGACATACTGATGGAAACATCCAAATCTTAATACAGTGAACTAACTCCTCTTGCATTCAATGGCCATTGGGGATATACCTCTTGAGGTTATATCTCATGCTACTTTGAATTCATCATGAAGAGTTATTGTTCAGAGAGATCTGAAGAACATCCCAGAGTCAGAGATTCTTGCTGGTTTTTCTACCCAAAGAGTTTCTGCTGAGAGATGTACCTTCACTCACAAAGATGGAATTATGATGCTAATAAGTGTTCTTATTCTGACATTTACATCACCATGTCCAACATGTGTTGAAGTTGATTCACCAACTATTTTAACCATGGAGGTCAAAAGACTTCATTTGTTTGGAGAATGATTCTTTTGGAGTCACAGAGAGGTCTGTTTGCACTCCCACTGTAGTTGTGGAACGAAGTGAAGCAGCGTACATCTGAGATGAGTTGTTGGACAGCAGTTTTATACAAGTAATGTCATAAATCGTAACATCAATAGATATATCCCCAATGGCCTTTGAATTCAAGAGTTCACTGTGTTGAGATGTGGATGTTTCCACCAATATGTCACCAGATCGAAACTTCTTTATTAACTTTGGGGAGCCCGCAAGTCCCTTCTCAATAAAATGGGAGGCATTTGCCCTAAACATCTGTCTGAAAGTGAATGCAATATCAGAAAATGAGGTACAACAGGTGGGACAGATGGTGAGGTTTCCTGCTCAGGATCTTCAAGATGTGGTCATTTAATTATAGACTGTTTTTTCACTATTTTATAAAGATTTTTTAATTGGAATATTCATAATAAAGAAAGTGAAATTTCAATGCCCACTGACCCCACCCACCATGGAGCCCTATGAGAGGATGCACAACAATGTCAAATGAGGACATTGCAGCAATGTCATGGTTTCATGAGCAATATTACCCCAACACCAGCATCAGATATAATCTCAAAATACCTGTTGGAAACATCCAACACTGGTGCTTGGTTGACCCTAGCCCGAGTTGACCAGCCGACTGACCCAAGGGTTGCCACCCCTAAGCAACTCACCTACAGGAATTCTAGGCTAAAGTAGTGTGTGTGGGTTAGGCACGTCAACCACCAGGATCCTCTCCTCCCCTTCATGGGTTGCCATGCACAGCAAACAAGCTGGTGGATGTTTAGATCCCAGATGAAGTAAACTGAAAGAACAAAACCTTCCCTAGGAGGTCACCTCACCACATACAGGAATTCACACTGAAGGGTCTTATGCATATAGTGTGGCTATAGCATACAAGATTATAATGAATGGTTCACTTTCAATTCAAAATTGGATGACACTGGAAATTTGGTTTCTAGGCTATTTTGAGAGCTATCCAGCTCAAGCTCAGTGAGACAGAATAGGAAAGTATCTGACCTGCAATCAAGCAAAGACTTATGTCAGCTGGTTCTGTATCAATCCAGCACCAGACCAACTGAGAATACAATTTCCAGGGAGCACTAGAAGGGAGTAATACCAACCAGAGGGTGAACTGTACTAAATTGACAGAATGCCTTTGCCATATTCTCTCTGTGAAATTGGTCACACTGTAAAGGCAAGTTGCATGATCCATCACACCAATGGCTAATAACTCTCGAGTGCCAAGTTCTCCCATGCTTTACTAGAAGAACGGGGTTGAAATAATGTTGGAGTACAGAGTAGTAAATTGAGTAGCCATAAAAACCCTATTTTTAAAAGTAGGCCAAAACTAGCTTTTAAACTAGGAAAGGGAAGAATCCCATACCTACTTTATTCACAATATTCCATGGGTTAGTAGTGTCTGAATTGTTTAGGAAAACTGGCAGTATTGGATGTTTTGAAGTCTTGTGGAATAAACCCATCTCACTGGCAAGTGCTATAGCAGGCCAGAATGACCCTACGCTGTGCAGATTCTGGTTAGCCACACTTTTGCAGGCAACACATGCCACTGAGTCTGATCCCAATAAAGGACTAGAATTCTCTGTCCAAAGAGGGTATAAGAAAACGACACCTAGTTGGGGACAGTACAATATGTGAAAAACAGAGTGTGGGATAACAACGTGAGAAGATATCCATGTGCCAGTTCAAGCAATCTCCTTCAGCAAAGGGGGAAACAACTGGAAATGTCATTGTTCTCCATTCAGTAAAAGTAATATTAGAAAGATCATGAGTTGATACAGAATTTTATGGAAGGAAGGTTCAATATCAGAAATTACAAAAGTCCACACCAAATAACAATGGATCACATGAACAGAATAGAGGAAGCAACCAAGATCCATGCTGGAATAAAGGTGAGATAATGGAAGAAAGATGGAGTAAACAAACTATCCCACTCATGAATGAGAGATATTTCAGGGAAAAACTGCACTCTAGATGTAAACAAATATAGTTGTGATGGAATAGAATGGGAAAAGAATTGATGGCATACAGATCACAATGCTAAAAACCAGAAGCAAATTGGAAAAAACAAGTAAACTTTAAAAGAGAGGTGGCACAAGGAACAAAACCAAATGTTCAAATGGAGGTTCAGTAAGAACATAGAGAACAACATTAAGGCTAAGTCAGATAGGCTAGAAGGAGGGAGAGGTTGATAGACATGAAAAGAATGAAAAAGCAGAAAAAGTAAGGAATGAGGAGGAAAAACCTGACTGACATAGTAAAAATCAGAACTCCAGCCTGTCATCAAAGCATCTGTAAAAAGATGAGTCAAACAAGAAAAAGAGGAACATCCTCCATTGTATTGGGTCTGTTAAGCCACCAGGTTAGATCATTACAGGGAAAGAAAAGATGGACAAGAAATTCTGAGAAAGGTTCCACTGGTCATGTCTACTATAAAAAATCTTGTAACATCCAACAATCAGCCATAAAGGAAATCCATAGATCCAAAAATTGAGAAATGTGTTCTCATTGTTCCTGAGCCCAAAGGACAACCACTAGTGAGACTGTCAACACAAAAGCTTATGTACAGAGAAATGAGATGAGTTAACATAAAGGATGGGAAACCTTAACTGGCAAAGAAGGAGCTTGGGAGAAATAGGACAGAAGGGGAGACAAGAAAAAAATGTAGGTGCATGGCTTTTAGCCCATAACTCCAAGAATCTTGTGCCCCCCAAAAACACTACCATGAAGACAAAGGTTCTTGAGATAAAGGAGAGATTAAAACAGTTGGACAAAAAGCAGGAACCATGCCAAAGAATAATAATACACCAATGTAGATGAAAAAGATTATAAGAACCCACTGAAAAACCCTCAAAGAAACAGTGAAAGTTAATATATGTGGGCCTGTAAAAGGTGCACCGAAGAGAAAAAAACTATAGTGTGGGAGTCCATGAAATGGGCTTCAGCTTGACCATAAGTCAAGACATAAGTTAATCAGATTATGAGATAAAGACATGCTAGATCAGAGTAAAATGTAGACAAAAGATCTTCAGGACAGACTTGCACATCAATGGGAGTAGGAAAAACATAATACCCTGAAGGAAAAAATAACAACAGGAGAAGGAAAGAAGATAGCATCCATAAAAATCTATGTCAAGAAAAGATGCAGACAAACAGCACTGAACAAAGTGTTGATAAAAGCAGGTGAAAGGATGTCTGTTAGCTTCAGAAATAGAAACAATTCAAGATTCCATTACCTGCCCCCAATAAAATCTCGACACTGTCACTGTTTGCCTAGAGTGAACTACATCTTTATATTCAACACTACAAAGAGTAGAACTCACCTTTGTTTTGAAATCGGTGACATGGAAATTATGATCCACAAAGTTTGCAGATGCAACCAAAGTCTTCAAAACCAAAAAAAGGCAACAATTCCACAACAATGGGGTTTCAGATACCTTGTACAAAATATGTATGTTAAGAAATCTCCAAGCAAATAGAGTGAAGGTTGCAACACACAATAGAGAAGTGATTACTGAATAAACAGTACAGAGGGTGCCAGCTGCAACAGGTGGTTCCACACTCCTATTGGTCAGAGGGATGTCAAATACTCATGCAAACACAAGTTTAGATGGAAAAATTAACACTAGTGATGACAAAAAAGTTTGCAGATAGCATGTAGCACTGAATCAGAGGAAACTAAATGTGAGAGGTTGCAGATCATATTGGAAGTGCACCTTCTGCTTCGTTAGGTTAAAAATAAATCCTTAAATGATGATAGAAGTTGGATAATGGCCAACTTATTTAAAATAAGTTTTCAAAAGTTCACAGTACTACAGAATCCAAAACTAAATAAAATTTAATGGCTGTATTTGATAAGAAAATTGATCATGAAAAAGAGTTTATTAACAAAAACAATGAATCATAATATTCTACATTTAATCAACCCAAACAAGCCGTTTTTGCATATATATTTCTCTACAAGTAGGATTTCTCAACATCACTGAAAATTAAACTTCTTGTAATTAAAAGGACTCTTAAATGAAGGTTTACAATGATATATTATTCATACATCTAAATCCACCACTAATGAAGCTGACAATATCCTATAACCAAAGGAACCTTTGATATAAAATTCCTATAATACACAAGTTTTCATTAGTATAACATTCTTTTGGCCAAAAACAAACCTATATTAAAAATCTACAATTACAGAATTCTTTACTTGCACAAAATCAGCTCTGATGGCATTCTTTACACTATTAATACATAACTTCCTGTTTCCCCTTCCTAATGGCTCTTTCACTCAAGTGAAACTATTTGTTTGCTTGCAGTATGAACACAGTTACACAATAGGATATCTGTGCTGTACACAGTGTCTTGCATTATAAGTCTGCAGACATACTGCTGTACCACATTTAAAAAATGCATAAAATACATACACATTTCAGAATACCACTTTTAGCAATCTATACAATATCAGACATAGATACTGTGATTTCCTAGATGAAATACACCACCTACAACGTATTGAGGGGAATCAACCTCAAAACTAGGCTAAAATTATTGATTTAATTAATATTGGAAAGAGAAGAACTTACAGTAAGTAATTATTTAAGTTGTCATTACTAGGCTAGAAAATCATGACACAGTCAGTGCAGCAAATTAAAATGTGAAGCCACAACAAACTAAAACATTTTTGTACTCCAAATGTGCCAAATTAGGTTTATACGTTTGAGTAAGATGAAATGATTCCTTTGTTAAAAAACAAAGCTAATTAAAAGTGTTCAAGAAAAGTGACATGAGAAAGCCAACAAATTTACATGAAGGCATAAAAAAAAACTTCCATACATTACATGACTTACTTGTGGTCATTATATGAATGTTGTCTAAATCATACAAATGTTAGGTTCATAGTACTATATAGGTTATGCAAAATCTTAACATAATTACTAAGGATAATTTTAATTATCTAAACTTTGAACAAAAAAGCCTTACAAACACAAGTAAATTAAACAATTACCATTATATTAATAAGCAGATTCTGTAGAATTAAAGTGGATGTTTTGTCCATGGTAAAAGTGTAGCTTGTGTAACATTTCACTGTATTTGAATAGTTATATATTTTGTACAGTTCTAATTGCATCATATTTACACAAGTCACACCCTCTAACATCCAGCCCCATAATGACAGAGTTCTTTAAACATACTATTTGTTTTTTGTTTCACAACCTTTGACTACTTTTCTTGCATGACAGCTGAAACTTATGTTCTGTCAGAAAATTGATATCCTTTAAGTTGATTATTCATAAAATACAGTCTTGTGTTACATTTTCCTTCATGCTGTTATTTTTAGGGTATTTCTTATCAATCACCTTAAAACTCCTGATATTGTATTATTTTACAAACACAAAAGTATAGAAAGAAAATCCTTTATTTTACTCTTGACTTACAGGAAGTTTTCTTCATAGCAGCAGAAGGTACTTCTGCAGACTTACAATGCTAGAAACCTGGTTTCAATACCTGTGTTGAACAGAGCAAATATATCCCATTGTATAGCTTTGTGCTTAATTTTAAAAGAAACAAACTAACATCTAACTCTCTGCAAGTGGTGCTGTTGACACTGTTTACAAGGGGAAACAGTTAAGCAACACCATTTCTGTTTGAACAAAATAAGTACTTCTTATCAACTATTTTATTCCACAATAAGTGTTCCTACATCAACACACAAAACAGCATTGATTAGGGGAAAGTTCAGTATCGAATAACTTGTCAAAAAAGAATAAAAAATGGCTCACAGAAACTTATAATAAGACACCTTTGAAACTTACAGCCAGCAATGTTTCTCTTGCTTAGAGGTCTTGGATATATTACAAAAAATATTCTTGTGTGAAATTTCAAGATATACTAAGGAATGTTTCTTACAACATACAAAAAAACTGGAAACAATTTCCTCTTAAACATAATGTCCTCTGGTGGGTCAGTGTTAAATTTGTGGGTTTACAATGCTACAATCCTGGGTTCCTAGTTGCCCACACTAGACAGAACACAGCTCATAGCAACATTTTACCTACATTCAATATCTACTTAACAGAAAATTAATTTGTCATGTGTTATTAGTCTTTAATAAAATACTAATTACTTTTTATATTTTTCATACTGCATCACTATTTATGAAAGCATTTTCTTAAGTCACTAACTTAAATTTGACTTTTTTCTTATTACATCACCACAATTTCAAAATTATTTTACCATATCATCAGGTTAAAGTCAATTTTTATCTAATCCTTTACTTTCTCAGGCAGTTTTTCAAAAGGCAACATTGAGTGTAAAATGCTGCATCCACTAAGCATATTAATTTACAGACTAAATGTAGTTTAACCACTAACAGCTAGAGTTCACTGATGTTTTTTTCTATTTCCTCAAACTTCTGGCTATAAGCCAAGAAACTTGCAGCATGTGTCATGAAATGTGACATCATATATCTGCTAACCAATCACAGGACTGAAATACCTCTACACATCTTACAATTGTCAATTTGCTATAGCACCAGACCAACTTCAGTCACTAGATATGTTTTTTACCAATCTTCATCTTGTGTCAAAAATGTCAATGTATGTTTAAAACCTCAACTACACAATATATAACAGCTACCAACATTCTAGATCATAGCAAATGGAATTAAAATATTCATAAATAAAATGAAGTATGTACTGTATTGTATAGCATGTTCTAACCAGAATCTAGTAAACAAGGAATATGACCAGGTTTCAAAATGATATCACAATTGTACAGAAAGCAGTGCAATTTACATTCTATGGAAAATTAGCTAGAAAGTATTTTTTATCATGACTTATGATCAAAACCCTTCAAAAATATAAACCATCACCAAAGCAATAATGATAGTTTTTATAACCTTCTTCTAGTATATTGTTTGTTGTAATGCACCTAGAGAAGCTGCATTTTTTAAGTATTTATGTAATGTATCTAAATAGTGTATTAGAAACAGAATACAGTAATACAGGCTCAGAAAAATCCAGAGTTCCAAGTCACCATGGCCACCACAAATTTCATTATTTTCTCCCATTTCCTTCATGTGTACTACTGTGATAAGTAAAACTTTAATTTAGGACACTTCTGGACTCATCATGTTCTTTGAGTCTGAAAGCTTCCACTGCCTGGAACAAGTAACAGTGAAGTTATGTTAGGTTTACCAAAAGACCTTTGATTATCACTGTCAGTGTTGCAGTTGTGAGTAAATAAAACATATTCTGAAAAGTTTGTCATTTTCCTTTCATTCAATGCTAGAATCCACCTAATTATATTTATTTAGCTTAATATTTTAATAATTTTATATACTGAACCTATGTTTTTGGTTGTAAAAATGTATGTCTTGTACCATAACAGCAGAACCAACTCAATACATGTTCCATAACGTTTCTACATCAGACCTGCCTCCCAGATCTGAAAACACTTATCGAGGCCTGCTGTGATGTAAGGTATGTAGACCAGCTGTAGTGTTTTAGATCATGGAAGGACAACAATATTCATAAGTAAAACATCTGTGCTATTCTTTACTAGACAACACACCTTCCATCACCTACATCAAAGTAAGAAGTTCAAAAGATAACTGCTATAACAGAAAAAATATAGGTAATCCCCCCATTAATATACCTAATGATTTCAACAAGTGTTCATCCCCCCTTTACACAGGGGTGAGATTCAACAGAACTACAGAAAAATATATGATAATTTTATAGACATATAGGAGGGATAAGTGACACTTTACAAATGCACTCTGAACTCGACAGTGACTCAGAAGGATGGCTATATTCAATACCTATGTATCTTCTTTAAAACAGCCTCAAATTTGCTAGACAATCATCACATACCAAATCAACTAATTCAGCAGATCAATAAATAAATAAACATCCTCCAACAGCAGACTGAAACAAAAATCCAGTTATCAGTGAAAAATTCAAGAGAAAACCATCTTTCCCTTTACCAGACTGACATAATAAATAAACATCCTACTAAGACTATAAGGTAACAGACTAAACATCCAGTCATCAATGAAACATTCAGCAGGAAGACTGAAAATGAACAATGAAAATAAGCCATGGAGTTACATTTAAGCTATGTATTAATTTACAGCTAGAAATAGGCAAATACGATGATTCAAGCTCATACACAGAGAGAGGAAAAAAAGCAATTTAATATATTTTTTAAACCACCTTAAAACAACCATCACAGGATTAAATCTACAAGTAATAAAAACTGTTTATAATTTATCCTAGAAAAAAAAAGTCCTCAAACTGATTTTGCCAAGATTTGTTTTTGGGACTGTGTGTGTGCACACATACTTGTATTAGAGTTGTTCTGTATTACCATGCTATGAAGTAAAGTACCTTGAGAATTACCTCAAACATATCTAGTTGACAAAGAATAATACTTTTGGAAACAGAACTGCAAAAATAACTTTTGTTAACTATATTTTGAAGGGCTTCATGTAAAAGACGCAAGACAGATAACAAAGAATATGGGTAAGAAAAGGCATAGATGGGAAAACTGAACACTAGTGTGTTGCTAGA
The DNA here is from genome assembly GCA_011833715.1 of Carcinoscorpius rotundicauda. Classification (NCBI taxonomy): domain Eukaryota; kingdom Metazoa; phylum Arthropoda; class Merostomata; order Xiphosura; family Limulidae; genus Carcinoscorpius; species Carcinoscorpius rotundicauda. The sequence continues at coordinate 22,739,667 of CM022403.1, forward strand.
GACATTTGCCCCCTTCCTTCCAATAGATGGAAAGGACTTAAGAATTTGAGAATAAAAAATGGAATGTCCACAAGCCATGGCAAAGAAATCCTAGAGTTGAAGGATAAGGGCCTTGAGTGGGAATGAAGCTGATCCAGGAATGACAAGTATGTTTGGAAAAGAAAGAAAACCAAACAAGCAGAGTTAGATATGTTGTATGGAGAAAATGGAATTAGAAGACACAGAAGTAATAAAAAATCTGAATAATTAAATCCACAAAGAGATGTGAAGAAAGATCATAAGAGCTTAGAGTAAACTCAGGAGATGAAGAGAGCTGATGAAACAGCCACTGTCCTTACTGTCAGATTCAGGAAAAGAATGTATTTCAGATGAGGCAAGAAAGGAATAAAAAAATCCACATCCCAATGAACTGAAGTTCTTATGTCTTTCACAGCCAACGAGTCTCCAAGTGAGTACAGGAAAAGTATGGGCAGAGTTAGCAACATTGCCAGAACTTCAGAAGGATTGGTTGATTTAGTGTTTTATGGCACAAATCAGCTAGGAAATCTGTGCCAAACATTCTATAAAAAGGTAAAACTAAAGTAAATGTAGTAAAATTCATAAAAGGAGATGAAAGTAAAACAAAACAGCATTTAAAAATATAAACAGCATAAAACTAATGCTAATATCTAATCTAAGATGTTAAAAGAGAAACCACAGCAAGAAAAGTTGTAAAGGACTTTCTGAAGCATAATGGTAATTATCACAACCTGCCAGGAAAACTAACATGAAAGTACAAGAACCACTGTCAGTTATCTGAAGTTGGCCTTTCCAGTCCTGGTTATGTGTCATTACAGCCATTATCAAAAAGTAAAGTAATAAAAGTTTTAAAAGACATGAAGCAAAATTGTAACAATAACTCGCCAGGATGACTAACAGGAAGTTTAAATGGACAGTTCAAACAGCAGCATTAGTCACTTGAAGTTGGCCTTTCCAGTCCTGGTTTCGAGTTTAAATGTTATGGCCATTTTTTAATTTCAAATAAAACCAGAGATTGTGATTCTTAAAATGGAACTACAATAAAAAAGGTTTAATGAGTACATATAAAACACTTAAATGACATTAAAAAAGTTAATGGCCTTTAAAAAACTAAAACTTTATATGGTGGACAGTGTTGCCATCACCAATAACACTGTCTATTGTTATGGACAAGCCTTAAAACAGAACATGTTTAAAATGGTGCCATTATTGAGAGTCATAACGATGGCATGAAAGCAAAATGTGCCTTATAGTGATTTGAGTGTTACATAGATTACACACTGGTCCATCAGTTTCAGATAAAAGAAAACGATAAGTTAAAAACTGTTACCAATATGTAGTCTAGTTAGAACAACTTCCTCATTGCAATCCTTACGGAAGCAAGACAGCCAAGGTCCAATATAGGGTTTGATTTGAAAAAGCTTGTTTTTGCATGCTCACTCCAAGTGGACTGCCAGCTGGCATGGAGCTGAGTCTTGAATACAGGACCATAGTCTATGTATGGAATAGCCACTACAGAGATAGTGCCAGAGCAGATAGATTTAACTACCGTGTCTGCAAGCTCGTTCCAGCAAATACCAACATGGCCTGGTATCCAGAAAAACTGGAGAGAAGTAGATGTTAATGAGAAATGGGCCAGTCAGTTTTGAATATCAGCAAGAACAGGGTGTGAACCAACGTGAAGCGATTTCAGAGCCACAAGAGAACTAAGCAAATCAGTATAAGTATTGCAGTTGGAGTACTGCTTAGCTTCAATATGATCCAGGGCAAAAGAAATGCCATACAGGTTCAGCAGTGAACACAGAAGCTGTAGAGGGGATTCTGTGTGCAAACACTGAACCACAACAAACCATGGCAGAACCCACAGAGCCACCTGATTTGGAACCATCTGAATACATTGGAAAGGAAGATTGTTCATAAGATGTTCAGTATATAAAAGATGGTAGTTCTAATCAGGAGTATCTGCTCTTCTCAGATGACTTAAAGATAGGTCACATTTGGAGACTGTAATAAGCCATGGTGAGATGGGCTGACCAGTGGATACTGCAATGTTATGCAAGGACAGACCCAATTCATCCAACTGCACCTGGATGCAAAGGCCAAAAGGAGCAATGGCAGATCATCTCCTCTCAAAGAGTATGACCCACTGAGGAAGGAAAACACAACCCCAGGTGGGATGCTTTGATAAGGAACAAAGTTTCGAAAATATAGTAAAGACAGTTGCAGACAGTGAAGGTTCGTGAGACTCTACATATATGCTCTGACCTGGGGAGGTGCAGAAAGCCCCAGTGCAGAGTGGAAGTCCAATTGATGAATGGGGTCCAGCATCTTTAAAGCCAAGGGTCTGGCAACTGTTCAATGAGATCATCAAGGTCTGATTGATCAAATATTTCTCCAGGTGACAGGTAGAGAAAACAAAATGTGATGGTATAACCCAAGGAAACACGGATGGCTTTGGTGTCCAAGGGTGTGTTGAGTGACAAGGACAGGGTGGACACATGCTGATCAACCAACAGTGCCACCCCTCCATGTACTCATTCATCACACAGCCTGTCATTTCTGTACAGAGAAAACTGCCGAAAGATGAGTGTATCGACAGGTTTCAGAAATGTTTCCTGTAAAGAAAGACATACGGGATGGTGGGAAGTAATCAGTGTTTTGATGTCATCCAGATTAGATCATAGAACTCGACAGTTGCAATGTATCAAGGAGGTCATTTTTAATGACGTGTCAGCAAATGGGCTGGATAACCTTTTGATTACAACAACATCTTTTTCCTTCACTGTCCTTATTCGAGGGAGGTCTATTGACCTCCATGGATCCTGCCCTGCATTGATTATGCAGGTCTTTATTGTTGGAAGGGGATTCCAGTGACTGAGGACACAGACAAATGACTGCTTTGCATCTTGGGAAAGAGAGAAAAAGATGTATCCAAAAAAATGCCTGTACCTGGAACCAAAGGATGTGGATCTTGGGGTTTGTTGGAATGTGTGGGAGGAACAGAGATAGGTGTTGAAGTTGATTCATCAACTATTTTAACCATTGAGGTCAAAAGGCTTTTCTTTTGTTTTGAGAATGATTCTCTTGGAGGCACAGAGAGATCTGTCTGCACTCCCACTCCAGTTGTGGAACAAAGTGCAGCAGCATATGTCCAAGATAAGTGGTGGACAGCAATTTTCGAGCCTCGGGATAAGTAATGTTATGAGCCATTTTCAAGTACTGCACCTCTTTTCCTCCAACCATTTTGGGCAAGAACGAAATTAGAAAGGGTGAGAACCATTGCAGTTGTCACAGTATGGGTCCATGTCACATTCACAGGCATCGTGGTCCTTGCCACCACAACAAGCACATGTCGGGGAACCCAGATGTGATGTTTTTGAGTGGCCAAATCTCAGACTTTGGAAACATCAAAGAGGGTTTGGAATGTATGCCCGTACCCTGCAAATTAGATAACCCGCCTTGATGGTCGCAGGTGCACATGGTGATGTAAATGTCAAAACAAGAATATCTGTTTATGGTGTAACTCCATCTTTGCGAGTGGAGATGCGCCCCACTGCAGAAACTCCTTGAGTGGGAAAACCAGTGAGAATCTCTGATTAAAAGATATCATTCAAATCCCTCTCAACAATAACTCCTCGTGATGATTTCAAAGTAGCATGAGGTGTAACCACAATAGGTATATCCCCAATTGCCTTTGAATTCAAGAGGAGTTCACTGTGTTGGGATGTGGATGTTTCAAACAATGTCTCCAGATCAAAGCTTCTTTATTGACTTTGGAGAGCCAGCAAGTCCCTCCAGTTCCTTCTGAATAAAAAAGGGGGACAATTGCCCTAAAGGTTTTTCTGAAAGAGAATGTAATATAAGAAAATGAGGTATGTTTGTTACAGATGTTGAAGATTGCTGCTCAGAGTCTTCAAGACATGGTCACTTACCTATTGATTGTTTTTTCACTATTTTATTTAAATTTTTGAAGGAGGATCCATGGGAAAAAAAAAGAGAAAAATTTCGGTTTCCACTGACCCCACCCACCATGAAGCCCTATGAGGGGACACACTACAATGTCATGCAAGGACAATGCAGCAACGCCAGGGTTTCGTGAGCACTATACCCAAACACCAGCATCAAGCACAATGTCCACAACACCCGTTGAGAACTTCCAACACTGGTACTTGGTTAACTCTAGCCCAAGAGGACCAGCTGACTGATCCAAAGGGCCACCCAAAGGCTGCCCATCTGCAGGAATTCAAGGCCAATGTGGTGTATTAGGGTTGGACCCCTCAACCACCAGGATCCTCTCCTCCACTTCATGGGTCACCACATCACATAAGTTTACTTGTGTGTTAATACCTTCATGTGTGGTAGATAGCATGAACTAGTCACAGACTTAAACATCATATAAGTAACAACTGTTAGTGCAAGTAATATGGTGAATAAAGCAATGTCTGTGTGTACAGGTACTATCTCTTGACAATTAATAGCAAGAAATCAACTTGACACTGACAGGTCAAAGTGTAAGAGTATTGCTCTCATGAACACAAAGAAAAGAACATATTTCATGTGAAGTAAGATTACAAAGTCAGAAGAATTAATTTTCTCCACTACACACATGCATTTCTTACTCAAATAAGGCTTAAGCTCATGAAAGCTATGCAACATTGCAACAGAAAGTTAAGAGTACAAACACACAGTTTCTTCCCCCCACTTCCTTCATTTATCAGTTCAGTTGATCACCCACCATGCTAAAAGCAGTATCATCATGTGGTTTCCAAAGTTTCACCATTAGCCAATCAAATCACTTAGACACTACATGTGTATCCATGTGCTCTCAAATCAGTATACACCAAACTACATACTCTACATGGTATACCAAAGGAAATAATGTATACATGAATAACACACAATGAATAATAAAAGTCTGTATCAAAACCAAAAGAGTGGACAGTATATTCTACTGAAAGTTCTATACATGTATCTATAAAGTCATATCTCATACAGTCCTGTTTTATCTGCACAGTCACACCTCACGCAGTCTGACAGACATATCTTACAGTCAATATACATACACTGTGTGACACCAAGTGCAGAAAAGATGACTTAAAAAAATATATAAAAATTCTACAATCAAAAGTGTTAAAATAATTACTGCTGGTCTAATTATTGTAGCATGACTTTTGTTCGGAACACAAGTTTATTAAATTATTTCTGCCCAATCAGTCACTGTTGCATAGCAAAACCATTTTAATACCAAACAGAAATGTTAAAAATTAAACATCTCCAAAGATCAGTGCCATATTCTAACCACAACATTTCAGGCATGAAAAAAAAGTTCTCAATTACAGCACAGCTGAAGAACAAATACCCCCCCCCCCAATATACTGTATAAAACTAGGGTAAATTTAAACTGTATCAAAAATTCTAACATTCAATACAAAATGTTATTAAAATGATTGCTTTATGAATTTGTACACATCTTCAAACATAATCAAAACCTAATTTGGGTTACTCTTCACAACAAGTCATTATACAACATTTACCAAGTAAGAAACAAAACTACAATGTGATTTTTTCTCAAGTTACACAATGCATTGGAATATACTATACTCTAAATATTAATGAATCTTGAAAAATAGTGATACTAAGAAAATAAATGAACAGGATGAGAAACAAACATCAAAAATCTTTCTAACACAAATGTGTCAAGACAAAAAATTTATGATGTGAAGCTGTTACAAAAACAAAAGTAGAAAAATGTAAATATCTAATTACACATGTCAATTTTTCCTACATAATATAAAATTTACAAAGCATTTGGTTGTGAATCTTCTTTGCTTATATGTTCTAGATTTAAATCAAATAAATTAGATTTCAAACTTGCTGTCACAATTCCAAAAGACTGTAGATCTCGATATTCACTAATACATTTATTGCATTAAATAAACAGGAATGAACAAGTAGTTGCTGCAAGTTTTTTGTAACAAAAATACAACCTATGACAGACTGCTTTGAAAGATGTATCTTTCTTCATCAGAATCAAATTAATGATGAAAGCACTTGTTACAGGGTTTTGTATTATGTTAAACTGACCTTTTGAACCTACATGTTTTACTAACATCAAAAATTATGTTGCAGTCATTTTACTGAAAGAGTCTGTAAAATTTAATATACGGTAATGTAAAGAACTAGTCAGTTAATTCTGTTACCAATGAGCATTGACAAAAGTGTTTGTCTTGCAAAATCATTAATTACTTGAAATTACAATTAAATCAAATAATCTTGCAAACACAAACAACTTAAAATTGGTGTTTCTGTTTATTACTAATCTCAATCATTCCAACAACACAAATCTCAAGTGACAGTAATTCATAAGCCTGACAATCAGCTTTCAAATTCTACTTATCATCCACTAGAATGCACCGTACAGATGAAAATAACAAATGGCTACAGATACTTCATAGTTTGTAACTGACAGTGACAAAACAAGGGGCTACAGATACTTCCTAATGTTTCTAATCGACAGTAGCAAGACAAGAAGCTATGGATACTTTCTAAAGTCTCTAATAAACAGTGGCAAAACAAGGGGCTACAAGTACTTCCTAATGTCTCTAATGAACAGTGGCAAAAGAAGGGGCCATGGTTACTTCCTAATGTCTCTAATGAACAGTGGCAAAAGAAGGGGCCATGGTTACTTCCTAATGTCTCTAATGAACAGTGGCAAAAGAAGGGGCCATGGTTACTTCCTAAAGTCTCTAACTGACAGTGGCAAAAAGTAAATGTTTCATTATCATCTACTGAAAATTACAGAGAGGTTAACGTGTCAAATGCCAGCCTCAATAATTGTTCAATATAATATTGTTTGACACCAGAGTATTCAAGTATTCATTTTATCCTACACTGCTGATTTAGTGACAGAGTAACTACAGCATACACAGGTATGAAAACACCTGCAGTTTTTAAAACTACAGAAGCTACATGATGATCAAAAGCATCTTTAATTTTCAGATAATCACCACCATGCTCACAGACTTGTCAGAGTATAAGTTGTACATAAAAAATACAAACACCTTTACAACTTATCTGATTTTGCATATGCTAATGGTTCCCTACATTTTATTAACAGCTTGCTATATTTTGTGGAGATGCACTTAATAAATTCATAATTACAGTCAATATTCCTTCTCTAATACAGAGTCAGTCTGATCAATGAAGCCCATATATGTAGGTCTTAATGTTGAAATAAATATAATAAAACAGTTAATGAAACATAAGATGCCACTGTTTTTATACACCAGTCTCTTTGTTGTTGTTTTCTATTAGAACACAGATGCAAGAGTAAACATTGGTTAAAAAAATGCTTATATCTTCATAGTTATTAAATAACCTTCTATCACTATGGACCTTCATGTTCCTACATAACTTCAGCAACCATTCCTACCTAAATTTTCTATTTGTATGTGTTAAAATTCTGTGTTATCAATAATTTATTATATATAATTTAATAATTACTAATATTTTTATATCATTTTTTATATGGAAATATATCAACAAAAATATTTTAGGTGTTATATTACTACAAAAATTCAAAGTACAAAGTGGATTTAAATTTTTACTTTTGTCAGGGTGGGTGTAATAGGATAGTCTTGAAGAACCCAATGTTTGGTTGCATTACTGTAGTTTGGAATGTCACTGATTATTTTTCAAGGTGGTCATAAGATTGTCAAATATTTTCAGTTTTGTATGAACAGTGCTATACAATATAAATATTATGAAAGGACGAAAATTTATAAAAATTAACTGGAAAAAATGTCATCAACATTGTATTTTTAAAAAGTCATATTATACTTTTATTACGCTAACAACAACAGCTTCAGACGAAAAAATACTTTAGCTTTCAAAGTTTCATAACCAATATTATAACTACCGCATAAGTATACTTTAGTTCCACATTCCTAGTCCTAAAGTGTAAATTTGAATACATATATAGCAAGGGTCGCCCTTGATTCTGATCGATTAACTGATATTAACACAGTTAAATTTACTTTCAATCACATGAAATATTAGCGTTTTCATGCACATTTCGCACACACTACGACCAAATACAAGACTAGATTAGTCTTTTCATGTATAATTAAGGTTAAGCCTAACAATAATCGCAGGTCTATCGTAGCGTAATCAAATTTATATTCAGATCTAAGTAATAAAGGCGAATGTTTAAGCTAAACAGAAATGCCACCTCCAACCTAACTTAAGATTTATATTCTATGCTTATTATACATCTGTTGTAATTCAGGTTTAATAATGATATATTGAAACTTTATAATTTGTTTGAAATGTCGTAAATTGAAAGCTAATTATATTATTAAATACAATGAAGATTTCCCTTACTTGCCACACAACTCTAACGTTACGTCGGTTAAGCGGTCATTACAGACCAGAAGTTGCGTTGTAAACCCAAAAATCAGAAAAATTCTTCCTAAATACGCAGTCAACAAGCTGAACCATCTTAAATTGTGGCGCGGAAAATTTCATTTAATTTATTACCGCAATCGAGCAGTAATATACTAATAGTAGCTTACTTGCTGCCGCTAGTCTTACGTGGACTATTAAAAACAAAAATGGTGAAACTTCACAAACGTGCCACAATGACAGCTCAAAATCGCTCGAATAAAGATAGAGGCCTTCGTCTCGTCTCATCCGATGAATACCACATCAAGTAAAAAAAAACAAAAAACTTTTCCAGACATATAAAAAAAAAGTCGTCGCTGCTCCGCAGTCTTCTCAATAGAGGCTTGTGTTTGGCCATGGTTCGGCGAGCGTCAGAAATTTCTGTTTTCCTATAAACGTATTAATAGTTCATTATTATTACACAATAAATCCAATTATCTCTTATTTTATGTAAATAATGATTAATGCCGTATAATAATGAATAATGTTACAAAATATAAATGACTTAAGGAATTTTCGTGTCCTTCAAGATATGTCGCTCAAACTGAAAGCTCCGCCTTGTTTACAGTACAATGCTTCCATCTTGCGGTAGAGATCAAATTTGTGAAAATAATAAAGTACTTTTCTCATTGTAGAAGTGAAACTATTTTGAAGGTATTTTTTTATTTTAAATGTATATCTTTTATTTAATGCAGAGTAATAATTACAATAATTTAGAGCAAAATTTAACCTTTTGCACTTGAAAAAAAGTATTTACTGTCATCAAAAGGTATCCATTAATTAATAACAATGCTTTCATGATAATTCTTATGTATGGAGAAGTTGATAAAAATATATTTTCACCTGTTGCTAGTATTTTTTAAACACTCTTAACTTTACAAGATTTATTTGATACTATATTCTTCATTTTTTATTGCAAAAGCCAAAAGGTGGCACTAACGTACACTATCTAAGGAATAAGTCCATATTATAGCATGTGTTTTCTTTTCTTTCTTTTTCTCGTTATTCACACAAAGCTGTTCAAAAGATATCTGCAATAGCCCTCCACAAGTTATAACTGGTATACTAGATATGAGGCAGCTGGACAGAAACACCTACCGCCAACTCTTGATCAACGATTGGTTAACTGAATAATGGAGTATGATCATAACTTTTATAAAGCACCCACGATTCCAACTTGCATAGTGCAATTTATTTATTTTGGGGGAAATGGGACGCGAATTACAGATCCACAGATTCATTTTCCAACACCTTATTATTTAGGCTACGATCGTCTCCTTCATTCAAGCGGTTCTCTGTGTTAAAACCCTCAGTTATCTCAGTTGAAATATACTCTTCAAAAATAGAAACGCAAAAGGCAAAATTTGACACAAATTGTTAACAAGTTTATTCCAGGTAGTTCTGTATGACATGTGTGAAACTTTGCACATTCACTGCTGAACATCCAAAGTCTGCCAAGGCGAAGTCCACGCTTACCAGTTGAAGTTTAACGTTACTCAACGTCAATAAAGAGTATGCATTAAAAACTGTTTGGCATCTCCTGCCCATGGAAGCGATGAGATGACGAATCACATCCTGTGGAATGGCTGTCCACTCAGCCTAAAAAGCTGCTGCAAGCTTAGCTAGAGTCCGCGGTTGAGGTTGTCACCGTCGCAGACGTCGGTCCAATTTGTCCCAAAGATGTTCGATGGGGTTAAAATCTGGTAATCTGAAGAGCCAGGAAAAACGTTGATATTGTGGTGTCTCAAGAAGACAGTGGTAAGTCGGGCTGTGTGAGGACGGACGTTGTCATGTTGAAAAACATCGTTGACATTCACTATGATGTGTTGGATATGGGGCCTAAGAATCTTGTAGACGATTGCATACGGTCTGATCGAAAATCCTACGCAGCCCTGGTATGGTTGAGGCAGTACAGGTTGCAGTGGTGGTCCTATCCCGAAGGTGACGTAACCGGATGTAGTGATTTGTGCGGGCGTAGTCATAGGAGGTCTGCCAGATCGTGGACGGTCACGAGTTGACCCATGTTGTTGGTGAAGAGTCCATAGCCTTGTGATGGTGCTTGGGTGGATATTCACAGCTCTGGCAACATCTTATCGGGATTTGCCTACTTCCAAGCGACCAATGGCGTTGTGCTTCAGTCAGTATTGCGTTTCGGTGGCTTAACACTGAGCTATGGAAACCGAGAACTCGTCACTTTTATAGGGATTTTGCACATGTTGCACTTGCAGAACATGCAGATCTTTCAAACAAATTTATTGGACACGAATGCGTTTTGGCGAAAGATCCGATGTTTTCCTCCGTTTTCAAAGTGCACAACTTTTATTGTCATTTTGGTCTGACAATCAGTGCCTTAATACGTGTAACATCACATACTTTGAGCTTGTAACGTGATTACATATATTTCTCTTTGAAATAAAAAATATCCCTTTTGCGTTTCTTTTTTTGAAAAGTATATATTAAAAAATAAGGTATAATGTGTAATTATTTTATTTATTATGTCACATAAACATCTTATCTTTCATATCGCGAACACTTGTTTTAAAATCATAAGTGTAATATTATCAATACACTTTAATAATAAATGAAATAAAAGAACAATTAAACCACGTAAGAAATATTATCGACTGCATAAAATAATTCTGAAAAATAGAAAGTACAGCAAGCATTTGGCAGTTAGTTAAACTTGGTTATGATATTTCTTAAAGTGCTTTTCCACACTACGAGAGCCCCCTAGTGGCTCAGCGGTATGTCTGCGGACTTACAACGCTAAAAAACGGGTTTCGATACCCGTGGTGGGCAGAGCACAGATAATCTATTGTGTAGCTTTGTGCTTAATTCCAAAAGCAACCACACTACAAGAAGCATAATTCTGAAAAATGTTATGGATTTTAATTGGAAAATGTTGACAACAAAACATTGTAAAGTTTCAATAAAAATATGTTTCGGCGTCAATTAATTAACTGGTTAAAATATTTTCATCAAAGGTTAAATAAACGTATAGAAATGTATATTGCAAGTGGTGTAAAAACGTCATTTGATATCTACATTTTAAAATCTAATCGTTAATTTTATTTCTCTTGAAATCATACAATATCAGAAAACAAAAACAGCGAAAAATCAAATGGTAAGAATACGAATAATTCCTATTTACATGATTCTAAGTTAACTGTAGTTTTATGTATCAATACTGCACGATCCAATGGAAAACTTATACATTGATATTTTACAAAGTGCTGGAAATATACAGCGAAAATATTTTTGTTTGCACAATGTTTTGCATTCACTCTCTTTATAAGAATCTGTTAACGATAAATCGTGTAGCAAGGTTAACTAGAAAAATTGAAGATGTGTAATCCGTTGTTTATAACGGCGAGTGCCGGCCCAGCATGGCCAGGTGGTTAAGACACTCGACTCATAATCCGTAGGTCGCCGGTTTGAGTCCCCGACATGCCAGACATGCTCACCCTTTTAGCCGTGGGGTCGTTATAATGTGACGGTCAATCCCACTATGCGTTGTTAAAAGAGTAGCCCAAGAGTTGGCGATGGATGGTGCTGACTATCTGTCTACTTTTCAGTCTTACATTGATAAATTAAAGACGGCTAGCGCAGATTGTTCTCGTAGATCGAGGCCTGGCATGGTCAGATGGGTTAAAGCACCAGAATCATAATCTGAGGACCGTGGGTTCGAATCTCCCTTTTACCAAACATGCTCGCTGTTTCAGCCGTGGGGGTGTTATAATGTTACGGGTAATCCCATTATACGTTGGTAAAAGAGTAGCGCAAGAGTTGACGGTGACTGGTGATGACAAGCTGCCTTCCCTCTAGTCTTACACTACTAAATTAGTGACAGCAAGCTCAGATAGCACTCAGTTAGTTTTGCGCGAAATTCAAATCAGTCTATGAAAGCATTCGATATTTACACGTTTTTCCCAATTGAAATCTAAGCAGACAGACAAAGGACCTCTTTTATTCAATAATGGAGTCACGTCACAATACGATTTATTCGTGCTCAGTTCAGATAAAGTGGAAATGTATCAAACTCTAAACCATTGATTATAGAGTAAGCACGCAGCCGACAGCAACTAATTTACTTTTTATTTTATTATTACAGCAATGTGCAAATGCACTAGAACACATTATCATTTTATGAAATTCACACACAAAATAGTTATTGATTTACTACTAAAAGAAGTAAGTTAAGCATACGAATAAATACGCTAATAATTAGTGTTGCCATCAGTAGCAGATTAACCTCTTTATTGTTTGTGTGTGTGTGCTTATTTTCTGAATCTGTAAGATAATCTACTGATATATTATTAATGGTTGAGATTCCAACTTGCCAAGCTAATGTTACATGTTAGTTTGGCACAATGTTTCGATTTAATGACACCAACTTCTAATCTACTGAACTCCGGTTCCATGTTTAATTCATTTCTAGCTTTTCTAAATATGTTGGAGTAAGGTTGTTATCAATATATTAATAGAATGTTTCCACGATGACTCCACGTTGTTTTATTCCTAACTGAATCAATTAACGGTTAATATATGTATAAATACAGGGGTGTGTGTGGTAAATAAATCTATGTTATCATGATCCGTAAATTTTGTCGTGTTCTGAGAATGATTTAACATATTTAGAAATATATTAGGGACGAATATGAACTGGACATTTCGCTAAAATTGGTATATGTGTATGTTTTTCTCATAGCAAAGCAACATCCGGCTATCTGCTGAGCCCACCGAGGAGAATCGAACCCTGACTGTAGCGTTGCAAGGCCGTCGACATACAGCTGTACCAGAGGGAGGGCAACTAATATTGGTAGAAATACAGTAAACAATCAAATGAATGTGAGCACACACACACACACAATAGTTATTGTCCGAAATAATCACAATATCTCTGTATTCTATCGAAAACCAACCTACCACTTACGTTTATCCAACCTATCACTTATGTTTATTTTCGGATTTGTGTTAAAAAGTGGTATAAAAAATACTGCATACACCAATATGGCATGTTACAGATTTACTATTATATATTTATTTTAATATTGATGTTTGTTTCAGTTAATATATATTTAGAAATGCTTGTAGTTTATAGTTAAACCTGTACTGCGAAATTCTTGCGTATTTACTAAAGTTGTAGTGTAAGAATCAACAGTCATATGTGTATGTAAATGCCAGTGTTGTGGTTCAAGCCGGAATTTCCAGAATTTCGCATAACGCTCATATAAGGTCTCCAGGAGACAGTCCATATTATTGGTTTGCTACATTTGATACACTATAAACCTCAACAGCTATAGCTGCAATTAACGATTATCAATCAAAAACTTCAAATAATTGACCAGGAACATTTATAGATTTTGAATATTACTAACTGTTTAACTTCAGCGGATTAACATCGGCCTTTGTATTTATAACTTCAGTGGTGAAAACCTCGCGTGTGATCAGCCTAGAACTAGCTAGTTTCCTTTTGAGTGAATTGTACTGATATAAACTCGAAATTAATTCACTCATTGTGAACGATCAATAAGATATCAAGGAAGTTGGAAATCAGATAGAAGACTCAATATTGTTTGTAAGTTTGTAAAACTTTTGTATATAAATAATAATTGGTTAATAATTCTTATTACAATTTTATTATTGTTTATGTATTAAAATATATTTGTATCAAAAAAGAAAACTGAGTATGAATCTTATTGGCAAATATCGTAAATTTGATACTTGTGGACATTTAATTAACTTCTAAATTTAAACCATCATTTATCTCAGGTTGATTTTGGTTTATTGAATTTTGCGCAAAGCTACACGTGAGCTATCTGTGTTAGCCATTCCTAATTTAGCAGCGTAAGACTAGAGGGAAGAGAGCTAGTCATCACCACCCACCGCCAACTCTTTTATCAACGAATTATAACGCCTCAAACTGAGTTGGCCTGGCATGTCCAGGTGGTTAAAACACTCGATTCGTAATCCGAGAGTCGCAAGTTCGAATCACCGTTACATCAGACATGCTCACCCTTTCAGACGTGGGGGCGTTATAATGTTACCGTCAATCCCACAGTTCGTTAGTAAAAGAGTAGCCCAAGAGTTGGCAGTGGGTGGTGATGACTAGCTACTTTCCCTCTAGTCTTACACTGCTACATTAGGGACGGCTGGTGGTGATATCCCTCGTGTATGTTTGCGCGAAATTCAAAACAAACAAAAATTCCGTAAGTTCCACTTAAGACCCAATCGGTTAGGAGGGGCTAGAACAAAAACTAAATTTTATAAATGATTCTCATGAGGCTGATGTCAAGTTATAGCACTTATAATTACACACCTGATTTCAAAAAATCACGTTAACCTAATGCATTCTAAACGTTCCGCGACCTCAAAGTGAACACAGTCTGTTGAATACACCGAAACGAGGAAACACTTTCACTGTAACGTTTATTAATTTTTACTTTTACGGTTTCAAATTTGAGTTCTTGAAGAACAAATGTAAGATATACAAAAGGAATAATATCGTTTCATGTTGTGTTTGGTTGCTGGAAAATGCCACTCGAGGACTATCTGCGGTAGTCGTCCTAAATTTTGAAATAATAGATAATAGAAAGGACAACTAGTCAACACCAGCTACCACCAGTATAGCAAATTTATTTTGTAATCAATATTAACATTATATAACTCTATATGTTTAACAATAAAAATAACCCTATTGCTTTTGTAATTACACATAAAATCTGTTTTTTGGGTCTAAGTTATTATAACATAGCCATGAGGATACAAGTTTCTGAATATTTTAACAAAATTGTTCTATTTGTTTCAGAACAAAGCCACATTGAGCCATTTGCTATGTATGCTGCAGGAAACCGGACCTTAAATATTAGGGTAGTAACTTCGCAGTCCTACTATTGTACCAAAGGGGTGATAGAAACAAAAAAGAGCGAAAAAGTAACTTATCTCATTGTGACAATACACTAGAAACCTCCTTCTTCAAGGACACATTGAATCTTCTTATGACAACGAGTACAAGAAAGGGGAATGCTTTACAAATACCCATAACAGTTGTGTTAAAAATAGCGTTTAGAAGGTTTCAGTATATATTGTCGTTTTGACAACAAATATACATTTGATAAATTTACAATATTTCTATAATTCGCGTGAGAATGTAAAGATCTGTAGACATGAAAATGACCATTCAGATAAAAACTTTGAAAGAAATACAACTTCAACAATGAAACTCGTGTTGTATGGGTATTGTTACTTGGAAAACAAAAACCAGATGTACTTGTATATATTATTTATTAAAATAATGAAGATTGTGTGTGTGTGTGTTTTTTTTATAGGAAAGCCACATCGGGCTATCTGTTGAGCCCAGCGAGGGGAATCGAACGCCTGATTGTAACGTTGTAAATCCGTAGACTTACCGCTGTACTAGCGCAGTACGAAAGAAAAAGTAAAAATTTGTATTGTACTGTTACTTGGAAAATGAAAACCAGTTGTATTTATATACTATTTATTGAAATAATAAGAAAATATTTGTATTTTATGGGATCATATACTATTGCAACTTGGAAAACAAAAAAAAAACGTGTTTAATATTATTTATTGAAATAATGAAGAAATATTTGTTATATAGGATCATATACCATTGTTATTAGAAAACAAAAATATTTGCTCTTAACATAGCCCCCCGCTAGTACAACGGTAAGTCTACGGATTTACAACGCTAAAATCAGGGGTTCGATTTCCCTCGGTGGGCTCAGCAGACAGCAAAATGTGGCTCTGCTATAAGAAAAAACGCAAAAAAAATACGCTTTTAACATTTATTGAAATAATAAGGAAAAAACTGTATTGTGTGGGATCATATACTATTACTACTTGGAAAATAAAAAAAATGTTTGATTTTAATATTACTTATTGATATAATAAGGAAATATTTGTGTTGATGGTATCATATTGTTATTTTAGAATAAAAATTAGTTTCTTTATTATCTCGAAGTAGCGAAGAATGATGTTATATCACGTTACATACTAATGTTCCTACACAGGTTATCTTTGAGAATGATTAATCCTAGCTTTTGTAGAGGCTGCTTATCTCTATGGATTTTATACTATGATCTAAAATATCACATATACAAACGTAGGAGATTTCTCTTTACTGAAAGTTGTTACTTAAAGGATAAAACGCGTAAATTCCACATCAACATTTTTCTTCAACACTGTTTCGTTTTTAACAAGAAACTAAATCATCAAACATTTCATGAGATACTTTTACAAGTTGGGCTTCTCGAGATCATGTTACCATGATTATAGTACTGGGTGAGTTACCTTTCTTTGTCTTAGTTCAAATGGACAGGTTTACTGATTTTTTCCACGTCATGTAAACTTGATCTGTTCGACAGATGACTTGTAGATTCAGAGAATTTCGTCTTGCTACGTTTTCCCATTTTTCGCGTCTTACATACATATATGTCAGATTAAATCTTTTGTACAGGCTGCTAATGGATGATAGGTGACTATAGTAGGACCTCAGAGGGACGTTACAGTGTTGCTAGGTATTAGTGATGTTTCAATTGTCATCCTCGTTGTCCGAAAGTATCCCAATCCTCCGACCAATACACTTGACAGACTTTGTAAATTCTTCCTGAACCAAATTGAAGGACATTGCTAAGAGGGCCATACCGAACAGCAAATAGAGGGCGCACAAACCTAAGGTTAGTTGAGCGTCTTCAGAGAGTACTGCTGTCCCAGGAACTAGATCCCCAAATCCGATTGTCGTTAAGGTGATAAAGCAGAAGTAGGAGCTGTCCAAGAAATTCCAGTCTTCCCAGATGGTGAAGAGAAAAGCACCACCACAGATGTAGCCAATAACAATGGAAGAACACAACCAGATAGGCACACTCACTTCTTCTTCATTCCCACTTTCTTCAGAGTCACACTCATTTTCTTCTTCTTCAACATTGAACTCTAGTGTATCTTCCTGTCTTCCCCAATTACACTGTTCTGGCTGTTGCAGGTTTCCCTGGGGAAGGTTATATGAGGAATCCAGATGCCCTATGGAAGGGTGAGCGAGGTCAACTGGTATGTCTTCCCTACTGTGAATAACATATTTGTTGGAAATCACAGGGATCCGGCAAGAAGTCAGTTGATTCTGGTATAGTGCTCGCTGGGTTGAGGTGACGTTTGTGGGAGCAGAGTATTGAGGAGATCCAGGAGTCACGGAAGACGGAGATGCAGGAACAGTTGGGGAGCTAAGGGGTGACGTGGGGCTACGTGAGTCACTATCGGACATAACGGTACCCGGAGCGGTGTAGTAGCTGCTCCGACTGACTGTGTCCAGATGAGTTTCCTGTGTGGTTTTACTGATATCTCTAAGTGGACTCCGAGCCGACAAATAACGACTTCTATGTCGGAAGGATGATCGCGATTTTTTTTGTGGCTTAATGCAAAGATAGCAGCACACCTTCCAGTAGATGAACTTGAAGGAGTGGGCCATGGCGTCTCCAATGTTGGACAGGCATAACAGCATCAGCGGAATACCCACAATGGCGTAAAGAAGAGTAATCAGCTTTCCCCATGGGGTCTTTGGGGCAATGTTGCCGTAACCTGAATGAAAAATACAAAAAATATAAATAACTTCACGATAACCAACGAGTTGATCGATTGTTACCTAAATATTAAAAAAACTTGTGTTTCAAGTTTCAATATTCAAAGTAGTGTAAAAATATTCTATAATGATGCACGTGGTTTTAATCCTAAATATCATAGTTGATTTATAATAATCACCACTCCTGACACACACATCTTTGTTATAGCCACAAGAGAGACGGCGCCCCCTGGTGGCTAAGCCATAATGTGTTGTTATTTAACATTTACTATTGATGATGCTCATACCAATGGAGTGTAGTTATAGGCGTGGTAGCATCGTTAAACCACTAGTGGCTTAGCAGTAAGTCTTAAAGATTATAATGCTAAAAATTGGGTTTTGATGCCCATGGCGAGCACAACACATGTAACTCATCGTTTAACAAACATACGTGTAGGTTAACTTCCACAGGGCCTATTAGTTCCAAAGTAACAGCGAAAATTTGCATTTTGAAATGCCAAAGTTGAAACTATGGATTTTATATTCTGCAACGCAGAAAAAGATTTAATGGTAGGGGCAGCAAAATTAGCCCCAGGTCCTTTAAAGTACCTTATGAAACCGGTTCAGATATTGCATTGCACAATAGTCAATACAAAGAACCAATCAACTTGTGTGAAACACTCATAAAAAAAAAAGCAAGACTGACTAAAAAATTTAACTCGAATACTGATGGTATTTTTTGTGTGGATGTAATTTATATGTCACTAGACGCGTTGCAACCAATTTGGTACATAAGGGATTGAACAAATGTGCTTAAAAATCTGATGGGGTCAAATGGACCACAAGATGAATTATAAGGGTAAATTCAGAGCTTTAATACTTTTTTTTTCTGTTTACATATTAACTTGGTGAATTAAGATCGCTGTCCTTAAGTTTTGCTTATGGCCACAAGGTGGTGAGGCAACAGTTTAAGGGAGTGTTGAAATAAGAGCATGAAAAACAGTCCAGAAACTAAAGAAAATATTAAATTGTCTTTATACAAACCATACGCATGTCCGATAAAATGTGGAACTTTGTTTATTTGGTAGCAAATACAAATCTACTGAATAGGGTACTTATGCTATACCTATTGCATGTATCGAAATTTGATTTTTAAATTATAAGCTCTCATACTTATCTCTGAGCTACTGGCGGACCAAAGCCTAAAAGAGTTGTAGAAAATGAGTTTTTAAAAATTACGAAGAATATAAGTTATCAGAAAAATAAAATTTCCATAATTTTGGCCCAAGCTCTACTTTCCTTTTTATTTTCTTTACTTCGTCGACTTTTTATGATTTTTTAAATTTCATAAAGATAAGGACCTGCTTCAATGCAACTTAGTACATGCGCAGTAGAGTGGAATGTTTCTTTTATATTAAGTAATTTCCAATACAAAATGGTAGTAAATTACTTTTGACCGGTTGAATTTGATGAGTTTTTAGCTATTTATTATGTGACTAAATATTCGCTAGCCGAAACTGTTATGCGAAGAGAATCACTAACTAACAGATGAGGACCAGGGTTGCCAGATTGGCCTTTTCATGACCAACTTCCAGGTCTTTGGCCTTTTCCCACCGTATTTGGTCATGATATTTTAGGTATCTCCTTTTTTTCATATTTTGGTCAAATATTTTTGAGTAACGTTTGGTAAATTTTATTTTGTTTGTGTTTTTGTTCATTTATTTATGTATATACCTCTACGACGGTCTGGCATGGCCAGGTGCTTAAAGCAAATGAATCGTAATCCGAGGGTCGCGGATTCCAATCCCCGTCCCACCAAATATCCTCGCCCTTTCAGCCGTGGGAGCATTATAATGTGACGATAAATCCCATTATTCGTTGGTAAAAGAGTAGTCCAAGAGTTGGCGGTGGGTAGTGATGACTAGCTCTCTTCCATATAGTTTTGCCCTGCTAAATTAGGGACGACTAGCGCAGATAGCTTTGCGCGAAATTTAATGACAAACAATAACGGCTATTAATCACTTTCAGCAAAATAATGAAAAAAACAACATGGAAAGGTAGTGTGTTTGGCAGCATTATAACACACCGGACTGAATGTACTTCATTAATAAAAAATGTGGTTGGTGTTTTATTACAGGAAGATTTAAAGTAAAAAGTTAAAAGTGAGAAGTTTCCTTTACTCATTGATGAATGAACTGACCTTATTATCCAAACACATTTGTGCTTAATAGTAAACTTTCTTTGTGAAAACTTGGATATTAGATCAGCATTTCTGAATTAGTTCCACTATCATCGGCAACAGCACAGTCCATTTATGATGCATTAAAGACTGAGCTGAGTAATTATTATATGAATTTAGAAAACTGCATTGGATTCGCGAGCTGTGAGCCTGCTTCTATGGTTGGAGACAAAAATTTTGTCTTGATCCTAATAAAAGAGGTAGTACCATACTCTCAGCAAATAAATTCATTTGCCACTCATTAGCACTGAACATTCAACAAGCGTTTGCAAAACTTCTATCTAGTGTTGGAGTCCTCATAACTGAGATTCCACTCTGGTTCTCCAACAGTGATTTAAATAGAAAACAGTATAAATCTATATTTGAAGCACTTAATGCTCAATATGAATCTGAAAATAGCTAACGAGCATTCCTGTCATTTCAAAAGGCTTCTTAGACTAGATGGATAGTCAGAAAGAAAGTCATGCCTACTATTTTACTTAACTGGTATGAGGGTAAAGCTTATTTTTCAGCATCAAAATATTGTGACCGCCCTATTACAAAGTATAAAACCTGAATTTTGAAAGAAATTCTGTTGAATGACATAAATTATTTTTATTTTGTGTTTAATATACCAATTGTAATCTGCGGACTTACACGCTAAAATCCGGGTTTCGATACCCGTGGTAGGCAGAGTACAGATAGCCCATTGTGTAGCTTTGTGCTTAATTCGAAACAACAACCAATTGTAAAACAATTTGAAACTGTAAATGCAATGTTTCAAACCACTTATATGAATTCTTACACTCTCTCTAATGAGTTGATGTTACTCAAAAAACACTATTTAAAGAACTTGACAATCTTGATAGAAGTGAAGAAGATTTAAAACAAATTGATTATAGGGCGAAAACGAATAAAGAACTTGAAGCTTATCTAAATATAGTGAAAGATGGCCCATACGAACGTGAAGTTGTTGAGGTTAAAAGAGGATATAGAATGTGTAGCCCAACTCTTGGGCCACTCATTTACCAAAGAATAGTGGGATTGACCGTTATATTATTACACCCCCACGGCTGAAAGGGGCGAGCATGTTTAGCGTGACGGGGATTCGAACCCGCGACCCTCAAATTACGAGTCGGATGCCTTAACCACCTGGCCATGTCGGGCCTCTAAAATGTTAATTATTGAAGCAACAGATTAAGTAAACAAGAGATTACTTGACTTGGCTGAAATTTTCAAAAATCTTTTACTGCCTAATTCCCATTTCATATCGAGTCAAACAGCAAAAAGTAATTTTAATGACCTACCTAAGTTGTATTTGCATGCTGATAATTTAAATGAAATCGAACAGCAATATAGGAGAGTTAATTTAATTGACTGGCGACAAGAAAATATTTTTTTGGGAACAATAAAATTAAAAGAATACTGTATAACTTTGGATGGGTGTCTCTAAGCACTGTAGCTTTAGGCAGCTGTCAACTTATGTATTAATTTCCTTGGTAATGCTGTTATTGAAAAAAAAACTTTTATTTGGCGACTGCTGCCAAAACAAAACCAAGAAATATAATTCAAATTAATTTCCTGGGTGTATTCATTAAAATTTGATTCTATCTTTTGGAAAATTCAATGTGTTACGAGGATGTGGTGTATGATTATAAAACTATCATTCCCAGTAATAAGTTTGCTATTTCCAAACAAAACGAATGACTTGCTTTACAGGAAGAAGAAAATGAAGACTTTTTTCTTGTAATCTAAGATATTATTTTAATTCTTAGTATATTTTAATTTTAACTTTTTTATTATATATTATAATAAATTTAATAAAGTATATTTTAAAGTTCGATTTTTGTTTTAAAATATTGTTTTGTATATAGTTTAGGAGTTGGCCTTTTTAAACCATTAATTTGGTCGTATTCTGATGCTAAGATGATGGACGTTGTAATTTATGCGTGAACACTAAAAAATAAACGTTATAATAGGAATAAGTAGTTCGTTATTGACACAAAGTTAAGATTTTCAGGCTGAACAATAATTTAAGAATTTGCATGGCTAAAATCAGTTTTGGAGTTAAGCCTAAATAGTCTTAACTATTCCCGTTGATGTTTAATAATCATTCCTTATTTTTCAACCTGCATCTTACTATTGAAATATTCAAAATCTTACCGGTATGTTTCTTTAAGGCATTTTACGATATAAATAGAGAAAAAGCTGTACGGATATTCTAAACACGCTAGTTTTTTTTAAAAAAAAAAGCTTGTTCAACACATGGGAATTATCGTAGCAATAACATGCCTTATTTTATGTGGTGGGTTTTAAAATACTTTTTCACCATCTTCTGTTATAATAAATAGCCTCAACCCAGAATCTGAGGAAGTTCTTATGCTATACAATACTACAAAAATGTAGCTTTAGTTTACTTTAAAAACAAAACAAAAACAAGCACTCGTTTATATACGAATACTGTAAATTTGGAGTTTTTTAACGTATTAGTTTTTCAAGTATTATGGTACATGACGTTAGTTTTATTATTCATAATTTTTGCTAATATTAAATGAAGAGTTCACATAACCTATAAGTATCAGTTGCAAGTTTTTATGAATGGATGTTAACAGCAAAATTGCCTGAAATTAATTTATAGTAAAAACTAAAATTTATGAAAGCAAAAGAACCAAATCCCCTACAATTTATCTTCACCTAGCGAACACTGTTGTTTATCTATAAGCAACTTAAAGAGACATAGCTAGGGTGGGGCAGGATGAGCATTTAAGTTACACAGGACGTAGTCGGAAGAGAGTGCTAAGCCTGCTATTCAATAATTTGTGCAGAAACTATAAATAGTGGATTTTTTGTTTGTTTCTGAATTTCGCGCAAAGCTACCCGAGGGTTATGTGCTCTAGACATCCCTAATTTAGCAGTGTAAGGATGCTAATCATCACCACCCACTGCCAACTCTTGGGCTACTCTTTTACCAACGAATAGTGGGATGGACCGTAACATTATAACGCCCCCACGGATGAAAGAGCGAGCATGTTTGACATGACAGGGATGCGAACCCGCGACCCTCAGATTACGAGTCGCACACCTTAACACGCTTGGCCATGCCGGGTCTAAATATTATTAAAAATATATCATAATACACTCCATGAGAAAAAGAAGTCTCTTTTTCTTTTGTATGTGTGTTAGAGTATATCTTTCTTCAAACTTGTGTATTTTAACTACCTTAACATACCTAATATTGAATGAATGTTTTTATATATTGATTATCATCTATTAGATTGTAATATAGGTCTTGTCTTTTCGTTTGGTATAAGTTAGCTAAATAAACGCACACAATACCGAATAAATTATGTTTCAAATTGCTGATTACAATAAAGAGAATTTAAGTGCAAAATATTAAAAAAGTATCCTTTTTAAGGAGTGAACTATTTTACTCTGAAATAACCCATTCAATATACCGAGGTGAGTTAGCTACGAATTACACTTCTAACCCATTAATTGTAACTCTTCCCTGTTAAGTGATTAACTGTTTCACTGTTTTCTGTGCTAATTACCTCATTCTTTTGTGACATTCAACAGCGTTAAGATAGTTTCTTGTGCTCTTTTAGTCGTAGTAACTTCCAAAAATTGCTCAGAGCAAGCATAACATGTCCACTTCAAAGTAATATGCAACGTGAGTTATGTGTAATTCCAAACATTGCACACATTTCCGAACAAAGTTAAATGTTACTGTTTTCGAATGTTAGTTTGTTGTTACAAAAAAAGGCACCCAAATACTTTCACGGTTCTTTCATGTTTTAATTACAGCACAAAATCAAAGTACCAGTAAGAGTGTGTCGAATTAGTCACGGAACATTTTATAGCGAATATCTTCTGCTGATGTTGGCAAGGTTTGTCGGAATACCGCCATGGAGGTTTGTGGTCACGCTAAAACGTGGACACGAGATGAAATGACAGCGAGCTTATTATCACGAGATCAGGGCAGTCTGCGAACGAACAAATGTGCGATTTTCTTCTGTGTTATTCCTTTATCACTCCTACGATACTTTACACACAAATATCAACTCTTGTTTCACACTGCCTAAAATATACTCGACTGCGGCAGTTTCACTAGAAACAAACAAAGAGCTGGAAAAATCTATTTTTAACGGGGAAAGGGAAAAGAAGTTCAAGAGCTCCCCACTAACATACCTCCAGCTGATACCCAAACTTCGACCCACTAGATTAACGTCAATCGTTAGATGGACAGAAGAAGAATTTGCTCTAATAATCTTCACTGCTCACGATCCAACATCTACTTTCGTGAGGGTATCAAGAATATGCACACAAGGTACGGAAATGTGTCAAGGAACACCAGGCTGAGAACCAAAACGTGTCAAGAAACAAGATGTATGATACTGAAACGTGTCGAGAACTGTAAGTGTAATAAAACTAGAGGTGGTATACGAAAACGTAGATTAGAGGTTGATTATATAAACTCCAAGACAAATTTCTAAAGACCTGCTATTGTGTCTTTTCTTGTCAATATACCTTGTTGTTTAACCCACGTTAATCCTATAAATAAATACGTAGATATTTCAGCTCAGTCACTCCTTCCTTATAAAACGTATTGTTGAATACAAAGAAATTCATAAAATTATTTCAGTTTGGACCTGGCGTGGTCTAATGATTAGCATGACTGGATTGTGAATCCTGTTAATCATGGTTCGAGTCCCTTTCTCAAAAACTTCGCTCCAAACTTTAAGAGCCATGGGTAGCCTATCAGAGCGACAGTTTGTTTGTTTGTTTTGAATTTCGCATAAAGCTGCTCGAGGGCTATCTGTGCTAGCCGTCCCTAATTTAGCAGTGTAAAAGTAGAGGGAAGGCAGCTAGTCATCACCACCCACCGCCAGCTCTTGGGCTACTCTTATCAACGAATAGCGTGATTGACCGTCACATTATAACGCCCCCACTGCTGAAAGGGCGAGCATGTTTAGCGCGACGGGGATGCGAACCCGTGACCCTCGAATTACGAGTCACACGCCTTAACACGCTTGGTCATGCCGAGCCCTAAACTACTCGAGGGCTATCTGTGCTAGCCCTCCCTAATTTAGCATTGTAAGACTAGAGGGAAGGCAGCTAGTCATCACCACCCACCGCCAATTCTTGGGCTACTCTTTTACCAACAAGTAGTGGGATTGCCCGTCACTTTATAACGCCCCCACGGCTGGGAGGGTGAGCATGTTTGGCGCGACGCAGGCGAAGAGCGACAGTCAAAATTCTCTCTTCGGTCAGACGTATTTCAAGAGTTGACGCTGAACACTGCCCAATAGGTATCTTTGCTGAAGTCTACCATTTCAAATTTAGAAAATACTATGCGAAATTAGTTCTATTTAAACGCACAGCATTCGTCACGGCTCCGTTCCTCTGAATTATCTGTTAATAAACATCCTCCCAATCGCTTCCAATATCTGTCACATTTATGTTGTGAACGTTGCTCATTGAAAAAGAAATAATTTCCTTTATATATAGGCTCATTAGTCTTTGGCGAGTTCCTTCTCCTGGAAATTCTTCTAACGATTTATTGTAAGTGTGTTTAAATTATTTGCGAATTGCTAGTGGCCAATAAAACAGAATTCCTTTCGACCGCATTTGGAATACCCCGCTGTTTATCTTACAATGTTTTGTTGTGTAAAACCACAATAACTAGTGAATAAAATATTCACCGAGCTGCGACATCTAGATTTCAATAAAACAACTATTTATTTCAATATTCAGTGCCTCAACCTTGTAAGGACTATTGCAGGAAAAAGAAAACAATAATTAGAATTATAGCAATAAATTTGCCAATGTGATTAATTACGTTTAACAATTAACGCTTAGAAGTATTTTCCTGAAGTTTCTTTAAATTAACTGCAAAACCACAACTCGAGGGCTATTCGTGCTAGCCGTTCCTAATTTTAATGCGATGGATTAGAGATAATACCTTTAGTAAATGTCACCCACCACAACCTTTTGGGGTGCTTTTGAACAACACAAATGATGGGATTGACTGTTAGTTATTACACTTCATGCCTGAGATGCGACCATTTTCGGGAACAAGATTCGAGCCCCTAGCCTGTAGATTGCGAGTCGACTGTCTAACCAGCAGACATAAAGTCGAAGAAACTTTGTCATATTAATTTACTTGATTAGCAGATAAAATTTAATCCTGTTGTGATAAAACCGTATTATACCTCCTTATGTTGTACTGTCATAGATGGCGTTAAAAAATTCCAATAATTCACGAGATCTATCCTCAAGGTAATGGCTGATAAAGAGAGGAAATCAGACGAAAGGAAGTGCCGGTTTGTTGTTTTTAAAAACAGCAATTAGAAGAATGTTGGTGGAATTCTGTCTTCTCTTCAAACGAGTTACATCCAACGGAACAACATGAAGCACGCACTACAACAACAGTTACTATTCGCGAGACACACATGACGAAACGCCAGTAGTTTACATGTAGTCTTGTAAATGACACTGATGTAATGATAAAGATGGCATTTCTAGCCTTAGTTGAAATCCGATTAACGCTAGCAAAGTAAACGCTAAATTTAAACTAGAAGATCGTTAAAACAGGATGAGGCCTCATTGTTTCGGAAATAAAATTAACTGAGAAAGCAAAAGGTGGAGAAAACTTACACGTACCTTTGATTGGGGAGAATTTTGAAAAATGCTGTTACATTGGACCAAGCAGTAGAATTATACATTCGGGACTCATGTAGAGTTCTTTAGTTGTCGTGAGCAGATATTTTTGTAAAATAAAACATTTTGAATCTTAATAACAAAACTATTTGAATACAATCGGTAAATTTGTGTCATTATTCACAGTCTTTAATTTAACGAAAACTACGCGAAAATATATAAAGTAAGCTTAGGTAAGTCACTAAATCTCTAAATTTATCTATCCCTCTAAACACACAGCCATGACAAGATGAGTACTTGTTGTGTGTTTACAAAAATATCTCCATTTACCTAAACCCATGTTAATATACCAGTAAGCCTGGTCACTATACAATTCATCTTAAAACACACAGAACTTTACAGCATCCTTCTAGGGTTAGGTACTACCACCGTTTCCTGTAAGACCGTATTTTAGAAGTGAGGCTTACAGCATCCTTCTAGGTTTAGGTTCTACCACTGTTTCCTGTAAGACCTTATCCTAGAAGTGGGACTTACAACCTCGTTCTACGGTTAGGTACTACCACTATTTCTTGTAAGACCTTATCCTAGAAGTGGGACTTGTAACCTCGTACTACGGTTAGGTACTACCACTGTTTCTTGTAAGACCGTATCCTAGAAGTGGGACGTAAAACCTCCTTCTAGGGTTAGGTACTACCACTGTTTCTTGTAAGACCGTATCTTAGATGTGGGACGTATAACCTCCTTCTAGGGTTTGGTACTACCACTGTTCCTTGTAAGACCTTATCCTAGACGTGGGACTTACAACCTCGTTCTACGGTTAGGTACTACCACTGTTTCTTGTAAGACCGTATCCTAGAAGTGGGACGTAAAACCTCCTTCTAGGGTTTGGTACTACCACTGTTTCTTGTAAGACCTTATCCTAGAAGTAGAACGTACAACCTCCTTCTAGGGTTAGGTACTATCACTGTTTCCTGTAAGACCGTATCATAGAAGTGGGACTTACAACCTCGTACTACGGTTAGGTACTACCACTGTTTCTTGTAAGACCGTATCCTAGAAGTGAAACGTAAAACCTCCTTCTAGGGTTAGGTACTACCACTGTTTCTTGTAAGACCGTATCTTAGAAGTGGGACTTACAACCTCGTACTACGGTTATGTACTACCACTGTTTTTTGTAAGACCGTATCCTAGAAGTGAAACGTAAAACCTCCTTCTAGGGTTAGGTACTACCACTGTTTCTTGTAAGACTGTATCCTAGAAGTGGGACGTACAACCTCCTTCTAGGGTTTGGTACTACCACTGTTTCTTGTAAGACCTTATCCTAGAAGTAGAACGTACAACCTCCTTCTAGGGTTAGGTACTATCACTGTTTCCTGTAAGACCGTATCATAGAAGTGGGACTTACAACCTCGTACTACGGTTAGGTACTACCACTGTTTCTTGTAAGACCGTATCCTAGAAGTGAAACGTAAAACCTCCTTCTAGGGTTAGGTACTACCACTGTTTCTTGTAAGACCGTATCTTAGAAGTGGGACTTACAACCTCGTACTACGGTTAGGTACTACCACTGTTTTTTGTAAGACCGTATCCTAGAAGTGAAACGTAAAACCTCCTTCTAGGGTTAGGTACTACCACTGTTTCTTGTAAGACTGTATCCTAGAAGTGGGACGAACAACCTCCTTCTAGGGTTTGGTACTACCACTGTTTCTTGTAAGACCTTATCCTAGAAGTAGAACGTACAACCTCCTTCTAGGGTTAGGTACTATCACTGTTTCCTGTAAGACTGTATCATAGAAGTGGGACGTAAAACCTCCTTCTAGGGTTTGGTACTACCACTGTTTCTTGTAAGACCTTATCCTAGAAGTGGGACTTACAACCTCGTTCTACGGTTAGGTACTACCACTGTTTTTTGTAAGACCGTATCCTAGAAGTGAAACGTAAAACCTCCTTCTAGGGTTAGGTACTACCACTGTTTCTTGTAAGACTGTATCCTAGAAGTGGGACGTACAACCTCCTTCTAAGGTTTGGTACTACCACTGTTTCTTGTAAGACCTTATCCTAGAAGTAGAACGTACAACCTCCTTCTAGGGTTAGGTACTATCACTGTTTCCTGTAAGACTGTATCATAGAAGTGGGACGTAAAACCTCCTTCTAGGGTTTGGTACTACCACTGTTTCTTGTAAGACCTTATCCTAGAAGTGGGACTTACAACCTCGTTCTACGGTTAGGTACTACCACTATTTCTTGTAAGACCTTATCCTAGAAGTGGGACTTGTAACCTCGTACTACGGTTAGGTACTACCACTGTTTCTTGTAAGACCGTATCCTAGAAGTGGGACGTAAAACCTCCTTCTAGGGTTTGGTACTACCACTGTTCCTTGTAAGATCTTATCCTAGAAGTGGGACTTACAACCTCGTTCTACGGTTAGGTACTACCACTGTTTCTTGCAAGAAAGTATCCTAGAAGTGGGACGTAAAACCTCCTTCTAGGGTTAGGTACTACCACTGTTCCTTGTAAGACCTTATCCTAGAAGTGGGACTTACAATGTTCTCCATTCACTCATTCCATTTTATCTATTTATTATTTGTCAGTTGTTATTTTTGCAATAATGGACAGAAACATTACTTGTTCTGGATTGTATAATAAATGTTTAGTTCACTAGGCTATACATACCGGATCTGAAAAACATAAATTAATACGATACAACAAAGAACACCTGATCTTTCACTTCCCTCTTCCATTGCACAAACCAGAGAGAATACAGCTTGAAATGTCACACCAAATAAAACATGTTCATCAAATATTCCACCTTGTAGTGGAACATCAACCTCTCTCTTCAGGTGGTACTTACACGCTACACATCAGGTTTAGATATCAGATAGTGGACACAGCAAATGTAATACGTTATGTAGCTTTACGTTTAACAATTAATAAACTTTTAAATGGATGCACTAAACGCTTGTAAATATGTTTTCACTGCTTTACTCTTTTGCCAAGCACGATTACACTAAAAACGATTCAGGGTTCAGCTAGTTTTTATAAATCCTTATTGCTTTGAAATGGTACGAGATATTTAGGAAAGGATTAGAGGAAACTAAGTATGCTTCTTGGAAGTTTAAAGTTAACCTGCTGATATATGTGCCATATATACTTCGAGAATTGCTTAATCAACTCTGAAAGTTTTACTTTATATAGGAATATAGACACACAACTTAACGACCTGCACATTAAAGTGCAAGTTATATATGTGTCCACGCATATATTATCTGTAACAATTAAAGATCAACACAGCAGGGGTATCTTTAAATCGAACGGACGTTTCATGTGCTACCGCTCAAAATACTAAATGTGGACGGCTTACTCCCAAATTGAAAGCCAGGAAATCTTCTGTAGTATATATAAAAGCGCGTGCTACTTATCCTCTTCTCACACACATATATCTGTGTGTGTTGTCGTACTACATGGTGTGTGTATGTGCGTCTTGAGTAAACGTCTGATAGCGGTTTTAACTTGTTCATTGAAACTCCATGAAAATTGTTTACTTTATTAAAATATATGTAATTTAGAATTTATCGGCACCTTGGTCAGCCATATTAAATATTCTCAGTTTGACACAATGCAAGAATGCATTTAAACTGTAATGTAGAACAAAGGTCAAACTGAGACTTTGGGGTACGAAGAACAAGGGTCACGAAGGTCTGGTTTTCAGTGGATTTTGAGGAATTAACATATATTTTGGCTACCGTCCCAAATATTTCGAAATATTATAAAAGGTGTTTCAGTTCGAGATACTCCAATTCTTCTGTTTCTGCGGAGTTTACGTAAGCTCGAACTATCTTCACGTGAGGGAAAACCATACCACTCGCTAGACGTCAGTTTGCACACGTAGTTTCGGACAGAGGCTCTGTTGGTTGATTGATTTGGTGTTTTATGGCGCAGATAGCCTAGGTGCTTTGCTATTAAGGTAAAACAAAACAAAAATAACATAAAACCAATCTTTAAATCTAGTCTACAACGTTAAGAGAAAAACTACAGTAATAAAAGTTGTAATGAACTTCCTGTAGCATAATTGTAGTTATCATAACTCGCCAGGAATACTAATGTGCAAGTACAAAAACCACTGTCAGTCACCAGAAGTTGGCCTTTACAGTCATGGTTCTACGTTACTTGACGTGATGGCTATTTTCAAAAAGTAAAGTAATAAAAGTTTTAAAAGATTTGCAGTAAAATTTTAATAACTCGCTATGATGACTAACGGGTAGTTCAAACATCAGCGTTAGTCAACTGAAGTTGGCCTTTCCAATCCTGGTTTCGAGTTATTTGATGTTACGGCCATTTTTCAATTTCAAATCTAACTGAATGGACTGTGATTCTTAAAAGGGAACCACATTAAAAAAGGTCTAATGGAGAAATAAAGTGTGAACTAGCATGAAGCGATTCCAGGGCCAGTAGAGAATCAATCAAGTCAGTATAAATAATGCAGTTTGAGTACTGCTTAGCTTTTATGTGATCCAGGGCAAGAGAAATGGCGTACAGTTCAGCAGTGAACAAAGAGGAAATTCTGCTCACAACCACTGAAACATAACAAACCATGGCACAGCCCACACAGTCATCTGATTTCGAACCACCTGTATAAATAGGTACTGTAAGGATTGTAAGAAGCCATGGTGGGATGGGCTGATCAGTGGATACAACAATGTTATCCAAAAACAGATCCAATTCATCCAACTGCACATGGATACGCAGGCCAAAAGGAGCAATGAGAGATCGTCTGTTTTGCAAAAGTATGGTCTACCAAGGAAAGAAAACACAACCCCAGGCGGGATGCTTTGGTAAAGGAACGAAGTTTAGAAGCATATAATAAAGACAGTTGCAAACGGCAGAGGTGCAAAGAAGGTTCATGAGACTAGGTATAAGCTCTGAACTGGGGAAGTACTGAAAGCTCCAGTGCAGAGCCAAAGTCCTACATAATGAATGGGGTCCAGCATTTTCAAAATCGGGGTTCTGGCAGAATTATCCATAATAGAGTTTTGATCGAAAAAGAGCACTTCATACATCTTTAGCAAATAACATCGATCCACTCCCCAAATGGTAGAAGAGGACACAGAGGATGTTCAACGCTCTTGTACATTTGACCCATAGCTGCTTGATGTGAAGTATAAAAGTCAGCTTTCGGTCAAAGATAAGCCCAAAGAACTTTGTCATAGGGACCACAGGCAACACAACTTCACCAATACAGAGTTCAGGATCAAAGTGAATACCCAGTTGGTGGCAAGAGTGGATGCAAAAGGTTTTAGAGAGAGAGAAGTTAAAGCTGTTTACTGTGGTCCACTTCAGTAAATGACTGAGGGCAGTCTGTAGCTGCTGCTCAATATACCTCAAAGTTCTTGTAAAAAATAAAGAGAAAGTGTCGAACCCATACGTACTTGGAATTTCCTGTCCATTGAAAAATTAATAAAAAATGGCCACGTAACCCATATATATGGAGGTCTCGCAAAATGTCATACCTCTATGTTGTATCATAAGCCTTCTCAATTACAAGAATATTGATACAAGATGTCATGTGAAAAAAGGCTTTTCTGATTGACGTTTCAAGTCGAATAAGGTGGTCTACTGTGGAGCATTGTCATTGGAACCCACACTGAGTGAGTGAGAGGAGGTTGTTTGATTCAAAGAACAAAACAAAACGAGCATTAACCATCCTTTCTAAGGTCTTACAGAGACAGCTTGTTAAAGTAATTGGACGGTAGTTTGAAGGAATCTAGGAATCCTTTCCAGACTTAAAGGTAGGACGATAGACTTGCACAGGCATCAGGAAAAACATTCTCCTACCAGATCTGATTTAAAACAATCAGAAGAATAGCAAGAGACGCAGGAGATAGATGGCGCAGCATTTCATAGTATATATCATCAGGTCCAACAGATGTTCTGCCAGACCGATGAAGTGCCAGTTTGAGATCAACAAGTGTAAAGGGAAGATTATAGTGATAGAGACAATGAGCTTGAAAGGAAAGAGGTGATTGCTCTGCCTGAGTCTTGATGGCTAAGAAAGTGGAGGAAGAAGCAGAAGTGCTAGATATCAGGCTAAAGCTTTCACATAGAGTATCGGCGATGCTTAGGGTATCAGCTACTTCCTGGCCATCATACAGCAAGATCGAGAGGGAAAGAGAATTACATTGCACACTAACCTTTCGAATCTTGTCCCATATGACTTTGAAACTGGTAGTAAAAGATATGCTGGTTGTGAACTTAATCCAAGATTTCTTCTGGTTTTGACATCTCACCCACCGAGCATGTGCACGGGCCTGCTGGAAAGCAATGCAGTTCGAGAGCGTGGGATATCTACAGAAAGTATTCCAGGCCCGTTTTTTGAGCCCTCCATGCCACATGGCCGGCAGGATTCCACAACGGTCAAGGTTATCGTGCAAAACCTATCGAGGATTTAGGAATACATTGAGCAGCTGCTTGTATAATACAGTCAGTTACTGCTGCCACACAGTCGTCTATTGATGGCTAACAGACGATGGCAGAATCGAGTTCTGCAAGAGCAGTGAAAGAGGACAGTTTACCTGATCCATCTTCCACCGGGGCACGTGGGTCGGGTGGCATCGACCACGGCCAGTATCTCTAAAAATTATAGAAAAATATCACTGCCTCGTGGATTATTCCCAACCCTCTATGAGAAATGGGAGAACAATGAAGCGGAGCAAATTGAGAAATCAATAGCAGTAAAGAACTGACTAGATTCATAGAAACAATTAAAAGAACCAGTATTGAAAAGAAAAAGATTGTGATCAGAGAGCATACGCTCTACAGAGCGACCCCTCCTATCAATATCAGCACTTCCCCAGATAGGATAACGTCCATTAAAGTCCTCTAGGATGAAAATGGGAGATGGCAACTGTTCAATGAGAGCATCAAGGTCTGATTGATCATATGTCTTTCCAGGCAACAGGTAGAGAGAAGAAACAGTGATGGTATGACCCAAGGAAACACTGATGGCTACGGCCTCCAAGGGTGTGTGAAGTGGCAAAGAGAAGGTGGGCACATACTGATCAATCAACATCGCTACCCCTCCATGCACTTGTCCATCACACAGTCCGTCATTTTTGCACAAAGAAAAGGTGACTGTATTGGCAGGTTTCAGAAATGTTTCCTGTAAGGAAAAGGCATACAGGATTGTAGGGAACAATCAATGTTTTGATGTCATCCAGATTAGAATGTAAACCTTGATAGTTCCATTGTATCAAGGTGGCCATTTTTTTATGTGGTAGCAAACTGGGTGAAGAACCCTTCTGTTTACGACCACGTCTTTTTTCTTCACTGCCTTTATTCGAGGAAGGTTTACCGACCTCCATGGATCCTGCCCTTGGTTGATTGGGCAGGTCTTTGCTGTTGGAAGAGGATTCCAGTGACTAAGGACGTAAACGAATGAGCGTTTTGCATCTTGATGTGGGAGAAGAAGATGTAACTGAGAAAGTGCCCGTGTCCAGAACCAAAGGTAGTGGATCTTGGAATTTTCTGGAATGTATGTGATGGACAGAGATGGGTATTGAAGTTGATTTCTCAACTTTTTAACCACGGAGATCAAAAGATTTTTCATTTGTTTTGGGAATGATTCTTTTAGAGGCACAGAGAGATCCATCTGCACTCACACTATAATAGTGGAACGAAGTGCAGCAGCATCATTTTGCATCTTGATGTGGAAGAAGATGTACCTGAGGAAGTGCCCATACCCAGAACCAAAGGAAGTGAATCTTGGGATTTGCTGGAATGTATGTGATGAACAGAGATGGGTATTGAAGTTAATTCATCAACTTTTTAATCATGGAGGTCAAAAGACTTGTCATTTGTTTTGAGAACGATTCTTTTGGAGGCACAGAGAGATCCATCTGCTACCCTGCTGTAGTAGTGGAATGAATAGAGAAGCAATGAACAGCAATTTTCGAGCCTCAGGATAAATAATATGACGAATCATTTTCAAAATGCTGCACCTCTTTTTCTTCCAACCATTTCGGGCAAGAACGAAAGTAGGATGGGTGAGTGCCACTGCAATTGATACAATGAGGGTCCATTTCACGCTCATAAGCATCATGGTCCTTGCCACTGCAACAAGCACACGTCAAAAAACCACAACATGACGTCTTTAAGTGACCAAACTGCTGACTCTGGGAATATTGGAGAGGGTTTGGAATGCATGGCCATACCTTGCAATTAAGATAACCTGTCTTGATGGTGGCAGGTAAATATGGTGATGTAAATGTCAGAATGTGGACATTGGTCGACATCATTATTCCATCTTTGTGAGATACGTCTCACTGCAAAAACTTCTTAAGTGGAGAAACCAGCGAGAATCTCCGATTCGTGGATGTTCTTCAAATCCCTCTCAACGATAACTCCTCGTGATGAGTTCAAAGTAACATGAGGTGTCGCCTCAATAGTATGTCCTCAATTGCCTTTGAATGGAAGAGAAGTTCACTGCGTACAGATGTGGATGTTTCTATCAATATGTCACAAGAGCAAAGCTTCTTTAGTGAGTTTGGAGATCCAGCAATTCCCTCTAGTTCTTTACGAATGAAAAATGGGAGACATTTGCCTTAAAGGTTTGTCTGAAAGAGAATATAGGATAAGAAAGTGAGGTACATCAGGTGTCATAAATGTTAACGATTGCTGCTCAGAATCTTCAAGACATGGTCGTTTACCTGTGGACTGTTTTTCAATATTTTATTTAAGTTTATAACTTAAATCCATAACAAATAACAAAAACAGGAAATTTCGGTGCCCATTGACCCCACTCACCATGGAGCCCTATGAGAGGATGCACTTCAATCTCAAACAAGGACACTGCAGCAACGCCAGGGTTTTGTAAGCACTATACCCTAACACCAGCATCATATACAATGTCCACAACACCTGTTGAGAACATCCAACAATGGTACTTAGTTGACTATAGCTCAAGTAGACCAACCAATTGACCCAAGGGTTGCCACCCCTAAGCAACTCGCCTACAGGAATTCAAGGCCAAAGTGGTGTATTAGGGTTGGACCCCTGAACCATCAGGATCCTCTCCTCCCCTTCACGGTTTGCCACGCACGGCAAACACGTAGGTGGGTGTTTAGGTCCCAGAGTAGGTGAGCTGAAATAACCCTTGGAGGTCCCCTCACCACGTACAGGAATCCACAGTGAGGGGGAACAAAAGGTGCACATGCCATCCCATGTTAAATATCTTTCTATACCCCTATAAGAAACCATCTCACATTTCGTTTCCCGCTGTTTATAGACCAACATCAATCCATTAAAAACAATTCATGCTTTAGACAAAATAGTTTGTTTATATTGAAGTTATACAATGGGTTATTTTAGCTGTGTCAAACAGAGGTATCGCGATCAGAGTTTCAGCGTTATACGATATAGAAATACAACTAGGAATTCTAAAGAATGAATATTACAGATTGACAAATAGAGAATGCACGTGTCCAAAGACATTTCTAATTTTTACTGGGAGTTTGAGGCTACAATAGAAAAAGAAATGTAGGAATTAAAAGAAACATCACTTTACAAGTTATCTTGACGAGAAAATTTTTCAGGAACAACCTGAGAACATCCTACGTGTAATTGCTATCTGCTAGAGATAGGAAAAACAAAAACAAGAGCTTAGACTTAGCAATCAATTATAAAGGCAAACAGATTAAACCGCGCCTGTTCCGTTCCTGAAGTCGCAGATAGCCCTCGTGTAGCTTTGCGCGAAATTATAAAACGAACAAACTGTTCCTAAAGACAGATGTTTTCACCCAAATAATTATTGATGTTTTGGTTAAGCCTATCTTACCTACGAAAGCTAAGAACTATGTAGAAAAAAAAGTTTCGGTAGTTATAACGACGATGTTGACGGCCTTTCCTTCTACTTTCTGTAGTAACTGAATCTCTAAAGACCAGAATACTTTGATCAAATATTATTTCCCTTGTAGTTGGGGAAGAACTTGTTTATTTTGAGGTTGGAAAGGCACTATTCAAAATAAAATATTAAGTTGATCTCTATCAAAAAAACATTAACCACAAAAACACACACGAGCACACTAAATGTTAACCCTAACACAGTCGGAAGTATTAGTTATTCTATTGATTGTTCTTCTTAAACTACTGACAGTTTTAATAACAAGATATATGTTTATAAACCCAGTGAATAAAACAACCAAGATTTCCTGATGTCATGGTGTAGAAACTAAGATGATTTTAAAAATAATTGAAGTTTTAAAAGCTTATGTCGATTGGTGGCGTTCTCGTCACTAAAATATTGCGAGACAAACAGTGTACAAAGCTTCGATATTTGTTGATTTACCTAATGAACGGTAAAAAAAAACATGCGTACAGTTTTTTCCTTTTTTGAATTAAGAACAAAGCTACACAATGGGCTATCTGTGCTCTGCCCACCACGGGTATCAAAACCCGGATTTTAGCGTGTAAGTCCGCAGACATACCGCTGAGCCACTGGGGGGGGCCAGTTTTTCCTGTAAAAGATACGATCTATAAGAGTATCGAACACTTTTAAGACACGGGGAAAATCAACAAAGATTCGACCTGACAAGTTCATCGTTATAACAATTGTTTTGCGTTTTAAGTAAAAATGTTAATAACCGTATTATCCGTTTCCATTCTACATCTTCCATCGACAACATGAAATATGCGGTTTGTTTCAGTCCAACGCTAAACAACAGACTATCTACGATCCGTCCTCCATAGGGAATCTATATACGAATTTTGGCGTTGTAAGTCCTTACATTCAATGCAGACCCAACTGGTACACTCAGCTATTTCTAATTTTAACTTCGGTATTTTTTAAAGTGTCGTTACAAGAGTTATCTCATTTGTTGTGAACCTTTTATTGCAAAGCACAGTCATATTTGCTTGTCTGCTGTTTAATTACGGAATATCGAACCCCGGATTTTAGCAGTACAAGTCCTTAAACTTACACGGAGGGGCGTCGTTGTTACTAAACAATATTTACAAGAGCTGAAGACCATCAGATAAAACCAAAACTAAAATTCCACATGTAGGAGCAAGTGAGAAGCGCCGTGAACACCACAGTTTAATCGATTTCTTTAGTAACATACCTTTCGGAAGAATACACAGTTAAGAGAAATATAATACTTGTAAAAAGAGACATTACAATCAAAGAATTACTAAATAAAATGCTGTGAAGAAGTTATAACATCGATAGACTTAGTTACGTGAAAAGTGACACAGACTGAACACGATTACAAAAACTATACAAAAAGTCCATATACTTATTACGCTACATAACTCGATTGGATGACATATACCTGTTGACACATACTTTTAAAATAATATCACTGAATATTTTACGGATTTACCTCTCATATAACGATTTCAGTAATCCAATTTTTAGCCAAGACAGACGTCACGACGCCTATTAAATGTTTGGTTTTTTAACTTTGGCGCGCGCTGTTACACAATAACTATCTGTGCAGAGGAACAACAACATGAAAAACTCAACTCTCGTCTGATCTAATAATGAGATTTTATCTTCATTCATTACAGCGCATCCGAGGACCTAAGAGTACAGAACGGGTTTTTGCGACAACCGGACGCAAACCATAAGCCCATAGATTCGCGTTAGTAGACAAATCTTAAACAGATTATCCTTCCCCTTGATGATTACAACAAACTCTTCAAGTGACTCTAACGACAGTCTCAAGATTAACTAAACAATGAAATCATCCAAGCGACCATGAGGACTGTATAAAGATTAACTAAACAATGAAATCATCCAAGTGACCATGAGGACTGTGTAAAAATTTACGTACCACATCTCACGTGTTTTTAAGAGTATAGATTTTTATTTACTTAGTCTTCTGAATTGAGTTTCTTAATTAATGGATTATTTCCACTGTTGCATTGATTTACCACATATGGAAATGAAATTTGATTTTGATCATATAGCAGGACATGTAATTTAAAAATACCAAATTGCAAAGCCTTCTGCTTGTGCAATTATACATGACTTAAACACAAGTATCCAACTCCTATAAAGCACAATTATTTTTTAAATTTTATTCGATTATCAAACAACTCTAAATTTAGATCTAGCCACGAGGTAGAACGTGCATTTCAGGTCTTCTAAACTGTTCAACTGTCCTGAAGACTCTACTCAAACGACATAACACACGGACTCAGAATCTTTTCTGTGAAGCTGACTTGACAGAACATTAATGTACAAGAAGTTATTACGTCATTTACATCAGCAGTTCTTTACGAAGAAAGAAGATAACAGTAAAAATAGTCTCTTCTGCCCATCCTGAGAGTCTTCGGTTGTATCACAATACCATCTGTCAGCATGTTGTTTTGGATAAAATGATCCAGAGAATTTAATTTTCAATGTCGGAAGGATGTTTTTGTTAGTGTTCACCATTAAATCAGAATTTATTAATTTATTAAGCTTTACGCTTCGTAAGTTTGTGGACTTTTGGATGAATTAAACTAATATTTTTGTATCGCGATTCTCTCAGTTTAAGAGGTTTAAATTAAAATCGTCCTCTATCGAGGTTTTATTTATTTATTTACCTATAAAAATGGAAAAACGAAACTTTCTTCTCCCTCTACGATATGATACATTAGATGTAACTGTTACAAAAACTTGCAATGGTCAATAGCGTAGAAAATTATGCAATAATAAGTGGTCCCCTTTGATTAGCCTAAAACATACATTCGCCGTGATGGTGATAAAGGTGTAATTTTGTTTGCCCGAACAACTTATATGTATTTAAGAGCACCATCCGGTCACGAAAACCAACCAACCTGTAAAGATAAACCACTTTGTTTTTTTTAATCAGAACCAGCAGCTTTCTCACATTGTATTTTTGGATTATACTTACGTAATCTGGTGCCTCCAATTATTTTCTTAGCTTTGACATTTTTTTCCCTAAATTAGAGCTGCTTTTTCGCAAGCGGGGGTCTTTTAAAACAGTTTTTTGAGAAGTTAGCTGATGAATAAGTGAGGCTGACATTCGACTGATAGTACCAAAAACGTTCTTTGAGAATAGAAGAGGTAAATTATGTGATTTGTTTCTTGT
The DNA here is from genome assembly GCA_011833715.1 of Carcinoscorpius rotundicauda. NCBI lineage: Eukaryota > Metazoa > Arthropoda > Merostomata > Xiphosura > Limulidae > Carcinoscorpius > Carcinoscorpius rotundicauda. The sequence continues at coordinate 22,779,668 of CM022403.1, forward strand.
AATTAATGATCGTAAAAGTAAATGAATTTTAGAACATTTTTTTCTTCCAGAAACACAAATAATTTTCTTACCTCTTTCCTGGTATTTGACTTTCAGAAGTTTACAGAATACTATATGTTGTATAATAACAACTGTTCTGTTGTTATTATTTTCTGGATTTCGAAGTTATAGACCTAGTCAACTTTCATGGCTTTTAGGAACGTATGATTGGTTGGGTTTGTTTTAAATTTCGCGCAAACTTCCAGGAGAGCTATCTGTGCTTGCCGTCCCTAATCAGTGTAAGGCTAGAGGGAAGGCAATTAGTCATCACCACCCACCGCCAACTCTTGAGCTACTCTTTACCTACAAATATTGGTATTGATCCTCACATTATAACGCCCCGACGGCTGAAAGGGTGAACATGTTTGGTGCGATGGGGATTCGAACCCGCGACCCTCATATTACGAGTCAAGCGCCTTAACCACCTGGCCAGGAATGTATGGACAGTAAGATTTCAGGGTTATATGCTCTTAGGCTTGACGGTGCCACTTTTGAGCAGGCAACTGTGGAAGTCGAATTATAACTTAAATTAGGCGTCCGAGTTAATTACTAGAGCAGCAAGACTGTTCATAGGTTTTCTTATTTCAAATAAACAACTGTATTTTGCTATGTACAAGCCTCCAGAAGGTACTAGAAAGTAGCAAGATAAAGATATATACACACATTTTTTTCATTTACCATTCATTAAGTAAATGTTATATCAAATAACAGTCGTTTAGCAAGTGTGATTGAATAAGGCAGACAAAACACTCGACGCCAACTCTTATCCAAGCACAGTGAAATACAATTGTTACTTACTACCCTAAAGTCCAGAAGACGTTGTTTTACATGTTTGTTTATTTATTGGTAACGAAACGCGAACTAAGACTCATTTCCGTCACGCCAAAATTAGGCCACGCTTGGACCCATTTGTAAATAAGCAACTGAAAAATAGAAAGCGTAAACTTAGTCTTGAAAGTGTTACGTGTGTAGGGCAACTTCTTGCCCTTACAAGAGTTGTTCTATCAACTATAATTCTTTCCAGAATAAATAAAAGAAGACTAATTTGTGATTAAACACATTTGAAATAAAAATGCATCTCAGAACGGCTGGTATGGGTATTAACACTTATTTATAACCAGAGAACAACGTTTCGACCTGAAGATGACTTTGGAAAGTCGAAACTTTGTTCCTGCTTATCAATAAAAGTGTCCATACCCGTACCAGCCGTACTGAGATACACATACTAAAACTGAACGTGGGAATAAATATCAGGACGTACCCCCTCCTCTCACATTTCAACCACGTCAACTCATTTGTTTGTAACTAACCCCCAAAGCTATACAATGAGTTATTTGAGCTGTATCCACCACGGGTATCTTAACCAGATTTTTATCGTTTTAAGTCCACAGAGTTACTGCTAAGCCACTAAAATGATCTTGTTTTGATTGTGTGAGTTACTCGATTCACTGAACGTTTAATCTTTCATTAGATCGTGTTATCTGGTCATTCCTTGATCACGTGACGCTTTCTTCCATCTTAGACTGCCTACATGGTATTATGATAACGTGAATTTCGTTTTATAAGTAAGAAAGAGGAACATTGTACTTCTAAACAGGGTGACCATAAACCCATCTGAAACTGACAGGCGTTTTTCAAAAGGAAAAAAGTATAGGACGATGAAACACGGCTTACCCCAGGAACTCAGAACTAAGTTCGATTTGTTAGGTTTAGATCAAAGTCACATGCGGCTGTCTTCTGTGTCCACATCGGGAAATCGAACCCCGGATTTTATCACTGTAAGTACGTAGACATACCGCTGTCCCATCGGAGGACTACTCAGCAATAAACATAGAAACTTATAGCACTAAACTTCAAGATTCGATCCCGGTGGCCGGAGTAACACAGATAACCCACTGCACAATTCTGCGCTCAAAATAAACAAGTGAAATTTGGAGGAAAAATCATAAAATAAAAAGTAAAGAATATCTAAGATAAATGCAGAAACATAAACACGAAATATCAAAATAAATATTAAAAGATTTATAAAGGATCCAAGTAGATGGAATGTCAGGAAACACGCTACCTACATTTAAACAATGTTATGAAAGAAAGGGGAAGTTTGGAAATAACAGACGTTTACGAACTGAGGAATTGACAGTAACAAACAGTTCTGGTTTCATATCGAGACAGTGGCTATGAAAAGACATAGTTTACTGATACTACGAATGAAAGATAAGTAAGCCTGGCAGACATATGGGCCCACCTGCTGGGATCCATCAAATAACGTTAACAGTTTGTTTTTTCCAAGCTTTCTTCCACCTTCATGGAAAGCCGTCGTCACCCACACTTGTACTTTACATATGCAGTGTCTTGTTGAGCAGACGTAAACTAATCAGGCTTTGAAACGTTACAACAAAGAAGTTCCAACACAGATGTGAAACAGAGAACGAATAGCACTTTAGTGATTAAAGGAAAATCGGCCCGCTTCGAGACTTAAAAAAAAACACGAACTTGGCAGAAATCAAAATTTCAAGTCTTTGGTCATGAAATATTGAGATAAATGTTTCGTTATAATATACTAACCAAGAAAGGTACCCGCATTTATACACGACTTATTTTTATCAGCTAAAAATTTAAATCGGTCACTAAAATACTGAACTAGTTGTGTATGTTTATGTTTTCTTATAGCAAGAGCAACATCAGGTTATCTGCTGAGTCCACCGAGTGGAATCGAACCCCTGATTTTAGTGTTGTAAATTCGTAGACTTACTGCTGTACCAGCATGAGTCACTAGATGTGTAAGAATTACATAAAAACTATTTTTATATATTATGCGACAGTTAAACAAAAATAGCCACATTCATCTCACACAAATTTCGGTGAATAGGATTTTAATCGTTTTCGTCTGAAGTTTGGATCTTTCTAACCCTAACTGGTTTTCTTGCTACAAAGGAATTTATAAATTTTCGGCTATTCAACAATCTTAAAGAACTGCCTTTCGATTTTTGTATGATTAACGTCCCCTGATGGAACAACAGTGAGCTTGGGGACCTATAACACTAAAAATCGATCCCTACATCAAATGCGATCCAAATAATTGATAACCCCTATTGGATCAACTGTAAATTTGAGTAGTAATAACGCTAAAAATGTGGGTTCGCTCCCTGAGGTGGCCAAAGTACACATAGTCCATTGCATTGAACGTCAAAGAAAAATATTAACGAAGTGAACCCAGACACAGAAAAAACTCTCTGTTTGCGGTTGATGTTTATTTATTCTTGGTCAACCTTGAATCGCTGATAAAACTAATCTGTCATCAACAAAGGAAGGTCGGAATGTTAAAAACCATTTAAGTTAGCACTTACAATATTACAATACCTGGACTTCTCACAAGAACTCAACAACTAGCTAAACTTACGTGATCAACTACGTATCAACTTCAGCATGGGCGCAGAATACAGATGGTTGAGCACGTTGGGTCGAGTGTGATTCCACCGAATATTGAGCAGTTAGAGGGAAGGGTAATTAACTTATAGCGCTTTTTAACAAACGAACAAAATGTTCATACGCTCAAAGCTGTTGTGGTAAGATTGATTAACTTGGCGATAGGGACTGTAACGACGTGGTAAGGCTCCAAAATTGTTTTAATACGAGATTTTCAAATTCTCCATGGACGGTATTTGTGGCCATGAAACACATGAATCCTCACTCGTTTAAAATAAGTTATTTTTTATCGGCAACATTGGGACAGAGACACTATTATGATTTCATCTACATAGAACTGAGGATTTTGGTGAAGTTCTTTGAAACAATGTAGTGCGGAAAACACAAGTGTTCATTCAGGATGGTATTCTAAAGCTGAGTACGTCTCACATCGTGCAGTTGCCGACTGGTGTGACACTAGTTTAGTGTCAGTACAGAGTAGGCCCAAGTGAAACGTCTGAGTGTCGACAAACCATATGTTGACACGTCATGCCTCCCACAGATTCACGAAACATCTCGTGAACCTGACACTCCATGTGAATAAGTTACAAATATAAAAAAAATACATCATTTCAGACTTTAAAATATTAAAGGTAACCGCAAGATCTACATTCTTCCAAGAAACTTGGGAAGAGGGGACGTGACACCTGACTTACGAGATGTCACAAGAAGACAGTAACAGAATACTACTGTTGAACGTGAACTTAGATTACATCGTAAATATTAAGATTAGGCGTTAGCGGAACTCCACGAAGGACTACCAGCCTTTGCCAGAACACGAACCGTTTTTGTTGTACTTCCGGGTTCGAATCCCCGTCGCACCAAACATGTTCGCCCTTTCAGCCGTGGGGACGTTATGATGAAGTTACGGTCAATTCTACTATTCGTAGATAAAAGAGTAGCCCAATAGTTGGCAGTGGGTGGTGATGACTAGCTGCCTTCCCTCTATTCTTACACTGCTAAATTAAGGATGGCTAGCACAGATAGCACTCTGGTAGTTTTGCGCGAAATTAAAAAAAAAGAAGTTTCTTCCTAACACACCGAAACACCCTGCTTAAAAGTCCACTGCAAGCAAAAGTAATCGAAAATGGAATTGAGAGGAACATTAATACCCCCGACACTCCAACTGGTATAACTTCTTCCCTCCAAACCTAAATGTTTGTCACGTTAAAAAAGGACTTCTCGTACTCGATGGAGAATTAAATAAAACTATGAAGGGGGGAAAAAGCAGTCCATGAAACATAACTACATTCCATATTCAACACCATTACAGTAACCATGATCTTTTTGTCTGTAAGACTCGTGACGTACTAGATACCCGACAAACAACAGAATCACGAACAATTCGGTGTATGATCAGTTAATCCTAATACTAGCATAAACAACTCACCTATAGTTGTTATTACAATGATTGAGTACAACAAGGCACCAGAGAATGACCACTGAAGAGGAGGATCATCTTGGCCATCATAACCTTCTTTCCTGACGGCTCGGACAAGAGTCACCTCGAAGTTTCTGAGGGCGGCTGCCGCCCGCTCTGTCCAGTTGATCTCGTATAGGACGCTACTTTCGGCCGTGATGTCCCACAAGGCTTGCATCACGGCTGTCCGCTCGGCACGCATTTCTTCTCGCTTGGCGCGTTCGTTATAGGCTTCTAAAGCTCCCATGATTGTATAGCCCACTACCAGCCCGCACAGTCCGATGTGCGAGAAAAGAAAAGTTGTTCCTGCCCGACAGTAGTAGCGACACTTAGCGCAGCGGGTCTGTTCCCCTCCCATTGTTCTGTACGATAAAGTCATCGATCACTCACAGTATCTCTTCACATTAACTGTTTACACATTTGTCCTCAACAAAAGTTTGTAGTATATAAACAAACACAATAACACAACGAGAACTATCCCACCAAAAAATTGTAATACATCACAAGCTTTACAACACTATACATGGTCAACAAGGGTTAATACTCTGGGATCTTACAACTGAGTTTTAACGATAAAACCATATAAAATTTGTTGTGCCATTCACTAGACTCCTGTTTAAGAGAAACATGGTTTTGGTTGTAGTTGGTTAACTGATTTTAACATCGAAGCGACAGGTTTCTTGCTGCAAATGTGTGTTCAGGGTCTTGGCTTCAAGAAACTTCCAGACGACTTCAGAAATCCAGGAAACTCATATAGTGGAACCTCTTCTGTTCCTCCACGTGCGCTTGCGCCACCCTTCACTCTCCCTCTCGGTATAAATAAATAGTAGTAGAACAAGACTATTCAGTTTTGGTACTTGGACTAAGACGCACGCGACACGTCATCACGTGCCAGTGCGGTAATGAGTTTGGAAATTGTGCACGTCGGGTTATTAATTACGGTTAGGGCCCGGAAGACAGCACGTATTACAGTGTAGCAGACACAAACATCAGACTGACGTTATGAGAGAATAAAGACACCGATGGAAGTTTCCTTCCGTTGATTAAACTAGTCGCCGTCCATAACGCTAATGTGATTCGGGTTTATAGACAACCAACTTCCGTCCTGGCAGGAAACATTACCTGAGCAGCTGTCCAACGCGAAGCGCAACAGAATAAATATACGTACCTGACAAATTTATGTCCGTGTGTGTACAGAGGACACGACTGTGTGTCTGCACAAACTTGATTCTGAGGAACTTTCCTTATCCTAGCGAGTAACCCCCACGTTGGAGTGATTAAACCCTTGTAGATGGCTATTTATAGGTGAGCTTTCGTTTCTCTCTCGTGTACTACATTAAAACAAAATATACTTACTCAACTACAAACTTGTTCAGGTCCAACATAGAACTATTTTCAAAAAAATTAAAATTAACCAATAAAACATAAAAAGCTATTGTGATTACAAGTTTATGTTGTTCAACATTAAAACAGTCTCCACTATGAAACATTGTAAACACGCAAACTATATAATATAAAAATGACAAATTATCCAATATGAAACATGGTAAACACAAACTGTTTAATTTTTAAACAACAAAATCTCCACTATAAAAATAGTAAACACACAAACTGTTTAATAATAAAACAACAAACTCTCCATTATGAAACATTGTAAACACACAAACTGTATAATATTTAAACAAGTCTCCAATATGAAAGATAGTAAACACACAAACTGTATAATATTTAAACAAGTCTCCAATATGAAAGATAGTAAACACATCAACTGTATAATATTTAAACAACAGTCTCGAATATGAAACATAGTAAACATAAACTGAATATTTAAACAAATTCTCCACTGTGAAACATAGTAAACACATAAACTGAATATTTAAACAACAGTCTCCAATATGAAACATAGTAAACACATAAACTGAATAATATTTAAACAACAAATTCTCCACTGTGAAACATAGTAAACACACAAACTTTAATAATTAAACAACAAACTCTCCAATATGAAACATAGTAAACACATAAACTGGATAATATTTAAACAATTCTCCACTGTGAAACACAGCAATCATGGCTTTATTTATTTCTTGAGCACACAAGCTGGAAAGAACACTTTGATGTAATTTACATACAATATAATCATTAAACACATGCTGTGTGTTTAACTGCATCTATAGAACCTAACACTGATGAGTAATTAATAATAGCCTTTTATTATTATAAAAGGCTGAATTTTTTTTTAAGATAACTTGGATGTTTAATCTATTCTCTAACTTATTGCAGGAGACTAGTTTTGCCAAAAGGTACAGCTCATCAAAGCTTGTTGGAAGAGCAAGGTAAACAAAGATGTTACTTGTGGTGAGTATAGTGGTATACATCTAAACTGAAACTTTCATCAGTAAAAAAGTTATTGTTACGATAGTTTTTGTAGCAGTTTTGATATTTTATGTTGCAAATAAAATGGCTAGAGAACCCACCTAATCCTCATTTTAAACAAAATTAATACCACAAATATAATAGTATGTTCAATGTAATACAAACCAAAACAATTATTTTTAGAGTGATATCTAAAACTGGTAAATTACTCAAGAAAACATGTGAGAAACAACAACTATGAACAAAAATCTTTGTACATCTTATGTGGAAAAACCACTTTCATGGTTCTGTCAATTTTAAAATACATCAATACATCACATTGTTAGAGATTACCACCAACAAAAACAAAACTATTAACCATGAGGTCTTTGTTTAAAAAAATTCCAAATAAAAATTCTGATTATTGTCTTTGACAACTCCCCAAGTTGGAAAACAGCATGTTAACAACAATAAAATCTGTAGTACAGACAATGTACTATGTAGTTTTTCACTAAAACATGACTAACAAATATACATAATTGATTTTGTAAATTGGTTCAGTCAGACCTACAATATCAGGGGGAGTATTCCTTACAACTCCTTCCTATATCAAAATTTTCAAGAGGCTCTGTCTATAACTGAGATGATAAAAATGTTAAATATTAATCTATATTATACACATAGGCCCAAACCTAGCAATTACTATGTACTTAATAAAATACCAAAATTTATAAAGTCAATAAGTTTTTTTAGTTTTTTCAATCACATTAATATTTTTAAAAAATTAAAAGATAATAAACTTGCAAACTAGCTAGATATTACAGAACAGAGACAAGTTTCAATTAATATTATTTCAAAAAGAAACCTTTTTCTACAGCAAGTTTCAAACTCGTGTAAGAGCTGGATTCAGTGACACAAACTTTTCTATTGGTAGTTAGGCCCTTGTTAATAAACAAGCTCAAATAGAGGGTCTTTTGTCTTCTGTAAGAAGAACAATAATCTAATACAATCATTCTTCATACCAAACACTTCCAATTCCAAGAATAGAATCCTCTTTCCTTCATACTCCCTAACTTGCCCTGTACACTCAAATTTCAACAATGGCATCTTAACATTGTAGAATGACCCTTTATGCCCTATACTCAACCAGAGGTCAGTAAGAGAAAACAGAAACCACATTTGAAATAAGATTCAATGAAAGACAGACAATCCACTAATAATTATTTTTCTTGATTTAAGTGTGGATTTTGTGCCTACATTTTTTATTCAATAGAAAGAAAATTTTTATTTTTTGGAACAGTGGTCTTTAGCTTCAACCTTTTAACCTCAATGTCAGCCAAGGCAAGATGACCTGTTAAAGTGTAATTAAAATCTGTCATTTAAAACTCGAATTATTGTGCATTCGTTGTTATGCACAAAGCAGTCAAATGGATTATCTCTGCTGTCACAGATATTGAAATCTAGTTTTATTGATATTATAAGCTTTTAGACATACTAATGAACCACTTCAGAGAAAATTTAAATGTCAACACATGAACGGAAAATGTCATTGTAATGTCCCCAAAACTTTTTCAGTCATGGATGGTGTGTAAATGTAATTCTTATAACCTGTGCAATATTTACCATTCATTATTTGTGCTTTATCAAAATAAGGATAAAAAAACAATTTGCATATGATAGATACCTTGTCAGTCATATCAGATGGAAACTACATGATTCACATTCAAATAACCAACAAATTAATTTATAATCAACACAAATCCTGAGTGTGGTTTGCATTTTATTAAAGACATGAAAGATATTTCATAAAGATAAACTATGACACCAGCAGTTAGTAACAATTATGTTATGAGACAATAATTTATGTGAACATACATATTATACACGTTTCACAAAGTCTGTATGTACCACCTGTTTGGAAACCGGCCATGTTCATGGTGATGCTAAGCTAGAAGGCAATCTTTCTTTTTTTTGGAAACTAGAGCAAAAAAATGACACATAAAACATGTAGCCTGATTTTGTGACTGAAGGACTTAGTTAGTGACATTTAAACCTATGATTATTTTTAATGACTTTCATTCTACCTTATATATATATATATATATAATACCAATAAATATAGCCTGGCCTAGCTCAAAGCAGCTCATAATATGTTTCACCTTTGTGCAAGAAAAATATTGTTATATGTTTACTTCACATACAGGGACAATACTGTTGCACATTTATTTTACATGCAATGCTACTACTGTCCCATATAATAGATAATTCTTACATTAATTTAATACCTGAAAATACTGAATACTGAAATAAAATGCAGTAATCTTATCTCCACAGTTAAATCTGTACTGTTATCAGTTGTATGATTATATATAATAAAAGTCAAAACGGTTATATATTTGAGGCCAAGTTAACTGCTTTAGTGAAATTATAATTCAAGTCCACCTTCTGAAAGTGCTCTAGTTATAGGGTTTCTATTCATTTCTATTCCTGACTTCTTGAACCAACGTGTTTTTCTAACATCATGAAAGTACCACCAAAGTACCACCACGTGAAAATGATCAACTCAGTTTAGGTAAATATAATCTTTTATTTCCTAACACAGACATTTTAGGCAATCCAATGCTTAAGTACCTACATAATCACTTAATCTTTATTAATGGACACCACATCCTGACAAAATCCATCAGTGGAGCTAAAAGAAATGATGTCATAGCTATAAATCGTTCAATTTTTTATAATAATTCACTTTGATACCAACAACCAGATAAGAATTCTGTGGAATGTTTCTCAGTACTTTAAAACACAATACCACATATTTTCAGCCTCAGACCACACATTAAACTAGTTATTTCTAGTTTAATATATAGACATGTGAACAGACACTTTCACTGATTACAACACACAAAACAGCACAGTAATTAAACAAATGGAAAACAAAATTCAAGATTTTAATGAATTAACCAAACACCTATGTATACTTAACCCCAACTTGCCTTCATTAACTACATAAACTTAATACCACTCACTAATTTTCTTGTACAAGATGGACTTCAACTTTTCTGGTATTTTTACCCTGGTCTCAAACTTCAAGTACTTTATTTACTGTAACAGTCTTCCACTCGTGCCTTCCTCTTCTAAATCATCTCCCATTCCTACTTCTAATTGTTATATTCAGTAAGTTATGTATATAGAACAACTTAATCCATTATAAAAAGATATATGTACAAGTCTTAATATGTGCTACCAAATCAAACCATTCAGAATAATGAATGTGTTAAAAAACATACGATAAAAGTAGCCATAACTGACATTTCTTCTTACAGCATGTTGTTTTTCAGACAAAATGGTCAGAGTGAAAGTTGTTGGATTTTGAAGTGTCCACTTCTCCTTCAAACCTATTAGCAATAGTGGGGCACCTTATGAGATAAACCTGTTGAATTTACTGGGGCACTTTATGAGAATTAAGATTTCTATAGCTTAAACGTGTGAGGATTGCTTTGTTGTCACCATGTGTTAAGCTTCATGTCACTGATATGAGAGAGGACTAAAGTTGTTACAACAGCTTGTTCACCATGTGTTACACTTGGTGTTACTGATAGAAGACAGGATTAAAGATGTCAAAACAGCTTGGTTACCATGTGTTACACTTGGTGTTACTGATAGAAGACAGGATTAAAGATGTCAAAACAGCTTGGTTACCATGTGTTACACTTGATGTTATTGAGCAAAAAGAGGACTAGATATGTTATGACAGCTTGGTTACTATGTGTTATACCTGGTTATTGGTTGAACAGAGGACTAAAGATATTAAAACAGCTCGGTTACCACGTGTTATACCTGGTTATTGATCAAAGAGAGGACTAAAGATATTAAAACAGCTCGGTTACCACGTGTTATACCTGGTTATTGATCAAAGAGAGGACTAAAGATATTAAAACAGTTTGGCTACAATATTTTATACCTGATTAATGGTTGAACAGAGGACTATATATGTTAAGACAGCAAAGTTACCATATGCTACACATGATGTTACTCATCAAAGAGAGGACTAAAGATGTTAAGAAAACTTGGCCACCAGGAGTTACACATTTCAGCTGGTGCCATATTTCTTCTTGCCTTTAGTTCTGAAATGAGATTTTTGTTTTTAAAGCTCTTAAAGAACAATTAAACCTGAAACATACCAGAAGTGGATTCAGTTGTATTGCCAGTTGTCTCCCCAGTAAAAATGAGCAAAACTTTCTCTATTAAAGCATCAAAAGTCTAACAGACTCTGATGAAAAATATAAATTGTTGTAATCAACTCATTTGTTGATATAAATAGAATTTCAACCACTAGTACATTTATTGTATCCCAGCAAGCCTGGAGAGCCCTGGTATTGAGTAAAAGACCTCATTGGTTATATAATATACAGTGTGGTTCACATATTATTATACATCCAGTTTACCTTCTTTACTTTTACTCAGGTGTGTTTTTTAATAATTATTAATTTGAAGGTAGTATTGTTTCCTAATAAAAGTCTGCAACAAAACATTAACGAAATAACTTGTGTCTCTGATGTACAACTAAGACAGGTGATTCAAAGTTGGTGTAAACTGGCAATATAAAAATAAGAAAAATAAGAAAAACTGGATGACCTTAGTACTAACATCACTACTTACCTTAGAGGATATCATGACCTGTTACATAGGGGTCAGTCCATGGCCATAGGTTGGCTAAGTATAGAAAAAAAAATTGAATAATCTGAAAACTCACAACGTGTTAACTGTGTTCTCAATCTGAAAACACATGGGAAGTGATTAAAACTAGGATTAAATGTATCTTTAAAGCTTTTAATAAAAACACGTGGATTAGAAAATAGACTTGAGAAATTAAGTAATGTACGAAGTCTATGAGTAACATACAGAGAATGTAGGATATCATCAGTTACTTTGTCATATTACATTAATATTAGGCTTATTATATTTTTTAACACTATGTTCTTCATTCAGTACCTGAGGGTTTGTTAATAAGAGTGTATAATAGTTTTTTTAACTAGGCTGTGTTCTTAGATCCATTACAAATGACATATTTCACCAAACTCTGAGTTAAATAGGATGTAACTATTGTCCAATGACATATGTGATTAAATGATCAATTCTAATCATGCTTTGCCAACTTATAAAAGGCATTCACACCCTAACAATAAGAGATGCAGCCAAGTGAAGGAGACAGGTTTAATATTCCCTGTCTCCTTCACCCAGCTAAACATATTAAAGTTTGTGATTTTAAATCAACAAGCCAGGAACAAGCTCAGCATGGTAACTGGCTGTTGTCAAGTGTTGCTCTTGAGCTAATTGCCTAGCAAGTTTATTTTTGACTTAAAATTGTAAATTATACCGAAACTGTTACTAGAGCATTTCATCTGGAATGGACTACATAAGTAATTCTCAGTTTTTCCTACAAATTGTAACAACCACTAAAGTCTTGAGGTAATGTTTGAGCTTAACTTGCTAAATTTGAGTCCCAGTAAATATTTTAAATACATTTGCAATAACATGAAGCTGTAGACAGAAGTACCGTATGTGAGGTGTGATGTTAATGTATTAAAGTCTGCCAGTATATTAATGTACTTATACTTTTAACAGAAAAAAAAACATACCATCTCCTCTGGTGGTTCTAATGCTTAGTTTCTCTATTCCAAACAAAACTGATTTATTGGTCCTAGACAATTCCCTCCTTTGGAATATTATCTCAAATTTATGTAATGTCATTTTCTGCAGATGATCCAACTAATGATGGCCAGTTAGAGCCAAATCTCCCTAGATATATCTATCATAATTACAAATAGCATACTCATTTACCTTTAACTTTCTCTGCATAACTTGCACAACTATACAATTTTCAGACAGATGTCTCTCTACTCCAGCGATACTTATTTCATACCTTATTCAACCATTAAGAGTTTTCTCCACTGGTCACATCACTTGGTGTTAGACAGGATATAACTCATCTGTTGTAATGTCAGTCTAATTGGACTGAAATGAAAATAAACTAGAAAAACAGATAGAAGTTGGAAAATACAATTAAAGTCTTAATGTTCTCAGAACATATTGCCATTGAATTAACTGTCAACAAAACAGGGAAGGAAGTTAGATAATTAGATGCAGGTATGCAAGTCAATTTGTTATCTTACCTTGGATATTCCATTCACAATTTTTATACACTAGAACAACACATACTGTTTGTTTGTTCAATTTTGTGCAATGTTACTCGAGGGATTTCTGCACTGACTGTCCCCAAGTTAAAAATGATAGACTAGAAGAAAGAAAGCTTGTTAAAAACATCCACCACCAACTGAGCAACCTAACCATCAAGCCAACAAGGATGTAATGCTGTGGTTTTCCTTTTGTTTCCTAATCACTTTTCTTCCCCGTCTGGAGTTTTTTTTTTTTACATATATAGATGATGAGTATTAGAGTAAGACACAAACCTGCGTATTGTAGATAAAAAAAAAATATAAAATAAATTCAATAGAATGGATGACACACTTGGCTAGAATTTTTATTGTTCATATTCATATAATAAGAAATATATCATAAGAAGCAGATTTTCTTTTTCATGGCAGATTATCTTAACTTTCAACATAACTACCAAGTGATGGTCAAAGTTAACTACTTGAAACCAATATTTGTTCTTATTTTTCCAAGTGGCTTCCAGGTTTGCCTACTTGAAACAGATACTGTGCTCATTTTTCCACATGGCAACCAGGTACTGATGAAAGTGATATGGTGCAAGATTCTTAATTTGATATGAGTAACTTGTTTCATAAATGTAAGAAGACAATCAAAACAAAAATGTGTACTGTTATTTCTTAACAATTCCATTCTTCTGTAGCAGCAGTCAAATGTTTTTCACCACAAGAAAACCAATGAACACATCTTTAATCCTGTATTAATATTACTTAAGTAGTCCATAAACTGAAACTGTATTATGTACTAAATATTAAAACATAGTAAGTAAAATCAGCGTAAGATCCAAAATGTTTATTAAAACAATGAAGCAATGACACTGCAAAATATTTCACAGTTATAGATACATATAATAAAAAGGTTGAATTAAAGCATACACTGTGTTGAATGTAGTGTAGCACAAATTTTAAATACCTGTAAAATCACACAGAAGTTAAGACTAGCACAGAACATAAATCATATTCTCTGAAAATTAAAAACCAACAATTAGACGTACATCTGCTCAAGGAAACAATTTACATGCAACAATACGAATATAACCAAACACATGGAATTCTACGTGACACTATAGTTATCAGATTAATGATTATTTATCATTCAATTAATACTTGTATTAACACTTAATGTGATAGAAACATCTCATCCTGAAGCAAGAAAAAGCTGTTATGAATAAATTACTTTGTGTGAAACTCCCCTTGGAGTTTTAATTCAGAGAAAATGGATGTTCCATGTAAATACAACCTGTTAGAGTAGACAATAAACTGTCTTGTAATTTAAAGATTTATCTACACTGCATTCTAAATGAGTTGGTAAAAAGAATTCTCTTTAGACAAATTTAACAAAAATAACCAAAGTTTGTCATACACACACAATATGAAATAGCTCCCTGAACAACTTGGACATCTGTATTTTTTGTTTGTTTCCTCAGCAATCAGACAAATAGTATACAAAAACTACAAAAGAAAAACACCATTAACTAGTAACCACTTATTTGTTACAACACCTTTTTCTGGACAACTAAGTTTATGTCATGTGTACAAAAATTACTTTTTCAGTGTATAAATTTGTTTAATATTCAGAGGTACAAAACCATGAAAAGAAATTCTTACTGGATATAAACTTTTATTTGTACTAGTTGATTAAAGACTGAAAGCTAACAAACAGCATTTTTGGAGTAGACTGTAAGCCAATCAGTAAGGATTACAACTTTGAGACTAACAGAATCAATAACATCTGATTCAAAATTTACCAATATAAAACTTATTATTTGACAAAAGTTAAAACAACTGTGCTGTTTTCTACACTGACATAAAATTTTAAGTGTAAAAGAAATTCTAAGAATAATTGTCCAACACTGATATACATGCATACACACACACAAATTTGAACCATAAAATTGTTTGAGTTAAAACTTCCATTTTTTTCCCTTTTTCTCACAAATTTCTTTATTATGTAAATATACTTGGTTTAAAGTTAAGCTAGGTGCAAAACATAAGTGTGTGTGTATAACTGGCTGAAAAAAAGAGGTACCATTAATAACATTATATTTTTTAATTAATGACAAAGGAAATATTGAAAATAAATCACAAGATCTATTAAAAGAAAGAGATCTTTCTTAAATGAATAACAGTTGATAAATAAGAAAAGTTCAAAATAGTAGATTATTCTTTGATAGATTATATATTCAGCAGTTTTAGCTGCAAGTTAATAATAATTATATTATGCTAAATGTTCTAAACTTACAGTTAAAAGAAAGACTAAAAGGGTCTTACTGGTGGGAAGAGGTAACACATAATTAAAACAAGTTTATCTGGTCTAAGGCAAACAAATAAACCTCAGTCATAAGAACTGTTTGTGGCATTTTAATTACATGCCAAAAAAAGATATTACTTTTTAAAAAGGCCTGGTATGGTCTCAATTTAAAAAGTTAAAACTATTATATTTTGGTTCTTTTATTTGTTGTCGTTTTTCAGCATTTTATTTTCAAATGTCAATTATTTTAGCTAAATAGTTTCTCAGTTTGTTTGTCCCAGACAAAGCAGCACTCTTGTTTTAATCATGAATTATTGTCATCATTTTATTTTTATTCTATTTTTTTACTTTTAGCACATATTTCTGGATTAATTCAAAAGAAGCAAAGAAGTTTATGAAACACATAAATAAAACCCAACATTTAGGAACATCTTGTGTTTCCGATACAAAATGAGAAAAAAAAAAATTGGATTTTTGAAATTGTTAACTGCATAAAAAAACTCACATGAGCATTAACTCTCAATGAGCAGTTTTTTTGGTTTTGTTTTTCTAATTTTCAGAGCATTTTAGGTTAATAGAGCATATGGTTTCATGTGAAAAAAATATACAGATGATTACAAATTTAACATGTAGTTTCTTTTCAATAACATACTGCAAAATCAAATACTGAAATATTCAAATACAATAAAAACAAATGTTTACATGGTTATATCTACTAAAGTAAAATTACAAAAACTCAGAATGCTACCTATAAAACTAAGAGAAAAAACATTATAGTAAATGGCCCTTTACTCAACGAGATTGTTTCTCTGAAATGTTTGTAGTATACATACAGTAAAGTACATGTCAATTAACCAAGGTATTAAAAAGAAATATAAATTGATAGAATACATATATATCTTTATTTTTTGGTAAAATATTCTAAATAAGAAAGAAACATTTTGAGATATAAATAGAAATAATCTCCATATATTCCTTAAAAATATTTTGAAAATTTGAGTGAATCCAGTAACACTTTTGAGTAAAAATGTAAGATACAATTAATACTATTAAAAATCAGGATTTCCATACAACAAAAAAGTCCTTTTCCTTAAAACTTACTTCTGGGTGACCTAGTTATAGATAAGCCAGGTTAAGTCTAATAAGGCCTGCTGTGGTGAAGGTTTATGGATATTTTAACACTGACTTATCACCCCATATTCTGTGGCTTTTCATCAAAAAAAACTATTTAGTAGTTGAAATTCTATTCTCACAATGCTGTGTATGTTTCAAAACAAGTAACTGTAAGAATAATAAAACTGTAAAAATAACAAAAAAAACAACATTACTGTGGACTGGCCTTAAACTAATAAAGATGACATGCACTACAATATAAAACAAGATATTCCATCTTCTAGCTGCTAGGATATGACAGAGGCACTGCGTTAAATATGGCAGCATTTTGAAGTAAACAGTTTTGTACCATTCTGTGGCAATCAAAGTGGTGAAAACTTTTGTTACTTATTTTTCCTGGTTTTATTGACCAGTATGACAAACCAAATTAACACTTGACAGAACATCAACATCAGACTAATAAAACCTTTGCTAGTGCACGAGGTTTGATCGACGTGTGTGGATCATTTTGCACCCGGTATCTTTGACAATACCTGAAAAAAAAGAAAAAAAACTCATCAAGAAAATGCAGAATTTTATTTGGAACATTTTTTCATAACTTAGTTCTTTCCTCTCTTAATGAGGTTACTGTACCAGTATGATACTGTAACTTTGCTGTCTTAATGCAGTTATTAATGAAATATTATCAACACCTATCATAAACCAACAAAACAACTGTTTCTTGATGGCTAATATTGTTTAGTTGTTTTGAATTTCACACAAAGCTACTTGAGGGCTATCTGTGCTACCCATCCTAATTTAGCAGTGTAAGACTAAAAGGAAGGCAGCTAGTACTCACCACCCACTGGCAACTCTTGCACTACTCTTTTACCAATGAATAGTGGGATTGACTGTCACATTATAACGCCCCACTGCTGAAAGTGCGAACATGTTTGATGCCACAGGAATTTGAACCTGCGATCCTCAGATTACGAGTCGAACGCCTTAACACGCTTGGCCATGCTGAGCCTCAAGGCTAAGAATATTAAACAAAGCTACCATTTCTTCAGGGCTAAGAATATTAAACAAAGCTACCGTTTCTTCAGGGCTAAGATTAGTAAACAAAACTACCGTTTCTTCAGGGTTAAGGTTAGTAAGCAAAGCTACTGTTTCTTCAGGGCTAAAAATAGTAAACAAAACTCTATATGCTCTCTAGTACAACTTGAGGCATATTATTTTCTCTGAACTTTAACACATATTCCAGTAATCAAAATTACAGAGCAGTTAATGTATATACTTGGTATTTCATGAAATACTTAGATGTCATGTACAAGAGTTTATAACTTTTGTGACTATACCAGTTTAGTACATGAAGGTCATTTCATGATATATTGAAGTAATGTTTGTATGAATCAAATTACTAACCAATCATTAATGAACAAAGTATCATAAAAGGCATAAAAGTAATTTGTTAATTTTCTTGGGCAAAAAAAGTGGACAGCAAAATTACACAAGTATTGACTGTTCTCTTGTGGGCCTAATATTCCTGAGCCCCAGAGTTTGACTTTCCCTTCTATAATATAACTTATGAGACAGTAAATAGTTTTGGAATCTGTGACATTTAATAATGTTTAGGGGAAGAAAAAAGTTTTTACTCTTTTAAAAGAAGGTCAAAACGTTGTTCTGTACTTTATTTTAATAAAAGTTTTAATACCCATACCAGCCATCATGAGATACATCTTTAAAAACAGTTTCAAAATCTTGTTACATACATGGCAGCTTTTACCAGTTCATGTGTATTTCTGTCCATTTTAAGTTCCACCTAAATGATTTCACATAAAAATAAAGTTGAATGAAAGAAAAATAGTTATTTCTAAAAAAAAATGAGAAAAATAGTACTGAACACCCCTACTAAATGTTTTTATAGTTTTTATAGTGAGGATGGTTAATTGCCATCCTTGTTTTAATTTTCAAATCACAGTTGCCATTAAAACAATTGAAAACCAACAGACAAACAGATTATTTAGTGAATTATCTATAAACATCTTGTACAGATCTCATTTTTTTTATGTACAACACTAACACAGCTCCCAAGAGCTAGAGTGATGTATGAATAAATGTTGAAGTTGGAAAAAAACGTCCAGACATGGACCTGAACTGTACAGGTCACAGGTGATAAACTGACATGAAATAATTGTTAGTTGATATTATTCTTATTGGTCTATAGTTTTTTACCAAAGTAGTGGTACTGTATGAACAGCTGTTATTTATTTCATTGAATAATGAAACCTTCAGCAAAAGACACAATTTAGAAAACATAATTGTGTAGAGAGGGATAAACAAAAATTATATGTTGTACATTATTAACTAGTGTTTTAGTCATAAGTTTTTAATTTTCTTTATAAATAACTGTGGAAAAATAAAGCAAGGTTTAGATTTGACCATGATAATAGAAATGGAACTTTTAAAGTTAAAACTGAAAAACAACTGCCAAGATAAAACCAATGAAAAACCCTCTTCATTAGACATTAGTTTTACCTAGATAAAAACTTAAATATTCTCTCTATGAGGAAAGTAAACAATAATATGTGGTATCAAAACTGTTTTAAAAAAATGTAAACCTGAGTCACAGCCAGACTTAGTGAAGTGTATAACACACTAAATGCAAGTCACAGCAAGGCTGAGTGAAATGTACAATACAGTAAATGTGAGTGACGTTTTTACAAACACCAAGTTGAGTTATTAAACAGTTGTTAAATAGAGCTAAATAACCAAAATATATTGTTACAAACACACACACACACACACACACACACCATAGTGAGTTATTAAACAGTTATGTAGAGATAAATAAACTAAATATATTGTGTCACATACACACAGTGGGTACTTATTATACAGTTTTACTGGACAGCTAAATAAACTAAATATTCTGTGCCACACAGTTATTTTGTTTTTATTTTTTAAAATACTTCACCTTGCCTAACGAAACATGTCCTGACAAATTTGAGATAGTGTTTAAACACAGGTACTATTACAGTTACATAACTATTAGTGCTCCTGTAACATAACTATCAAAATTATCTGACAAATGTATTATAAAAAAATACCATAGTTCCTAAAACTAGATATTTACAACACTTTTAAAAGTTATAGATATACACACACACTAATGTGACAGTGTTCTCACTTACCTTAGATAAATCCACTCCTGTAAGAGCATGGACAGCTGGAGGAACCTGGCTGACCAATCTGTTTACTTCGGACACTGCTCCATCATTCCCACTGACCAGAACAATCTCATCAGTTTTACTGAGTGGAGCTGAAATTTCTGCTGCAACCTGAAGATAAAATTTACAGATAAGTAAACAGATCTATGTAGATTGAGTGCCACCATTTTTTGATAGACTGTTTAGGTAGAGTATTCATGATGAAATGTAGCTGAATGGACAGCAACTGCCTGTTGTTGAAATAAGTACAGGGGTTGACTTTTCTGATTGGTTGAGAAACTTCTTGTGAGTTCAACCAATGGCAGCCTCCAATCTGGAATCTATATTTAGTGTCATGTTAAACCAATAGATAGCATCATATACAATCCTTGCTAAGAGGCACATTAAACAAACAAGAATATAATGATACAGAAAATTGGTTAGTGACTATTGAAATATAAACTGAATGTATATTTCACTCTTTCTTAGTTTTTAGATTTTCTCTCTTTTCTTTGTGCAAGCCACACTCTAACTTTGAAACAAGAAGTTTATTCAGTAAAGGGTACTTTAGTGGAATATTTTATACTGCAAAACACATAAAATGAGAGTAAGTAAGGTTCAGATTTGTTACAATGTAGTGTTAGTTTCAGACAGCTATTTTCTCATAACTCCTATTGGTAAGTCAAATAAAACCACAAGAACATTCAAGTGAATTTTCCTTTTATGCAAGATGTGTGAATCAATGTAAACACTTCTGTGAGAGATTGGTTTTGCACTACAATCAGTTACCAAGTTAAAATATTTGAAAATAGTTTTTGACAAAAGTTTATGGAAATAATGCAGAATTATACAGAAATTTATCAGAACTCAAATAACTACATAAAGTCTACAACATTTTTCAAACTCTAATATTGAATTTAACTTAATGCAGAAAAAAATGAAAATGAAATAGAGAGACAGAGGTAGTGATACTTTAAAGTAATCAATTTGTTTGACATAAATATCCACTAAACTTTGAATATTTACATGAAAAACAGTAGTTTTAAAAGCAAGATAAAAGAAACATTTTTCTTCAAATCATGGAATTTAATTTTAGCATCTAAATTATAGAGTACACTCAAATAAATACAAGTTCATTAAATTGTCTGTTATTTCTAACTGAATAAAACTTATCATTGCTAAGAAACATTTAGATATAATAAGGCCAAATTATCCAAAATTCATTATGGCGAGAAACTCGCTTGCAGTAAAAATGTATCTCAGGACAGCCGATACGAGTATTAAAATAAAGCAGAAAGCAACGTTTCGACAATCTTAGGTCATCTTCAGATCGAAACGTTATTCTCTGCTTTATTAGTAAAAGTGTTAATACCCTTCCAGCCATCCCGAGATGCAAATAATTCAAAAGTTAAGAAAACATACCTTTGGTAGAGCTTCCAGTACAATACTCATAACAGCAGCATCACCATACTGCTTATAAGCTGCTGCCTTCATCCTCATTCTTTCTGCTTCTGCTTTACCAACTGCTTCTATTGCATAACCCTCAGAAGCACCAATCATCTTGATCCTTTCTGCCTCTGCTCGAGCAACCTCCACTGTTTGAGTCCTGACCATAAATATTTTTTTCACTGTTATTCAAAAAGATTTCAGTTATGTTTTGGATTTTTCTTCCAAATAAGTGTCTATTCCAAAATCAACAGTTTATAACTGACTGTATACCAATGTAGATATCTATCGATTTGTGTCTGAAATAAGAAAATATAATGTGGTGCCACCTATTTAATGGTACCTCAAGTAAAAGTTCATAAAGTCTTTTCAAGTTTAGTATATTAGCAATTCAGACTATTAGCAGAATAAGTACAGCATGTGCAACAGCCATTTCTTTATCACAGAACACAACTTTAAATAAAAGAACTCTGCTCACAGCAAGAACACAACTTTTACCAAGACGGTATGTGAGGGTTTGATCATGTCTTTATTGATGTCATTTTTAAACATACTACTAAGAAACCAGAGTTCTTTAAAAAAACAACTATTTTTTTAATAAAGAGTACCACTCTTAATGTAATGTATAAAAACATTATAGTTTATATCAGCAAATTCCAAACAGTTTTTCCATGCAAAACTTTTCAGAAAAATCCTATTTTTTAAACACAATTTTTTAAGCACAAATAGTGATCTATAAGGTGGCATTTCTGCTAGTTCTTTATAAAGTAACATTTACTGCAAGAAAAGCTGTAAATATGGCATAAAATAAAAAAAAACATTTAAAAGTCCATTCTACCTTTTCATTTCTATACTACCTAGGTTTTTGTTTGCTTGAAAGTCAATTTGTTGAAAATATTATGTCTAATATCTAAATCATCAATTTACATCAAAAATTACTGATAACATGACTGGAAAATTCACTAAATTATTAAAAAATGCTTATGGAAAGCTACAGAAAGACTATCTGCACCACCTGTCTGTACTTTTGAGCTTGCAGACTAAATTGAGGGACCAATTTTTGCAGCAATTGGACACAAACCATGGGCCCATGGATTCAAGTCCAACACACTAACCACTATGCTACATCTGTCCATCTAAGAAAAGAGGTGTGTTTTCAATAACAAATGATATTAATATTTGGCACACTTGAGATTTAACTTTCAAGAATTTCACTTTTCATTTGATGTGACACTTGAAATTTAATCAAGGTTTCAAAAGCAAAAGTATTTCATGTATTACACTTGTCTCATGTGGTCATTCTATATCTATTATAACTTTTAGATTGTGGTATAATTAATCATACTAAAAATAAACAAAATATTTCTTTACAGTAGAACATTAACCAGTACACCCCATACACTATGTTACTGTTGAACGTACCGTTTACCCTGAGCCAACATCTCTACTTTGTAAGCCTCTGCCTCTGCAGGTAACCGTACAGTAGCCGTTAGTTCTTTCTCTTTCCTCTGAATCTCCTTTTCTTCCACAGAGATCTGCTTCCTTCGTTCAACAATATCAATCTCAATTTCCTCATTTCTTATCTTTTGCTTCATTTTAGCTGCTTGTAGTTCATATGCCAGCTGAGCCTCTGCTTTCTAAATAACAATAAAAACCACTTGATATTATTAACATAAAATGGAGAAGAAAAAATAGAGCAATGCAAACTAATAAAATAAACATGTCTATCTTTTATTATTCCTGGTTCCTCAACAATGTATTTATTTTAAATTGGTTAATTTAAAAGTCCAATTGATGTTATTAACCAAACAACTCATGTATAATGCCACCATGATACGTGTATTTCAGATTACATAATTTAACAAGTACTTCGAGTCAACAACAGTCCTCATTAAAGACATTACTTTCTCACATTCTCTAACAGTTTTTTCTGAAGATTAAAAAAAAATCAACAAAAAGGCTAATAAGTCAGTGAAAGGCTTAATCTATGTCCATTCTTACTTTATAAATCAAAAGCATACAATCAGTAAATGTTTTTTCAACCTGGTTATAAGTAGAGATGTCACCAAGACTGAATGGACAGGACCAAGAATCAGTCTGTTGAAATCAAAGCCAATATTTATATGATCAACCTTATAACACTTCTGAAGAAACACAAGAACCACAATAACTGTTCTGTTGATTATAAGGTTGTGCACATAAAAATTATATTGATCTCAATGTTTCTCTAGTCTCTTGAGTAAACGATTATAAGGTTTTCACTTTATGTGCCACTTTAGCTGTTCCATACACAGTAAAAAAGTGTTCTTTTGGATTTCCATGTTGTGTAGATAAAATCATGTGGTTTTATAATTCTACTGATATAATAATTACAAATGATTATTAGAGATTTAGAAAAAATGGCTACAAATAAGTTATTTAAAAAAGAAATGGATTAGATCAACAAAAGGGTAAAAAATAACTAAGAGAAGTAAACAATAATGGTATAGCACATTAGAAAAGGCAGAAAAAATTTCAAAATAGTTACAAAAAATAATGATGAAAAGCAGGGAATTTTGATATTGAGACAAATGGAAACAAATATTGAAAACTGATAAGAAAGAAAAAGTAGGGAAGTGAGAGACATCTGCACGACATGGACGAAAAGACGTTTTGATAGAACAAAGAAAAATAACTGGTCAAAGATAGGAAACAAAATGAAATGATGGCTTAAAGAAAACAGAATAAGGATGTAAGGAATAAGAGAGACTAATATAGGAATGGAGAAGGAGAAAAAGAGAAATTTTGCAGAAAGATGAAGAAACTAGTGGTAAAGAAGACGAAAGAGAAGAAACATTACAACTGCATGACTTAACATAATGTTCAAATTTATATTAAACAAATGTTTCAATAATTTACTTGTTTATTTAACTGGCAGTTTTATTAATCTGTTTGATAAAATATAGCAGCTCTATTCTACAATGTAAAAAGTAGAATAAATGTGAACTTTTTTCACAATTTCACAAGTAAATACCAACATGATTACATTACTACCAATTCACAGAGCCTCACAGTTTGACATGTTTATGAAATATTTTTGGCACCTTTGTGTTCACTTCTCCATCAAAATTGTTCTTCTGCAGTTGATAAAGACGGTGAGAATCTTCTATCTTCGTGTTGGCCCCGTATTTAACATCCATTGCAGACTTCTCACATTCAGCTTCCTGTGCAGAGACACATACATCATTAAAGTATGTCTGTGATCATTTCAAGATTTAAATTACTTATGTCACACATCCACATTTTTATGAATATTTTGGGTAATCAGTAATTATGCTGCAGAGAAAGTTTGGTTCTGTAAGTATACAAAAAGATGAAAGTACCTCAGGCTGCTAGAGGTTTCCTCTAATCAAGTTAAAAACATTTTAACATGTACTCTACAGAACTATGCTCTGTTAGTTAATATCTTTTAACTGCTAAACATCTTAGAAACACAGTTACTTGTATTCCTGCATCTCTCTCTGCTTGAGCAACTCCAATATCTGCATCTCTTTTCACTGCTGCAGTTCGTGACTTCCCAAGAGACTCAAGATACTCAACTCGATCAAAAACATCCTTGATGGTAAAACTGAGAATTTCAATGCCCATTCTTCCAATATCTGGAGCTGCAACCTCTCTCACAAGAGAAGCAAACTGATCTCGATCCCGGTACACTTCTTCCACTGATAAAGTACCTGGAAAATAGAATCTTCATTTTAAATTCTCATATGCTGAAAACTAAATCATTCTCAGAAATATCTCCACGTAGAATCTTCATTAGAACAGATCATATGCAATAATGTTTTTATTTCTTGAATGTACCTAATTTTATAATAATTATGTCAGTCACTGGAACAATTACAATAAAATATTAGTTTGTTTTGTAATTTTTACACAAAAAATACTCAAGAACTACCTGTATGTAGTTGTCCTTAGCTTTGAACTTGATAGACTAGAAAAAAAGATAGTTTGCCAACAGCAGCCACCATCACTATTCCTGACCAACTAAACAGTGGGATTTGACCATCATCCTCACAGTGCATCCACCATCATCACATCTTGGGCAACTCTTGACTGACTAAACAGTAAGATTTGACCATCATCCTCACAGTGGACACAATAACATCACATCTTAGGCTGCTCTTGACTGACTATACAGTGGAATTTGACCATCATTCTCACATTGCACCCAGAATTAGGAAAATTATTTTATAGCCACAGGATGCAAAGTATGAGCCCTAAGATTCACACTCTAACCATGTCCAGCTTCTTTCCATCAGGACAGTAACACAAATAAAATGGTTCCTTTGTCATTTATTTCACCTGCACTCACATACTGATGGAGCTATATCACAAATATAACATTATTGTAATTATCAAGAACTACTGTTTAAAAATATACGAACCAGATGAGAACATAATTATACATTATAGAAACTGGTCAAGATTAGTAACCCAATTTAACAGAAAATTAATCCTGGTTATTAATTCATGAAGTTAAGAGAACACATAGGTTTCAAAAATCAAAAAGCAACTTTTAAAGATAGAGCCAAACTGGAAATGACACTTTTTTTTTTAATGAATGATTACCAAAATCCCAGTAATAATTTTATAAGGCTTGTCTACCTCAAGAGCTTTGAGGTTCTTTCTGTATCCAAATCACACTATGCCAGCAAAGAAAAGTTTGTTAACCAAACAAAAGTAACACGTAGATTAACATAATTATAAACATTACAGTTAATAATATTAAAATAACACAGTAAAACAGCTGTTTGTTAACAACTGAGTAATACTTAAAAACCAAATGTAAACATAAACACTGTTAATTAAATTTTATTTATATATTTTATAAAACCACATTATGGCCAAATATTTTAATGCTACCTTATGATTCATAAGTACAATGAAGTATGTATATATTGATGGTTCTTAACCTTGTTGGAGGTACTGAACCCTGAAAGCTTTATACTTGCATTCACTGAACCCTTTGTAATTGGAAAAGTAAAATATGATGTTTTTGAAGATCAAAACATATGTAGATATTTTATTAGTGCACAAAATGAACCATGCATCAGTTGCATACAATATCACTGTGTTCAAAGAAAAAACCAACAAAACATGTATTTCACACAAAAACAATTCAATGAATATTTACTGCAATTCAGTGTGACTTTTGCTGTTGCCTTTCAAAAACAAGTTCAGGCCATTCCTTTTCTTCGTTTTTGTGTCTACCATCATCGAAAAGGATTCCTCCCAAAGATACTTTGTAACAAGTGGTATGAGTATCTCAAGGGCTTTTTTAGCAATAAGAGGGTAAGCTACGATTTGGTGACACCAAAATGTTGAGAGCATTGTTGTTCTGAAAAGTTACTGTTGAACCTGGCTCTGCTGAAGTTCAATGATTTCATCGATGTATTCAGGAATGTATTAACGCATAGGCACACGAGGCACGTGCCTGGGGCGGCAGATTTTAGGGGGCAGCAAATTTTGACCAAAAAAAAAAGAAAAAGAATGGACACCATTTTAAAATGTAGTCCCTGGTTATTAATTCCCCCTGCCATTTATGCTGCCCCAATAACCTCTTGAATCTGGACCCCCCCACACACACACTCACTATTCCACCACACAGTCGGGTCGGTCTCTTCAAGTTTAAAAGATTTCTAACCTTCCCTCCCTGAGTCCCACCGAATACGCCTCGCCCCCCACATCATCAACTCATCCGCCCTCACCTCAGTTATTTATTTGTGTTTTTCAAAACCCCCAACATGTTTTTACTCATGTTGACACATCAAACAACGAATTACCTGCTACTCAGTGTGCTACGCCTACACAAAAAATATTTTATCATGGCCTAATAACGTATTTTGTTTTGTGAAATTGAGTATACGAAAATTCGGATTTTCGGTTGCTTCAGGCTATTATCTGGAAAAATATATTTTGAAATATTCTTCCTCATAATTCACAGTTTAGCTTAATTGATTATTTTTAATTGATTGATTGAATATGCACTTGTCTAGATTCCAATGTAGTCCTTACAGAATAGTTCCTTCAAATTCCCTAGCAATTATAGGCATTTGTTAGAATAAAGAAGGGGTAGTGGCAGACTCCAGAATACCAGAACAGAAAGGCGCACAGTCACTGGAGCAGGTGAGCGTCGGCGGAATCGGCTGCGGATGTCACGCATAATCGTTTTTGCAGGCCGCTGACCGCGCTCTATCAATGAAGTTGACTCCCAGGGGACGCGGTTGTACCGCACAGGGTTTGGATAGTTTTGGGCGATACAGGTATTTCTTACTGGTAGTATAGAATTTGAAATAGTAAAGTGTGTTAGAATTTATAATTTGATTGTCAATAGCCCAGCACCCGTTAACATGGATACATCGGCAGTAATATAAATCAATAGTGCAGAAGCTTCCCTTTTTCGTGTATATTTTGTTATGGACTTATGATTGCAAGTCGATAATTGTTTTACCAACTGCCATAAAACTCATTATCTGCCGGACGAATATATGGTTCACCAACATATTTACAAAATAATCGACAATATAGATAATAACGTGGTAAGCGATATTGCTTTTACTTATTCCTCCGTCACCCAATATCTTACTGTAAGTTATATCGTGTTGTCAGTGTCCAAACCTCCACAAGAAGCACAATTCTTGTGAGGGCGAGGGTCACTGGGGGTCAAACGGCTCACGGATCTCAGTGAGGTTCACGCGGCTGCCATAAATAGCTCGATCCCACGAAAATGACTCAGTTCCTGATGATCTGAGATGTGAAAGTAACAAATTCACTGTCAATACTCAATATACGATCAGTGGATTCTAGTGATACCGTCATGAGTAACATACGCTGAAAATTGAGTGGAGCAGCTTATAGGAAGATAGCAAAGTTAAAAAATGAAAACACACGTGATGTTTTGGATAAGACACCGACGATGGAGGCCTTTTTTGCTAAACAAAGGCAAGAACAGCCTACTAGCGATGATGTTCAAACCAACAGCGATGGAGGGAATACACATGACGGGCCTAGCAGTAGCAGTTTGAACAATCTGAACGACCCGAACATATCGAACTGCAGCTTGAACAAGTGACGTCATCAGCAGCAGGCCTAGTAAGATCTGCCGGTTGCGTGCCTGAAACGTCAATGGTTCCAGCAAGTTTTTCAGACAAAGTAAGTTCAGATCCAGCAGAGTGGATAATAGATGATTACACAAAAGATTATATTGCCACACATGCCATCCTTCAAAACGATGACTCGGATTTCAAGAACTCTGTGAAAAAGGACGGGGAGAAAATCAGATCTGTAACCAAAGGCATGTTTGAAAGAAAACTGCAAAATGGCGAAAAAAGTAAGCGGATATAGTTGGTTTATTCAGAGAGCAAAGGTAGACTGTTTTGTGCTCCTTGTCGTTTATTTGATTTTGGAAAAAAATTCAAACTGGCTGACGAAGGCTTTGATGACTGAATGAGCATGAAAACTCTCCTGAGCATCGGTCTTCAGTTTTATCTCTAGTAGCAAGGGGCAACATGTTGGGACGTGTAGATCTCCAGATGGCCATACAGCTGCACGACGAAATCAAATACTGGAGAAATGTACTCACTCGTGTGGTAGCTGTAGCGAAAAGATTGGCTTCACGTGGTCGGGATAAGTTTGGCTCAGTACACAACGGCAACTTTATGATGTCGTTAGAACTAGTTGCGGAGTTTGACCCCTTCCTCGCTGATCACATTCACCGATATGGCAATGCTGGTAAGGGATCCACGTCTTACCTGTCTTTCAGTTCTTGCGACGAATTCATCCAGCTTATGGCAGACCTTGTTCTAAAGAACATTTTAAAGGACGTCAAAACTGCAAAATATTTCTCAATCAGCGTGCACTCGACGCCAGATATATCCCATGTTGACCAGTTGGCATTCATCATCAGGTACGTGAACAGTGATGGTTCACCTACGGAACGTTTCCTGACTTTTATACCCAATCTGGGCCACAAAGCTGAACAGCTGGCAGAAGTTGTACTTAGCCTGCTTCAGTCATATGAGCTTGATATTTCTGAATGTCGTGGACAGTCTTACGACAACGCCAGCAACATGTCTGGTCAGTACAGTGGTCTCCAGGCTCGTATCATGGAGATAAATCCTTTAGCTGTGTATATCCCATGTTCAGCACATTCATTAAATCTTGTAGGAACGTGTGCTGCTGAATGTTGCAAAGAAGCATGTTCATTCTTCA
The DNA here is from genome assembly GCA_011833715.1 of Carcinoscorpius rotundicauda. NCBI lineage: Eukaryota > Metazoa > Arthropoda > Merostomata > Xiphosura > Limulidae > Carcinoscorpius > Carcinoscorpius rotundicauda. The sequence goes on from CM022403.1 coordinate 22,809,425, forward strand.
AACTCTTACAAAGTCTCTATGTTTTCTTCAATGCTTCAACCCATTGTTGGAAAATTCTACAAAAACACCTGTCCGCAAATAAAGAAAGTCTCTCTTTGAAGAAACTCAGTCACACTTGGTGGTCCGCTCGTGAAGATGCTCGTCAAAGCCTCAACAGAAACTGGCAACAAGTGTTTGATGCCCTCACCACCATGGAGGGAAATGCTATGGAAAAACCAGCTGCTAGGAATGAGGCCGCTGGACTTCTTTCCAAATTAGGAATGCTAGAAACAGCTATTTTGTCCACAGTTTGGGGAACAATACTGGAAAGATTCAATGCTGCCAGTAAAAAGTTGCAAAGTGCTGATATGGACATCGGACTTGTAGTCGAGCTTTATGCTTCCTTGCTGCAGTTTGTGAAAGATTCAAGAGAACTGTTCGATCATTTTGAAGACAAGGTGATGTTGAAGTCCAGCTTTAAGCGAAAAAGGAAGCAAAATTTTTCAGATGGTGACACCCAGGCAGTGGAAGAAAGCAGAGAGGCATTTAGAGTAAATGTTTTCAATGTGATCATTGACAGACTTTGCTCAGAACTACAGCGAAAACAAACCGCTTATGTAGAAATCCACGCAAGGTTTGGATATTTGTTCAAGATAACAAATCTTGAACCCACTGATGTCATCAGTCAAGCTGGAACACTGTTGAAACTCTACCCCAATGATTTGGAAGTGAGCTTCGTAGATGAATGTCTATATTTCTGTGCACATCTTGTGAGTATGAAAGTGCAAAATGATGACTCTTCTGCGTTAGCAGTATACAGAAATCTGCGAGCTAAAGGACTTCAAACTGTATATCCAAACCTGGATATTGCTATGTGCATGTTTCTGTGCATTCCAGCAACTAATTGTACATCAGAGAGATTTTTCTCAGCTCTCAAATGTGTGAAAAATTACTTGAGATCAAGAATGGCAGAAGATAAACTAGATGCCCTGTCACTCCTCGCCATTGAAAGTGATATTGTTTGTAGAATAAACTATGACGATGCAATAAACATGTTTTCGGAACAGAAGGCCAGGAGAAAGCCTGTATATTCAGCCGCAGAATAATATTTAGTGATAATTGATTTTGATGTTTCATTTTTTATTGTGTTGGAAAATATACGTTGTGTTGATTTTGAATGATAACAACTGTGTTTGTCTGTTGTTGTGATGGTGATGCTTGGTGCAAGTTGTGGCACGAAGGGGGGGGGGCAGCAAAAGTATCAACCTAACCTTGTGCCTAGGGGTGTCGAAATCCTAAACACGTCTCTGGATGTATTCATCATTGACATCTGCTGCTGCAACACTAAACGTGAACAGCTGTCTCGCCCATGCTGGATATAATTCTCTGGCAGATAAGTATCCGTCGAAAGACTTTGCAAGCTCATCTAAGTGCATGGTAACTGCTTGCTTCAGTTCTCTGGGTACAGAAATGTCTCATATTTCAAACACATCTTCAATCTTACTTACACAGTCGTCCAGCAGGGGAAAGTTTGCTGTTCATCGTTTCCATAACGGTAGCTTTTCTTGAAAAGCCTTCAGGTTTTCTTTCACTTCAATGATGTTGACTCCACTGCCCTGCATCTGTTGACTGAGAGTATTGAAGATATCGGCCATGTACATCAAAATGAGAATGAACTCAGATTTTTCGAAGCAATCTGCATAACAATGTTGGTGCTCTAGCAAAAACAGGGCAAATTCCACATGTATGGTGAAAACATAATTCAGCACCTTTCCTCAAATTCATAGTCTATTTCATTACACATCTCTTTGAAGATACGGTGCTTCAGGGCACTATTTCGCACAAAGTTCACACATTCCACTACAAATTTTAACACTTCTTCCAGTTTTGAAGGCAAGGTTTTTGTTGCCAATGCATGCCTGTGCAGAACACAGTGCGTTACAATGATGTGTAATGCATCAGCTTTCACCAGTGCAACAAAACCAGAGTTTTGTCCCAGCATGACTGGAGCTTTGTTCAAACAAACTGAAGAAACCATATCCCATGAAAGATCATTGTTTCTGAAGAAGTCAACCACAAATTTCTTCACGTCAGCTGCCTTATTTGTTGTTGTAAGAGGCTTACAAAATAAGAAATCTTCTTTTATCTCATTGTTCATCACATAGTGCATGAATACAACAAGCCTGCTTAGATTGGAAACGTCAGTGGTCTTGTCAAGTTGAAGGCTGAATTTTGCTGGGCTTTAAATCAGATCTACAACTACTTGAGCCAAGATGTCATTTATTCTGCTGCTGATGGTGTCATTTGAAAGAGGAATTTGGGATAACTTATTTTTAGCAGCTTTTCCCAGCATGATATTCACCATCCTCAACGTAGCTGGTTTAGGAGTGCTTCACCAATGATGCGTGGTTTGCCCTGCTTTGCAACCAAGTACGCAACTTCGTACGATGCTGTGAGGATTGGTTTGTCGATGAGTGCAAAGCCGAGAAAATGCCAAGTAGCCTTTCATCGAACCTGGCTCACTTTACCTTGAATTCAGCAAGTGTTGTATTCTTGTATTTACCATCTCCGTGAAGTTTTAGGAAGTGTTCTCTTAGTTTTGCCAGTGCTAGACTAGAATTGCTCAACTGGGCATTAGAAATCATGCATTAAGGATGCTGACTCCAAAACATGTTCCATTATAAACGTGAATCCATATTGTACGTATTTGTCCGACCACTTTCTATTATTGCTCGATATAGTATGAACGGATTGAAAGATTAGGAAAAAAATCACAAGTGACGAACGATTACTACAGTCACAAGTAATAGAGTTTCTATCAAACGTTGGTACAATAAATAAATCACACATACTAATTTTAATTTCTTACAAACTCATAAATTACAAGTGTGATAAAAATTATTCAGATTTTAAATGAAATGGCAATAGTAAAATATCTCAAGACTTCAATGTCTCCTAATAAGCATTTAACAAAGTGAAATACTGTGTATATAACAAGTCGTATATACAAAATGCAGTTATGATAAACTTACCAAGGATAGCCCGTAAGTGCCCCTCTAAAGTCTGCAAGATGACACACTGGATGTGATCAACATTTTTTCCCAAAAATTGCTCAGCTGCTGTTGAAAGGAATTCCTTTTCTGTCATGACCTTACACTGTGCAACACCTGTAACTGTAAGTGGAACACCTTGAGCAGTTTCAACATGTTCACATCGAGGGGTCAAGGTCATGACCTCCAAACTCAACCTGCATGGAATCACATAAACCAATAATAATGTTGACTTTATATATTTTCATACAAAGAACATTTATGTATATATATTTTTTAACTAATTTTTAGCATAAAATTTGTGGTGGGTTTCATTTTGAAATTATTTAATGATCATCAGTGGTAAAATTTTCTTTCATTGTGTAAACATATCATGAGTAAAAACAACACTATTTTATTGATATAATGAAAGACAAAATATTTATTAAAAATTATTTAGTGGTCGACCAATGAAATTGTGTATACAAATCACAGACTGGAAGCTTGTTCAGTGGTCGACCAATCACAATGTGTATACAAATCACAGACTGGATGTTTATTCAGTGGTACACCAATCACAATGTGTATATAAATAACAGATTGGGTGTTTCTTCAGTGATGGGCCAATCTTAAAACCTAAATAAATTACAGAATGTATTTTAACTTCCTTAAGAAAGTAAAGTGTAGTTCAATTTAACACACTTCTTGTGATCAAACGAAATTCCCGAAGGAATAACAACCGCGTGCATTCGTTTATTATCATACACCGCCTGGCTAATAACTAATAATAAAACTCTGCTTTTGTCATGTGACTGTTTTAAACACTGGTAGAGCTCAGTTACACCTTTATACTTTAGAATAATACTCTTCTTCTGATGTTCTGAGCGGAAGCGGATGCTATACTTCCTAACCGAGACAAGTGTGAAACGCGATACCCGCATTTTGCAATTTACACCAAATTCGTTCGTTTAACAAATTTCCTTCCGCGATAAAATATAACAACACTTACGTTCAGTTTGAAATATTTACAGAAAGAAAAGGTTCAACCTGAATGAAAGCAAATCTTTTGGCCATAAAAATAATTTAACGATGAACTCATTCTAATAAAACAAAACGCGGTTGTATTTTATCAACAAGACGAAGACGCGTGCAAACGAAGACGGGCTTCGCCGTACATGTACAACTCATGACGCTTAGTTTGACACATTTCACTGAACCGAAATAAACCAGGACAGGGAGCAGCTTTGATCTCAGAGCTTTTTTTGGCGATTTTGTTTTTTTCGTCCACTGTTTAGGCCCCTACCATGATTGTAACGAGCAGTGTGGAAGCAGAGGTCATATCTTCGATTATTTTTTCTGGCTTGTTTCACTAATATATATAATTACATCGTTACCTTAAATTCCCAATGAAACCTCCATAAATTATACGTATATTAGCACTGTTTACGGTGATTCCCCCTCCGAGAAAAGAAATGAAATATTCATTCTTAAACGGGGTATAAATCAATGTTACACAATCTGTTAGAATTTCACTCTTATCAATGTTACACTGTCACAAATTGTGTTAAGCCAGTTTTTATCAGTTGTACACTTCTTGTATCCCACCATCGTGCACAAAATAAACAAGTGTTATGATGTACAACCAATAAAAACGTAGTTCGTTCTAATTCTTTAAAACAATGCTAAAAAGCACGTGTTTTGTGTCAGGGACTTGAACTGTACAATAATCTGTTAACGACACAATGTTTGTTTGTATGTTTTGGAATTTCGCACAAAGCTACTCGAGGGCTATCTGTGCTAGCCGTCCCTAATTTTGCAGTGTAAGACTAGAGGGAAGGCAGCTAGTCATCACCACCCACCGCCAACTCTTGGGCTACTCTTTTACCAACGAATAGTGGGATTGACCGTCACATTATACGCCCCCACGGCTGGGAGGGCGAGCATGTTTAGCGCGACGCGGGCGCGAACCCGCGACCCTCGGATTACGAGTGCACGCCTTAACGACACAAATCATTTACTAACGGAAACAACTCTATAGAACAAACCAGAATAAATAAACTTAGAATTATAATTCTAATACGACGTTAAATATTTTCTAGCGGTCTATGTTGGAAACTTCGACGACCTTATTCAATGGTTCCAATGTGTCGGTATTTAGGTATTGATGTTAAATATCCAGGAGGGTCAGGTACATTTGACCTCTTCCTCCTGAAAAGGGCCGTTTGTTTATTAAGGCTCACCATTTAGGCTCGTTCCCCTCGAATTCTACGTGCGAGTTGGATGTCTTTCGGCATGATGGTCACCCTCTTTGCGTGAATGGCACACAGGTTAGTGTCTTCGAAGAGACCGACCAAGTACGCCTCACTGGCCTCCTGAAGAGTCATGACAGCAGAGCTCTGGAATCTAAGGTCCGTCTTGAAATCCTGGGCAATTTCTCTCACCAGTCTTTGGAAAGGTAATTTTCGAATGAGCAGCTCAGTTGATTTCTGGTATCGACAGATTTCACAGAGGGCTACAGTTCCTGGCCTGTAACGATGAGGTTTCTTTACACCTCCTGTGGCTGGAGCGCTCTTTCGGGCAGCTTTAGTGGCCAGTTGTTTTCTTGGTGCCTTTCCGCCCGTGGATTTTCTTGCAGTTTGCTTCGTGCGAGCCATAATTTCGTTTTGTCCGTGCTATATTGCAAACGTACGTAGAACTACAACCTCACTACACTCTTCGACTTCCGTGCTAAGAATGATCATAAACTTTATTCAGAACGATTAGTTTGGTTTGTTTTGAATTTCGCGCAAAGCTGCAGGAGGGCTATCTGCGCTAGTCGTCCCTAATTAAGCAGTGTAAGACTAGAAGGTAGGCAGCTAGTTATCACTACCCACAACCAACTCTTGGGATACTCTTTTACCAACGAATATTGGAATTCACCGTAACTTTGTAACGCCCCATGGCTGAAAGGGCAAGCATGTATGGAGTGATGGGGATTCTAACCCGCTGTTCTTCGGGACTTACAATGGAACTTTACAAACTAAAAATAGAGATATTCTTTTTCTAGCATGAATCCAGTTTCTAGCGATTCCTACATGGAATCGGTGAAATAACAGCTACACTGTCACACGTTTTCAGTGTCTTCACTCGTTAACAGTAAGGTTTGAGGTGGTTATGTTTATATACATACGTAAGTAAATTATCATAAAGGTAAACGATTCTAAACCACAACTTTGTCAGTTTCACTCGCAATCTAAGCATTAAAGTTAAACTTAAATTGAACGTCACACCAGTGACTGGACTTACTAAAATTCAGTTCATTTCATGAGGGCAAAGGGAACATATTAGGGTTATTTCTTTCTGTGTGCGTGTGCGCAAATATTCGTATTTGCAATAAGCAAGTGAATGACAATTTCACGCCGAGGTTTTCAAATGTATTAATGTTGTAACACTTGTTATTAAAGTCACTTAAACACAAACAAATTAAAAAATTTAGTGTTTACAATGTTAGGTTTGTACGATGTATTAATACTGTAACGTTTGCTTTACGTGTCACTTAAAAACTAAAGAATCTGTTTTGGAATATAAATAAACTTTCAAACTGGTAACTAGGTAGGTGTGAGGGGGTGAAGGGTAAGACGAACACGATTAAATAAAACGAAACGAAAACAGACATCTCAAATTTAAATACAATTTTCCACTTGTGTAATGAATAACAGAAATACTGACAATCTGAATTCTGCTATCTAACTTTCAACTCGCAACGATAATCAACGAGTCGTAAGTTATGGAAAAACGAGTTTATCAACTTTGCGTTAGCTGAGACCTTTTAAACCACTAACCGATTTACTACTACATTTTAGCGGAGCAATAAGAAAATTACATCGGGTTCGGATTTCTGGTGATTATAAGAATCCATTACATTTTAAATCCTCAAATACCAAGAACATGGAGGCGTATCAGTTAAGCTTTATCAGCCACGATTCTCTTATGGTTTTATAAATGTGTCAAATCATACAAAAGATAAGTAAATAATAACCGGTTTATAATGCAGTAGTTTCCGTGAGGGTGTGTTTGTAAAGACAAACGTGCCAAACACATTTCGTCGCAAAAACTTGTTGCAGCGGATGTGTATTACACGACATGATTCTGGTTATCACAAAACATCAGTTCTTGCCAGTAAAACAAAACTAAAACCTCTACGATCGACTGAGCCGACGTCAACTCAATTTAACAGCCTTAAATATAGTCTCAGACTCATCTCTGTGATACTGTGAGAATGGACGAGTTCTGGTAAATTAATTGATATAATAACTTCAGGATAGAAACGTATATTGGCAATCTTACCTCTATTTCTTGTAGATCTACAAAACATTTTAGCTGCACTATTAGTTAAAGCTCTGAAATAGTTCATTTATGACAAATCAGTTACAAATATTATATTACTTACTAGATTCTAAATGCTACTTTGTTACATGTAACACTCTCCTTTAACCATATTATTTTCTCTCTCTAATCATCTTCAGATTCTACACATTACATTGTTACTTGGTGCAACTTCACCTCTAAACAAATCATCTTTCAGATTCTGTGTTACATCGTTACTTGGTGTACCTCTATCTCTAAACACATCATCTTTCAGATTTTATGTTACATCATTACTTGGTGTGCCTCCATCTCTAAATACATCATCTTTCAGATTCCATGTTACATCGTTACTTGGTGTGCCTCCACCTCTGAACACACCTTTAGATTCCATGTTGCATCGTTACTTGGTGTACCTCCACCTCTAAACACATCATATTTAGATTCCGTGTTACATCGTTACTTGGTGTCTCCACCTCTAAACACACCATCTTTTTCTCTCCAATCACAATAATTTATTCATGATTGGTACTAAATTAACTTTTTTTAATTATTAAATATTAATAACACCTGTAGGCTTGTAACATTAGCTTTCACTTACAATAAATCTAATTATTATCATTACCACCTAAAAATAAACTTACTCAGAGATTGCTTAATTTAACTAGGTCACACACACTCTAACACATTGACTAAATTAAACTTAGCAACATGAATCAGAGAATCTTTCATCTCAAGAACCTTCTCAGACATTTCCTATTGTTCCGGAATTGAAGAAAAATAAGACAATTTCGCAAATACATCCTTTATTCATGACCACAGTTTCACTGTGGTCCTACTAAATGATTTATGTGTGAAAGGTACAGTTGTACCGTTTCTTCTCAGTTCTGCACTCATGGAGTTTTACCAAGTACTAATGTTTCAAGTATTAATTATACTTCCTGTCATGATAAACATAAAAACATTTGTAATTAAAAATATTCTTCTGATTCTCAACCTGAGATCTATAAGTAACCCAGAAATGGATAAAAGTCACATTCAATTCAAATAACCACTTGTAGAAATCTGCTAATTTAAAAAAAATATTCCAGGTTTATATGAACTTAGTCATCATGCTTTTAATAAAGTATAAACATAAGTTTCAGTAAAACATACAGTCCTATACTTTTAATAAAGTATAAACACAAGTTTCAGTAAAACATACAGTCCTATACTTTTAATAAAGTATAAACACAAGTTTCAGTAAAACATACAGTCCTATACTTTTAATAAAGTATAAACACAAGTTTCAGTAAAACATACAGTCCTATACTTTTAATAAAGTATAAACACAAGTTTCAGTAAAACATACAGTCCTATACTTTTAATAAAGTATTAACACAAGTTTCAGTAAAACATAGTCCTATACTTTTAATAAAGTATAAACACAAGTTTCAGTAAAACATACAGTCCTATACTTTTAATAAAGTATAAACACAAGTTTCAGTAAAACATAGTCCTATACTTTTAATAAAGTATAAACACAAGTTTCAGTAAAACATACAGTCCTATACTTTTAATAAAGTATAAACACAAGTTTCAGTAAAACATAGTCCTATACTTTTAATAAAGTATAAACACAAGTTTCAGTAAAACATACAGTCCTACATCGCCCACGATCCAAACAATGCTAGAGCAATTTCACATTTCAACAACTTCAAAACATTAAACCAATTTTTCATTTATTTCATTTTATGAGAACTTCTTAAAATTCATCAGAGGTCAAAAGTTATTGTGGTGATTTTGTATGTGCCATAAAAAGTGAACAAAAAATGTGTCAGTGTTATCATTCTACCAAATTTGGTATTAATTACAGGTTAATAATTACAAAAGACAGATAAATTAGATTATTTATTAAACCTTTCATTATATTCAGAGTTTAGACACTACTACCATGTTTCAGGTTACACTGACCCAGTACAATTTCAAATAAAATCATCAAAACATCCTTAAACTGATAGAATATTTTTATCTATATGCTTTATGTTAAACATTAGAAATTAATCCGAACTTTACTCATAATAATGCCAAAGATACATATAATTGCATCATATCAAAATCAGTTCTATATGAAACAGAGCTGAAACATAACAGAAGGGTTAAAGGAATCAAATATAACTTGACCATCCTACCTTTGTACATCTGTCACTAACCACCAGGCCCATGCCCAACCTCCCACCACCATCTTCTTTCCCATTGATCCACAACAGCCACCTATGAAAGGAGAAAGTTATTACTTATTTATTTCAACTGCACAGTACCAACCAGACAAATTACATATTACTGGTGAACTATAAATGTCTGTCTGTGTGTATGCACTGTCAAGTTAGCCAATTTGGAACTCCATACTCCATTGAAATTTCTGGGGAGATATCTCACTATGGGGATACAAAAATGGTCAAAATATATTCCAATATTACATAATAAAGGTAGTTAATGTCAACGTATGTATGTCATCATATTACAGTCATAACTTATACTACTAACACTGTCGATATTTCATTAGAATTTCACAAAGTGTAACCAAAGAACTCAAAAACTGTTATGTTGGTAAGAAATAGGCCTAGGAAGAATGTTGGACTATTACTAAAGGGTACAAATGTATAATATGTTCATTACACTACATTCTAAGCTGAAAAGGCTTTTCATTAATGAGAACTAGTAAATGATTGTATAGGGGACATTAAAAAAGGCAGGGGTAACTCATGAATAAAAATTACACTTTTCAGATGTTGTAAAACAAAGATGCGTTTTTTTTTAGGGTATGGGGTGTCAGAGAAGAATATTGGATGGTTTGAGCATTCTGTTAACGTCACTGTATTTGAAAATTTATGTAACCGATTGTTAGTAGTGAATATGTAACTGTCGTTTTATAGAAAACCCGTCAAATGTTCACAAAAGTGACCGAGTATACCCAGCAATGGAAACTTGTTCGCTATTTTGGGTTAACTCGTTACATATCCCTAATGTTAAAATACACACCCACACATACATATGAATTTTCATGAGTGCTATAGTCAGTAGATGTGGTATTTTTTAATCTGAAACTAGTTTAAGCTAAATCTAGTTTCAATTCGTCGTCCAAAAAATACAGTAAATCTCATTTTCTCAATTATCAATAGCATCTGGTTATTGCAGGATTTATTTACCTTGTAAAATAAAACACGAATGTTGCTTGAATATACATATAATAACAATCATTATTTTGTTTCATTTAAATACAAGATAAATGGCTGTTTTAAATATATTCAAATAAGTTACACGCGGAGCTTAGGACATAAGAGTTCGAGGTTTTATCTCAGAACGGCTGGTATGGATATTAAAACTTTTACTGATAAGGAAAGAACAACCTGAAGATGACCTAGGAAGGTCGAAACGCTATTCTCTCTTTATTTGTAAAAGTGTTAATACCCAAACTAGCCGTTCGGAGATATTTTTTATTTCAAGTGGGTTTCTCGTCGTCAAAAGTTCGAGGTTGACTATGCAACACAGAACTGTTACTCTCACTAGCGTAAAATGTACCGCCGGTCAATAAGTGCGTCCCATTTTTTGCGCATGCCCAGGACTCAAACGCAGTGTACGTTCTTCCGTTATCCTAAAATAACAGAATGAAGACAATTACTGCTCTGTGAAGTAACCGCGGCTCTAGTTATGGGTGTCACTGTTTTTAATTTATCCTTTCACTATCAACATATTACGATTAAATTAAATGAATCATTTGTAAAAAATTTTTATTTCTGTTAAGTATAATGTATCTGGAATACGTAATATGTTTAATGACGTCACGATTTTCAGTTTACGTGGCATGAATTATGACGTTTTTCTTATTTGTATTTAGTAATTTTTCATAACAGGCAGCTTAAAAATATTAAAAAGTTCGTGTCTTGAAATTTTTATGGACGAGATTGCTATGTTTAGATATACTACAATACCAGCTTTTATAATTATGTACAAGTTAACATAACATGTTTGTTTACATTTAGTCTACGTTAGTCAGTATTGGGCATGCGCAGTACTCTGGACGCGCGTGGTTGAGCAACTAATACTTTTGCGTGTAAATAGGTTATATATAAACTATAAAATAATATGAACTTTCATACTATTCCCATCCTAAAACTTACATTTTAAAAAGTATAAAATTGTTGGTTACTCTGTTTATCGTATTCTATTTCTGGTTTAAAACAAAAATGTGTCAAAACCTGATTATACATGAAACAATGTAGTTATTATAACAATGGGAACTTCTATGATTGCTATTTAAAAAGGATATCTTACCAAATCACACTTAGACTACTAATTATATAAAAACAAATGTTTAATACAGACCAGATCTTTGTCTTCCAAGATGGAGGTAGTGTAAGAATAAAATATAATCTGTTTAATACAGAACAGATCTTTGTCTTCCTAGATGGAGGTAGTGTAAGAATAAAATATAATCAGCAATCTTATTGATTACCGATGAAACTTTGTTTTAAGCTACACAATGGTAAATCTGTAAAGTGACCACCACGAGTATCGAAACCTGGTTACAGCATCATAAGCCTTCAGACACGCTGATAAACCTCTATTAAAGGAATGTTTATTATTATTTAGTTATTACAACACAAGTTAATAGTCTAAACTAAGACTACCAAATCTACATCAATTTAATAAATATCTGTTATCTACTAGTATTCCTGACCAAGGCGCAGCACCCGTGTAGACTAATCAAAAAACTCATGGTAAGACACAACTAACAAAACTTCCGAAACAAACATAAACCAACACAAAACATGAAAATAATAACTAACCTAAATCGCAAGTGGGACAAAAGGGGATACCGACATCTTCGGCCCCAAATTGGAAAGGCAACTTTCCTTTGAAACTTAATACCATTTCATAGCGTAGTGGTCAACTCAAAATTCTAAGGGTGGGGTTGGAGAGGAAAGAACAAGAACGTCCCTGAACACCCCAGTGGGGGAGAAAATTCCCCAGCTTCTCTCTCTTCAAACAAAGCCCCTGTCACAAACGTGTACAATACGTATCTACTGCCATTCCCACATTAATATAATCTTTATCTTTCTATTCGCATACTACGATAGAAGTTATACATTAATAAAATACTAAGAGAATGAAAAGGTAGATGTGTCACAGAGCAAACAAGTAGTTGAGACCCTTTAGAAAACAATCGTACAAGAAGCCAGTAACACTTGTTTAATGGTACCAGACAGAAATCGATCAGTAGAACGCCTCCTTGCGGGTACAAACATCGTTAAAGTTACGTTACTTATTACAAAAGTTTACTTCATGTCTGCTGTTCTGAAGACATATATAAAAATCACATTATATTATACATAACTAACAAAAATCATAGAAACTAACCAAATACATGTAGTGAAACCTGTCGCTAGTTATTTATTAAAAATAAAACGGGTCACTGGGATCGTTTTTTGAAAAGGATTCTAAAACGTACCTCTGAATATATTGAAAGGAGGGGAAGGGGGGAATACAAGTTATCTACAGTACTTTAAACATAAAAAACTCTTGTTATTCAAAAATATAAATAACTAATTATATTAAATAAATATAATTTTGATAAATATATTTGTTTACCACTTCCAATATCAGTAAAAGTGCACCAGCTGTCTTCCAATTTGATACTGAATTTATTCTAGAACTAATGCAACATTCTGTATATTATATTTTGTTGATGGTGTATCAACATCTTATTTGGATACTTTTGTTTATATCGCACATTCTAATATGTATAAAAACATATATTTACAACGACAAATATTAATGGTTTGGTTACGTCCAGTTCATGAACACAAAAAATGAACCAGTACTTTCTACCAAACAACAACAAAAAAAAAGGACAAAATGTGTAGAAAATTATCTTACTTGTATAGCTAACATTTAACAATTTGTTTACTACAAAAATAATTATCTATGAAACATCGCATTGTAATTTTTAGTAAGAAATATCAAAATAATTCAGTTCAAGAAATGTGAAAATAACAAATTTTGTAAAACTATGATTATGTTAGAAATGATTGTCCTATCACTGTGTCCCACATAATTTTGTAAATTTTTCATACCAACTGTTCAACAGTATTTGTCTTTAAATAGTGAATATTCTTATAAAATCCTTGTATTTGTAGACAAGCAAAATGTTTCTCAAATCTATTATATATAGACTTCACCATGTTTTTCTAGTATTAGAATGGATTAATTCATTTTTTGCTGGCCTTATTTGAATCAAATCTACCTCAGTAAGCATGAACCATATGCCAAATGTAATAACATGAAACCCAACAGGCCAAGTTTGTCATCATCAAGGAACAGCATAAAACCATTTCCATGTCTCATATAATACGCCAAGAGTCAAACTGATCCATAGATGAGTCTTGAGAGAGATTAGTTCAAATAAGCATGGTTTACCTATATTCATGTATTTCTACTCATTCTCTTGTTATATTGATGTGAATTTTGATCAACAGAAATTCCTTTTGAGTTGGTTTTGTTTAATACACTGCTAAAGCCAATTTTAAACTTCCAATGACAGTAGCTTTTGTGTTCCTTCACTCCAGTAGGTCTCATTAGACCAATGTAAGCTGTATAAAAACAAGGAATGAAAAATACTCTGTTCACAGATGGCTTTTATCTTATTTTTATCTTGATCCAGTTTATTTAAAACTTTGTTCACTGGTTTAAAATCATTTTAAAATGATGCCTATTTTGTTTGATATAAAGTGGTACACGGTATCATTTGACAAGAGCCTTCAGTTTATCTTTAGTTATTTGGTTCTCTTTCTTATAGTAATCTACTTTTGAGTTACCATTGTTTTAAGCCTCAAATGGCTGATTATCTTAATATTTTTAAAAACTACCCCTTCCCTCTGTGAAACCAAAACTAAAACCAACAATCTACATCTTGTCAAGTTTGTAACTTAAAGTAAGAACAAGTTAATAGCTAAAGTCAATTTCATAAATGCATTATAGCACTGTCACTTTTGAAACATAGCAAAAAATTAATATAAAAGATCTTGTTTCTTCACACCCCCTAATTTACACTAATGAGACCCAAGTACGAAAGTTACACCTTGGTGTTAAAATTTATTCCTCAAATCAACATAAGTTGTCAATGCAAGGAGCAATATTTCTGATAATGACCTTCATCATAAGTCTGTTTAAAAATTAAACAGTAATGGATTACTATCACATTTTAATTATGAATAACTTTGATAGGTTAAATTATATTCTGTCACCATATTTGTTTTTATATGTCATGTATTATCAAAATTTTTTTATACAATACAAAAGATGTGTAAAACTTTTGATTACTTTTACATGTCCTTAAAACTCAGAAACCCATTGAAATAAATCAATTTTTAGTCTGATTTGGAATCCTTCTATTCATATAATAAAAACAATGTGCCCATAACCACTTCTCACTAGCAATTAGTTTAAATAAGTATGTTTTCTCTAAGCCTATTATAAATCAAGATAATCATGACAAACATTTCTTAAATTACAAAAAACAGGAACAAAATTATTGAAAAGGGAAGTAAGATTATTAAAAGACAGAAAACTTGATGACATTTGTAAGCACGTACCAGATTCTGTACATGCAAGTTAGAGTTCAATTTATTCCAGCAGAAAATTACACTCTTCTATGATTGGCTATTGTATCCCATGTAATTAGCAAAACCAATGACTATATTCTCAAAATACAAAAAGTTTCTGTAACACTTGTACAGTTTTCTTATAAAAATACAATTTTTGTAGTAACTGATAGATACTTGAATATTTCCTATTTACACTGCAAAGCATTGCTAATGACAAAATTTCAAAGAAAAACAAAGGTTGTTTCTTAACCAGTTCATCAGTGGTGAGTTTTGCACATTGCCCATCTTGAATAATTTTATGTAACAGTACTTGTTGGAAAGAATTGATTTCTATTACAGAACAGTAATAGAATAATTGTTTATTACTTTCATTATCTCACTAGCTAACTTTTACAATTATTTTACAGTTTTGTGCATGTAACTGCAGAGACATAATTCCTAAAAAAATTACAGTGTAACTACTCTGGTACCAAAATCAACTCAGTGTCTTACGTTTATACCAGTGATTTAGTAGCATGTACTAAAAATCAAACCATGATGTGTTTATAAAGTTTATAGTTAATCAAATCTACTGTCTGTAGCAAAACATATGTCATGCCCTTTATACAATATTTATTTTATCATTGTTCCCTGTGCTGAGATACACAATGCTATATCTTTTGTTTCCTAATGTACAAGCTTACAACTATGATAAATTATATATTATAATCTATAAATTAAAATTTTTTTCCAAGTTATGGCTTATTTACAACAGTGACATTTTGTGCCAATCTGCTCAATTGATTACATATTCTTTGACCAAACAACTTGTCAAATAATCTAAAACCTGTTTTAAATACCATAGTACCCAATGTTTTTTAATTTTTAAGACCCAGTCTCCCCATCTTTTTATGGGAAAGTCTGAGAATAATTACACTCCTATCAACAGATTACAAAATCATACTTTGTCAAATTCTAACAATAAACTGTAATCCAATATTTATCTTTTTAACACACTTTATTAAAATTGTACATATATATATACATATATGTGTGTGTGTGTGTGTGTGTAAAATATATAATGCTGCATTCATTTAGTGGATCCCTACTACAACCTTTATATGTGAACAATGCCATAATTTAAAGAACTGAGAAATGAAAGTAAAGGAGAATGTATTATTTACCCACAATACTTCTGCTATATCCAGTGCCAATAAGTGATTTTTCCAAGGTTCATCTTATTTGGATGCAGTAGATATTGTAATGGTTTAGACCAAACATATCTTTGACTTTCAAACACAGCAAATTTGTGGTGTAAACAAGATTAAGTGAATTATAATTATCTCCAAAATCATTTTAAATATTTATATATATGATTAATAGCATATGAATAACATTTTTTTAAGTTTAGCCCTGTTTATTTATTTACTTATTATTACTGTCTTTATTTTAATGATATTTTACTATCATTCAAAAGTACTAAATGTTATTTTATGCTTTATTATAAGTCAATAGCTTAAGATTTTTTTTCAAAACTTTCTATATAACTTTGTACTATTAATAAAACAATCATCTCTTATAAAGAATTTTGTCTCCATTATGATCTTAATCTCAACTAGTTTGGGGGTTGGGCATTATTTTAGTAAGCCAGTCAGAACATGTACTCTTATTTACTTACAATACACAATATCAAAATGGTGGCACTGTGTATTAGAAGACTGAAGACAAACCATAAAATAATTTGTCACTTTAAGTATAAAAAAATATTTTACCATATTTATCATTATTTGACCATTGTTTTACTGAATTTGTTTTGTAGAGATGATTTTTTCCAGAATTTTAGTAAAAAACACTATTTGCTGAGACTTGGACATTATCACAAATATTTTATACATCTTTACTTTCCAGAGAGAATTATTTGTTTCTTTATAAAATTCTTAACAATACACTATCAAGATCCTGATATCTCATACACTGCAGTGCTGTTATTAAAAGTGTCAACCATAAAACACAAGTGTCAGTCAATAAGCCCAAGTTCAAGTCTGTCAAAGAGAATCTTTTACAAAGTTATTAGAGTTAAGAATGGTTGATAATGCTATGCTTTACTTACTTAGTTATTGCCTTATATTGTTATTTATTTGTGAAATACAATTTCTTAAGCATACTAGCTAAATAATCATGATTTTGAATTTTGTAACATCAAGATATGCTAAACCATATGTGCATGACATGTATACAATTGTATATGAAACAATCTGCACGAATTTCAAGTTACTCTTCACCTAAACTGTTTAATTTAATGGTTTAGCTGGTATAATTCATGGGTTCCAAGATAGCAATTAAAGTTTTAAAAGTTCTTATATACAGTATAAAACAAAATATTTTGAATAATTTAACAACTGTATCATAAATTATTTTTACTTTATTACCCTCTATAAAGTATGTAAAAGCTTTTAAAATCCAAGATTTATTGTGGAACTATTACTATAAAATTACTTAGCTGTAATGCAAGATCTACTTTATTACCATTAACAGTATTATATTAGTCACACTCTGTTAATATTAATTATTAATTATCCATACTGTAAGCTTGTACCCTAGAATGCAACATTTTACAGCAGTCTTTATATTTACATAATAATCTGGATAACCAAGAAATAGAATATGTCTTAATGCTTGCACACGATTACGAAATAACATCTCCAAGTATAAGAAATTCTAAATACCTGAAACAATAAGAGCTTCGTTTGGTCCAACAGTGTGAATGTTGCCCATTTTGTTTTTTCGAAATATTAAAAAAATAAACTTAGATATAATAGGACACCAATGTCGAAAAACTGGTACAAACTCTTACTCTTTATTAAAATTTAGAAGAGCAAAAACATTATTCGATAAGCTAACGCCTTGCGAAGTTACGTTAGGTTATGCTCAACCAACGTTAATAAGTCGTTAAGACTTTCGTGGATACAAATCGCCAATCAGAAAATTAGATGCAATTCGTTTTCATCCGCAACGTCTAGGTTCAACTATTTGTTATTTTCTTCTATCTTATAAGTTAATACCTTCCACCGTAATCATTTTCTTTTTTAAATAAACACTTTTCGTAATATACGAAGAACACGCCCGAAATATTTTAATTCAAGGCTACAGTTAGCCTATCACTTCTTCTACTCTACCCAGCGTCCTTATCAACCTGGAATATCACCAGTAGATGGCACTACACCAAACTGATTCACGTGAGACTGTTAATTTCTACGTTTCTAAAGTGTTTGTGTTTTCTTATTGCAAAGCTACATTGGGCCATCTGCTGGGCCCACCGAGGGGAACCGAACCCCTGATTTTAGCGTTGCAATCCGTAGACTTACTGCTGTTCTAGCGGGAGGCACACTTCTAAAGAGAAAGAACATAAATTATATTTCTTTCTTTGTAATTAAGCCCAAAGCTACACAATGGGATATGTGTACTCTGTCTCCCGCGGGTATCGAAACCCAGTTTATTGAGCTGTGATTCCACAGACATACCGCTGTGCCATGGATTGGATGAAATAAATTACGCAGGTTGTATTTTGCGAAAAAGGTTAACTAGTTTCTTAACACTGTAAATTTTGGGGGCATATTTTAATGCAAAAACAAAAAGAGAGATAAAAAAAAATATCTTTAAATATTCACATGTTTCATACAAACAATAAAATTAGAATAGTTCTAATAGATTTGTTTGTCATCCAATAAATGGGGCTACGAATTATATTCTTTGACTGCGAACAAAATACAAAAAAAGGAAGAATAAATAATTTCATGCAATTTTTCAGAATATAAATTTTCTAATAAATAAGGTGTTTAGTAAGTTGGATCCTTGGTTCTAATTGTAAGCATGTTACAGATACATTTTTACTTTCGTCATACTTTTTTCTTCTCATTCTGGCAGTGCCCACCCACTGCAAGGTGTAGCCATCTATCACAGACATTAAATTCTGTTTATCTGCGGCTTTTCTCGTCTTTATGACGCCCTCTTTCTCTTTTTGGACTGCTATTCTGTAATTATTTTCGTCCATCTGTTGTCGTTTAATCGAGAGATGTATCAGGCTTATTTCCATTTTGATTCTGGAATGCAGTTGGAGATGTCTTTTATCCCAGTATTTCTTCTGATCTCTGAGCACAGAATGTTACCCTGGAATTTCATCTTTATCATTTTTCTTTCCATTGATCTTTGAGTTGTTTGCAGTCTTGATTTAAACTGTATAATGAGTGTTCAAGATTGGTAAAACATATTGGTAGAATATTATTCTTTTGAGGGTTGGTGGTTTTCCGTTTGAAAAAAAATCCCTCGGTACTTCATCTCCAGCCAACTCTTATTATTATACTTATTTCCACTTTTGTATTTTTTATCTACGTTCTTTGTTCGAGGCACTTGTAAATGCTCACTTTCTCAACAATTTCATTTTTAATTTGATTTCACTGTTGTCATTTGCGTTTGTCATGTACTTTGTTTTCCCCTTACGTATTTTAAGGCTTTTGCGCTTTCTTCATTCAGCATGAGGAATTAATGTTTCATTTATTGTACGTCTCCTAAATAAAGCCTCATCACAAATTTATAAGATTTTCTCCGTTTATATTGATGCCATGTTCCTCTAGCTTTGATCTTTTAAAAACTTCCTGTAATGTTGTTGTAAGTGGCTTAGGAGATATAGGGTCTCCTTGTCTTGGCCCCCAGTGGCACAGTGGTATGTCTGCGGACTTACACACTAAAAACCTGGTTTCGATACCCGTGGTGGGCAGAGCACAGATAGCCCATTGTGCAGCTTTGTGCTTAATTCTAAACAAACAAACAAACAAACTCCCTGTCTTAGTCCTCTGCTATTCAATTAGTCGTATGATTCTTGACTGTCCACGTGGATTCTCATTGTTACTTCAGTAATGGTGTCTTCATGAATGTGTGTCTGTATATATATAGGATGTTGCTTACAAGCTGTCTTACCTCAGTTGTTAAAGAACAGGGACAGTAGCAAAAAATCTTAGAAGTTTTGTTTTTGAATTTTTACCAAAGTACACACGAGGGCTATCTGCGCTATCCGTCCCTAATTTAGCAGTGTAAAATTAGAAAGAAGGCGGCTAATGATCACCGCCTATCGCCAACTCTTGGGCTACTCTTTTATCAACAAATAGTGGGATTTATTGCACTTTATAGCACGCTCACGACTGAAATGGCGAATATGTTTGGTGGGACGGGGGATTCGAACCTGTTACTATTGTTGTAAAACAAGTGAATGAAGCAGGTTGTATTAATAACGTTACTATTGTAGTTAACCTAGTAAAGGTAGCAGGTTGTGTTAATAACGTCACTATTGTAGTAAACCAAGTAAAGAAAGCAGGTTGTATTAATAACGGTGCTACTGTAGAAAACCACAGTTCATGTTTAAAAGCTATGTTCGCCCTTTCTATTCAGAAAACAATTTTTTCGTCAATTAATTTTCAGTTTTACCTGGTGATTTTACTGTCTGTGTTTTCATGATATTGTAGTCCGTAACAATACTGCGAGCAGAGTTTCACGAAAACTTGTTTGCTTGTTTTTTGTTGTTGTTATATTCTAGTTACACAGTAAAGACATGAATATCGGTAATAGCATATTTAAGTTTTCCACGTTATTAACCTACTTTCAAACGTTGTCTTGTTGCTTCTATAGTATTCCTGTCTACACATTCCAGTTGTTCGAGAATCGACAATAATAATTTTTATTTAGAGACGTTATTGTTAAACGTTTTTATTTAATATAATTCAAGTAATTATTTCCATTGTTTAGAGTTTGAATTTTCTCGAAAGTTGTTTAAATGTATTTTGAAATTTTGACAAGTTTTTACTAATGTGAGATTCTATTAATGTCTCTGTTACCAAAGTACATGGTGGTCGCTAGAAAAGCGGAAAATTTGTCAAACAGCTATTTATTTTTACAAAGTTTTTTAAAGGCATATGTTATATTACACTCATAGATGCTCAAAATTATTAAAATCATGCATTTTATTCATGATGTAAAGAAATCAAAATAGAAATGAGTAAGCACGCATTTTATTCATGATCTCATCTGACCCTCAAATTTTCCGCTTTTCTAGCGACCACCCTGTAGTTGTTGTTGTTTTTAATAACGTTTAAATAGCTCCTTTTAGTTTCTTTATACATTTTTTCTGAACTGAATACAAGTGCTGATCTGTTGACTGTTGTTTACTTAATGCTTTTCATAATACAAAATATGATGTCTCTGATTAACAGTGCTTAGCTTGGTCAGACGTTGAATTTGAGTACGCTGTAAGAGTGACAGTCAAATCCTGCTATTCGATCTGGCAAATATGTAGTGTTTTCCAGCTGCACTTTCTCTTATGTATTACTTGAAATGAGAGAGACCAATACTTCGATTGGCCTCCTAGAGTTTTAACACGATTTCTCAAGACTATAGTGAGGCCCGCCACGACACGACTCGGCTATTTCTGTCTAGTATCCCCAGCAGACCTGATGAGTTCTGGTATTAGGCAAAGAAGCTTCGTCTGCACTGGATATAGCAGATAACATGTGATTTATCTATTATTACATTCCTTTTTTTTAATAATTCGTATTTTGCTAAACGCATGTGTTTTAAGATTGTATTTTGTGAGGTCATTGTATTATTTGCGCTTTTTGTTGAAGATAACCACGGGTTTCTTCAGATTATAGTACGTGCGTTCATTGTGTAATTTCCGTTGTTTTATAAAATCATGTTTCGTTAGTTTGTAGTTAGTGTTTTTTGTTTAAAACGAATATACACTAACTGTACAAAATGACACTCGTTTCGATATAACAAGCATGTCATTATCAAGGACATCACAATGAACTGATAAAGCTATAGATGATAATTCTATTACATCTGACGGATATGTAACTTTGACGAGAATAGCACATTTGTAACTATCCTACAACACACCAAGTGACAGGTTAGGTATACAATGTATTGGCTGAACTGTAGTTGGAGTATTTCTAGAAAGACTTACGTCATATCACAAAATGACACAAAAGTGGTTTTGAAATAAACGGAAAACAACAAATTCAGGAGGAAACCCAATATCATAATGCTTTAAAGACCATATGGCGGCGTTCCTCTCAATAAAATATTGGAGTGGCATGGATAAAGGAATGTGTGGTGTGCAAAGACCGATTTATTCAACTCATGACTTCTCACGTGTAGCTAGCACTTAATTAAGTTTTATCATCGTAGCAGTAAAAGTGTATAAAAATGTCTGGAATTAAATTGGAAGCTATCATAACATTGTTGAACAAATGTTTAAGTTTTCGGGTGAATGATGGCGCTGGCACGATTTTTTTATTTATTAGTGAACCGCATTGAAAACAATGATGTATAGGAATATTTACTTTTTTTGGCTCAGAGTCAAACCCGGGTCCTCCCACAAGCAAGATGAATATCTTATTAACTTGTTTAAAGAATAAACTTCCAAGTAAAGCACACTTCAAGAAGGTAAACCGCGAGAGATGTTAACTCTATGGATTTTATTAAACAAGTGGTCTCGTGGACTTATAATTTTTTCTTGTCATTTTTAAACTAGTTTCACCTCATGATGGCTCATATATGAATAGTATCGTTAGATTGCAACATAAGTTAAACTTGAATTAATTTACATATTTAAACAAAACTGGGCAATGGATTTTCAGCATTGTGCCACCACAATGATCGAACTTCATTTTAAAGCGGTATATATCCTTGATATATTTTCTGTTAGTCATGAAAGTGATTCTATACTCCGTAACTCTTCGCCCTTCTCCTATATATCAAAATAAGTATGAAGACATATAATGCTGGTACCCCATGATATTCCATGTGTAGCTGTGTGCTTAAAGTCAAACAATTCGTTAAATTAACAGTTTGAACACCGAATTCTGGCAAAGCTATAGAAACAGGCAGGCCAAAAATTTGTGTTAAAGTTTAAGATAACCAGAGATTTTTTGTTTTTGTTTTTTTACATTTCTTTTAATTTGCTTATTTGGATTCATAAACATGGGTATGTAAAAGTAGCATTTCAGATCCGTCTTTTCTCTATGATAGGTTATTGCCAAATAGTTCTTTTGGGTAATGCTAGAACTCTCTTTTTGTTTGTTATGCCCCCGCTAGTACAGCGGTATGTCTCCGGATTTACAACGCTCAAATCAGGGGTTCGATTCCCCTCGGTGGGCTCAGAAGATAGTCTGATGTTGCTTTGCTATAAGAAAAAACACACACAAACACACACTGTTTGTTATTAACAAACTTAGTAAACATCAAAATAACCTTTACAGCATGAAATACGTTCATTAACTGCTTGATGGACGAATAGCAACACAAAAACGAAATCATTTCATTAGCCGGTTTTGGTATGGGTGTGTGGAGAAGATAATAACCCCACTCCCGATATCACACGTGTCTTGAAGCAGATTATTAAAGAAAGGTTTCACTTTTTAAACACGCCTGAACTCGCCCGATTTAAGATTATATATATAGTTCAATAAAATGCCGCTGGCGTTTTGAAGTGGTTACTGAGTTTGTTCACATCTAAATGACACAGCTTATGCGTTCAATATGGCCGCCTCTTCGCGACGAAACATTAATTCACCTCTTTCCCTGCGTTGTTCAGTCACGTCAGATACAACTCAAAGAAGTATGGTTTCGTTGTTGTTGTTGTTGTTTTGAATTAAGCACAAAGCTACACAATGGGCTATCTGTGCTCTGCCCACCACGGGTATCGAAACTTAGATTTGAGCGGTTGTGATTCCGCAGACATTCCGCTGTGCTACTGAAGGAGAGAGGCAGTTCAAATAGTTATCGTTTGCCTAGATATTAACAGGTAATAAATCGGGCAACATGGGCCCTCAAGTAAGATGGTATTAACTTAGGGACCGATCGACATTTCAGGGGCTTTCTACCCCATTTCCCCTATATAAGTAGAATGAATTTCTACTATTAGTTTAATCCACATGTTGCAAACTTATATTACAACATGAAACAATTTAAAAACTTCCAATTAGAACAAGTGAAAAAACAATAGGTTTACCAGTATCCTCAACACAAATTCATGTTAAAACAAGTTACCGTAACTAAACAGAGTTTAGTGTACGTTATTTTCTATTTTTTATTATTGTTACATGTTTCTATTGTTTATGTTGAGTTTCTTTACTCTAAGAATAGAACTGGAACGTTACTAATAACCCAGTTAGAAACTGAAGTAAATATAAAGAAGGGGGGCCGTAGAATCAACACAAGAATAATTGTTGGGATATCACATGTTGACAAACATAGAAACTTTACTAAAAATTACTAGCCTAGAGGGTTCGTGGTTTACACCTCCTTTAAATTATGTATGTCATTGTAGTTTTTACGTTTATTGTTATTTGTAATAAATACAACAATAGAGCTGAACACTGCTGAATAGTTACAAATTGTAATAATCTCTTTCTGTTTAAAACAACGATATTCGGACGAACTTTGATAAATATATAAAATAATATTGCTTGAAATACCAATTTCACTAATACATCCTGATTTAGGCCCGGGCAGATTTACTGAGATAAACGTTTCGAAAGCGCATAGCGTTGATGAATTTTATTCCTTGTTCCTATCGTGAGTGCATTATCTGTGACAACATTCAGTAGAAGATTCTTTTATACAGGAACATAATGATTACAGTTCAAAATTAGTGTTACATCTACAGTACAACATTAGTGTTACATTTACAGTACAACATCGGTATTACACCTACAGTACAAGATTAGTAGTACATCTACAGTAGAATATTAGTGTTACATTTACAGTACAACATCGGTATTACACCTACAGTACAAGATTAGTAGTACATCTACAGTACAATATTAGTGTTACATTTACAATACAACATTAATGTTACATCTACAGTCCACGAACAATGTCGTACTCACAGCACGGTACTAACTCATGTCGTAACACAGTAGTAAGTTTTAGTCAGTAACCAGTACTAACGTCGTGTAACTGAGGTGTTGATAAATCCTAATGGTCTGGTTTTTGTTGTTTTTTCTAGTCCTAATACAGATATATTTCTATATAAATTAGGAAGAAATAGTGGTTAGAAAAATCCGTTTGTTTTTAATTGGTTTGTGATTTAAAACGGTTTAAAAGAGAAGTCACTCGTGTTCAAAACAAACGAACAGGAGCGGAAATAATGAACATCGTTAGTATCAAATAGTTTTCTCAAAGTGAATAAGTAAAAAAAGTTTCTGAAGTCATCACTGACCAAGGGTGAACCGACAACAAAGGGATACAAAATAAAACCGTTTCGATTAAAAACACAGGATGAATCATCCAATCATAAGGGACTGAGAAGGAACACCACGTTCACGTGACAGCGTGCAACAAGTAGTATTTAAGAAAGCTTGTTTCTTGATCAAGCGAAACGGTCGTCAGCTGTCCATCTAGGTTTTATTTTATTGTCTTGGACTTCTTATGTTTCTTAAGGTAAGTAATTTGATCACAAACCTGAACAAGAAATTTTAAGTCCTCCTATTTGAAGTTAAATTCGAATGTTTACGTTCTCTTTAAAAATCAGCTATACTTGAAGAGATGACTTATTTAAACCCGAATTCCTTTTATTTAAATTGCGTAAAAAAAAAAATTATGTGTACACTTAGGAAGAGATAATGTGGGGAATTTTTATTGTTACTTGTTTATCAAATTTACTTTAAACAGTGTTTATCCCCCCCCTCGTTAAGCAGCATGGCTAAAGGCTTGTAACCCTAAAATCTGAAGTTCGAGTCCTTGTAATGGACACAGTGCTGATACCCCTTCGTGTAGCATAGTGCTTTAAAACCATTTATATAGTCTAATATTGCGGTAAGTGTTAAGGATTCGAATCTATTTTATTGTGATACGTAATCAAAGATCACTTAAATTGTTTTGTTTTGTGGGGTATCTGTGCTGTGCCCACGTCGAATATAAAAACTCAGTTTAGAGTATTATATAGCTTTCAGAGTAACCAATAAACCACAAAGGGGGACATGTACTTAAATAAAGGCTTTCTAGAAGGTGAAAATAAGAAACTAAATTACTTCGTTTGTTATTTTTGTTTGTTTGTTTTTAATTTCGCGCAAAGCTACAAGATGGCTATCTGCGCTATCCATCACTAATTTAGCTGTTTAAGACTAAAGGGAATGCAGCTAGTCATCACCACCCACCGGCAACTCTTTCACCAACGAAAAGTGGGATTGACCGTCACATTATAACGCCTCCACGGCTGAAAGTGCAAGCATGTTTGGTGTGACGGGGATTCGAACCGGCAACCTTCGGATTACGTGTCAAGTGCCTTAACCACCTGGCCATGATGGGCCTGTTTGTTATTGTAAGAGTAAGGAGCGAACCTCGAATTTAACGCTATAAGATTTCAAACTTATCATTCTTTCACCTGAGAATAACAGAACCTTTTTTATTATTTTATTATATAACTTTAAATGTACGTTCTCCTGACTTCCATACTTTATTACGATGAAATTTCGTAACTCTAGCCTAGCAGACAACTTTCAGAAATCTAGTATATCCGACACGAGGTACATTTTATACGCATTAGAAAATTGTGATGTGATTTACCTGACTTCCCATTATTGAAACTGACACTCTTTGCGCAAGCTCGTCTTGATGATAAAAGTGTGCGTGTTTTCTTATAGTAAAGCCACATAAGGCTATCTGCTGAGACCCACGGAGGGGAATCGAACCCCTGTTGTAGCGTTGTAAATCCGGAGACTTACCGCTGTACTAGCGGAGACACTGACAAAAGTAAAACTGTGTCTGTTCCTGATTTTTAAGTAAAAGTTTACGTAGAAATCTAAATTCCGTCCCCTAGCAACCGCCACTTTTGGTTTACTCCGAAATCCTGTATCCTAGCAACCAATGCTTGTTAGAGGTTGTCAGAGAAATGCAGGTAATAACGTTACACTTGTTTGTTTTGAAAACTTTTTCTTTTCTGCATAACATACTATTTTTATAAAACAAGTTCTTATTAATAATAAATTAATTAAATAAATTAGTCATGATGTTTCATTTATAGATACAACGACTGATTAAACTAATGTGAGGCTATTTGTAATTAAGTTTCATTCGGTCTTCCTGAAATAGTTGGATGTGACCCAGTGGTTAACGTAGCTGCTTCGTGTCGAAGGAGCCAAGGTTCGAGAAATAATGTTGTCAAATCTGCTCCTTACTTTGTGCTGTAGATACGCAATCTGTTCTCTTATTCAGTTCAGAGAGCCGAGGAACGCCCTTGTGGCGACGGGTGTTACGGCTGGCTGCCCTTCCTTTGTCAGTAAATTAAAATCAGAAGTAGCTATACCAGAACCCAGGTTGGAAAGGCTAGTTATTCCTTCTTGGAGTGATCGCCTTGGTAAATATGTGATTTTGAACATCAAAATCGTCTTTTCAGTATAACATGGAATTGTTTTCAGTTTAAACTAGCAATTAGTAATCAAATATTAAAATATTTCGTATTTACTGCCGAGGCATCTAGTAGCTAGCGCTATCATAAGAATAAAAAAATCAGTCGTTTTCTATCGCACAGGGGTCCCAACATGGCCAGGTGGTTAAGGCATTCGACTCCTAACCGACACTCGCGGGTTCAAATCCCCGTCACACCAAACATGCTCGCCTTTTAAGCCGTGGTGCGTTATAATGAGACAGTCAATCCCACTAGAATAGCCCAAAAGTTAGCGGTGAGTCGTGATGACTAGCTGTCTTCCCTCTAAGTTAAACTAAAAAAAATCTCTCTCACACACACACAAAGTTTCAAAATACAGATATTTTACAGTATAATTTGGTGGTTCTCTTTTACCCAGATGACTTCAAGTCTGCTTTCAACATTGACTCTAATTCTAGCTACGGCCATGTTTTCAGGAGCCGAGGACACAGTTTTGACATTACCTCTTCCAGAGAACACCAACCTCGTGCTTGGACCTGTTTCTACCCCCTTCACTTGTCGAGGTAGAGAGTATGGCTACTACAACGACCCGAACGCCGCTTGTAAGATTTACCACATCTGTAAACCTTACATCTCAACAGATGGGCAACCAATGTTTGCTCACTATAGCTTCTACTGCATGAATGATACCATCTTTGACGAAGGGAAGGTGGAATGTACCTCATTGCAAGCAGCAACTCCCTGTCCAACTGTAGACACACTCGACGTGCATGCTAGCACTGACGCCAAAACAAAACTTATTGGTAACGCCCCCTAAAGTTTCCTAAATTTTAAGACACTAAAAAGAACGCGAAAATAGCTCCAACTGCTTGACAAAGAACACTTGAAAAGGTCGTCACGTTCCGTTATCTGTTGATGCCATTTTGAAATTTATAATGTTAAAAGTTAGCGCAAAATGTATCTCATATAGGATAGAATCTTTACTGCTATAAATTTGTATCACAAAAGTTAGTTATGATTTAGTTGCACGTGAGAAACAAAATATTCGAATTTTTGATATAAATATCTCCATATGCGCCCGAAATTCGAATTTCAGTTTGTTCAATAATAATAATATAAAAAAATGAAGAAGCTGGCTAATTTGTATGAACTTTGATTGCTGAAAATAAAGACAAAAACCAAATAGAACGTAAAAGGCATAATCAAATGACTCACGAATTAAGAACACGAAAAATAGGCTAATAAACATTTAAGCTTATGAGAATTAAAAATACAAACAATAATTATGAAGTTTGGTTTAACTGCCAGAAGGTGATGAAATAATTTAGTGTGAATTTTAACGTAAATATTAGATCTAATGAATATAAGTTATTATGAAAGTAATGTTTCATAAAGGACAAATTCCCCCCCACACACCTTCGCATAATTGCAACGTAAGTTTCTGACAAAACAATGATTACACATTAAGAATATCTTTTGACAGAAAATATCAACTCTTAGGATTCACAAAGAAACAGATGGTAAACCTTAATGTCATAGTTTTTTCAATACAATTATGTACCAAAGTACATTTAAAATAAGATGGTGAATTAATATAAAGAGAAGCTGTATGTTTACAGTGATATCTGATTAACTTGTAGCTAATACTATTGGCACAGTGCTGGTAACAGTGTCGTAACAGCGGAGGTTGAATTATTTTACAATATAAAGAATATTAAAATAGGAAGATTATAATGGTAATTTTTAGTGAGTTTGCCAAATAAGAAATATAATCTATACTATAGACATTATTTGAATGTTACGATAAAGACGGAACCATGGAAAGAAAAACACTCGGATACGAAAATTAATTTGACCTCAAAAAGGTGTGTGTGTGTGTGTAAGGGGGGGATATATCCTCTATAAAACATTACTTTCATAATAACTTATATTGATTAGTCCTAATATTTATGTTAAAATTCACATTATATTATTTCGTTACCTTCCGGCAGTTAATTCAAACTTCATAACGTAAATTCGTGTGTGAAAAGAAATCTTGAATAGCCTGAAATCAACGTACAATTATCAATAATTACACATGCAGTGTTTTCATATCATGTAGTAGTAACACTCCTACCCTGAACACAACCCTTTTCTGGCTGCTCCCGTGATGAGTAGTTTTAAGCCTGTTTCATTTATATGAATGGAGCATCTAAGGTTAGGGATTTTCCATTGATTAAATCACAGTAATTTTTAGTTTGCTTACAAATACCAGTTAATACACAATGAAAGTTATTCTATGATAACCTTCATGGTAGATAGAACTACAAATAAACCTACAAATGAAAACAATTATACAATAAACTTCATTGTAACGTCAAACAAAACGAAATATATCTTTGTTTACAAAGAAATTTTTTAATACTTTTATTATATTCATTGTAATAAAATCCTATGAATGGTTTATTTACATTTTACCAATTCATTAGTAACACAAATACAATTATTCTGGGACATGTTTCGAGATTTTGTTCCATTTGTGGCTAATATTTTATGGTAAGTGAGTAAGTCCACTGGAATTCTCGTATG
Source organism: Carcinoscorpius rotundicauda (assembly GCA_011833715.1). Lineage (NCBI taxonomy): Eukaryota > Metazoa > Arthropoda > Merostomata > Xiphosura > Limulidae > Carcinoscorpius > Carcinoscorpius rotundicauda. The sequence continues at coordinate 22,839,409 of CM022403.1, forward strand.
ATGACTTAAGATTGAGCTCATGATATTATGTCATTCCTGATATTTAAAATTATTAAACGAACACTTCTAAAGGAAAATAAAATTCCAATACCAGGGAATTGTCGAAAAAGATATAAGATCCTTTAACCTTAAACAAGCAACAAAACAAACAACATTATCCAACTTCGTAATGGCGAAGTGAAAATGCTTTTCTTTTATCCAATTGTTCAACAAATATCTTGAAGATGATAACCAACAATAACATAATGGAACCATCTGGTAGCAGGCAAATTTACATATGTCAAAAATCTTTCTGTTTAACCTGACCAGTTGCTGCACCAAAGATTTCCTTGTGAAAATATGTAACATTTGATAAGTTGTAGAATGTAATCCAACATTACATTTAGTTGTGGTATGAAAGTCAAACTAGCTGCTGAGAACCTAAATTATGTGGATTGAAAAAAGACTGCCTTGTTGTATGAACAGGTCATCACAAATACTGTGGGAACACAGAGGCTTTTCAAAGTGCTTGCATGTGTACATTGTTGTTGTTTTTTCTGCTGTTACCTAGACTGGTAGTCTGCTTCTTTTGTCTGCAATCTCAATTCACATTTCTCCCTCCTATAAGAAGTTTTGTGAGAATTCTCTAATATGGCTGATGGGCTGGTAGAGTGGATTACAGAAGGGTCTCTACTCTTACATTGATTCTGAATGACATCATTTTCTAATGGAATCAGTGGGGGAGGTGGAATAGAACCAAGAGGATTTCCTGGTGAACTGTTTTTATTCTTAACTGTTGCCACACTATTGGTTACACCACATAAGAAAGGACTCTTTGGTGGAGGATATAGGCTACCAGTTGGCACAAAGGGAAGGATTCCATGAGATGCATAAAGAAACGAGTAATCGTTTTGTCTGAGGATGCAAGGATGAAGTTTGTGTCTCTCTACTTGAGAAGCAATATCTGGGGTGTGGAAACCATTTGGAAGGTGCTGAGATTGTTCAGTCTCCTGAAACGGGACGTATGGCAGGAAAGGCATCACAGAATGTAGTGAAGAATATCGATTGAAGATCTGATCATGACCACAACCTTGAGAATTACCTAGCAATCTGTATAGATCCCGAGTTTTAACGGGTGCACTGTTGGTCATAGATACTGTTGGTTTGAATGGTAATGATGTATAGGGAAGTGGCTGTTGTTCCAAATGTGATCTAGACACTGATCCAATATTACTTTGTAGTGTAGGTGTTTTATTTATGGCACTGAAGTAAGGATGAGGCACATTTTGAGGCAAGTAATTATCTGAAGTTTGAGATTCAGATATTTCCACTGTTTTTGCCCTTCGATGTTCTGAAACAACCGAATTTGTTGTTCCAGAGCTAGAATTCAATGGCATGTAGTGTTCTTCAACTTTAATGTCTGATTTTGGGGTGGTAAAATTAGTTACAGTCTTGACGTTGTGTTTACGTACTTGAACTGGAGATCTTGAAGTTTCTCTCACTTCTCTTGGTTCTTTGTTTCCATGGCTCTTCCTTTTCCTGATTCCACTGATGTTGTGAAGATGGTGAAAACCACGTTTTTCCCTGTCCCTAAAACAAACAAAAGTCCCTCAGTAAAGAAAATTTGGTACATCAGTAGCTGGGAACACTAATCATGTTTTTGGGTATGACTATTAACTATTTGTTCTTATAATGAAGATATGTGTGTAACAATGGAAACAAACAATATTTCATTTTTAGCAATAACAGCTCACCATTCCACTGTATGTAGAGAAAACATATATAATAGTCAAATGACTGCCAAGTTTTGTATCTCTTGAAATAGTAAATGTAAAAAGAAAATATTGTATGTGTGTTTATATTTGTACACACACACACACACATAAATATATACATATAAAAATGCTTATTTTCAAGATTATATCACAAGAAAATTAGTCAGTTTTGACAATTCCTAAAATTTCATACTGATATAAACCATGACCTGTCAGTTCCTGTACGTGTTTAGCAATTAATCTGAGGAAACAAACACTTATTAAGAAAGTGGCATTCGCCACAAGAAATCTCTCCAGCTACTTAGCAAAGCTGAGTTCTTAATTGTACTGAATATGCAAACTGCATCAAAAACGAAATATTTTTGCCAACATCGCATCGTAGACAGTTTCTTGATTGATTGATTTAGTGTTTTATGGCACAAAGCAACGAGGCTATCTGCGCCAGACATCCGGTAAAAAAGTAAAAAAAAAAATGTAGTAAAAGACATAAATGGAAATGAAGGTAAAGCAAAAAGTATAAAACCAATGTTGACACCTAGTCTACAACATTAAGATAGAAGGCAGACTATAAGAAGTTGTAAGGTATTTACTCTAGCAAAAAGGTAATGATCATAACCCGCCAGGAAGACTAACAGGTAAGTTCAAGACTCACCGTCAGTCACCTGAAGTTGGTCTTTCCAGTCCTGGTTCCGCGTTATGTGTCATAGCAACCAGTATCAAAATGTAAAAGAATAGAAGTTTTAAAAGACACATAGCAAAATCGCAACAATGAGTAGCCAAATGTCCAGTAAAAAGATGAAAGTCAAGTAAATGGAGTAAAATTTGTAAAAGTAAATGAAGGTAAAAACAAAACAGCAATTAAAACAGAAAATGGTGTAAAAACCAATGGTGACATCCAGTCTTAAAAGTTATAAACTATTTACTCTAGCAAAATGGTAATGATCATAACCCGCCAGGAAGACTAACAGGCAAGTTCAAGAACCTCTGTCAATCACCTGAAGTTGGCCTTTCCATTCCTGGTTCCGGGTTATGTGTCATAGCAGCTATTATCAAAATGTAAAAGAATAAAAGTTTTAAAAGACACTCGGCAAAATCGTAATAATGAGTAGCCAAATGTTCAGTAAAAAGATAAAGGTCAAGTAAATGGAGTAAAATTTGTAAAAGTAATTGAAGATAAAAGCAAAACGGCAATTAAAACAGAAAATGACGCAGAAACCAATGTTGACATCCAGTCAACAAAGATGTAAAAAAACTACCTGCAGCAGAATGGAAATGATCATCACCCGCCAGGAAGACTAACAGGTAAGAATAAAAACCACCGTCAGTCACTTGAAGTTGGTCTTTCCAGTCCTGGTTCCGGGTTATGAATCAATATGGCCAGTACAAAAAGGTTGTAAAAATGTGAAATGATATGCAGCGAAAGTATAATAGTAACTCGCCAGGAAGACTAACGAGTAGTTCAAACAGAAGCGTTAGTCACCTGAAGTTGGCCTTTCCAGTCCTGGTGTCAAGTTATTTAATGTTCTGGCCATTTTTTAATGTCACATTGAATGAGAGAGAATAAAACTGTAAAAAAAGGAGCCACAATTAAACAGGTGTAATGAATAAATATGCAACCCTTAAATGAGATTAAAAAGATGAATGGCCATTAAAAAATTAAAAACGTTATTAAGGTGGAGAGAGTCACCATCACCAATAACTCTGTCCAATGTTACAGACTGACCCTGGGAAAAAATATGTTTAAAGTATTGCCGTCGTTGAGAATTGTAACGATGGCAAAAAAATAAAACGTGGCTGATAGTGATTTGAGTGTTACACAAACTACACATTGGTGCATCAGTTCCAGATAAAAGAAAATGATGAGTTAAAAAACTGTGACCAATGCGTAGCCTAGTGAGAACAACTTCTTCCCTCCGAACTTTACGGAAGCTAGATGGCCAAACTCCAATTTTGGGTTTGATTTGAAAAAGTTTATTGTCGCGTTGTTCACTCCAAGTGAACTGCCAACTGGCACGGAGCCGAGCCTTGAAGACAACACCATAGTCCATGTACGGAATAGGCATAGGGGTGATGGTGCTGAAGCAGACATATTTAGCTGCCATGTCTGCAAGCTCGTTCCCGCGAATACCAACATGGGCTGGTATCCAGAAAAACTGGAATGAAGTAGCTGCTAATGAGAAATGGGCCAGTCGGTTTCGAATATTTGCGAGAATAAGATGTGAGCTAATGTGAAGTGATTCCAAGGCAAGTATAGAACTAAGCGAGTCAGTATAAATAGGGCAGTTGGAGTACTGCTAAGCTGCAATATGATCAAGGGCAAGAAATATGGCATACAGTTCAGCAGTGAACACAGAAGCTGTAGAGGGGATTCTGCGCGCAACTACTGACCCATAGCAAACCATAGCAGAGCCTACTCAATTACCTGATTTGGAACCATCTGTATAAATGGGAACTGAATGATTGTTTAAAAGATATTCATTGAATAAAAGACGGTACTTCCAGTCTGGAGTATCCGCCTTTTTTAGGTGACTGAGAGAAAGGTCACACTTGGGGGCTGTAATAAGCCATGGTGGGATGCGTCGACCTGTGGAATCTACGATGTTATCCAACGACAGACCCAATTCATCCAATTGCACCCGGATGCGAAGGCCAAATGGAACAATAACGGAACGTCTGTTCTAAAAAAGTACTGCCCACCAAGGAAGGAAAACACATAACCAGGTGGTATGTTTTGGTAAGGAACGAAGTTTCGAAGTATATTGTAAAGACAGTTGCAAATGGCGAAGGTGTAGAGGAGGTTCATGAGATTCAATGTATATGCTTTGAACTGGAGAGGTACGGAAAGCCCCAGCGCAGAGTCGAAATCCTTGGTGATGAATGGGGTCCAGCATCTTTAAGGCCGAGGGTCTGGCACAGCCATAGACCATTGATCCATAGTCAAGTTTCGATCTAATAAGAGCACCATATATCTTTAACATTGAACGGCGATCTGCCCCCCAACTGGAAGAAGAGAGGACACGGAGGACGTTCAGTGCTCTTGTGCATTTGACCCGAAGCTGCTTTAAGTGCAGTATAAAGGTCAGTTTACGATCAAAGATAAGCCCCAAGACCTTTGTCTCCGGGACCACTGGCAACAAAACTTCACCGATATGAAGTTCAGGATCAGGGTGAATACCTCGTCGACGGCAAAAGTGTATGCATACAGTTTTGAAAAGAGAGAAATTAAAGCCATTCGCCAGAGTCCACTTCGTTACACGATTGAGGGCAGTTTGTAGTTGCCGCTCAATATATCTTATGTTTGACGACTGACATGAGATGTGAAAGTCGTCGACATATAGCCCGTTCGTAACGGTGAGAAGGAGTTGTTTAGTGATGGCATTTATCTTTATACTGAAGAGTGTGACACTCAATATACAGCCTTGAGGGACTCCAAGTTCCTGTACAAAAGAATGTGAAAGTGCCGAACCCACACGAACTTGGAATCTCCTGTCCATTAAAAAAATTTTTTAATAAACCTGGGTAGATGGCCAGGTAACCCATATGTATGGAGATCTCGCAAAACGCCATACCTCCATGTTGTGTCGTAAGCCTTCTCTATGTCAAAGAATATCGATACAAGATGTTGGCGGTTGAGAAAGGCCTCTCTGATAGATGTTTCAAGACGAATTAGGTGGTCTGTGGTGGAGTGCTGTCGACGGAACCCACACTGGGTGGGCGAGAGGAGGTTGTTTGATTCAAGGAACCAAACAAGACGAGCATTAACCATCCTTTCTAAGGTCTTACAGAGACAACTTGTCAGAGCAATTGGACGATAGTTTGAAGGAATCTTCGGATCTTTCCCTGGCTTAGAGAAAGGTAAAATAATAGCCTGGCGCCAGACATCAGGAAAAACATTCTCCTGCCAAATCCGGTTGAAGATAATCAGAAGGACATCAAGAGAATCAGGAGATAGACGGTGCAGCATGTCATAATGAATATCATCAGGTCCAACAGACGTACTGGCAGACCGATGAAGAGCCATTTTTAGTTCCACCAGGGTAAAGGGACTATTATAGTCAAAGAAACAGTCAGTTTGAAAAGAAAGAGGTGATCGCTCTGCCCGAGTCATGATGGCCAGGAAGGTGGAGGAACAAGCAGAAGTGCTAGATACCCGGCAAAAGCTTTCACCTAGAGTGTTAGCGACGTTCCGGACATCAGTCACCTCCTGACCATCAGAGAGTAAGATCGAGAAGGGAACAGAATTGTAGTGCCCATTAACCTTTCGAATCTTGTCCCATATGATCTTGGAACTGGTGGTAGAAGAAATGCTGGTTGTGAACTTAATCCAAGATTCCTTCTGGCTTTGACGTCTTACCCAACTAGCATGTGCTCGGGCCCATTGGAAAGCAACCCGATTTGAAAGTGTGGGATATCTACGAAAAGTATCCCAGGCCCGTTTTTGAGCCTTCCGTGCTAAGTGGCAAGCAGAATTCCACCATGGACGAGGATATCGTGGATATCGATGATTTAGGATGGAGGATCAAGTTCTGCGAGAGCAGTGAAAGTGGACCAGTCTGCCTGATCCAGCTTCCACCGGGGCACGCGGTTAGGGTGGCATCGACCACGGCCAGTCTCTCTCAAAAGGATCGGAAAATGATCACTGCCTAGTGGATTACTGCCAACCCTCCATGAAAAATGGGAGAATAATGAAGGGAAGCAAACTGGGAGATCAATAGCGGTAAAGGACTGACTTGGTGCATGAAAGTAAGTGGAAGAACCAGTATTGAAAAGAGAAATATTGTGATCAGAGATCATCTGCTCTACAGATCGACCCCTCCCATCAATAACAGCATTCCCCAGAGGGGATGGTGTCCATTAAAATCCCCCAGGATTAGAAATGGAGATGGCAACTGTTCAACGAGAGCATCAAGGTCTGATTGATCATATGTCTCTCCAGGGGACAGGTACAGAGAGCAAACAGTGATGGTACGACCCAAGGAAATACGGATGACTACGGCCACCAAGGGTGTGTTGAGTGACAAAGACAGGGTGGGCACATGTTGATCAACCAACAGTGCCACCCCTCCATGTACTCGACCATCACACAACTTGTCATTTCTGTACAGAGAAAACTGCCGAATGGAGACTGTATCGGCAGATTTGAGAAATGTTTCTTGTAAAGAAAGACAAACAAGCTGGTAGGAAGCAATCAGCGTTTTGATATCATCCAGATTAGAACGTAAACCTCGACAGTTCCATTGTATCAAGGTGGCCATTTTTAAGGACGGGTAGATGAAGTGGCTTGAGAACCCTTCGGATATCGACCACGTCTTTTTTCTTTACTGTCTTTCTTCGGAGGAGGTCTATCAACCTCCATGGATCCTGCTCTGGATCAAGTGGGCAGGTTTTTGTTATTGGAAGAGGAATCCCGTGACTGAGGACGCGAACGAATAATTGTTTTGTTTATTGTTGTGGGAGAAAATGATGTATCAGAAGAAATGCCTGTATTTGAAACTGAAGGACATGGATCTTGAGGTTTGTTGGAAGATATGGGAGGAACATAGATGGGTGTGGAAGTCGATTCATCTACTTTTTAACCACGGAGGTCAAAAGGCTTTTCTTTTGTTTTGAAAACGATTCTCTTGGAGGCACAGAGAGATCTGTCTGCACTTCCACTGTAGTTGTGGAATGGAGTGCAGCAGCATATGTCCGAGATGGGATTGTGGACAGCAATTTCCGAGCCTCAGGATAACTAATGTTATGTGTCGTTTTCAATCGCTGCACCTCTTTTTCCTTCAACCATTTTGGGCAAGAATGAAAGTAAGAGGGGTGAGAACCATTGCAGTTGACGCAATGTGGGTTCGTGTCACAGTCATAGGCATCGTGGTCCTTGCCTCCACAACGAGCACATGCCGGGGAACCACGACAAGATGTCTTTGAGTGGCCGAATCTCTGACATTGGAAACATCGAAGAGGTTTTGGAATGTATGGCCGAACCCTGCAAATGAGATAACCTGCTTTGATGGTGGCGGGTGCACGTGGTGAAGTAAATGTTAAAACGAGGGTATTTCTTGGCAGTGTAACTCCATCTTTGCGAGTGGAGATGTGCCTCACTGCAGAAACTCCTTGAGTGGAGAGACCAGCGAGAATCTCTGATTCGGGAACATTCTTCAAATCCCTTTCAACAAAAACTCCTCGTGCAGAATTCAAAGTAGCATGGGGTGTAACCTCAATAGGTATATCGCCAATTGCCTTTGATTTCAAGAGGAGTTCACTGTGTTGGGATGTGGATGTTTCAACCAATATGTCACCAGATCGAAGCTTCTTTACTGACTTTGGAGAGCCGGCAAGTCCCTCTAGTCCCTTTTGAATAAAAAAGGGGACATTTGCCCTAAAGGTTTTTCCGAAAGAGAGTGCAATATCAGAAAATGAGGTACGTGTGTTACTGATGTTGAAGATTGCTGTTCTGAGTATTCAAGACGTGGTCGCTTACCCATTGACTGTTTTTTACAATTTTATTTAAATTTTTGTAGGATCCATAGGAAAGAGAAAAAGTTTAGGTACTCACTGACCCCACCCACCATGGAGCCCTACAAGGGGACGCACTACAAAGTCATGCAAGGACAATGCAGCAATGCCAGGGTTTCGTGAGCACTATACCCAAACACCAGCATCAGGCACAATGTACACAACACCCGTTGAGAACATCCAACACTGGTACTTGGTAGGCTCTAGCCCAGGTGGACCAGCCGATTGACCCAAGGGCCGCCCGTCTACAGGAATTCGAGGCCAAAGTGGTGTGTTAGGGTTGGACCCCTCAACCACCAGGATCCTCTCCTCCCCTTCACGGGACGCTACGCACGGCAAACACGTGGGTGGATGTTTAGATCCCAGGGAAGGTAACCAGACAGAACAGAACCTTCCCTTGGAGGTCCCCTCACCACGTACAGGAATCCACTCCGAGGGGGACTAAAAGAAGGAAGTTAAATATTTGCAAAATTTAGTTACTCCAGCAGTCAAGAATTAGACCCTAGTTTTATCCATTTTGATATGTCAGTTACACTACTTGGAAAACTTAGTTACTCCAGCAGTCAAAAGTTAGACCCTAGTTTTATCCATTTTGATATGTCAGTTACAGTACTAGGAAAACTTAGTTACTCCAGCAGTCAAGAGTTAAACCCTAGTTCTGAAAGATTTATAATGATAATAGCTTCACTTGCAGATTGTTTTTAAAGTGAGACATAAACAAGACTTTTGTTGTTAAAATAATAAGCATATTAACAGTATACTTTTATATTAGTTTTTTATATAAAGGATACACACTCACAACCAGGTTCACCTTACACACACACTCTCACCACAGGTTCACCTTTCTTTATCTTCCTTTTCTTTTCTCTCTTTTTCTACCTCTACTCTTCTGTTTTTTTCCTTTTCTTGTTCCTGATCTAAGCTTCTCTCTTGCCATTGTATTCTTACAGGTTCTTTTCGTGCTTCTGCCTTAAGTCCTCCACAGAGGGCAATACTTGTCACATTTCCACCGGGCTGTAAGGGTCTGAAGGAATGGGGTCGATTCCAGGGGTCCTGATTTACTACAGTAGGATGCCCTGTTGTGGTAGGATCTACACTGCCAAATATTCCTGAATTAGAAGCCCCTGTCACAAATCCATGATAGCCAGTATGAACAAAGGGTGAAACACCACCTGAAGAGAGAACAGTAACTTTATATCTTAACATATTAGGGATAACAAGGCTTGTAGCCCCTTGGCCTATCACTGCTACCTTCATTCGTTTCATCAAGCATCCATTTGCCGATATCCAGACATGACTTCTTAATATTTGTAAATTTGTCAAATATAGTCCAGGGAAAGAGATAAAACAGTCACTACTGTCTAAAGAAGTCTAACAGCCATATTTCTGTTTCATATTTTAACAACACTAATTTATTTTAACTGGTTGTTATCTTAAGGAATGAAGAAATGAAATTTTAACTGTAAAACAAAATATGTTGTTTTAATTAACAGGCTAGTTAAAAGGAAGGGCACTTTCACAAAACTGTAGAAAGAGATGCTGTTTTAATCTACACCCCAGTCAATGGGCCAATTTCACAGTCTCATTTGATAAAGTTCACCCTTAAGCTTAATGTTTAAACAAAAATACATTTTGTTATATTCTGTTACTTTAGTTCTGAAAATTAATATTTAATATTTATAATAAAAACAACAATTGAAATAAGTATTCAGTATCACATTTGGTTGGTTGGTTGATTTGGTGTTTTATGGCACAAAGCAGCAAGGCTGTCTACACCAAACATTTGGTAAAAAGTTAAAATTAAACTGAATTTAGTAAAAGGAAATAAAGAAAAAATAATACAAAGTTTAAAAAAAATCATAAATAGCATAAAACCAAAGTTTACATCTAGTCTACAGCATTAAGAGAAAACACTACAGTAATACAAGTTATAAAGGACTTTCTGTAGCATAATTGTAATTATCATAACTCATCAGGAAGACTAACAGGTAAGTACAAAAACCACCTTCAGTCACCTGAAGTTGGCCTATCCCATCCTGGTTCCAAGTTATTTGACATAATGGCCATTTTTCAAAAGGTAAAGTAATAAAAGTTTTAAAAAACTTGTAGCATAATTTTAATAATAATTCTGCAGGATGACTAACAGGTAGTTCAAAGAGCAGCGTTAGTCAACTGAAGTTGGCCTTTCCAGTTCTGCTTTGGAGTTATTTGATGTTACCGCCATTTTCCAATTTCAAATCGACCTGGATGAATTTGATCCTTAAAATGAAGTCACATTAAAAAAGCTCTAATTTATAAATTAAAAATTTAATTAGCCTTCAAAAGACTTATAAACATTTCCAAGGTGAACAGTGTCACCATCACCAATAATACTATCTAACATCAAGGACAAACCTTGGGACAAAACATGTTTAAAATGGTACCATCGTTGAGAGTCGTAACTATGGCAAGAAAGTAAAATGTGGTTTATTGTTACCTGAGTGTCACACAGACTACAAACTGGTGCATCAGTTCCAGATAAAAGAAAACAATAAGTTAGAAACTGTGACCAATGTATAGTCTAGTTAAAACAATTTCCTCTTTCCGATCCTTACAGAAGCAAGACCACCAAAGTCCAATAAAGGGTTTTATCTGGAAAAGCTTGTTTTCATGTTGCGCATTTCAAGTTGACTGCCAGCTGGCATGGAAACGAGCCATGAATACAGGACCATAGTCCATGCATGAAACAGGCACAACAGTTACAGTGCCAGAGCAGATAGATTTAGTTGTGGTGTCAGCATGTTCGTTCCCATTAATACCAACGTGGCCAAGTATCCAAAAAAACTGGATTGAAGTATATGTTAACGAGAAATGGGCCAATCAGTTTTGAATATCAGCAAGAACAGATTGTGAATTAACATGAAGTGGTTCCAGGACCAGTAGAGAACCAAGAAAGTCAGTATAAATAGTGCAGTTTAAGTACTGCTTAGCTTCTATGTGATCTTGGGCAAGAGAAATGGCATAAAGCTCAGCAGTGAACATAGAAACTGTAGAGGGGATTCTGCACACAACCACCAAACCACAACAGAGCCCACACAGTCACCTAATTTTGAGCCATCAGTATAAATAGGAATGGAAGGATGGTTTGAAAAACGTTCAGCAAATGACAGCATTTCCAATCTGGAGTGTCTGCTTTTCTCATGTGACTTAAATATAGGTCACATTTGGGGACTGTAAAAAGCTATGATGGGCTGGGCTGATCAGTGGATACAGCAATGTTTTCCAAAGATATAACCAATTTATCCAACTGCACATGGGTATGACGGCCAAAAGGAGCAATAGCAGATCATCTGTTCTGAAAAAGTATGGCTCACTGAGGAAATAAAACACAACCCCAGGTGGTATGCTTTGGTAAGGAACAGTCTAAAAGCACATAGTAAAGACAGTTGCAAACGGAAGAGGTGCAAAGAAGGTTCATGAGACTATGTATAAGCTATGTACCGTAGAAGTGCAGAAGGCCCAAGTGCAGAGCCAAAGTCCTTGGAAATGAATGGGGTTCAGCATCTTTAAGGCCAAAGTCCTGACAGAGCAAAAGACCAGTGATCTATAGTTGAGTTTGGATCAAATAAGAGCACTATATATATCTTTAGCATAGAACATCTAAATCCCAAGTGGTGGAAGAAAAGACACGGGGGATGTTCAATGCTCTTGCGCATTTGACCCATAGCTGCTTGACATGTGGTATTAAGTCAGCTTAAGATCAAAGATAAGCCCCAAGAACTTTGTTTCCGGGATCACAGGCAGCACAACTTCACCAATAGGGAGTTGAGGATGAAGGTGAATACCTCATTGGTAGCAAAAGTGTATGCAAACGGTTTTAGATAGAGAAATGTTAAAGCCTTTTGCTGTGGTACACTTCAGTAAATGACTGAGGGCAGTTTGTATCTGCCTCTCAAATTTGCAACAGTAAGAGGGAATTGTTCAGTGATGCCATTAACCTTTATACTGAAAAGTGTTACACTTAAAACAGGTTGATTGATTGATTGATTTAGTGTTTTATGGCACAAAGCAACGAGGCTATCTGCACCAAACAACCGGTAAAAATGTAGTAAAAGACATAAATGGAAATGAAGGTAAAACAAAAAAGTATAAAACCAATGTTGACACCTAGTCTACAACGTTAAGATAGAAGGCAGTGTAAAATGTTGTAAGGTATTTACTCTAGCAAAAAGGTATAATCATAACCCGCCAGGAAGACTAACAGGCAGGTTCAAGACCCACCGTTAGTCACCTGAAGTTGGTCTTTCCAGTCCTGGTTCCGGGTTATGTGTCAAAGTAGCTATTAACAAAATGTAATGGAATAAAAGTTTTAAAAGACACTCAGCAAAATCGTAATAAAGAGTAGCCAAATGTCCAGTAAAAAGATAAAAGTCAAGTAAATGGAGTAAAATATGTAAAGGTAATTGAAGATAAAAGCAAAATGACAATTAAAACAGGAAATGATGCAAAAACCAATGTCGACATCCAGTCAACAAAGTTTTAAAGGACAACCTGTAGCAGAATGAGAATGATCATAACCCGCCAGGAAGACTAACAGGTAAGAATAAAAACCACCGTATGTCATCTGATGTTGGTCTTTCCGTCCTGGTTCCAGGTTATGAGTCAATATGGCCAGTGCAAAAAGGTTGTAAAAATGTGAAATGATATGCAGCAAAAGTACAATAGTAACTCGCCAGAATGACTAACGAGTAGTTCAAACAGAAGCGTTAGTCACCTGAAGTTGGCCTTTCCAGTCCTGGTGTCGATTTATTTAATGTTCTGGCCAATTGTTTAATGTCACATTGAATGAGAGAGATTAAAACTGTAAAAAAGGAGCCACAATTAAAAAGGTGTAATGAATAAATATACCACACTTAAATGATATTAAAAAGATTAATGGCCATTAAAAAATTAAAAACGTTATCAAGGTGGACAGAGTCACTATCACCAATAACTCTGTCCAATGTTACAGACTGTCCGTGGGAAAAAATATGTTTAAAGTGTTGCCGTCGTTGAGAATTGTAACGATGGCAAGAAAATAAAACGTGGCTGATAGTGATTTGAGTGTTACACAAACTACACATTGGTGCATCAGTTTCAGATAAAGGAAAATGATGAGTTAAAAAACTGTGACCAATGCGTAGCCTAGTGAGAACAACTTTCTCCCTCCGAACTTTACGGAAGCTAGATGGCCAAACTCCAATTTTGGGTTTAATTTGAAAAAGTTTATTGTCGCGTTGTTCACTCCAAGTGAACTGCCAACTGACACGGAGCCGAGCCTTGAAGACAACACCATATTCCATGTACGGAATAGGCATAGGGGTGATGGTGCTGAAGTAGACATATTTAGCTGCCATGTCTGCAAGCTCGTTCCCGCGAATACCAACATGGCCTGGTATCCAGAAAAACTGGAATGAAGTAACTGCTAATGAGAAATGGGCCAGTCGGTTTCGAATATCAGCGAGAATAGGATGTGAGCTAACGTGTAGCGATTCCAAGGCAAGTATAGAACTAAGCGAGTCAGTATAAATAGGGCAGTTGGAGTACTGCTCAGCTGCAATATGATCCAGGGCAAGAGATATGGCATACAGTTCAGCAGTGAACACAGAAACTGAAGAGGGGATTCTGTGCGCAACTACTGACTAATAGCAAACCATAGCAGAGCCCACTGAATTACCTGATTTGGAACCGTCTGTATAAATGGGAACTGAATGATTGTTTGAAAGATATTCATTGAATAAAAGACGGTACTTCCAGTCTGGAGAATCTGCCTTTTACAGGTGACTGAAAGAAAGGTCACATTTGGGGGCTGTAATAAGCCCGGGTGGGATGCGTCGACCTGTGGAATCTACAATGTTATCCAAGGACAGACCCAATTCATCCAATTGCGCCCGGAAGCGAAAGCCAAACGGAGCAATGACAGATCGTCTGTTCTGAAAAAGTACTGCCCACAGAGGAAGGAAAACACATTCCCAGGTGAGATGCTTTGGTAAGGAACGATAGTTGCAAACGGCGAAGGTGTAGAGAAGGTTCATGAGATTCAATGTATATGCTTTAAACTGGAGAGATACGGTAAGCCCCAGTGCAGAGTCGAAATCCTTGGTGATGAATGGGGTCCAGCATCTTTAAGGCCGAGAGTCTGGCACAGCCATAGACCATTGATCCATAGTCAAGTTTCGATCTAATAAGAGCACGATATATCTTTAACATTAAACGGCGATCTGCCCCCCAACTGGTAGAAGAGAGGACACGGAGGATGTTCAGTGCTCTTGTGCATTTGACCCAAAGCTGCTTTAAGTGTGGTATAAAGGTCAGTTTACGATCAAAGATAAGCCACAAGAACTTTGTCTCCGGGACCACTGGCAGCAAAACTTCACCGATATGAAGTTCAGGATCAGGGTGAATACCTCGTCGACGGCAAAAGTGTATGCATACAGTTTTGAAAAGAGAGAAATTAAAGCCATTCGCCAGAGTCCACTTCCGTACACAATTGAGGGCAGTTTGAAGTTGCCGCTCAATATATCTCATGTTTGACGACTGTCATGAGATGTGAAAGTCGTCGACATATAGCCCGTTCGTAACGGTGAGAAGGAGTTGTTCAGTGATGGCATTTATCTTTATACTGAAGAGTGTGACACTCAATATACAGCCTTGAGGGACTCCAAGTTCCTGTACAAAAGAACGTGAAAGTGCCGAACCCACACGAACTTGGAATCTCCTGTCCATTAAAATTTTTTTAATAAACATGGGTAGATGGCCAGGTAACCCATATGTATGGAGGTCTCGCAAAACGCCATACCTCCATGTTGTGTCGTAAGCCTTCTCTATGTCAAAGAATATCGATACAAGATGTTGGCGGTTGAGAAAGGCCTCTCTGATAGATGTTTCAAGACGAATTAGGTGGTCTGTGGTGGAGTGCTGTAGACGGAACCCACACTGGGTGGGCGAGAGGAGGTTGTTTGATTCAAGGAACCAAACAAGACGAGCATTAACCATCCTTTCTAAGGTCTTACAGAGTCAACTTGTCAGAGCAATTGGACGATAGTTTGAAGGAATCTTCGGATCTTTCCCTGGCTTAGAGAAAGGTAAAATAATAGCCTGGCGCCAGACAACAGGAAAACATTCTTCTGCAAAATCCGGTTGAAGATAATCAGAAGGACATCAAGAGAATCAGGAGATAGATGGTGCCGCATGTCATAATGAATATCATCAGGTCCAACAGACGTACTGGCAGATCGATGAAGGGCCATTTTTAGTTCCACCAGGGTAAAGGGACTATTATAGTCAAAGAAACAGTCAGTTCGAAAGGAAAGAGGTGATCGCACTTCCCGAGTCTTGAAGGCGGAAGAACAAGCAGAAGTGCTAGATACCCGGCAAAAGCTTTCACTTAGAGTGTTAGCGATGTTCCGGACATCAGTCACCTCCTGACCATCAGAGAGTAAGATCGAGAAGGGAACAGAATTGTAGTGCCCATTAACCTTTCGAATCTTGTCCCATATGATCTTGGAACTGATGGTTGTAAACTTAATCCAAGATTCCTTCTGGCTTTGACGTCTTACCCACCTAGCATGTGCTCGGGCCCGTTGGAAAGCAACCCGATTTGAAAGTGTGGGATATCTACGAAAAGTATCCCAGGCCCGTTTTTGAGCCTTCCGTGCTAAGTGGCAAGCAGAATTCCACCATGGACGAGGATATCGTTGAAAATGTGTCGAGGTTTTAGAAATACACTGAGCAGCTGCATGTATAATACAATCAGTTATTGCTGCAACACAGTCGTCTATTGATGGCTGATCTACGATGGCAGGATCAAATTCTGCGAGAGCAGTGAAAGTGGACCAGTCTGCCTGATCCAGCTTTTACCGGGGCACGCGGGTAGGGTGGCATCGACCACGGTCAGTCTCTCTCAAAATGATCGGAAAATGATCACTGCCTAGTGGATTACTGTCAACCCTCCATGAAAAATGGGAAAATAATGAAGGGAAGCAAACTGGGAGATCAATAGCGGTAAAGGACTGACTTGGTGCATGAAAGTAAGTGGAAGAACCAGTATTGAAAAGAGAAAGATTGTGATCAGAGATCATCTGCTCTACAGATCGACCCCTCCCATCAATAACAGCATTCCCCAGAGGGGATGGTGTCCATTAAAATCCCCCAGGATTAGAAATGGAGATGGCAACTGTTCAACGAGAGCATCAAGGTCTGATTGATCATATGTCTCTCCAGGGGACAGGTACAAAGAAAAAACAGTGATGGTATAACCCAAGGAAACACGGATGGCTACGGCCACCAAGGGTGTGTTGAGTGACAAAGACAGGGTGGGCACATGTTGATCAACCAACAGTGCCACCCCTCCATGTACTCGACCATCACACAACTTGTCATTTCTGTACAGAGAAAACTGCCGAATGGAGACTGTATCGGCAGATTTGAGAAATGTTTCTTGTAAAGAAAGACAAACAAGCTGGTAGGAAGCAATCAGCGTTTTGATATCATCCAGATTAGAACGTAAACCTCGACAGTTCCATTGTATCAAGGTGGCCATTTTTAAGGACGGGTAGGTGAAGTGGCTGGAGAACCCTTTGGTTTACGACCACGTCTTTTTTCTTTACTGTCTTTCTTCGGAAGAGGTCTATCAACCTCCATGGATCCTGCTCTGGGTCGAGTGGGCAGGTTTTTGTTATTGGAAGAGGAATCCAGTGACTGAGGACGTGGACGAATAATTGTTTTGTCTATTTTGGTGGGAGAAAATGATGTATCAGAAGAAATGTCTGTATTTGAAACTGAAGGACATGGATCTTGAGGTTTGTTGGAAGGTATGGGAGGAACAGAGATGGGTGTGGAAGTCGATTCATCTACTTTTTAACCACGGAGGTCAAAAGGCTTTTCTTTTGTTTTGAAAACGATTCTCTTGGAGGCACAGAGAGATCTGTCTGCACTTCCACTGTAGTTGTGGAATGAAGTGCAGCAGCATATGACCGAGATGGGATTGTGAACAGCAATTTCCGAGCCTCAGGATAACTAATGTTATGTGTCGTTTTCAAACGCTGCACCTCTTTTTCCTTCAACCATTTTGGGCAAGAATGAAAGTAAGAGGGGTGAGAACCATTGCAGTTGACGCAATGTGGGTTCGTGTCACAGTCATAGGCATCGTGGTCCTTGCCTCCACAACGAGCACATTTTAGGGAACCACGACAAGATTTCTTTGAGTGGCCGAATCTCTGACATTGGAAACATCGAAGAGGGTTTGGAATGTATGGCCGTACCCTGCAAATGAGATAACCTGCTTTGATGGTGGCGGGTGCACGTGGTGAAGTAAATGTTAAAACGAGGGTATTTGTTGGCAGTGTAACTCCATCTTTGCGAGTGGAGATGCGCCTCACTGCAGAAACTCCTCGAGTGGAGAGACCAGCGAGAATCTCTGATTCGGGAACATTCTTCAAATCCCTTTCAACTATAACTCTTCGTGAAGAATTCAAAGTAGCATGGGGTGTAACCTCAATAGGTATATCCTGTTATGTAAATGTCGTGTAAATATTTTGTAAACGACATGTTGTGTTGTGTTTAAATTTTCATTTCTATTATTTATATTTCCATATTTATATTACTGTTTCAAGGTTTAAACAATAAAATACGTTGTTGTTTATTTAAAATAACATTTAGAATTTTCTAGAATTAGGTAGATCAAATATGTGACTATAAATGGTATTGTTTGGCGGCCTAGCGTCTAGACGTAGAATCTCGTGCAAAAACATACATGCGCAGATTACTCTGTCGAAGTTCCGGTGAAGATGCGACAATGTTAGTTAGAAAGGAGTCAGACATTAGTTTTATTCAAAAGAAGAAGATTCAGTCATTACTCTATATTTAATTCAAGAAATAGTGTCTTTGTTCGAGATGTTTTCAACGTTCGCTGTGTGGTTATTCAACTTAACTTTGTGACTAGAGCTAGATCTACAGAAACTTTGATTTTGTTTCATCAATCTTTGCGATTCATTTGAATTACTGGTTGAGCTGAGGGTCGACACGACATTCATCGTAAAAGGAACGTCATCAAAATTATTGAACTGTGAATTATTTCTGGACTTTCATTCGAGATCATTATATTAGATAGAGGCCAGTACCATTTTGTGTTGTAATTGATTTCAAATGTTAAAACTGAATATCTGACATTGTTAATATATAATTTACGTTATATCTGTTACATATATATTAGTTTACTGTAATAAATTATACAAGCTGTTATCTGTGACTTTCTGTTGCGTTCATAAAACATAAAAAAAACGTAACAGAAAATTAGGGGCTCGTCCGGGATCTGAACAAACAATTTAATTTTATTCTAAAATTATATTTATATTCTGTATAGATAGACAGCTTGTATATTTAAAATGGCATTCCAACTTGAAGATTTTATAAACAAATTTAATCAGAATCCCTCTTTCGAATTGATCAATGAATTAAAAAAAATCTGAATTGCTTGATGTTGGAAAACATTTTAATTTAGAAGTGAAGCAAGCAATGAAGAAAGCAGATATCAAACAAATTCTTGTCGAACATTTGGTCAGCCAAAAAGTTTTACCTCAAAAAGTTGTACAACAATTGCCTGCCGCTCATTTTGACCCAGATTTTGAATTAAAAAGAATGGAAATAGAAATGAAATTTCGTTTAGAAATAGAAACCAAACGTCTTGAAGTAGAAAAAGAAATACAAAAAGAACACATTAAAGCTGATATGGAAATCAGTATGAGAAAGGCACAGACAGAAGAAAAGGTTGTCCAAATGCGGTTGGATAATTTTGATGCTTACAAACAAATTCGTTTAGTACCTCCACTCAATATAAATATTTTCAACAATTTGAAAAATTGGCCCTTAGGCTAAAATGGCCTACCGAATATTGGACAGTATTACTTCAGAGTGTTCTCAAAGGTAAAGCTCAGGAAGTATTTTCCAAACTCACAGCCGAGCAAAGTTATGATTACGAGCACGTCAAAAAATGCATCTTAAATGCTTATGAATTGGTACCTGACGCATACAGACAAAAATTTCGTGGTTACAAAAAGTTTGACAGCCAAACTTATGTCGAATTTGCTCGTGAAAAAGAAACTCTGTTCGACAGGTGGTGTGATTCCAAAGAAATTAAAGATGATTACACAAAACTCAGAGAACTCATGTTAGTTGAAGAGTTTAAAAGATGTATTCCCGTAGAGCTCAAAACTTACATTGATGAACAAAAAGCTTCCAAAATTCATGATGCTGCTGTCTTGGCAGACGAGTATGCTTTGATTCACAAAGATTTCTCGTACAAGAGCCAAACAAATCACACAGCAAAGAAACCCAATGACTCATTCAAACATTATGCAAATGTCGACAAAGACGAAAAAGAGCAAACTTCTAATTCTCAAACAAAGACTTCATCTTATTCTCAAAGCTTGTCATCTACCAAAAACGTGTTATTTTCATCCAAAACATGTGTTTATTGTAGGAAACCTGGCCATCTGATTTCTGAGTGCTATAAGCTCAAAAACAGGCCATCACCCAATAGTTTCATTTCGCCCTTGTTGGATAAATCATTGGTTCCCAATGATTTTGAACCTGTCCAGTCCACTGTGGATTCCAAGTCCAATATTCTTGATGTACCTGAAGATCTTGTTGCGGACAAATTTAAGCCTTTCATCACTGAAGGTTTTGTTTCTTTTGTTGGCGATTCACGTCTACAACCAATTAAAATCCTGAGGGATACTGGAGCTTTTCAGAGTTTGATTTTGGAAAGTGTACTTCCGTTTTCTGAAAAGTCATCTGTTAGGGCCAATGTGCTCATTTCTGGTGTAGAAGGTGGCGTCGTTTCTATCCCTCTTCATAGATTGAATTTACATTCGGACTTAGTTTCGGGTCCAGTGACTGTGGGTATTAAATCTTCATTGCCTGTTGAAGGTGTGTCTATGCTTTTGGGGAATGATTTAGCGGGTAGTAAGGTGGTACCAGAGGTTCGTGTTGTTAAAGCACCTGTTGTTAGTCCCAGTACAGAGCAACTCGTTGAAGAGTTTCCTGATGTTTTCCCCGCCTGTGCTGTTACTCGTTCTCAAACACGTTCTCAGGAGTCCAAAGAGGATTTCCCTTTATCTGATACGTTCATGTCTCACATCGATGAGATTTCTGACTCAACTTCCAGTTCTACTGATGACTCCAAGTCATTTTTCAACTCTCATCATCGAAACAAACTTGTTGAGGAACAGGAGAATGACTCTGAAACTCGTTCTCTTCTACAACTGGCCGTTGATGAAAATGAAATAGGAACTGTCCCTATTTGTTACTACCAGAAGTCATGTGTGTTAATGAGAAATTACAGACCTCCTGACGTTGCTGCTGATGAAGAGTGGAATGTTATTCACCAAATCGTCATTCCAAAATGCTATCGGAATGATATTCTTAGTCTTGCTCATGACCATGTGTTGTCAGGACACTTAGGTGTAAGAAAGACCCTAGATCGTATCCGACAACATTTCTATTGGCCAAAGATGCGCCAAGATGTTGTTGACTTTTGTAAGACATGCCATTCTTGCCAAATGACTGGAAAACCAAATCAGGGGATTCCCAAAGCATCACTGCAGCCTATTCCTGCCTTTCAAGACCGTTCTCAAGAGTCATTATCGACTGTGTTGGCCCAATGCCAAAAAGCAAAGCAGGAAATGAATACCTCTTGACAATCATGTGTGCTTCTACACGTTTCCATGAGGCTATCCCTTTGAAAAAAATCACTGCTCCCAACATTGTCAAGGCTCTTGTCAAATTCTTTACCATGTTCGGGATTCCAAAAGTTGTGCAATCAGATCAAGACTCAAATTTTATGTCCAAGCTATTTCAACAAGCCAAGCATGAACAGCACATCCATCAAATTTCATCCAGTGCCTACCATCCTGAGTCACAAGGTGTCCTTGAACGTTTCCACCAAATTACTGCCACGAACACTCAAAGGACTGGGATGAGGGTGTTCCCCTGTTGTTGTTTGCAGTTCGTGAAGTTATGCACGAATCTACTGGATTTAACTCTTTTAAGTTGGTTTAAAAAAACAACAAAAAAAAGGTTTTCACAAGTTCAAACTTTTTTTTTTACTTTTAAGGGGGAGAGTGTTATGTAAATGTCGTGTAAATATTTTGTAAACGACAACATGTCGTGTTGTTTAAATTTTCATTTCTATTATTTATATTTCCATATTTATATTACTGTTTCAAGGTTTAAACAATAAAATACGTTGTTCTTCATTTAAAATAACATTTAGAATTTTCTAGAATTAGGTAGATCAAATATGTGACTATAAATGGAAATGTTTGGCGGCCTAGCGTCTAGACGTAGAATCTCGTGCAAAAACATACATGCGCAGATTACTCTGTCGAAGTTCCGGTGAATATTTGAGAAAAGAGGCCTACAAATATATAAACAGACGAAGATGCGACAATGTTAGTTAGAAAGGAGCCAGACATTAGTTTTATTCAAAAGAAGAAGAGTCAGTCATTACTTTATATTTAATTCAAGAAATATTGTCTTTGTTCGAGAAGTTTTCAACGTTCGCTTGTGGTTATTCAACTTAACTTTGTGACTAGAGCTAAATCTACAGAAACTTTGATTTTGTTTCATCAATCTTTGCGATTCATTTGAATTACTGGTTGAGCTGAGGGTCGACACGACATTCATCGTAAAAGGAACGTCATCAAAATTATTGAACTGTGAATTGTTTCTGGACTTTCATTCTAGATCATTATATTAGATACAGGCCAGTACCATTTTGTGTTGTAATTGATTTCAAATGTTAAAACTGAATATCTGACATTGTTAATATATAATTTACGTTATATCTATTACATATATATTAGTTTACTGTAATAAATTATACAAGCTGTTATCTGTGATTTTCTGTTGCGTTCATAAAACATAAAAAAAACGTAACAAATCCCCAATTGCCTTTGATTTCAAGAGGAGTTCACTGTGTTGGGATGTGGATGTTTCAACCAATATGTCACCAGATCGAAGTTTCTTTACTGACTTTGGAGAGCCAGCAAGTCCCTCTAGTCTCTTTTGAATAAAAAAAGGGGACATTTGCCCTAAAGGTTTTTCCGAAAGAGAATGCAATATCAGAAAATGAGGTACGTGTGTTACTGATGTTGAAGATTGCTGTTCTGAGTATTCAAGACGTGGTCGCTTACCCATTGACTGTTTTTTTACAATTTTATTTAGATTTTTGTAGGATCCATAGGAAAAAGAATAAGTTTCGGTACTCACTGACCCCACCCACCATGGAGCACTACAAAGTCATGCAAGGACAATGCAGCAACGCCAGGGTTTCGTGAGCACTATACCCAAACACCAGCATCAGGCACAATGTACACAACACCCGTTGAGAACATCCAACACTGTACTTGGTAGGCTCTAGCCCAGGTGGACCAGCCGATTGACCCAAGGGGAGCCACCCAAGGGCCGCCCGTCTACAGGAATTCGAGGCCAAAGTGGTGTGTTAGGGTTGGACCCCTCAACCACCAGGATCCTCTCCTCCCCTTTACGGGTCACCATGCACGGCAAACACGTGGGTGGATGTTTAGATCCCAGGGAAGGTAACCAGACAGAACAGAACCTTCCCTGGGAGGTCCCCTCACCACGTACAGGAATCCACTCCGAGGGGCACTTAAAACAGAGCCCTGAGGGACTCCAAGTTCCTGTAGAAAATAACGAGAAAGTGTTGAGCCCATACAAACTTTGAATTTCCTGTCCATTAAAAATGTTTTAATAAAAATGGCAAATTGCCACGTAATCAATATATATGGAGGTCTCGCAAAATGCCATACCTCCATGTTGTATCAAAAACAACAAATTATTGTTGTTTGAAAAAGACTTCTCCAATTGATGTTTCAAATAAAATCAGGTGTTCCACAGTGGAGCACTGTTGTCAAAACCCCCACTGGGTGTGCGAGAGGAGGTTGTTTGATTTGAGGAATCAAACAAGATGAGCATTAACCATCCTCTCTAAGGTCTTACAGAGATAGCTTGTCAAAGCAACTGTACGGTGGTTTGAAGAAATCTTGGGATCCTTCCAAGGCTTAGTGAAAGGTAGGACAACAGCCTGGGACCAGGCATCAAAAAATATTCTCCTGCCAGATCTGATTAAAAACAAGAGATAGATAGCGTAGCATTTCATACTGTACATCATCAGGTCTAAATGATGTACTGCCAGACTGATGAAGAACCATTTTGAGTTCCACCAGTGTAAAGGGACAATTACAGCCATAGAAATGAGGTGATCCCTCTGCCCGAGTCTTGATCGCTAAGAAGGTGAAGGAAGAAGCAGAAATGCTAAATAACCTGCAAATGCTTTCACCTAGAGTATCGGCTATGCTCTAGGTATCAGCTACTTCCTGTTTACCAGAAAGCAAGATCAAAAAATGGACAGAATTATATTGATCACTGAACTTTCGAATCTTGTCCCATATGTCTTTGGAACTGGTGGTTGAAGGTATGCTGTTTGTGAACTTAATCCAAGATTCCTTCTGGCTTTGACATCTTACCCACCAAACATGTGTTCAGGCCTGCTGGAAAGCGAAGTAGTGCAAGAGTGTGCGATAATTACAAAAAGTATCCTAGGCCCGTTTTTGAGCTTTCCATGCCATGTGGCAGGTGGGATTCCACCACGAATGAGGATATTGTGGAAAATGTATCGAAGGTTCAGAAATACACTGAGCAGCTGCTTGTATAATACAGTCAGTCGCTGCTGCCACACAGTCGTCTATTGATGGCTTACAGAAGACAGCAGGATCAAGTTTGCGAGAGCAGTAAAAGAGTGCCAGTTTTCTTGATCCAGCTTCCACATGGGCACATGAATTGGGTGGCAATGACCATGGCCAAACTCTCTTAAAATTACAGGAAAATTATCACTGTCTTGTGGATTACTGTCAACCCTCCATGAAAAATGAGAGAATAGTAAAGGGCAGTAAAGTGAGAGATCAATAGCAGTAAAAGACTGACTTGGTACATGAAAATGAGGAGAAGAACTGCTATTGAAAAGAGAAAGGTTGTGATCATGTTCTCTACAGAGCAAACTTTCCTATCAATATCAGCACTTCCCCAGATAGGATAACGTCCATTAAAGTCCTCTAGGATGAGAAAGGAAGATGGCAACTGTTCAATGAGAGCATCAAGGTCTAATTGATTATATGTCTCTCCAGGCAACAGGTAGAGAGAACAAACAGTGATGGTGCGACCCAAAGAAACACAGATGGCTACAGCCTCCAATGGTGTGTCGAGTGGCAAAGACAATGTGGGTACATGCTTATCAACCAACAGTGCCACCCCTTCATGCACTTGTCCATCATACAGCCTGTTATTTCTGCACAAAGAAAACTGTTGAAAGGTGACTGTATCAACAGGTTTCAAATATGTTTCCTGTATGAAAAGACATACAATATGGTAGAAAGTAATCAGTGTTTTGATGTCATCCAGATTAAAATATAAACCTAGACAGTTCCATTGTATCAAGGAGGTCATTTTTATTTATGTGCAGGCAAATTAGGTGAAGAACCTATCTGTTTATGACCATGTCTTTTATTCTTTACTGTTTTTATTTGAAGGGGGTCTATTGACCTCTATTGATCCTGCCCTGGGTCAATTAGGCAGGTCTCTGCTGTTGGAAGAGAATTCCAGTGACTGAGGATGTGAACAAATGATTATTTCACATATTGATGTGGGAGAATAATATGTACCTGAGGAAATGTCCATACACAGAACCAAAGGAAGTGGATCTTGGGATTTGCTGGAATGTATGTGATGGACAGAGATGGGTATTGAAATTGATTTGTCAACTTTTTAACCATGGAGATCAAAAGATGTTTCATTTGTTTTGAGAATGATTCTTTTGGAGGCACAGAGAGATCCATCTGCACTCACACTATAGTAGTGGAATGAAGTGCAGCAGCATACATCCAAAATGAAGTGGTGGACAGTAACTTTCAAGCCTCAGGATAAGTACTGTTATGAATCATTTTCAAAATGCTGCACCTCTTTTTCTTCCAACTATTTAGGGCAAGAATGAAAGTAGGATGAGTGAGAGTCATTGCAATTGACTCAATAAGGGTCCGTTTCATACTAATAGGCATTGTGGTCCTTGCCACGTCAACAAGCACACATCAAGGAACCATGACTTGACATCTTTGAGTGACCAAACTGCTGACACTGGAAACATCTGTGAAGGTTTGGTATGTATGGCTGTAACCCTGCAATTAAGATAACCTGCCTTAATGGTGACAGGTGAAGATGGTGATCTAAATGTCAGAATGAGGACATTGGTCTGTGTGGCAATTCAATTTTTACAAGTGGAGATACACCTCACTGCAGAAACTCCTTGGATGGAAAAAACCAGCAAGAATCTCTAAAGTGGGAATGTTTTTCAAATCCCTCTGAACAATATCTCCTCATGATGAATTCAAAGTAGCATGAGGTGTAACCTCAACAATTGCCTTTGAAAGAGGAATTTATTGTGTTGAGATGCAGATGTTTCCACCAATGTCACCAGATCCAAGCTTCTTTACTGACTTTGGAGAGCCAGCAAGTCCTTCCAGTCCCTTCTGAATAAAAAAGGGGGACATTTGCCCTAAAGGTTTCTCTGAAAAAGAATGTAGGTTGAGAAAATGAGGTACAACAGGAAGTACAGATGTTGAAGATTGCTGCTCAAAAACTTTAAGATGTGGTTGTTTACCAATGGACAGTTTTTTCAGTATTTTGTTTAAGTTTTTATTTGGAGGATCCATAATAATAAAAAAGGAATATTTCAGTGCCCACTGACCCCACCCACCATGGAGCTCTACAAAGGGACCCATTACAATGTCAAACAAGGACACTGCAGCAACACCAGGGTTTTGTGAGCACTATACCCAAATACCAGCATCAGATACAATGTCCACAACACCTGTTGAGAACATTCAACACTGGTACTTGGTTGTCCCTAGCTCGAGTGAACCAGCCAATTGATCCAAGGGGGCCACCTCAAGGCTGCTCGTCTAAAAGAATTCAAGGCTAAAGTGGTATGTTAGGGTTGGATCACTCAACCACCAGGATCCTCTCCATGGCAAACACGTGAGTGGATGTTTAGATCCTAGAGGAAGTAAACTGACAGAACAGAACTTTCCCTGGAAGGTTCCCTCACCACGTACAGGAATCCACACTGAGGGGCAGTATCACAGAATCATGAAGATTACAACTTAAAATTAACACTGGTTTTGGATGATTTGAAATAACAGCTGTTTGCTGATACTTGTATCTTACACCTAGGAAGTTTTAGGCATCATCTTGGGAAAAACATTAAATCCATCCCAGAAAATGAATTTATTTTTATTATAATTTTGGGTCTTGGGAGGGTGATACCCTTTCTAAAATGTTGAATAACAAGTATAATTGAGGACAGTGAGCAATTTTTGTTACAATGTCACTCTGCCATGAGGGATGAAATAGTTTGTCCAGTTGCTCCTCTCAAAGCTACAAGTAGGCTAGCTGCACTAGTTGTCCACAGTTTTAAATATTTGAAGAAAAGCAGGTAGTCAACATCACTGTCAATTCTGGTTAGGCCGAACAGTCAGATTTGACTGTCTCCTATGGCCCCAAAGTGCAGAGTAAAAGGTAACACAGAATTTCAGTCCATAACAATAATCACTGACTTAACATTAAAGTTAAAGTGGCAAAGAAATATTTTATTCCATACTAAACCATTCCTTACAACTCTTCACATCTGATATTTAAACCTCATTAACAGTTTAATAGTTGGATTTGTAACAATGAAAAACAAGTCTCAATGCTTTACAAAAAGGAAACACATCTGGTTATTAATTTTACACTACATTAAAACCCTAAAGATGGCAGGATAAAACAAATGTGATTCAACCCAGTTTTCTAGCACTCTAAACCCTATTAAGCAAATGTAATGTTAGTGTTAGTTCCAAAATACAATTCTCACAGAAAGAAAATTTTTATTTTCTTAATTACAATGTTTAACTCTTTACGGCATAACTCTTACCTGATGATTACTCAGTACTAGGGATTGTAATTATTAAAATCAGAACTAGTCTACTTTTTTTTTATGGATTTGTTAATTAATTATTCAGTTCCGTAGGTTACTAACAAAAACTATTACTCCAACTTTATTGTGTTTGAAGCACTGTTACTCTACCTGTGTTAGCTGCTGAAGAGACAATGCTGTTTGTAGATGTGCCTCCATGAGAGGAACCTGAAACAAATGCCAACATTTTAAAGACATTACCCTATAATATTAAAATATTTAATCAGGTGATAGTTAGTGCTTATTATGCTTGCTGTAAAATAACTCTCCATATATAACACTACACATTTCACCTGTAACTGCTGATTGACAATAAAACGTCATTAAACCAAGTAGCTGACTTCTGTAGCTAATACTAAAAGAATATCCCAATGTTTTATATAAATATATGTTTTTATTTGGCACAAATTATGTTAGCCATTCTTGTACATATTTATTGAACATTATTAAAAAATCTGAAATCACTTATTTACTTAGGCAGCAAATTAAATAGAATGTAAAACAGCTGCTAGATGTCAACAACTTTAGGATTCAGTAAAAGGTCTCATCTTGAGTGGGGTACAGCAAACAACTTAAACATTGCTTTTATGCGCTTTTCATCTAAAATTCTGTAATATGTTACTACGAACTAGACCTAACTGTCTTTGTCCTCTTATTGAGTATTAGGTACAAAGTGAAAAGTTTTATTTGAACTTAATACAATGAGAGGTAAACAATACCAACATCATTTAAGGGCAGAAATCATTGGAAAGTATCAGCAGACAGTTGATTACATAAAATGTGTCTACAATCACAATATATCATTAAGTGAGTGGTGTAACATGTCAATATAAACCAGTGGAGAGCATTTATCATGAAATCATAGAGTAAACCTACTGAAATATCCTAACTTCTCCATGGTCACATCAAACTGTAAAAAAAAAGTCTCAAACCACTTCTCCTGATGTCTCAAGTGAAGATAAGTTGATAAGTGTTTAATTATCAACAGTTTTAAAGTGCAAGTCTGTCCTGTTAACAGCAACTAATGGATGCAACAGCATTAGATTTCTTAATCTCACACTGAAAGGATAACAGATTCTAGGAAATTTATTACAAATATAAAATACTGTTTGTAAAATCCTTCAGATAAAATATTTGGAGAATGATCTACTTTTTCTTTACAGCATTTTGACAATGTTTTTCAAGCTGTCAGGCAAGAATGTACTCAAACATAACCTCATTACTGTAACATTTCATTACCTACCATGGCTCACCAACACCCAGCTGCAATGCTTTGTTACCTACCATGACTCACCAACACCAACAGTGATGTTTCATTACCTGCCATAGTCATTGCTGACTGTGTGAGTAATATTATATGCATCATCTGTGACAGTTGGTGCATCAAAGACAGTTCAGCCTATTGGTGTGCATTAAACACCTTGGAAGTATACTGCTAGTGGCTGCAGTGCAAAGTAGGTTAGTAAATGCCACATGGTGCTAATTTAGTATTATTTTTTTATGCTAAACTCTAATTTATTTATAGTTACACAATTTTCATGATTATTTTGTATGTTTTGATATGTATATAAAATAGTGATAAACCAAAACCACCAGTCAGGTTACACCACTCATACAACCAATATTTACCTAAATATGGTAGCACTGGAGAAGTTAAAAGGGAGAACTCCTGTAGTCGAGGAAATAGATGACTGGGGGATCGTAGAACATCAGGAGGAGTGTTTCTACTAGAGGTCTGATGTTGATGCTTGTATATTTCCCAGGCAACATGTACGTGCATGGCACACCACCTTCCTGGCTTCTGTGAAAAGGATCTAATTGTTTAGTATGTTTTCCACAAACCATCCAATATTTATGTTTCCTCTATTTCTATCTACAACAGAAATCATTACTTTTATTCAAGGATATTACAGTCTCACTACTTTTTCATTGTTTTTTTACACACAATACAGAACATTACTTTATTGAAAGGTATATTAGTTTCTTATTTTTCTTAACATACTGAAACTCTCAGATTTTAGAAACAGAATTAACATTTTTCAAAATTTTCAATGCTGACTGAAGGATAAAAACCATTTTTAAAGACAAACACAAACTCCTTCAGATGAATGTATGTTTACTCTACTCAAAGTTTCAGTTTACAGAACTTATTTCATGTCATAGTAACTGGAAAGAATATAAAACTAACAACAACATAATGGACTGGTAAATAAAAAAATGTATTGATGGATTAGTTAGAGTCACTGTTGATAAGTGTTAAAAATAAAAGAATACTAGAATATAAAATAAAGAAATAATAATGGTATTAAAGAAACCAGACATTGTTAATGAAAGGGTATTTGGACAAAATAGAAAGAGATTCTTGAAATTTCTGTCCAGGAAGTTGATCCAATAAGATGTCTCATTTATTACACCATGTGCACTGATGTTATGTTCAATAGTAACATATGTGTATCCACTGAAATAATCATGTAGTGGACGATTGGAGTCGAGTACGTAATGGCTGAACACTATAAACACGTCACTTCACAAACAATGTTCCAAAGTTTTCAGGATTTTTCTAAAATATTGGTCTTAGTAAATCACTTTTTTGTATTTGAATGAATTGTTGCTACTGAAGGCTGAACCAGTAAGTGTGTCCTTCACTTTCTGTATGATGTGGATATTCAAATCTTCTAACACTTGAGAAATAATATTAGTTAAAACATAAACAGTTCAAAGTTTATCAATGAAAGGCATGTTCCTTACAGGTTTAAAGTGTTTTGAAGTGGTCCCTTCTTTTTATGCTGTTCTTTGTTAAAATCTGGGTCTAAACTGTTGAATATTTTAGTAATGGAAATGTTTAGATAGCCTTTGGACAACAATAGCTTTTGATATTTCCTTCTGGCTTGTATCTTACCACTCATGGTGTTACATATTTTAAAACTTACTGAGTCGACTGATAACAACAACCCATTTGGTACAAAGTACAAGTTATAATGTACAATAACAGGAATAACTCATAGTTTAGAATATATGTTAGTAATAAGTTTGCTGTTTTTATTTGTGACTATGGTGGGTATAGACTTCCAGACATTATCAGTATGAATAAGTGTGAGATTCGTTTCAGATGTTCATTATAAATGAATTCAATAACTTTTAAAGGAGAAAGGATTTCATGGTTACATATACTAAAAGTGTCCTCAATAAATCTGTACTACCTAGCTGATTCAAGATTAGTTTTGAAATTCCACTGAGTAACAGCTGATAATTTAAGAAAGACAAAACAATATTGTTGTTCATAGCATCTAAAGACATGCCAAAACAACTAAAGACAGAGGCTAAAACAACAGCAACATTGTTGTCCACAGCAACTAAAGACAGAGGCCAAAACAGCAGGAATATTGTTGCTCACAGCAGCTAAAGATAGATGTCAAAACAGAAATATTGTTGTCTATAGCAACTAGAGAACAAAACAACACTGTTTGCCATAGCAACACCTTTGAATTGTTTATAAAAAAGCTGAACTGAATTTAAAGTAACTGCTGCTAAGAACAAATCTTGGAGAGTGTTAAACAAATTCTGTCAGAGCATCATTGGTACTGGAAAGTGTAGTCGATCTAAAAAACCTCATAATTGAGCTTATACTTTCTTCTACAGGAATGAAAATGTACATAGAGATATCAAGAGTAAATACAATAGTGTTCAAACGTATCTGTGAACCATCTGCACATGACCTATTGAGAAATCTGTTGGTACTATTAGGTGTAAAGGGAAACTTTAAAGGAGAGGGTGAAATAGCCAAGACAGACATTAATGATGACTTGTATATGGAAACTGTTGGTCTTGGAGGTAATGTCAGATTTATGATTTTTAAATAATTTAGAGTTCAGGGTTTGGAATGAAGTGGTCTTAGATCATCTAGAAGTCACTGGTTTAGTGGTCTTACTTTTAAAATTGTTCAAAATATCTTGAATATTTTCTCCAGTTCTTTTGTTGAATGATTCATAAATGGACTTTTATCATTTCTACATATGTAGATGTACCCATTAACATAAAACCATTACACTTGTCACACACTTTAACAGTTATACAAGCATTTCTTTTTAACTCATTGATAGCTAACTGCTCGTTTTTTAAAAGACTGGATCAAAAACAATAACCATTT
Organism: Carcinoscorpius rotundicauda; assembly: GCA_011833715.1. NCBI lineage: Eukaryota > Metazoa > Arthropoda > Merostomata > Xiphosura > Limulidae > Carcinoscorpius > Carcinoscorpius rotundicauda. The sequence continues at coordinate 22,870,919 of CM022403.1, forward strand.
TAAAATAACTTTCAAGAGTTGGTTTAGGAAGTAGAACATTCTCTGGGATGAGTGAGTTTAGGAAGTAGGGAACGTTTTAGGAGGTGTGGGTTTAGAAAGAAGAACATGCTCTGGGAGGTGTGGGTTTAGGCAAATCATGAGATCCAAGTGAAAAATTACACCATGTTCATTCATATTACTACTGGAGTAAGATATGTCTATACTGGAATAAGGATATATTTCATTAAATTTTTTCTTGTACAAGCATTAGTAAAGAGATGAGCAGATATCAAGAATGACCTTGTTAGTAAATCAAAGAAGTGATTTAGTTAAGACCAATGGCTTAAAGAAATCCTGCAAATTTAGAAACACCTTCTATGAAATAACACGTACACATACACAGGTTACCCAGTCACTCAGTTGAACACCATCTACAAAATGGCATGCACACACATAAACAGGTGAACCAAGTCATCCATTTGAACACCATCTATGAAGTGACATGTACACATATAAAGGTGAATCCAGTCATTCAGTTAAACACCATCTACAAAGTGACACATATATAGGCAATTTCAGTCATGATCCTTTCAGAATAATTTGTGCCATTTCAAATCTTGACAACAAAGAAGCCACTACTGAATATTACATCAGCATTATTGATGAGATACTATACTGAACAAATACATTAGGGATTTGTTTTAATTTTCTTGAAAGAACATTTAAAGAATCTATTTTGATTCAATCCCAGAATCCTTCCATTAACAACTATAATGCTTGGCTCTTATAATATTTTTCTGTGTAGCACTTATTTTCATGATTTGTGACTTTAACCCATTTTACAAAACTGTTATCACACTTAAACGTGTGCCATCCCATTGTATTGTCGTACTTTTATATTCTACTATAATTTACAATCAGTTTTATGGCCTGCAACATTCATTGGCTCATGAAAAAGGTGTAACTCAAAACGTTGGGTAAAATATATAAACATTTATCTGAAGTTGTTTGCTGTACTAATTTAAAATACAAGTAACAGTTAAGATAATTAACCAAGGTATTGGTGCTTTCTTTCAGTATGTGATACAAAACATTTTAAAATTGAATCTTGTTGGTTAGTAAAAGAATCAACAGTTAAAAACCTCATTAAAGACTAATATAACTATAGTTCTGGTATCTATTGGAAAACTTGATATAAATTAGAATAATACAGACAAATAGTTGTTATTCATTTTACCATAAATGCACAAAAGTAGCCTTACACACAGTACTTGAATAAAACTTGAGTTTACTTAAATTAGTTTGTAAAATTACTTGTTAGTGTGTATAACTAAATACAGTAATAGCACTACACACACTAAATATTATGTACCTTAAGGGTATAATTTAGTCTGATGCTAACCTTTGTTTGGAAAATGGGAACATGAGATGGTGGAGCATATGGAGTGACACCACTACCCAAAAAAGGAGAGAATCCTTGGTAAAGGTTGGATAGTCCTAGCTGTAGAAATATTATAAACCACATAACTAGAAATGTTAAATCTTCTAATAAAAATACCCTTCTTAATTTCTGAAAATTTTACTGTACAACTTGTGACTAGTATAACTTTATTCCATTCCATACTTAAATATACAGTCTGACTGACTTCTGAAATAAATTTATTAAAGAAAAGACGAAATACCTTACTTACTGGGCTTCTTCCATAATATTGTGTTTCCAGCTTTGGGAGCTTATCAAACTGAAAAAACAAATCCATGAAATACTTTAAGACTTAAAAAATATTCAAAGGACTTTAATAAATATGTTTATTCTAATGAAATCCTAAAAATTTAATTAAGAGAAAAAAAATACAAATATTAAACCTGAAAATTTATGTATACATATTTGTCTTTTAAATAAACTGACATGTTTTCTGATTATATAACAGGTTTAATGTCACCAAAGATAAAATTTAATTGGTTATAACCTCTCTCATGAACTGAAGCTTCTCCTATTCAAGGCTCATCAGCACAGCTTGGGTTAGCAAACGAAAGAAATTCAGTTAGTCCTCTTGTAATGGTATGTTTATGCAATATTCATTAAGTTACAAGTTCTTTTCAATTCATTATATAGTAGCCTAAGTTTATTTAAATTTGAAAAGTATACCATGGCATTGTGCTTAATTGATTATTTAATACTACAGAGCAAACCATCTATTTAATTATAATATTACAGATTTACCTTTCATAAGAAGAAAATAAGTTTATACTACAATCATTAATCAGTTAGTTGATCAGCTGTTAGTAACAAATAATAAAGTATATGCAATGCCACAATTTTATTTATGTTAATATATGATATATTAAAAAGGACTCAAGTCTCCCATTAAATATTTTCCATTTTGTCATGTGTACAAATTTCAAATATATTTCATAAAATGTTCACCAACATTTTTAGTAAGACTCAAGGAAGGCTTTATAACCAGGTAAATGGGCTATCTTCACTCACCAAGTTATGAAAATTTTATTGAAATTATTCAGCCCTTAAATACAGATTTCCTACTCACAGTCATCTGACATTAGCATATGTACTTTTGTTTGCTCTAAACATCTCCCAAAAAACTGACCACACGTCACATTCCCTCACATTCAGGTTTGTTAGGTATTTTACTAGAAGTTACTATAAAACATCATTAAAAGCTTCTATAAATGTTGTACATCTAATACAATGGATGGAATGAATCATCAGATGTTGTGGGAATTAGAAGATGAAGTGTAAGTTCATGGAAATAAATTTGATGGTAGTGATAATGAAGATTCATATGAAGATGAATGATGGGCTTAGTGTATTATCATGTATAAACTATTCAAAAAAACTTGTAAAAATGTTTGATACATCAATAGTTGTTTACTAGATTTAGAAAATATTCAATACATTTTGTACAACTGACGTATGTATAAAAAACAAATTTCTTCACTTTAACCTTTTAGAAATTGGATGACCATTATGTTCGAGCAAATACAGTAAATAATTTGTCATTGTTTTAGTACTTCTCAGCATAGATTGTTCAACAGTAGTACAAGTTTTGATTATGATGCCACAACTTATCACAACACAAAAAATGGATTTTAATGATATAACAAATAAGATAGTAACTGCAAGTTAAGCAATAATTGTATTCTTGATAGTTCAACTGCTAAAAAACAAAATATTAGCACTATCTTAGTATAAGAAACCAAAATTAATAAAAAAGTATTAAAAAACAAGAGACTTGGAAAAGACACATTAGTTAAATGCTATTTTCTTCTGCTTTCTTTTGTTACAGAAATACCAATCTTAAGAAACATTGATGGATATTAAAAGAATTCTTTCTTACATTATAAGACAGCATTTTCAACAGAAGTAACCTCGTAATATTATTATAACTAAAATCAGTCTTTTTTTAAGTTTTTCTTTGCTGTTTATATATTGATGTATATACAATTCTAGTCAGTTTGTATTCTTTTTTTGTTGTTGTTTAATCATGAAAGTTCTATAAGATAACATACCCTTAGTAACAGTTCTTGGTTTCAACAGAAAAAAAGTGGAGTTGACTGAAATGTCTTGATTTATTATTAGTTTTCTTTGGAAAAATTTTATACAACAGCAAATATACAAGACTGAGATGGTTGTATTGTCTTGAAGTTTTTACATATTCTGTGATAATTTATCTTTGCTGAATATGAAAATGATATACCTTCTTCTCCATCACATGCAGATATTTCAGAAAATGTCATATATACTTTTACACAAGTGAATCATTTTTATTGAAATCAGGTCACATTTTGTCATGTTTAAAATGTTAACAACCATTGGCTATAGATTTCTCTAGACCAATCTTGATGTGAGTCTTATCGATCATTCTACAACCCACAAGAAATACACCACTAATATATAACAGATTAACAGGCCACATGACATGTCATTTCTGGGTAGTATTTGTTTGTGCATGCACTGTGATATTTTAAAAAATATATTATTTATTCATTGCTATGGAAACATGAGGTTGTGTACATCTTCAAACATATTCTATTTGTGGTAAATGTGTTGTGAAGAAACAGAAGCAAAACAATACAAAATTCATCAAAAAAGTTTATTATGCATATTTTGGAAAAAACTTTGGGACCAAAAAAAATCAAGGGCTCCGTACAAAGTCTGCAATATTTGAAACACTGGGTAAAAATAATCGCCACACAGAGTCAGCTTGATATCAGGGTCAAAGAAACACTGAATGTGAAAGTTGGGTTTGCACAAAAAAATCCTATTACCTCAATGTCAATTAAAACTGAGGTAGTTTCTAAAAATCTTAGACAAAGATGGCAACTGTTTCAAATATCTATGTGGAAAGTTCCAAGCTCATTCAGAAGGGATTTTGGTCGAGCTTCAGATTATGAAATTGACATCAGATGAACAGTTCAAGAGGACAATAAGGAAGGTTGAAAAAAGCATGGATTGATTTTAGAGATGTTACTAACAATTTTTTTATGAAACAACAAGAAGCCGAATTATTAAAATATTGTCATTAACACACTCAATAAATTCAAAAGTTGGATTGTAATATGAACTTGAAAGTTCATTCTTACACTCACATGCTATTTCTCTGAAAATCTTGGTGTCATTAGTGAAGAACAAGGGGAAATATTTCATCAAAACATCTGGAAATAAGAAAGAAGGTATCAGGGAAGATGGACATTAATAATGGCTGAATATTGCTGGCCATTGAGATAAGATGTTCTGGATACAATACATCAAAGAAAGACCACAACATGTACTTTTGAGGTTAAAAGACAAAGATTTCACAAAAATTGGGATGAATAGATGCAACACATCAAAGAAAGACCACAACATGTACTTTTGAGATAAAAAGACAATGATTTCACAAAAATCAGGATGAATATTCATTTGATATCAGTGCTCTTCTCTTTCCTTCTGCTTTTTTGTACTTGTGTTAACAAACACAATAATAAAAGGTTTACTGAAGTAAACAAAATAATAATTTGATCCAATTACTTTTTCTTCAAAATCTGTAACAAATCATTATTATTTTTGAAATATACATAGCTAATTATAGAAAAAAAATTAGTAAAATTAAAACAACTTTTACAAAGTTTAAATTTGCAGGCCTATGCTATTAATACCTTTTTAAAGTTTTGTCATGCAAATAGTAATAAAAATATCTTTATTGAACTTAAATATTGTGTATTTGGTGTTGATGAAGTAATACAGTCGAAATAGTACAAGTTTCTGTCTTATGATACTGCATACTTCTAATTGGGTATTAAGATTTAGGCTTACCCATCTCATTAATCGAGAAGTAGGATTACATTGTTTATTAGAGAGGGAAGTAGGCTTACCTTGCTCAATAATGTAGCAATAGGTTGATGCAGGAATGGTGGTGGTGAGAGAAATGAGCCATGTTGGTGCATGTGAGTGTGCTGATGTTGGTGGTGGTGGAACTCTGACGTCATGTATGGAGGAGGAGGGATGTTGATAGACTTATCATGTGAAGTTAGAAACCGTGTGTCCAGTTCTCGACGCAACAAGTCCTGACCTGAAGAGAAGATCCAATGATAATTACAAAAACAGTTCAAAATCCTATTTTACATAAGGTTTCCAAATTCAATTCTCTTTTATAATTTTAACATATTTTTCAAATACTCAAAGCAGATATTTTGTAACATACCATACTTTTCCATTAAAACACCGAATCGATAACACGAGATTCACTTGACTGACCCAAAATCCTATGATCTTTATTCTTTTGCTCATTGTTTTCTCACTTTCATCTTCTCTGCAATTGAACTGATACCAAATATTTTTGTGCAAGTATCTTAAACATATTTTTAACTTGCAAATTAAAAAAAGTCTCTCATTTTGGTGTCTCTAGCTTTTAACACTTGAAGGAATGTAAACTTTGTCTGATCTCTATATTCTAGTCTGTACTTGCAACCCATCAGCAGACTAACTTATACAAAGACTCATTGTCTAATATACATCTAATACTAGTTCAACCTATATATTCAGATTGTAGACAATAGAAATAGTCTTTTATTTACTTACAACACTGTCTATTCGGTAATACTTTCATTCAATGAACCTGATATTAAAAACATTTAATACATAACTGTTCTCATTACTAATCTGATAATGTTGTGACAATATCACAGAACTTAAATAATAAAGTTTTTTGTTATGCTTTATAAAATATATTTATTGTAACCAGGATATCTATAACAAGTTATTTAGTAGATAATAAACACATCACTTACGTCATCACTAACGTTTTCTGTAACCAGGATATCTATAACAAGTTATTTAGTAGATAATAAACACATCACTTTTCGTCATCACGAAAGTTTTCTGTAACCAGGATATCTATAACAAGTTATTTAGTAGATAATAAACACATCACTTTACGTCATCACTAACGTTTTCTGTAACCAGGATATCTATAACAAGTTAGTTAGTAGATAATAAACACATCACTTTATGTTATCACTAAAATTTTCTGTAACCAGGATATCTATAACAAGTTATTTGGTAGATAACTTGCATTTTAGTCTTATAATATAGTGTTGTGATATAAACGATATAGCCCAGTACCCCCACAAAGGAAAGGTGTATGATATTAACGATATCACCCTGTACCCCTATGAAGGAAAGATGTGTGATATTAATTATACCACCCTGTACCCCCACAAAGGAATGATGCATGATATTAATGATATCACCCTGTACCCCCACAAAGGAAAAAATGTGAGATATTAGCAATATCACCCTGTACCCCCACAAAGGAAAGGTATGTGATATTAATGATATCACCCTGTACCACCATGAAGAAAAGATGTATGATATTAATGATATCACTGTACCATCATGAAGGAAAGGTGTGTGATATTAACGATATTACTCTACACCACCACGAAGGAAAGGTGTGTGATATTAATGATATCACTCTATACTACCATGAAGGAAAGGTGTGTAATATTAATGACATCACTCTATACCACAACAAAAGTGTGTGATATTAATAATATCACTTTATACCACCACGAAGGAAAGGTGTGTGATATTAACGATATACTCTACACCACCACGAAGGAAGTGTATTTCTCTTCACACTTTCTAAACTTTACCAGTTTAAAGTTTCAATAAAGTAATAAAACATTAAAATACATGACTTACTGTGTTTCCGAAAATAAATTTAGAACTGAGACAGTTGTATATCTATAGATAAACAGTTTCAAGCTCTGTAGTTTGTCCATGGTTTTTTTTGGTACCTACTTGGAAGAGAAAAGAGAGATTCTGCAGCAAATGGAGGAGTGATGTCAAAAGAAAGGCTTGCAGAGGGTAGTGACACTGTTGGATGAATGACAGGAGTAAACATCATGTGGTGTGGGTTAAATGAAGAAGAGTTCTGAACTAGCACAGATAAATTATTTGGAGGAGGAGGGCTTAGTTTAGGTAATACAGGTTCCAGGTAAGACCTGTTTGCACTGGCAAAGACAGAACTATATTGAGCAGGAATTGCTCTTGGTAGCCCAGGTTCCAAGTAAGACTTGTTGATAGTGGAACAAACAAAACTATTTGGAGGAAGAATTGGTCTTGGAGGTAGCCCAGGTTCTTGGCAAGACCCGTGAATACTGACAAATACTGAGCTAGCAGAAGACAATAAAAACAAACAAAGAAATTACATGATGCTTCCACATCATTATTAATTTTTAATTAAAGGATACAAATTCTGTTTTGAAAATACTGCTTAAGAAATGTTACAACAATCTCAATGACACCTTCTCTTATTAGAAAGAAAAGGAAAGAGGGGGAGATAAATCTGACAATTCTAAATGTCTCTTTAAAATATTAACACCCTGTCAATGTACAAAACAATCACAAATAGAATTCCATTTATATTTTCAGAAGTCAAATGTCAGCATTCTTTCTTCATACATTGACAGCTGAACTCTCACTAATAACAATAATTAATATGAAAATAATCACAAGGATCATTAATTATCTGTAGATCTTTAGAACATTAGTCAATAGTTTCTTTTACATTTGAAGGATATTTTGTTTCTTTTAAAAAATGTGTTTGGGGAAATTAGTTGTACAGTGTTGTCTTAAATACAGAATATGTTGGAAAACATTTGAACTGCACTTCTAACTCAGAACTAGTATTCACTTATTCTTACATTTCTGTTTTTGACTTTGGCCAAAAAAATTGTTTCACTTAAAGTTATTTTGTCTGCATTCAACAATACAGTTATACATATTTAGCATAGAAAGTTAAAACCAATTACTAAAGAATCAAAGGGGAATTAACATTTATTTATCAAGTATACTTCATAATACCTGCAGTATGCAGGTTACTTACCCTGTGCAAAAGTTAAATCTAGAAAAGTTTGAACTGATCAAGCTGGTACTGTCTAAACTTGCAGTAGTATAGCATGGAGCACTATATTTGGAGGTACTGACCAAAGTACCAGGTCTCTCCTTTTGTTTGTACTGGTCCAGACTAGTCAAGTATTTGCTCAACTGGCCAGCTAATTTGTTTTGTTTTGTAGGAGAAGAACTTAGCTTGCAATTTGAATTAGTTCTCTGATGAGAACTTGGTTCTTGCACTAATGAATGGCTATTGAAAAGATGGTGATGGCTTTTGGCAGTGGGTTCATCTGAACTGAAATTATGCAACACTACAGACACTGGTTGTTTTGTTGTGACAGTTAATGAAACTGTCAGGGGATAATGGGTGGCTGATAATGTAGTTAGAGATGATGATCTTTCAGGGAAATGTTCTGAAACTGAGACGGAGTATAATGTGGCAGAACCTAAAGATTTTTTTAACAAATGGTGGGGCTGTTCTACAGTCTGATAACCAGATGAAAGTTCTTTGTATGGATACACTGTTTGACAGGTGTCAGTAAGCAGAAAAGTGTCGTTGTCTATATTCTTTAAGTTAGGTGTGGCAACACTTTTAGGATGATGTTCATTGTCATCTCTGAGAGACCTCTGGAAAGACAATGGACTTTGAGGATTTTGTGCCACATAACCAATATGTTGAAAATGTGTACAATTGTTTTGAAGCACTGGCAACGTTGAGTTTGTAATATTCTTTAAGGTAACAGCTTCAGTGTACACAAAAGATTGCTTGTTTAAGTATTCTTCTGACTTGGTTCTGGATACTGCTGGATGTGCAACAGGTATTAGTTTCTTGGGATATAAAACTACTGGATCTTTAACACAGTTCTGTACAGAATTAAATTTTCCTATTGAACCTAACAATTTGAAGTCATTGTATTCTCCTTCACCATTTTGAAAAGAATGTTTTACTGGCTCTAAAAGATGTTGCTGATGAACTCCTGTTGTTGGATACAATGAATTCTGAGAACAATTTACAGATTCAGAAGAGAATGATAGACATGATGCATTAAAACAATTCGTTTTTTGTCTAAGTGCTTTTACAGGTTCCTGTCTGATTGTTGGATGTAGTGCATAAACATGTGTAGATTGTTGTTTAGCATTCTGTACAATATTGGATGATTCTGATGTGTGAGATATATCCAATAACTCTCTAACTGTTAGCACATGGTTGTTTACAACTTTAGCTGATATTTTTTTATCCAAAAGAACTGAAAGATTAATTCTTTTCTCACTCTTCTGCACAGTCTGGGATCTTTCTGTCTGAAATGAAGCTATTTTCCATCCACTTATACTCTGCGACTCAATCAAGGTTAGATGATCACACGGTGACTTATTACAAGATTCTTTCTCACCCTCTGGTTGAGTTTCTTTGTTACTTTTCAGAGGTGAAGAGTTTCTCTTGTCAGAATTCTCTTCTACTAAATAACTGACATTCTGCGAATGTAATTCCCCAAGGTTCAGGTCAGGTGAAGACCCAAGGTGACTGTCAACTGTTTGTTTGTGACTGGATCTATAAATACTGCTAATTCTGTGCTCCCCTGTAAGTAAAAGCAAGGTTCAGGAATTGAAAAATGCCACACAGTTTCCATGCTCTGTAAAACACACTACAAATGAGTATTCTAATTGCATCAATTTCAGATGGGGCTAAAATTACTGCACAAACTGTTGTAGAACAAAGTAAAGTGACAAATATCAAACAAAACTTTACAAAAATGTAAAGTTAATAACCCAACTAAATTCAACATATCACATGGTATGATTGAAAATGATGTATGTGATATGTCAAAACTAGTCAGGTAATTAACTTCATATTTCTGTAAATTTGTGTTATTTGTTATGTAATTTGTTCTTATAAAGCTGTTGTTCTTTACAAGGTTTGTACATAACACAAAGTAATACTTAACTGGATTAAAAGTGTTTTGTCTCTTCTTCTGAGAGATAAGAAATAATATAATGAGCTTTAAAACAGACAGTTAATTTTGATGAAAGACCGTGTGTACCATTATTTTAGGGTGGTTAGAGCCCTCCTCTTTTGGTCAGAATTCACATACAAGTTGGTTAATTTGGACTTCTGTGAAATAGAGTAAACTGAAAAAAATGTTTTCCAAGTTGGTTTTTTTTGTGTGTTTTTTAGAGCAAATCTACTTAGACCATCTGCTGCTATCCACAAGTTTGAACAGCTATTTGACAGAACCTATTACACAGCTTGATTAATGAAATCACAATTTAAAATACATGGACCAGTCTGCATTATCACAGATTAGTACAAGTTGTGCCCAATTCTGAGTAATACTGGTAGAATCCTCAATACAGTGAGTTCCAATACATAAGCAAATCTGATTATTAATGCCATCTATCATTTCTTCTTATGTCATAAGTGGCAGCTGTTCACAAGGATGAGTAGAAAAAACAGATCACTATAAAAGAGCAATGTATACATTTAAACATGGTCGTGGAATGGCTGTCTGAAATCTGTACACCATGTTTATAAAACACACACATTTGTTTACTTCTAATGTCAGCTAACATGGCCTTCTTTGAGTCATATTTGTACTTTTTAACATAACTTTCAAAGCTCACTATTGTACTTTTTAACATAAATAACAAAGCTAACTGTTGTACTTTTCATGTTGTAAGACTTTGGGTTCTTTGATCTACTTACAGTTTTTAATCTTAAATTGACATACTAGACAGAAGACAGCTACAGTTAACAGCAACCAGCACCAATTCCTTGGTTACTTTGGTTTGACCAAACACTAGGAAGAAACCACAACTTCTATAGCACACACACTGCTAGAATGTGCAAAGCTTGGCCTTGGAGTACCAGCTCACAAATTATGAATCCTTTGATTCAGAGAGTGAAAGGCTAAAGACTGAGCAACAACCAGCCTTTATAATAATGAACAGTTTCCTTCATCTTTACTACATATAAAAGTTGTTGGCTTGATTTATTTCTATAAAAGCAACATTATACACATTCTGTTAACTTATGATGATGAGAAACCCACTTTAAGTAAAAATGCATTTTCAAGAAGGCTGGTATGTGTATTAAAACTTTAATTAAAATAAAGTAGAGAACAACGTTATGACCTCCTTAGGTCATCTTCAAGTTAACAAAGTAAATTTGCAAAGCTAAGAAGCTCGAAACATTGTTTTGTACTTTATTTTAATTAAAGTTTTAATACCCATACCAGCTATCTTGAGAACACAGTTTGTTAAATTAATTTTTAAACAAATAAAACTACTGATTCGTGCTTTGTAATGACTTTTTACATCTATTACAATGAATGCCACATATTTGTTTCTTAGAGTTTGATCAACTCCATTTTTACGTCTTTCTAATTGCAATGTTTTACGCACTCTCTTAAAGTAACCAAGTAACCAGAAGTTGTCACAGGGGAAAATAATAAAAAAAAAAACGTTAAAAATAGGATAATAAATATTCCGGCAATCAAAATGCGATCAGTGATGGAGTTAACAGGATTTGTTTGCTTTGTGTTCAGCCATCAGGGCTCATTTCCTGTCTGACCCTCGAGAGAAGCGTAGACAAACCGATCGATATCGATTAGTCCAGTACCAGTTTCGGTTCTTACAATCGGAGAAAAGAAGTCCAGATAAATGGTTAGCATCAATTTTATTGTTTAAAATTTCCAATAAACACTGGAAAGTGTCTGTAACTAAGTTTAGTTACGTTAACTTATATTAAACTTACTAAACTCAATTAATTTCTGACTAAAAGGACTAGTGCTGAAACGGAAGGGGATATCTTAGTGTGCAATAGATCGTTAAAAAAATAGGTACAAATCACACGTAACTGTCCATCTATTTTAATCATTTTTCAATCACACTTAACGTTTTGTTTTGAGCTGAGGGTCGGGCAACCAGCGTCACTCATGATAATTCACATATGTGTAAACACTGTGTTTAGATAAAAATAAAGGTAAACATTGTTAATTTACAGCTACTACTTTATCCTGATCTTAATATACTATAATTAGGTATTATTATACACTATTAACTGGGAAATAATACTATACCTAATAAAACTATTGCATCTGTAACCTAAGTTTAAAAAAAAACAATGATAGGAAGCGCAAACGATCTTAAATTTTGAATACTGATAAGAGGGACTCAACAGGAAATATCCGACGACCACCGGTCTATTTAAAAGTGGATAGTGCGGTTTGATTAACATAAGACTTACTTATTACAGTTGAAGATGTAAGGTTACCAACATCAGTGTCTGTTACCTGCAAAAAAACAAACAAAAAAAACGTCAGTTACTTTACCGAATCAATGTGAGTCAACGCTATCCCCGAGAAAAAGGGACAAGAGAAATCGTTTTGTTATCCAAACTTTCAATATCTACGACAAAGACAAAACATGTTATCGGTAATTTACAAATACAAGAAGCCACTTCTAGTCTTGAAGATATTATCACGAAAACAAACTGAAGAACACAATAAGCCACTTGTACTACGATCCATATCATAAAAAAGTTGACATGAAAAGTACGTTACGTCATTACATTTTATCTCTAAGCAAAACGAACATAGGTCAATATTGTGAAGCTAAAAACTATAAGTTTCATTTCGCCGTTTATCTTACAAGTGAAACAGTGACAGAGTTAGGAGTCGTCAATAAATAACAACAGTTCTCGAAATGCGATAATCTACACGTTCATATCACACCTCATCCCATCCCCACTACTAAATTAAAAAAACTACATAATAAAAGTTTGGTTTAAGTGCAAAGCTGTGAAATTGATTATCAAGCCGTGGGAGGGTTATAATATGACGGTCGAACCCACTATTCGTTGGTGAAAGTAGCCCAAGAGTTTGCGGTGGGTGGTGATGACTAGCTGCCTTCCCTCTAGTCTTACACTGCAAAATTAGGGACGGCTAGCGCAGATAGCCCTCGTGTAGCTGTGCACGAAATTCAAAACTGATTACAAGCGCTGTGAGCATGGCAGAGTCAAACCCCAAATATTAACTTACTGTTGAGTGTCAGGTGGGAAGAAGTTCTTTTGGAAAGTAACCAATGTCGATAAACAGTTGAAGAATGTGTATGTCTGGATATGGGAAAGAAAACTGAACTACACATTTTCTACATTTTCACTTCGAAATTAAGTATTTTTTATTTAGAAAAAATTCTCAAATTTTCAGTCTTAACTGGAATACCTGCGGATTTAATAAAGTCACGAATTACTGTTCCAAACAAATATAACTTCAGCCCCAAAAGAGAATAAAAAATAATTCTGATTCTTTAACTACGAAGTTGTTTTATGAGCACAGAGCCACACAAATGGCTACCTTCTCTCTGTCCGTCCTAGAAAATCTAAGCACAGATTTAAGTACTTCGTAAATCCTAGACTTACCGCTGACAAACCAGGGCGACAGACATATTTCACGACACTGTTGTCTTTGAAGAAAAGTCTCAAAATAACTAACTAGAAAGAATCCCACACTTTGGACTTCACTGTGGCTCCGCCGTAAATCTTTGACTTTACAACACTACAAATTGGATTTCGATATCAACAATGATGGATCAATGGTATCTGGGTATTTTGCCCTGGAGGGTCAGGTTCTCTTTGACCTCTTCCTCCTTCCTGAACTTATTTTCCCTAACTGTTTGTATGTTAGGTCCTTCTCTGGGAAATGTCCATTTATAGTCTATTATTTACAGTAGGTCAAGTTAGCTGGTGGCAATTTATTTATTTTATTTTATTATTATTTTTTTAAATACATAAATATGTAAACTATAAATATAAGATTTAAGGTTTATATGCATACATATTTTACTTTAATTTATTTTTCTTTATATTTAAAATATATGTTAATTGGGGAGAGATATTTAGGATTTTCTTCATCATGTATGAGGTACCTGTCTAGTTCACATAATAAATCATTTTTCATCCAATTTTTATTAAAATACCTAATTGTAATATTTAGGAGTCTATCTGATATGGTTGGTATGTTCGAGTAATTATGAATGAATTTAGATGATATTGATCTCGGGACTCTGTATGCAGTTGTGAGAAGTGTGTTTTGGATTGTTTGTAGTTTAGTTTTGATTGTTTTATTACTTACAGTTACCCATGCTGGAGCTGCATAGTCTATTACTGGTCTAACATATGTTTTGTTTATTTTCAAAATGTTATCTGTAGATACTCCACTGTGTTTACCAGTTAGACTCCTTACTTAGTTGGTTCTTCGCCAAATTTTATTTTTAATTTCGTTGACATGATTGATCCAAGTTAATTTTGAATCATAAGTCAGACCTAAAAATTTTGCTGATTGGGCAATCTGGAGTAGAGTGCTATTCATGTATATTTCTGGCTGTTGTTTTTTGTGTTTTGTCGATTTCGTAAAGACTACGAGCTGAGTTTTTGCTGTGTTTATTTTAATTCTATATTTTTCACAGTATTCACTAATTCTATTTAATTGTGGTTGTATGTTTGTAGCTGCTATCGTGAGTGTTGCAGCACTTTTCCAGATTGCCACATCATCTGCGAACTGTGATGAGAATCCATGATTTGGATCCTTCAATGGCATATTGTTTACATACATGATGAAGAGTATAGGGCTAACCACCCCTCCCTGTGGGACACCAGCTAGTGGAGTAAAGTATTTGGAAAAAGTTCCTTCTACGTTTACTCTAAATTTTCTGTTTTCCAGAAAGTTAGAAAACCAGCGAATAATTCCTCGCGGTAGTTCCATTTCATTCATTCGGAACCTTAGACCGTCGTGCCAAACGGTGTCGAATGCTTTCTCGATATCGAGGAAGCAAGCCACTGTACATTCTTTTTGTTGAAACTATCTATTATGGTTTCGGTTAATCTTATTAAATGGTCTGTCGTTTGTCTAAATTTTCTGAATCCCTTCTGTTCTTCTGGTAATTTTGATGTTATCTCCAAGAATGTGGAGAGTCTATTACTTATTATTCTTTCGAGAATTTTGCCAACACAGCTGGTCAGGCTGATTGGTCGGTAGCTATTTGGTTTATTCGCTGGTTTTCCTTCCTTATGGAACATTAAAATATTTGCCAGCTTCCAAGAAACTGGGATATATCCTGAGGATAGCGATAAGTTAAATAGTGAATTTAGGTGGTCAAACAATTTCGGAGTGTCCTTTTTTATGAGAATAGCTTGTATTTCATCTTCTCCTGGTGCTTTGTTTTTGGTGTTTTTTATTGCTTCTAGTATTTCATGTAGGGATATTTCCTTTGTTAGTAATGTGCTTTCATAATCAGTGTTAGAACTTATATTTGTATCAGTTATGTTTACTGGAAATATTGGTTCATATTGATGTTTATTGTTTGCTATGTGATTAGTGACTTTATTGTAGAAGTTTGTATTCATATCTGGATCTGTGTGAGTTTTAAATGTATTTTGGAGTTGATCCTTGAAAGCTTCGGCTATTTCTTTATTTGTGTGTGCAGTGGTGTTATTATGTTCAAGTGGAGGATATTTCTTTGTGTTTGTGTTTTCATTTGTGAATCTTTTAAGATGTGACCAGAATTTTTTCGGGTCAGTTATGTCGTTTAGTTTATTACAGTAATTGTCCCATTTATTTTGTTTTTGTTGCTTTATTTGAGTTCTGATGTGATTTCTAATGTTGTTTATTTGTGTTTTAGTTTCTCTGTTTCTTGTAATCATGTACTGTCTTCTCAGTTGTCTGCGCTTTTTGATTAGGTTGATTATTTCTGTGGTGGGTTTCCATGTGTTGTTTGTTGTTTTATGGTGTTGTTTTGGTATTGTTAACTTGGCTGCTTTCTGAAGGCAATCCGTGATTGTTTGACAATAGTTGTCCATTTCGACATGCGTTTTAACTTCTTTAATAATTTTATTAGGTAACAGATTATCTAATTCTTGTTTATAGCATTGCCAATCTGCTTTACTGTAATTAAATTTTTCCTTCCTATATGTTATATTTTTATAGGGGGTGAGATCGAAAACGCAAAAAATTGGGAGATGATCACTATCTACATCTTTTCCCACTTGAAATTTTACTAATTTCTGGCTTAAATTATATGTACACATACACAGATCTAGTATGTCACTAGTGTTAGTGGAATAGGATGTATGTGTTGGGGTGGTATCATTCAATAAAGCTATGTTATCATCATCTATAAATTGTATTAATTCTCTACCATTAGAATTAGAACTTCGGCATCTAAAGGTAACATTTTTACTGTTTAAGTCTCCCATAACTATGGTGTTTTGATTGTGGGAAAAGATGTTATTAAGTAAAGTTGTATCTAATTGTTTATTGGGTGAGCAGTAAATTCCTGCTACGGTTATTTTAGTTTTATTCGTTTGGAGGATATCTACAGTAACATGTTCATTGCTACTGTTTAATTTGATTTCTACTACAGATAAGTCCACTTTGTGGAGCAGCATAATACCTCTGTTTTCATCATTTTTATTTTTTCCGTCTTTTCTAATAGTTGAATAATATGGTATTTTAAATCTATTATTATTGTATGTTAGAGTTTCACTTATTATTATAATCTGGGGGTTTAATTCTTCTATTAGATCTTCGATCTCATGTTTCTTGGAAGCTATTGCACCTTGGATGTTGATATACACTACTGTGAACATTGTGCTGTGAGCATGTAACCTGTTCGTGTAGTTATAATGTAGGGTATATGAGGTGTGATGCGTTTTATTGAGATAGTGATCAGTAGTTCTAGAAAGTTAGTTGTCTGGTTTGGGTTGGTATATTCTGTTATAAAATCAGTTATTACATTTTTGAAAACTGTTGAAAACAGGCTTGTTTGTCTGTTGTGTTAATATTCGTTTCTTGTATGGTGATGTTGTTTTCTTTTGGTTTTTGTGTTAATGTGTTCTTGTTCTGTGTATTAGTCTTCTGTACTTGTTGTTTATGTGGTTTTTTTCCTTTTAACATTTCTGCATACGTGGTTTTTGTTGTTTTATTGAGTTCTGTTGATGTGCTTGTTTCAGGTAAGCTGTTTGTTTTCGGTTGATTCTGTTCTGTTGATGTGTCTGTTTTAGGTAAACTGTTTGTTTTCGGTTGATTCTGTTCTGTTGGTGTTCTGATCTGATAAATACGTTGCTTTATTTGTTTATATTTTTCGCAGCCTTTGTAATTTGCTGTGTGGGTTTGACCACAGTTACAACATTTAGGCGTTTCTTTTTCTTTTTTGCATTGGTTGATATGGTGTTCCTCGCCACATCCGCAGCACCTCGGTGATGCTAAGCAGGCTGCTGAAACATGTCCATATCTTTGGCAGTTGTAACACTGTGTTACAACAATTGCCGGAGTTTTCAATTGCTCAACTTGGTATTTTTGATACCAGAGCAATATTCCGTTGTTTATTAAATTTTGTATGTTGTGGCTGTCATCAATGTCAATTCTTATCAGGTTTGTAGGTGTTTGTCTTTTCTTAGAAACAATTCTTTCTGTCTTTGTGTGTGGTATGTTTTGTTCGTCAAGTGCCTGCTTAACTAGGTCCAGGTCAATCGTCTGATGAACCCCTCTTACCACAATTGCTTTTGGTTGCGGCTTACTTCCTGCAAGGTGGATTTTAATATTTCCAGGTTTAAAGGCATCTGTTGGCCATTCTTTAAGTAGTCTGTTGAGATCGACCACATCTTGCCCTTGCACAAGTACACCGCCTCTTGGCAAACGCTTAATGTTAACTATATTAACATTAGGTTTGCATCTCTTTACCTCTGTGGCAAGCAGGGGTTGATTATACTGACCCGGAATGCCTTCTATTATCACCGCATATTGTGGTGGTCTTGTCTTTAAAATAGTAGTGTGGTTAGTTGTTTGTTTGTTTTTTTAATGTTTTTTTGATAATACAGTGATAAATCCTTGGTACTCCAAGTCTCGATCATTGTCCGTGTCATTTTTTTGTACATTATTCACTGGTGTAAAATCAACATCCTTAGTTTTTAAGTTTTGTTGCATTACATTAAAGGGACTTAAACTACCTACTTTTGTTGCAGGGGTAGCTACCTCTACCTCAGTATTAGTAGCCATCACTGCTTCTTCTTCAAATTCGGAGTTTTCCGAAGAATTAATTCCTTTAATCAACTTTCTCTTGACTTTACTTTTTTTTTAATTATATTTTTGGTTTTCTTTACCGTATTTAATTCCCTTTTTGCCAAACTACAAAGAGCTAGCAATGGGGAATTATTAATGTTATTGCCACCAGTTTCACTTGACTTACCTGTATTCATCTTTTGTTCAGCCGTAACGGCTTTTCCCGCCATTTCTTTTGTAGGTCTTATTGGACCCGTAGTCGAGATCTTTGCGGTTTCCCGCTCTTCTGTTGTTAATTTCAGTAGTACTCAGTGAGTTCTTTGAGCGATGTGTTGTCTTGATGAGAAATAAATTAAAGTTCTTCTTCTTATATTTTTAGTAAAATTTTTTTAAGCTTAAATCGCCTTCAACAAGAGCCAGACAAAAAACGTCCGATTTGTTTCGAGCCTTAACAAAAAACCCGATATCAACAATGGGCCGTGAATTTGTTTGTTTTTGAATTTCGCGCAAAGTTATTCGAGCGCTATCTACGCTAGCCGTCCCTAATTTAGCAGTGTAAGAATAACGGGAAGGCAGCTAGTCATCACCACCCACCACTAACTCTTGGGCTACTCTTTTACTAACGAATAGTGGGATTGACCGTGCAATTATAACATTTTTTTTTATTTCACGATGTACATGAAGAAAAAGAGCATCTCCTGTATGGCCTTTATGTTTGCGGATTTACAACGCTAAAAACTGGGTTTAGATAGCAGTGGTGAACAGAGCACAGATAGCCAAATGTGTAGCTTTGTGATTAATTTAAAACAACATAAAAATAATAAATGTTACGTACCAACGACAAGTCCATTTACATTATTAAATTTTGATATATGGCCCAAAGAAGTGCACAGCTGGATAGAATTTGAAAAAACAAACAAAGAAGAAGGTCATTTACAAACATCGTTTAAAAGTCACTCTATATAACATCTCTATTCCGTCTTGATCTCAATCAATCAATCAATTCTTTAAACATATTCGTTTGTACCAGTTACAAAATTAATCATAAATGTTTTAATTTTCATACTCAAATAAAAAATGTGACCTCATATTTAAAAAATATGTATAACAGAATATATACAAGACATTAGAGAGAGAAAAAACATACTAAACTGATCAGTAAAACCATAAAAGAGTCCCAGTGACATTCGCCTGGTCAATAAAACCACAAAAGGGCCCGATTGACATTCGCCTGGTTAGTGAAACGACAAAAGGATCCGAGTGACTTTCACCTAGTTATTGAAGCCACAACAGGGTCCCAGTGATATTCATCTGGTAATTAAAGTCACATTACAGTCAGAGGCGATTGACTTGCCGTAAGCGATTTAAAAAAAAATCTCAAAAACTGTCGCTCATTTTTAAAAATACGATTTGTAAAGGGAGGTCAAAGGTGTCAGGTAAGTGAATGTATTGCTCCTTTGTTTTGTTTTTTAAGTGTATACTTGTTAGAGAAATACAAAAATATATATTTTTTTCTTTTTTGGAAAATCAAAATTATACATTCCTGGATAGCTTCACAACCCACTGGAAAGAATACAGACACAAGCTTTAATATGTTCTCTATTTCACTTTTAAAATCAGCACTGAGAAATATATATAAGTTAAATACGAACTGATAAGTTAATAATTTTTCTTTAACTTAAAAAAAATTATATTCTAACCATCAGTTTTCTGCTCAACAGAACAAAAGAAAAGGATATTCATAACAGGTGTTATCACATAATTACAGATAATGATGACGGATTCGGACGACAGATGTCACCTCTTTTTGCTAATGTCACAAGTGAATTTGAAGCCGTACACTTTAAATTTAATCCTCTCAATTTTGAATTAAACAAAAATTACAGCATAGAATTATCGCATTTCCTGATTAAACATTTTATGTGTGTAATTTTATAAGCTTAAACATTAAGTACATCTTTATAATAAATAAAAGCTGTACAACCAAATTTTCGTACAATGTAACTATAAAGAATTCAGAACAAAAGAAATAACTGAAACTACAACACTGTTGTCGTTGTTGTTTTGAATTAAGCACAAAGCTACACAATGGGTTATCTATGCTCTGCCCACCACGGGTTTCGAAACCCGGATTTCAGCATGTAAGACCGCAGACATACCGCTGAGCCACTGTGGGGATACTGTTATCACTATAAGTATAAAATTTGATGAAAGGGTGATTAGCGCAACATTTTTTATACATTTTATATCGGAGGAATGGGTAATACACTATGTATATTAAGATAGGAACTTTGAAACGACACCTATACAACTACTCAAATTTATAGGATTCTAGTGATAATGTTGGAGATTAAAATTACAAATGTATGAACTACAGATGTTGATGGTGTAAAGTGTGTTTATGAAAAAATATAGCTCAAACAGTAACTTATCTCACTTTCTAAGTTTCACTCGCGTGGATTATATCCTCAATAACTGATTACAACAAATTGTAAAATGTGTGTATTATATCCTCAATAACTTATTATAACGAACTGTAAAATGTGTGGATTATATCCTCAATAACTTATTACAACAACTGTAAAATGTGTGGATTATATCCTCAATAACTTATTATAACGAACTGCAAGATGTGTGGATTATATCCTCAATAACTTATTACAACGAACTGTAAAATATGTGGATTATATCCTCAATAACTTATTACAAGAACTGTAGAATGTGTGGATTATATCCTCAATAACTTATTAGAACAACTGTAGAATGTGTGGATTATATCATCAATAACTTATTACAACGAACTGCAAGATGTGTGGATTATTTTCTCAATAACTTATTACAACGAACTGCAAGATGTGTGGATTATATCCTCAATAACTTATTATAACAAACTGTAAAATGTGTGGATTATATCCTCAATAACTTATTACAACGAACTGTAAAATATGTGAATTATATCCTCAATAACTTATTACAACAACTGTAAAATGTGTGGATTATATCCTCAATAACTTATTATAACGAACTGCAAGATGTGTGGATTATTTTCTCAATAACTTATTACAACGAACTGCAAGATGTGTGGATTATATCCTCAATAACTTATTATAACGAACTGTAAAATGTGTGGATTATATCCTCAATAACTTATTACAACGAACTGTAAAATACGTGGATTATATCCTCAATAACTTATTACAAGAACTGTAGAATGTGTGGATTATATCCTCAATAACTTATTAGAACAACTGTAGAATGTGTGGATTATATCCTCAATAACTTATTACAACGAACTGTAAAATATGTGGATTATATCCTCAATAACTTGTTATAACGAACTGTAAAATGTGTGGATTATATCCTCAACAACTTATTACAACGAACTGCAAGATGTGTGGATTATTTTCTCAATAAATATTCGCCAAGATCTGTGAAATGTTGGGGTCGGATCCTCAATCCAAGATCAAAAAGTACATCGGGAGAAACCAAAGTGGTCAAGAAACCGTCTGAAGTTTAAAATAATTTTGCCCGAGGCTAACAAACTATTGGACCAGCATAACAAACACTCAAAATGCCTCAAAGTAAAACTAAACAACAGTTTGTTCTTAAGTAAAGAGCATAAACATTTAATACAAAGAACTGAACGTGAGATAAGAAAGGCTTCAGAAAAACCTTTCTACTGATAACCATATTTTTTTAGCGAGGCTTAACTGTACGAACTACATAAAATTCAGCAACCAAAACGTATCGGTGTAAGTGAACAGTTCCACGATATGTGAATGTACAGTGTAACTTTAAGAGGAAGTGGAGAAAACAAAAACAGCTGAAACAGTATCAGCCATATTTTTTCTATTTGATTAGTACCCTTCGGTACAGCGTGGGTAAATAAGCGAGAAAGCAATTATTCGCCCTCTTGAAGCTCCTTTAGGAGATGTTAATGCCTGCTTTGATGTTCCCCGCGGGCTTTCAACCAATAAAAGTGCACTCTCACAAGATTACACTGGAGTGGGTAATTAGTAGTTTATATGTTAACTGGTCACGTGACGAGTTGAAGACTGCCTTTCTTCTTTCGCTCCCAACACACTCGTATCTTACAAAACTGACTCCAACTCTCCAGAAAATTTTAGAAGGCTGCTACTTTAAATCTATGTACCTACCATCTTCTATAAAGATATAAGTCATTAAAATAACTGCTTTAATAACAGTCAAACAAACAAAATAAATTAACTGTTCTATAACAAATTATCTACTCCCATCTTCCTCGAGTTACTTTATAACATGTTTCCACACCATATGATTCAAAACCTTACGATTAACACTATGATCAGATCATTACCTTTTATTTTCATATTTAATGTTTCCAGGCAACACAAACTTCCGCTGATTGACTTCTCTACTATCACACTTTTGTTTCAGTGTTTTTGGGCAACAACTTTCACGTAAGCCATTAAGTTTTAATTTTTATTACAGATAACACCCGCAAAAACGTCCTTACTTTCATGTTATTTCTTAATGGAACCGAAAAAAATACAACACGAATTTATTCCTTATGTCAGAGAAACGGGTATAAATTTCAAAATTGGGGAAGAAGTGAGGTGGTGGCGCTGAAGATATGGGATGAAGAGCGTATGGTTTTTAAGGCTGATGGTTAAATATGTAGAAAATATTCATTTTTTATGTATTTCAAATATATATGAAGAAATTAAGTCGAATTTTAGGGAGGATCAGTAGAAACATTTTACGTTGAATTTTAGTTTGGTTTGTTTTTTGAATTTCGCACAAAGCTACTCGAGGGCTATCTGTGCTAGCCGCCCCTAATTTAGCAGTGTAAGACTAGAGGGAAGGCAGCTAGTCATAACCACCCACCGCCAACTCTTGGGCTACTCTTTTACCAACGAATAGTGGGATTGACCATAACATTATACAATCCCACGGCTGGGAGGGCGAGCATGTTTAGCGCGACTCGGGCGCGAACCCGCGACCCTCAGATTACGAGTCGCACGCCTTACGCGCTTGGCCATGCCAGGCCACGTTGAATTTTAAGGGAAGAAATAAATGTCTAAAGAAACTTTACATCGGATTTCAGGGGAAATACCTCAGGGATACATTTGGTAGTGTGAATGTTTTGTAATAGTAAAACCACATTGGATTATCTGCTTTTTCTATAGAGGGGAAGAGAACCCCTGACCTTAGCGATGTAAATCCGAAGACTTACGCTGTCCCATCGGAGGACACCTTTTGCAGCAAATCCACACTAATATTTAACACAGAGTGGAATCCAGTCCTTGCTTCAAAGAAAAATTGAATATAACGTGTGTGTGTATTTTCTGAAAGCAAAGCCACATCGGGCTATCTGCTGAGCCCACCAAGGGGAATCGAACCCCTGATCTTAGCGTTGAAAACATACCTTTTATTCGGTTTTAAAAATGCATCAAAGTAAACTTATTTTTAAATATAATTTATCTTCTGTTATAACTATTATTTTTATTATTATTCAAAAGTGTCACCGTAATTCAAATTATTCATCTCTATAGGTTTAGAGACCATTTAACTTTACCATTCCTAAATTAATTTAGGCTGCTATATGATAAAGTAAACTGAGCTCGAAACCCCACAAATATTAGATTAAACTTCACCATTATAAAAGATCTAATGGTATTTCTTTAGTTTGCTGACCCAAGCTCTGTTAATTTGCTTTAAATAGGAAAATGCTAAAAAAAGTGGTACATATATATACACAGGTTTTTAAACTATACTTTCGTGGTTTTGAAATAACAAAGCATAAGTTTCATGTAATTATATATATATATTTACACGTTATCCCATGTCAGCGTGATACACAGTTCTTCCAGCAGAAAAGCGAGACAACCAACATTACAAACATACAACTACTAACAACTCGAGTACTTCTCGTCTCCTATTGAATAGCATTTTTTTTTTTTTTACAGTCCATAACAGTTGACTAAGTTTCCTGTCACCTTGTGACGGCTGTTACATCTTTTGGGCTACTGACTGATCAAGTGGAAATGACACCGTGTTTGCAGATAGTATAATGTTACACAAACTTTGGAGTAACCCAGCTTTATCTCCATAGCCCCAATAAGGCTCGATTTACTAGACAGCTGTTCATTCTATTTAACTTTACTTAACTCTAAGTAGGCTTACCGTGAACCTAACTATACTATGCTACTGTTTTATTAAACTTTATTTAGCTCTAATTAGGCTCATTCCGGACTTAAGGAAGCTACACGACTGTTTTATTCAACTTTACTTGTACTAGATATATAAGTGACTGAACGCGAAATGCAAATCTACTGTATAAATGAGTAGCGTGAGATTTGATCAAAATAATGGGGTACGGCTGGGAAAAAATGTACAGGTATCCTTCCTCCCTACACCTCTCAACTTAAGGGTGAGTAAATAAAAACGTACAGGTATCCTTCTTCCCTACACCTCTCCACTTAAGGGTGAGTAAATAAAAACGTACAGGTATCCTTCTTCCCTACACCTCTCCACTTAAGGATGAGTAAATAAAAACGTTTATTTCCTCCATTGGTTGCTTCATACCGTCCCCTGCTGTTACTGCGGTAAGTCTTTGGATTTACAACGCTTAAATCAAGGGTTCGATTCCCCTCGGCCGAATCAGCAAATAGACCAATGTGGCTTTGCTATAAGAATATACACATACTTTTTTACCATAGTTTTATTAATTACAAAATAATAATTTCTGGACTTCGAAAATAGTAACATTGCCTTAAATTCGAGCAAATACATTGATATTCGGTTTAGTTTCAGAACAAACGTAGCAGATGAAATTTATACTTTGTCATTTTAACAAGTATGTACAAACAGCTTGTTAAATATTTTGATTCTGACTTCATATTTTGAAATAGTGTTGTTAAGACACATTTATATTAGATGACACGCACGCAAGTTACGTTATTATCCTCAAACGTATCCATTAAACTGCGCCTATATAGGGCTGTTCCCTAGCTACTACGCCTCACTCGTATTTAGAACGTGGTTTGAGGGAAATTATCTGATATACGCGGCAGTTTATCATCACCACTCCCCGAAAACCATCTTTGACGGCGAAAAATGGTGTCAATTTTAAACTTAAAGTCGCGTGAGAAGTATATAAACGAGTGACCACGAGCTGAGATTAACATACTATCTAACAAATGAATCAGTAGTCGTGACAAATGGAGATTACTGAATACGTACAGCCAAGAATCTTGTCGCGAGGATACAGTTCAAGGTAATATTACAGATAATCTACGACTAGTGGCAAGGGTCCGTCCTCTGTCTTTATACGTAAGGGGATATTCTTATACTTTTCTTTCTTTCTTTACAGATGTATATGACGTACACTTCGAAAATGGATTTTTTTTAAAAAAAGAATATGTAATAAAAATATTAATCGTTCCGACACGCAGCCCAGCCCATCATATCTGAATCATAACAACAGTGTATATTAAATCAAAACACTACTCTCGGGTGTCTGTTGAGTTTTATTGCGTCGAACAAAATGACTGATAAGTGGATTGTGGCAGATGTATATCAGATTTGAAATTATATAATTTTATATCTCAAGTTTAGCATCCGAAATGAACCGGTGGAAAAAAGTAAAATATCTGCAATCGATAGTGACGTTTGTTCGTTTGTTAAAGAGCTTAGTGGCTTAGAAAAAACTGCACCTTCTGGTACAAACAACACCACTGGTAAAACGGAATTCAACATAATGACAAACACGTGTTTAGATAATACTGTATATATACAGCCGAAATTCATTTGACACGTGGTTATTCACAAGTTAGATTTGCTGTTGTTATCACAACAAATGAAGCCAGTGTATTAGAGGTTTGTTTCACCCAATCCCCAGTTATCTTGCAATCATCCCTAAACCATAATACAAGAAGTAAATCGTGATGATGAGACAGAAACCCACTTTACGTAAAAATGTATCTGAAGATAACCTAAGAAGGTCGAAACTTTATTTTAATAAACATTTTAATACCCATACCGATGGAACGTTACACAAAAGCCTGTAGTTTCATTTCAGACAAACTTCATTCTGTCTATGTGACCAGAATTGTGTGATTCATTTTCAATAACCATGATCTCCATTGTCTATTGTTTCTGCCCTTCATGTATTCTTGTTAAATCTATTGTTTTTATAGTAACTTAGAGGGTTAGAGGGTTTCTATTT
The DNA here is from genome assembly GCA_011833715.1 of Carcinoscorpius rotundicauda. Lineage (NCBI taxonomy): Eukaryota > Metazoa > Arthropoda > Merostomata > Xiphosura > Limulidae > Carcinoscorpius > Carcinoscorpius rotundicauda. The sequence goes on from CM022403.1 coordinate 22,897,557, forward strand.
CATTATATTATATACGCAAGTAAATCATCTGTTTGTATGCTTGTTAAGTCTATTATTAAAATATATCATTAACCTACATACTAATTTTTGTTTGTTTGTTTATATATGTAAAAACGGCTAGTTTGGGTTAAGATTTTTTTTTTACGTAGAGAAGAACACAAAAATACACCTTCATACGTTTTCGAACACTACAAGCCAAATAAACACAACATAACCATAGAAAACACCCAAATACTATATAAAGAAACAAACAGAAACAAACGCAAAATTAGAAAAAGCCTTACTTATACAACAACTTAAACCAAAAATAAACCAATACAAAGGAACACCTTTATACTGAAATTAAAAATAATATAAAATTATATATTCAAACATCTGAACACGCCTTCTACATTCCGACACTCAGTTACATAACCCCTTTCAAACATGTGGTCAGCTTCCGGTCAGTTACCTATTCCTTTCTGTGTGAACCTGACGATGACCGAAGTAAGTCGAAGAAACGTTGTTCGCTCCTCGAAAAATTTTTCTAAACCCAAACCAGCCGTTTTTACATATGTATTTCTCTCTACAAGTGGATTTTCTCGTCATCACTGATTGGCATTAACGGTAATCGGTGATTTGTCGCGAGGATTGCAAATATGTTTTTACAGTTAAAGACTATCTTAAGCCTTTAAACGGCTCTAATATAGACTGATGTATAACATAACTGATTTTAAACAATGCTACTTGCAGGCGTGACGTCTAGTGTTAGGTACAGAAAACTCCACACACACATATATTAAATAAAAGTTACTTAGTACAAGTGTTAAACTTTCAGTTACTGTTACAGTAATTTCAGACATACCTTGGAACATAAGAAAGTGGTATTACTGTCTGTCAGTTACCTCACTTCCTTTATTATCGTGAAATAACATTTTCATCATGTTTTTACCAATTCAAATGGACTCTTCTTAATTTAATGTTTCTTTTATTTTACAGTCCTAAATTCAAGTCAAACTTAATATTCGCCTAATCTCCACTTTCCTTCGGTGGTAAATCTGTAATAAAACCTCTTGTACAAAGACGGTCATTACACGTACTTGTTGGTTAACTCGCGTGACAAATTAGGTTATCTTTCACTAAATGCTATGTTACTCAGGGACGTAGTCGCACCCTTCACAATTCTGGTAAAACCGGTTTCACGCACAGGTTGTCTCTTGTGGTTGATTTAATTTGAAGTTCTTACCATAATATATTACCATTGGACTGAGTCGTGAGTGCGATAACGCCGTGACAGGCGATTTCGTAGATTGTTTACCAGTTAAATCAATACGCTGGGAATTGAACTACACTAGTTTACGAGCATCGTTGTTATTACTGTACATTCCCACAACCTTGTAAACTATACATCAAACTGACAACATTAGTTCCAGTCCTGTGGTCGAATAAACCATCAACGTGATAGGGATGGTCTTCACGACTAGTTTCTTATTGCCACTGCACGTGGTGTCTCATGACGATGGGCCCATTAAATGTAGACTTTTGTTGTTGTTATTGTTTCGTTTTGGACGAGATAATTAAGACAAGAGCACCAAAACGTGAAAGTCTCTTTTGTGAGGAATGCCGAATCGTATTCGATGTTTTTCTAGAGTTCGTGCCAAGATTCGTAACCCTTTTTGACAAACCGATCACCGTGATATTGGCAGGAAGGTTTCATGAAACGTATTTTAAAGATTAATATGCTGGAGAGACGTATCTATATAAAGAAGAAAATGTTACTTTTGTTTTTAAGATGACTGCAATTCAGTTTTAAAGTTGATAAACAGTAATGAAGGTTTACCCTAATTTTGATGTGTTGAAGATGGAAAAAAAACAAGGCTGATTTGCTTTTGTTGACCACAAAGTTACACACAAGCTATTAGTGTTTTCATATCATGTTTAAAGATGCCCTAAGTTAACGTCGTAAGTGTGTGTGTGACAATAACTACTAAAGATCCATCTCAATGTAACTAGCTAATCAAACAAACAGCGTATAAACATTTCCACAGAAATTATTAAAACTCTCTCCCAAGTATTACAGGTCCTTTGGAGTACCATTTATAACAATTTAAACAACTGTTTTTAAATGAGCATAGGTATGTAAAAGATCTAATAACGTCATTTTCACGTCAGCCAAGTAGTTAGCGGTCCGGGCTACTGACATTAAGTTTTATCGTTCTCGTCCAACTACTGCGTAACAAGTTAAGAAATCGCATTCCGCACTTTGGAATAATAGATGTTATAAAAGTGACTGTGAAAACCTGCTATTCTGTCTGATAAAAGGAACCTAAGGTCTGTATGGGCGCTGTTGTCTATCTGTATTCACTCTTGTCGAGAGTTTCAAAATTAGGGACGACTAGCTATCGTGTAGCCTGTACGAACTTCAAGAAACAAACAAACCTAATCAGTTATCTTACGAGGTATTTGTTATAATTAAGCATACACTTAACAAGCCCAAGTATGTTTAATTACACGTATGATGATTGACGTAATTTGCTTTAGCGCAGGGCAAGCTGTGCAATATGCTATCCGGGCTATATCTATCGCATGAATCGAACCCACATCCGAGGACTGCAAGTTAATAAAGCTTATCGCCTAGCCGTTGAAATGGTGACGAGGCATCAGTAATTCTACGCTAGCTCAATTGTTACACAGAAATTAGTTTTAATTACAATGCAATGTTTATAATGTTTCCTCATCGTACATCACTGAGTTCCAGCCATTAAGACACTTCCTTTGACATCAACTATTATTTTACAACTCACACTGTGTCAACTTTATTCCTCTGTAACTTCCAGTTTAAAATATCTCTTTTTACTTAAGTTTCTATTGTTTGGTTGTTTTAAAAAAGTCGACTTAAGACTGCTTCAAACCAAGATTTTATAAATATCGCACCTGGACTGCCACCATATTTTAGACTATCTTTCTGTTTCCTAATTAGTTTGTTGGTTGTGGTAAGTATGGATGTTCATACGATAATACATCTGCCATTTACAAGTGCAACTGTAGGATCTATTCGTGATAGCACCCTACCCATCTTGTTTGTTCTTTATTTAGTTCTAAGATCAGAAAAGGCGACAACTGACTTTCCTCTACAAGAAAGCTGATTAACTTCACTAAGATTTTCAAATGAGCTTAATGAGTAGGTCTAGAACACTTAATTTTCTTTGTGAATTTTAGCTACCATTTGTTCATAAACTATCTCTAAAAACTTCAGGCCTTTATAAACTTCACCAGCACGTCCACCTAACCGTTAAATCATCTCGGATCTCTTCGTATTATGAGCATACTAATGACACCATAAGCAAGCATTAGTTCATAAGGGGTCTTCACGCAAGAATGTTTTAGGTCGAGTGAGCTAAACCGTGCGTTTACCTGCTATTTCAGTGTTTATCGTGCAAACAGAAAAAAACATTATATTTCATACATATAAAATTATAAGCGCGCTATCTAAAGGCAAACACTTAATAAAGACACTAACAATAGCATCATTATCAATTACGCTTACATTTCAACTTAATACAAAGTATTCAGAGAATTCATATTCAAAATTAAATAGTTTTTAATATTTTTCACTTATTTCTATTATATTTCTAAGGGAATATAAATTATTCTTGGATTTGTCCTGAGAAAGTCTACGTTCAGAAACTGTCTATTATAATTATGAAGTAATAACGACGAACATGGCAATACATGACGTGAAACGCATACTTCATTAGGTTAAATATTTGATAACTTCTTTCTTTACCAATTATCTTATTATCGTTACATTACTAAAATACAGCAGGGCCTTCATTAATCAACAACTGCTGTTCGCAACCTCAGTGTTCAATTCTCTCTATATAAAAAAACCTAAACGTGTTTATGGCCTGCAAATATAATGAAAAGTCCCATCTAGTCATTTTTTTATACATTTTTACCATATTAGGATTAGAGATAGTGTGTTATATATCTGACATATTAAGTGTGTTCTGCTTTTTAAAAAACTGAATATTTTCTGCATTTATTGATTAAGATCAACTTTTATTGTTGTAACTATAGTGTTTGAGTAAAAGAAACTTTAAAATTTTTTTTAACTGACTAAGCCTTCATCAACTTTAACTTACGTAACTGTAATTTAACACGCATTCAAACCACTGGAGGGATAAATGGCATCACAAAAACCATGTTCCTATTCTACTGAAAAATGTAATACTATAACCATGTATAACTATATAGTAATTAAAAAAAATCAGTTTTTAAGTGTTATTGAATACAATCATTAACACTGTAACAATAACACGAGGAAGGTCGTTACAGGTTAAGCACAAATTAGAGCCCTGATGGGAAAAAAAAGTTTCTGTTCACGTTATTTAATCACATCTAAAAAGCAAATACGAGTAACTTTACCAGTTGTCAAGATTTTCTTCATTCTTAAGTAGACACCAGCGATTACTAAGCAATTTGTGGTAAACCGAGTAACACAATAAGTAAAATCAACATTCGATTAAATAATGCGTAACTGTCAGCGTTAGCCCACGGAGGTAACATCTTACGATGATAATCAATATAAAAAAAATATTAATAACCAATATTTAGAGCACTAAGGCCTAAAGATGAATTAGAATTTGTCAAATCCAGAAATACATTATAAGATAGTCCAAAGTATTACCTGTGCTTCACCGATAAACCAGTCTACGAGAGTAAAGACTTCCACAGTAAAATGCTAACCGCCATCGCTATTGTGGTATTCGACTTGACTCACGCGATCGACAGACTCAAAGTCAGGTGTAATCACTCGTTTCATAAAGGTTAATTGGCATAAAACAAAGAAGCGTAGACTGTAACACGCTCCTTATTTCAGTTCATCGTTTTTATATTTAATAAACTCAGTGTAACTTCCCCACGACATTTGATCTGAATTGGGAACTCTCTACCGTTCTTGATGACGCTTAAAGTTCAAGTAGTCATAGAAAAGTTCTGACAGATGGCGCTAAGCGATGTAGAGTTGGCAAGTCTTAGACTATCACGATTGCATAACAACTGGCAAGAGATTTAAATTCACAAACACTTGTCCAACTGAAGATTCTACACCAATTAAAATCATAATTGTAATGGTCATGCGTATTCCAATATTTATTCGAAAGATTATAAAAAATGTATAATTTTTGATGTTGATATATCAAGTTTATTTAATAATTCATTAACCAGGAGTCGATAAACTGTGAGGTTACAAATATTGATAAACCATTTGTTATACAAACTTCCAATAACTATAAATAAACAGGTTAGTAAATACATCAAACATGCGCACTCTTTTAGCCCTGGGGTGTTATAACAGCAGGGGTTTCAACAAGTAGCATGAAAGATAAAAGCAACAGAAGAGATTTTAACTACAAGATAGCACACGATAGAGTTAGGATAACAGAGAGATTAAACAAGTAAAAAGTCATAAAAACAAATAAATGTCCATACTGCGCGCTCATAGAAACAACAAAACATACTTTCTATGAGTGTGCATACGTTAAAGTACATTGGAGGAAAATATCTGATATTTTCCACACGGACCTGATAAGTTATGCTACAGTTCCCTTTAATACCCCACTACCAGTGAAAAGTAACCAGAAATTCTACTTTTTCTTTTTGTTAAGTGAATTTAAATATCAGATATGGTCTGCAAGGTGTAATGCAGTGTACGAGAATATAAAGGAAAGCATTCCGGTGGTAATGAAAAGAATAAGAGCTAATACGAGAATAAGGTTAAAAATCGATAAACATCGATTATAGGAAGTGGGATCTAACAATAGATGGGCCCCGGAAGAGTAAAAAATAATGGACACAAAAGGCGGTTTCATAGATCTGAGATTTTAAAAAATTCACTATGCTGAGGTAAGCATCACGCGCTGAGTTCAAGTGGACGATGAAGGAGGGAACCATAGCTGACCAGCCAACGCTAGAGGTGCAAACCTGGTTAGCGAGTGTGTTTGTGTACTTCACATGTGTAGGTGCTTAGACAAATGGCTTATGGACCGTAAAAATAGTGACTTTGACTACACATGTGAAGTTGTGTATTGTGTTCCCCAAAACTGAAATCAACATACGACAGGAAATCAAGAGGTTACTACGACGAAGGAATTCTACAGTAACAAACTAAGGTAAGTAAGGTAAGTATTTTCTATACCCTACGTTGTGATGACTGGGGTTGCGGGATAGGCTGGAGATATGCCCTATCCTCTTTCCACAGTTAGGGTTTAATTAGAATAGTTAGTGTGTTCTCTAAGCTGAAGGAACGGAGGCGTGGTCCAGGAGATGGAGTTAGGAGGCCTACCCCTAGGGTACGGATCGCATCCGGGGAAACCTGCGCGGTTAGCTGTCGAGTTGAGGGTTTGTCATGCTGGCGGGTGTTGGGTACGAGGAGGTGAACCCGAAATTCTCAGGTCAGTGACGGAAGCCGACTCTTTGAGAAAGGAAAAACCTACATGGTCAAATACCGACTCGGAGTATGGCGACCACACGAACTTGATGACCCGGAGTAACAATCCGAAGCCGCTCAGCATAGGTAAGAGTTTGAATTCCGAGCAGATATCGAATGTTGGCCACAGCCGAGTTCCGACGGCAAGGCCAACACGTAAAGTTAAAACGTTTATGTCATTGACAAATGTACTACTTAAAATAAAAATACGTAATAATTACCCTAGCACAGGGCTCTGAGTATCAGAGAGCTATCTTATGCACCCAAGCCTCTAGAGTGCTTATAGCAAACATCTGTGGGAAGATGACGTTGAAAAAATAGGAAACTATGGGTAAATTTTAGTTAGGGTTACGTAAGCGTGTTGCCCACAGAAACAATGGGGCGTTATAACGCCACGGTCAATCCCACTATTCATTGGTGAAAGAGTACGAAAAAATTAGGGGGTGGTGATGACTAGTTTCTTCTCGGCTACTTTTTACGCTTCTAACTTAGGGACGGCTAGCGCAGATAGCTTTCGAGTAGCTTTGCGCGAAATTGACAATTAACCAATTACTTAAACAGTTTTATACATCAGTTATTTTCTGAGAAAAAGACGAGTGTATGTTTACTGTTATCACACTCAACTAAAATAGTAATTATCAGCACGTGAGACACACGCATCCCCCAGAAAAGTGTAGATGTAGAGATCGCAAGAAAGATAACATACTATGACATAGCGTGACGACTGCATATAAGTAGGCTTACGTGACTCGTTACTCAGTTATGCTTCGGAGAGTTAAAGTCTACTGACAAATAAAACGTTTACATAGATTTCGTAAATACCCCTCTACATCACCATATAATTTCAATACTCTACCATAATTTAAAACTTTATTTTGTCGCGACTACAATATGGTCCCTCGACTATGATTTTTTTTGTTGTTGTTGTTATTGTAAAGGTTTTATATGCTGGGCAGTTTATGTAATAAACAGTTCTAGTATTATGCACGAATTTTATGTTTATCTTCTTTGCTGGATAAACTCTATCATAAACTACTAGTTTTATCTTCTTTCACTGGATACAATTTACAGCAGGGGACTTCTTGCCAACTATCAGTACTCTGTCCCAATAAGGGGTATTTCTTGTTGTACGTTACACATTTCGTCTGTCAAACCAAAACCCAGAAAATTACAAGGGAGCCTTTCTTGTTTTGAATTAGTTCTTATAGCTGTAACTAATCAGGTCTGAAGATCATTCTAAAACTGAAACACATAGCTTTAGGTTACAGAGTAATTATTGTAACACACACATATTAATGTGTTACATTTATCCTAGCAAGTAGATGTTACAACACAGCATCATGCATGAGCCACCGTTTTTCACACTTTAAAACAACCCACTATCCACTATTAAAGTAATTACTTCGTTTCATTAGTTTACTGGTGTCGGATTAATGAGAAACGTTCCCTCCCTCGTTCTGAATGCAATAATCGAAAAAAACGTGAAGTTCTATACGCTGGTACGTCCTATGAGTCAGCTCAGTACGTACGCCCGACGAGGAACTGGGATATAGAATAAGTAATCTCTTTATTTCTGCTGTTACAGTCTATAGGTTTCTTGTTGACCAGACATTCTAATGTATCCCTGGTTTTATTTAACAATTTTCTTTACATTTCGTCTGTTTAACATTTCATTTTTTATACTGTTATTTCGCAAAAACAAGAATTTGTCTTTTTCTGGAATAACGAAGTAAATTTATATGCGTTACGAGCTACCTCGAGCGAATCGCGAGGTACAAACCTATGCAGGATGGAGCATAACGGACCCAATAAACGAAAAGGAAGCTACAAATAGAACCTCAATCTTACTCCTTGATTAACCTGTGTCGGTAAGCCAATACACTATTACAAGTATTTATGCAGTCCACTACTGTCCCTACGATTAAAATAAAAGAGGCATACTCGGTGACGGGTTTCTAACCACGGATTACGAGCTCCAATCACAATCTTATTAACATAAGACTGAACCGTACAAATATTCACGAGTTTATATGTAACAAAAAGTTGTGTCGTAAAGATAAAACTATAAAATAAATTTTGTAGCTTTCTATAAACGTTGCGGTATGTGACAACAATTCTGATAATGTATTTAACTGACTTCATTAATGTATTCAAGCCTAATGAATCGTTCGATTTATCACCTGTTACTTAGTTTTGGTAGTTTCGGGGAATTCCATCTTTCATCAGTAACTCAAGGTAAATATAAAAACGAACGTATATTTATATAGTATTTAAAGCATTATGGCTACTAATTTATCCTTCTAAATTATTCAATAGACAAACTAATTGAGATGAACACGAAGCCTTGTCTATCATTCGATTTGAGAGTTTAATAACAGGTTCATTTAACTAGCAATGCAATCAATGTTTTGAACAAAAAACTCGACCCCACATTATTCGAGTATAAAATGAGAGGTTTTACAAATCACTTTAGGCCTACATTCGTTTACTTACCAATAGTTTCTTCACGGATAATTATTAACAAAACCTTCTTGGTGAGAAATAAAGAATATCGCATAACAGTATGTCAACCACTACATCTGTTATATACAAAAACAATGAGAATTTCGCTCAATCCTAGGACTCATCAGGCTAGCTGGGATACGTGAGACACAATAGTTTTTAAAACATTATTTTTTCACCTTGCAATAATAACTCTTATTAGGCAAGAAAGATGAGTTAATGTAATGTTGCTCCCTATTGAATGTTCACGACAATGAACCGTAGTTAAAATATTCGCTACGTCTCAACTTAGCAACAATGCAATGTGACTATTTTTGTAATTAATTCATTAAATGAAAGAATGTTATTGCTTAATACAAGAAACCAAGTGCGTAAGATCGAATATTGTTAAAAACGTAAAAATAATTAGTCGTTCCGAAGTCACTATAAAAAGTTATTAAAATAGGCTCTAATAATATAATTTCCTAAATAAATACAAACTAGCTAAAACGTTCTGTGCAAACAACATTAATGTAGACAAAGTAAAGCTTGTAAGTAAACAATATAAATCTAGACACAGTAAAACGTAAGTAAACAATATTAATGTAGACAAAGTAAAGCTTGTAAACAATATTAATTTTAGTACATCATGTTTTGTATTTTAGTTAAGATTAGTAAAGCTACAACATGTAGACAGGACAATGTTAAAAACATGTTCCACTGCTTGAACTCATGTCAACATATCATCGTTGCGACGTACAAAAACAATTTAGATAAAACTTTCTATCATCACTAAATCCGCCTCCCAGTGGCTCAGCGGTATGTCTGCGGACTTACACGCTAAAATCCGGGTTTCGATACCCGTGGTGGGCAGAGCACAGATAGCCCATTGTGTAGCTTTGTGCTTAATTCAAAACAACATCACTAAATCCCATGTGGCCGTTAACTACAACGTTCTGTAAGTATAGAGATTAGTTTGCCTCAACTAGACAGCAGTCAGATAAATTGAGGGTTGCAAATATCCTGCAGCTCGTAGGCCGTGTTGGTCCAGTCGCTCAACGTAGTTTGAGAATACAGAAGAAAGTAACAAAACGATCCCTGACCACGAACGAAAGTTAGTTTTATTAAGAACGTAAATATTTGTCTTTGTTCATTCAAGTAATTACCCGGAATTGTTCAACAAACCGTACAAGTCGATGTTTTTTCCACTTTGCTGTCTTAGTCATCAAGTCAAGACTAACTATACTTTATATCACATATAATGCGCTACAAAACTTCAAAGTTTGGGCTTAGCTGTTGAAACAGTGATTAAGACGTGTTTCAGCTTTCACGTCTTCAATTTTAACTTCATCAAATAAACTAAATATTATGAAATAAAAATTAAAAAATCTATGAAAACTAAGTTTTCCTATGGAACAGACACACATTACTGGACAACACAATTACGTGAGACACGACACACAACTGCAATGTGACATCGCGTGACGTGTCTGGATGTGTGACAATATCTTGTCAAACGATAAGACGAACTTACACAGAACAATGTGACATTACGAGGAACAGGTCTGGACGTGTGACAATAGCTTGTCAACAGACGAGACACGACACTACACAGAACAAAAAGTATCACATTTGTTGAAATGTTTCAAACAAGTCGTAAAAACATGGTAATTTACGAGGCCAACGAAACCACCTGTGTCTTTATTTCGTCCTAAAATATTTTAACCTTGTGCAAGAAAAACCTGGTTTAGAAGCAGATTTGTTAATATTCAAAACATAAAGCTAACTACTGAACCCTTTCTCTGATCATCAGTTCAAAATTGGGCCTGGTTGCACTGGTTGACAATTTAGTCCACAGTAAAACTTCTAATTCCAGTACTAACTACAGCTTTCTAATGATTAATTTAACATTCATTTAAAAATTAAATAAAGTTACTCAATCATTCACGTTTGAATTTCATTTTTGTATCTTGTGTCAAACATGTTTTATCGTAAACGTTTCGTCAGATAGCTCTAAATGTTTGCCTGAAGAACATTTCTCATTAGCTGCACGTGTTGTTGTTCAAAACAACAGTTTTATAAATGCACTTGAAATGGTTTGTTGTCGTGACAACAAATTCTTGACAGTATGTTACTTTTTGTCCATTGTCTACAGTAGTACATTGTCAATACAGCCACAACTGTGCAAGCCACCAACTAGAGGTCAAGTACCCCAGAATTTAACAAACTCTGCAAGCTATCTCCTGGTGGTTACACATCTTATTGTTTAACGAAATACGTTAACAAGAGTTTTGTTTGTTTGTTTGTGAATTCCACACAAAGTTACTCGAGGGCCATCTGTTCTAGCCGTCCCTAATTTAGCAGTGTAAGACTAGAGGGAAGGCAGCTAGTCATCACCACCCACCGCCAACTCTTGGGATACTCTTTTACCAACAAATAGTTGGATTGACGGTCACATTATAACGCCCCCACGGCTGAAAGGGCGAGCATGTTTGGCGCGACGGGGATGCGAACCCGCGACCTTCAAATTACGAGTCGCACGCCTTAACACACTTGGCCATGCCGGGCCCCAAAAGCTAGCACGTTTGGTGTGACGGGGATCCGAACCCGTTAACAAGAGGGGTACCTGCATTGAAATCTTTCTTCAGAGAATAAGATATTTACTTCGGTCACGAATTACTTTAGAGGATAAGGTATTTTCTCCTGAGAATGTGTCACAAGCTTATTTATAAAATTAGATACCTACTTCTACTGAGAATGGGTTCAATGTTTCCGTAGCTAGTATGTTAGTTAGAGATACAAGCAAGGCTGCTTATATTTCTGATCGTTCCAAACATAATTTTCCACAGCCACACATCACAGAAGTACTGAAAAGGGTTAAAAACAAGAACAAAAAACACAGACGACATGTAAACACGATTAAACTATCACCAATCAATACACATGCCAATCTCCTACGTTGAATGTTCTGTTGCTTGTTATAAAGGCCTTCATGAAAAAAGTATATTGATTTAGTGCACGTGAATCCAGTAAGGTCGGTAGAAAAGAACACAGAGAAAACCAGATATTTTCTAAAAGTACTGCTAGACGGTGATTGGATGACTCGTGGAGAGAACCTTATCTATGGTTTTACACGCAATACTTCTAAGCCTAGCGGACGACTCGACTGTTAGAACCAAAGACGTGGATGGATAACCAAACCCGTGACTCGAAATGATTATCAGTAAATTCCAAATAACTTCGTGTTCTCCAAATTTCCTCCAGCAGATATGTTCAACACTGAAGTGTGTTAGCGAAACTCCAATAAATAACAAAGGTAAAATTGAAATATAAATGGGTTTATCTAAGGAATGTGACACTTTCCTGCCTTAGTGAAGACAACACAAAGGTACTTTTATTTTGCAGCATGATGTCTTTTCTTCCCTAAGTTTAGTGCCTGGTGTTTAGGATGCTCCACTCGCATTCTGCAGGTTGTGGTTTCGAATTTCCTTGGCCCAGCATGATTAGGTGGTTAGGGCACTCGACTCGTAATCTGAGAGTTGCAGGTTCAAATCCCCGTCACAACAAATGTGCTCGCCCTTTCGAGTGTTATAAGTGATGGTCAATCCCACTATTTGGCAGATAGCCTTCGAGAAGCTTTGCGCGAAATTCAAAACAAACCAAACCAGAAAATGTTAGCCTTTTCATCCGTGGAGGGTGTTATATGTGACGATCAATCCCTTTATTCGATGATAAAAAGTAGCCCAACAGTATTGACTAGAATGACACCTATAATCAAATAGTGAGATTAATTATTACAAATTTAAAGGTTCAGCATAATATGAAAGCCTGCACTTTTCGACATCATGATTTAAAATAAGTTACAAAACAAAGAAGGAAACCTCGATCAAATAGCCCTATTAGAAAGGTTTCCTAAATGTAGATTTTAAAAAGACCTGAAGGTTGGAGTAGATTTTACAGGAACACAACGGAATTACTTCAGTTTAGTAGACGTCAAACAAACAATAGTTAATCAATTTGAACAAAAATCCTTGTAAAATGTATGTATAAAGGAAAACCTTGTCTTTATTAAATGGATCAACAGGTTAGTGCTGTTCCGAGATTTAGGACTAAATCCTGGCCGTCTCAGGAACACCCGATATTTTCTACAGTACCAAGACGTCAAAACATTGCTTCCTAACTTTGTTATATAAAGTGTCCAGGCTGTTTACACGAAGCTTGTGTTGTCATCTTTACGTAATACGTTTTTGAGAACATTAAAATAAACAAAACTCCATAATTCCATAAAATACGCAAACCAAAGTGAATAATGTTTCCAAAAAATATAAATTATTGAAGAAAAAATATTTGTTTCAGAAACACACGGTAGAGAACAAATTTCCGCCGTTACAGTAAATGTATCATTAAACAAATTCCACTATTCCGGAAATAATGCAATATAAGTGAACAAACTTCGCCATAACGGAAAGTACGTATAACTTCATCATTCCGGAAGCTACATGTGAATAAAATTGTGAATGTGAATTCAAAAGTGAATAAAATGAAGAGATTATAGCTTTCCTGTTAGAGCATGAAAGCTGAAGGGCAAAGAATAGCGAAACAACATTGAAAATATGTCTAAAAAGGACTCATCGATTTAAATAATGTATAAAAAGATGAGTTTGGTTAGATCGTGAAAGGTTTGTTTATAACTTCGTGCAAAGTTACACAAGGGCTATATGCACTAGCCGTCCCTGATTTAGCAGAGTAAGACCAGAGGGAAGGCAGCTAGTCATCACCACCCACTGCCAACTCTTGGGCTACTCTTTTATCAACGAATAGTGGGATTGAGCGTTCCATTATAACACCTTTCACGGATATTCTGGTTTGCTTTGTTTTAAATGTCATTGATTTCTGGCAAGTGAATCTTGGATACTACCCATCTTTCTTGATGGATCTAATAGTTCAAGGCAATTAATCAATAGTATCCAGCGCCGACTCTGGCGCACTCTCGTATGACCGAATAGAATTATCTTAGATCACTCTTACTAGTAATGGTGTACCCGCAGCAGTAAAGTACAAGCTGTGAACCACGAACTTTAAAAGCATGGGGAAAGAAAAGTCAGTAATAAATCCAGATGAATAGATGGGAAGGCTAAAACACATTCTTCATAATGCAATATCTAGAAACCAAACCTAATACTAATTAAATATTTACTTACGTGACATACTAGATAAGGCAATACATAAATAACTGATACAAGTGTTAAGATGCACACAAAAGATGAATAGTTATTTGTTTGAGTCTTAACGAAAGATATTTCACTGATAAAACGGTACCTTGAACGCCATGTTGGAATCATAAATATAGAGGTGACGTAGATTTATGGGTCAGGGTCGCGAGAGAAATATAAACTGATCTGTTCTATCCGGATACTTTAAAATAACTTTTTTTGTTTTCTCAGAAGAGAAGAAAAGTTCATCCAACCAAAAACGTTTCAAATTGTGGTAAGCGTGGTCATGAAAGAACTACAAAAATAATACAGCTCTTATATGTAGTTCTGAAAAAATAAAGGAACGTCTTAAGAAAAGAAAGACCACAACGATTTACAGGTTCAGCTAAACGAAACACATGTTTTTGTAGATTTCTTGTTCACAGAAGGGTGGAGCTAACATGACATTTGTGAATTTATCTTCATATGGATAAACTGTAAAAGTGTTGTTTCTAACGTCGTTCCGACAAATACTAATAACACAGAAATCTGTTTACTGTCAAATATACAACCTGAAACTGTACCGACGTACATAACAAGGACGTTGAAACAGTATTTTAAGTATAATACGTCCTGTTGAAAAGGACGTTAAAACAATATTTTTTAAGTATGAGATAATACGTCTCTACTGATAATGGCGTTAAAACAATATTTTAAGCACAATACGTCTCTACTGATAAGGACGTTAAAACAATATTTTAAGCACAATACGTCTCTACTGATAAGGACGTTAAAACAATATTTTAAGTATAATACGTTTCTACTGATAAGGATGTTAAAACAATATTTTTAAATAGGAGGTAATTGATCTCTAATTATCAGGATGTTAAAACATACCCTGGTGGTTTTAGTTTCTTCTCTTACGGAGTAACTTTTTCAGAAATATGTAGATAACAAAGCTGGAACAGTAAAAAGTCCAGATCAGCTGTACATGCGCGTTAGTGCACCAGTGTTAATTACAGAGGTTTTACCAGATGTTTCGTGTTTCTGTTAGTAGGTGTATGATAAATATCGCCTTAGGTCGAGCGTCGGGAAGAGGCGTGTCAGAAACAGAAGACAGAGCCACCTGTATTCCATCCAAATGTCTATGTATATAGAGTGAAACAGTAGTAGGAACGTATATTTTGAATCTGACAACAATATCAGTCAATAAAATATCCATCAAGTCCTACCTACACGTCTTTGTTTGACAGTCCAATTGGCATTTTGATAAAAAACGGGTGATTATTTCAACAAAGTACTGTGAAACTAAGGTTGACTTTCTTTTCATAAAGTACTGTAAAACTGAGGTTAACTATTTCTTTCTTTCCATAAAGTACTGTGAAACTAAAGTTGACTCTTTCTTTCTACAAAGTACTGAAAAATTAAGGGTTAACCTTTCTTTCTATAAAGTACAGTAAAACTAATGTTTATCCTTAATTATAAATTATATACCACCCTGATTCTAAGGGTGATTTACGTGCTTTGCGTAACGTCCCCCTAATTGAGACAACGATAAGTCTTCGGATTTACAATGCTAAAATTAGAGTTTCAGTTAACCTCGGTGAACACAGCAGATAATCTGATGTGGCTTTGCTGTAAGGAAACACACTTTGTATAAAATATTGTGAAACTAAATCGTTTCTTTCTCACTGTTTTTCTTACATAACAAGTAAGCCTAAAGTGGTCTATTATCTCTGTATCATACATTTAAACAATCGTCTAATTCATTGCAAATAGACTCTTGCACAGCCAGGTGGTTAAGGTGCCCAACTCGTAATCCGACGGTCGCCGTTCAAATCCCCTTTACACCAATCATACTCGCTCTTTCAGCCGTGAAGGCGTTATAATGTGACGGTCAGTCCCACTGTTCGATTGTAAAAGAGTAGGTGGTGGGTAGTGATGATTAGCTGCCTTCCCTCTAGTCTTACACTGCTAAATTAGGGACGGCTAGCGCAGATAGTCCTCGTGCAGCTTTGTGCCAAATAAAAGACAAACAAACTCATCGCACGTTAATTCGACTGAGTTTTGTTTCAGAAAACAAGACATGAAGCTGCTTGGTTATATAATCAAACAAAAATTAGAACTTTCAAAATATACATCACTATGTGTCCACGAAACACAGTCCCTAACTTGAACTACAGAACCAGAAGAACATGTTGAATTGATAGACTGAATGGTAGGGCTGCTAGACAATATTAACCAATGTCAACTTCTGGGGTACCTCTAACAACTAACAATAGGATCAACCGTCACGTTTGAACGCTTCCAGATGCTAGCGTATTAAGTGACGGGGTTTGGAGTTTGATCTCGTGAACTAGTAGCAGCTTGCCAGTCAAGCACCCTAACTGTCAACTGCATCCGGCTCTGTAGACATTTTACTCTGCTTTTTGAATCTATAATTTTTATATTAACCTGAAAGTGCAAATCGTGTTCATCGACACGACTCAAACCCTGGGACCTCCTAATCGCAGCCCTATACGATATCCGATAGACCATGTAACGTAAGAATTAAACTACTCTTTACTTCAAGTACTGCCCTTACTTGAATAACATAATCTTTCTGTTTATAATTCTTGCAACTTAAATATGTAGTCATCTAAATGCATAATTCCTACTTTACAGAGTTGTATTTCTGACTCGTAGAAAAACTCATGTTTAAAAATCAATCCTGGGCGTCATATGTTTATTTCTTTTTAAGCACAATGCTATACTATGGGCTAGCTCTGCTGTGCTCACCATGGGTATCAAAATGTAAGCGTTATAAATCTTCAGATACATCGTTGAGTCACATGGGGTTCAGCTTGCGAAAGTTCAACCTCCGCAGTCTTTTGAACCAAGACACATTTATAAAAGTTTTGAATTCAACAACAGAAGAACAGTAAACGTTTCTCAAGATTACCGAATGATAGAGCACACATTCTAAGCATCGCTTTGTTTGTTTGTTTTGGAATTTCGCACAAAGCTTCTCGAGGGCTATCTGTGCTAACCGTCCCTAATTTTGCAGTGTAAGACTAGAGGGAAGGCAGCTAGTCATCACCACCCACCGCCAACTCTTGGGCTATTCTTTTACCAACGAAGAGTGGGATTGAGCGTACATTATAACGCCCCCACGGCTGAAAGGGCGAGCATGTTTGGCGCGATTTGGCCGCGAACCCGCGACCCTCAGATTACGAAGCGCACGCCTTAACGCGCTAGGCCATGCCCACTCTAACCACCGCACAGAGTGCATCTGACGGATTACGAAGACACTACTCACATAAAACAATATCCGGATCAACCACGGAACAATGTAAGTACACAGATGGCCTCCGAACACTATAAGTATTATAACACAAGATCTTTATACTGGTGATACGCCCGGAATACAACAAAACATGTCTTCAGAGAAATGTCTCTTGACGTTCAAAACAAACTTAATATTTATTTCATTTTCATGAAAGTGGAAACATCAAAAGAGATCTGGTATCATTATGAAAATTTTAGTAAATGCCAGAAAGAGACGAAGCTGAAGTTCGAACCCGCTAAGAAATAGAGAACAGTTCCACGATTACCAAACAATATAAATCAGCTCGCTGAGCAAAACCTCTTCGTTCATATACCTTGAATGTAGTTGGTAAGC
The DNA here is from genome assembly GCA_011833715.1 of Carcinoscorpius rotundicauda. Lineage (NCBI taxonomy): Eukaryota > Metazoa > Arthropoda > Merostomata > Xiphosura > Limulidae > Carcinoscorpius > Carcinoscorpius rotundicauda. The sequence continues at coordinate 22,915,360 of CM022403.1, forward strand.
TCTGAGCCATTGCACACTTCCATAACAACAAAGCTGTGAGAACCTACGTATGTTTATACACCAACATGATAAGCTGTTCTGCTTTCGGAATGAGTTCTATACGTAACTATATTTTGTGCTAAAAAAAACTAACCCTAAAATCTTAGTTCCAGTGGATATCAAGACAGAAATGAAGGAGAGCTGACATTTCGGATTGCATAACGATATCCACTTCGGAGCTGCAGCCGAAACGTTATCCCCCATTTCTTTCAACAGGCGGTTGTAGTCCATTAAAACCTACAATTTTAGTTTTTTTAAGTGTTTCAAAAAAAAAAAAAAACTTTGACGGTTTTTCTTTGTTAATTAATTGCACCATTTTCCAGTTGATAACTTTCCATTAGAGAGGACTTAAATTGTGGCATAGCTGGTAGCGTTTCTGTAGGATATGACCTCAAGCTGGTATAGTTTGTGTATGATATGACCTTCATTGTTGACTACATCAAGCTGGTATAGTTTGTGTATGATATGACCTTCATTGTTGACTACATCAAGCTGGTAGTGTTTCTGTACGATATGACCTTCATTGTTGACTACATCAAGCTGGTACAGTTTGTGCACGATATGACCTTCATTGTTGACTACATCAAGCTGGTAGTGTTTCTGTACGATATGACCTTCATTGTTGACTACATCAAGCTGGTAGTGTTTCTGTACGATATGACCTTCATTGTTGACTACATCAAGCTGGTACAGTTTGTGCACGATATGACCTTCATTGTTGACTACATCAAGCTGGTAGTGTTTCTGTACGATATGACCTTCATTGTTGACTACATCAAGCTGGTACAGTTTCTGTATGATATAACCTTCATTGTTGACTACATCAAGCTGGTAGTGTTTATGTACGATATGACCTTCATTGTTGACTACATCAAGCTGGTACAGTTTGTGTACGATATGACCTTCATTGTTGACTACATCAAGCTGGTAGTGTTTCTGTACGATATGACCTTCATTGTTGACTACATCAAGCTGGTACAGTTTGTGTACGATATGACCTTCATTGTTGACTACATCAAGCTGGTAGTGTTTCTGGTTGATATGACCTTCATTGTTGACTACATCAAACTGGTACAGTTTGTGTACGATATGACCTTCATTGTTGACTACATCAAGCTGGTACAGTTTGTGTACGATATGACCTTCATTGTTGACTACATCAAGCTGGTAGTGTTTCTGTACGATATGACCTTCATTGTTGACTACATCAAGCTGGTACAGTTTGTGTACGATATGACCTTCATTGTTGACTACATCAAGCTGGTAGTGTTTCTGTACGATATGACCTTCATTGTTGACTACATCAAGCTGGTACAGTTTCTGTATGATATAACCTTCATTGTTGATTACATCAAGCTGGTAGTGTTTTTCTGTACGATATGACCTTCATTGTTGACTACATCAAGCTGGTACAGTTTCTGTATGATATAATTTACACAGTTAAATACTCGAGGAATGTATCCACTTATACCTGTGTTGTTGTTTAATTTTTAACATTACATATTGTATAGCAATACCCTCAAGTTGCCATAAATACTAATAGACATCTCAAAGAACTAACTGAGAAACAAAGGTAACATGGTAATGAGAAACCGCTGTACCTATGATTACTCTTTCCTTTACATGAACTTCATTTATACAAGTATTATAGTAATCTTTGGAACGTGGTTATTTATTCTGCTAGGTAGTTAATGTATTCTGTAAATCTATCATCCTGTTAGGCATAGCTAATTCTGCAAGCAAAAGAGCCTTGGGAGATATTATCTCTCATTAACTGTAGACAACTCAGTCAAAGCGTGATTGTAAGAAATCTCTGCCAAGAGACACTTCTCTGATTGTATTATAAATCTCTTCTACACCCTGTTATCCCAACAGGTTAATAGCTGTGAGAAATGGACGTTGAAGAGAAAGACTTATCAGGGGGTCATCTGTTTAATTCCACGAATGAAAACAGTGAATAAAGAGTTGTCGGTTTCTATTACCATGTTTTCAAGACAGATTATCGTACATAATTTATAACAGTGTACGCTTACATTATTTATTATGGAAAGCAAAACTTTGAAACTGTGGAAAGCGCAAAGGCTTCGACATTCGGTATGAAATTTAGAAAACGTCTATCACTAGAATAAAAGATGTTCGATGGCCCGGCGTGGCCAAGCGCGTAAGGCATGCGACTCCTAATCCGAGGGTCGCGGGTTCGCGCCCACGTCGCGCCAAACATGCTCGCCCTCGCAGCCGTGAGGCGTTATAATGTGACGGTCAATCCCACTATTCGTTGATAAAAGAGTAGCCCAAGAGTTGGCGGTGGGTGGTGATGACTAGCTGCCTTCCCTCTAGTCTTACACTACTAAATTAGGGACGGCTAGCACAGATAGCCCTCGAGAAGCTTTGTGCGAAATTCCAAAACAAACAAAAGATGTTCGTACGTAGATTAGTGAGTTAAACACTGAACCATTGGAAAATGCGCCATTAGCATGCCAAACCTTTTTTAAGAAGTGGGAGTATAAGACGACATTGATGTTTTATTATGTCAGTAATCTGGAAGATTTAACATCCCATGAACTTCCCTCATTGTGTATCAAATTAAAATTTTTCAGTTTATAAATAAAAGTTTGTTTTTAATTTTATCTTGTGTATGTACTAACCAATCCATCTTCCTATTTATGTACGTACTAACCAATCCATCTTCCTATCTATGTACGTACTAACCAATCCATCTTCCTATTTTTGTACATATAAACCCATCTTTCTGTTTATGTAAGTACTTATTAATTAATCCACACATCTGGTCATTTTCACGCGAACTCAGTGAAGTAAAGAAATAGAAGAAAAATAAAAACATGAACATTACAAACAAGCCAGCTCAGCTTGAAGACAAGTTAAGAAATGTCGACAGAACAAAGAAGCCTAAAGACAAGTTAGGAAGTGTCAACAGTAAAAAGAAGCCTGAAGACAAGTTAAGAAGTGTCTTATTTTCTAATATTATAAGCCCCCTTCCCGTTTGGTAATGATTATAATTAAATGAACGCATTCTTTTTCTGGATAATATTCGGACAGTCTCCGATCTCAGATGCAGTAAACCTTGCGTATTTACCACATTCATTAAGGTACATGAAGACAATGCTGGTACAATCATATCTCCACCCACCTCGGCTTCTTGTAGTAATAAAAACGATGTTCACTTCACCATTACTCTGAAGGCACTATTTTGGTCGTCATGGTAACCCAAAAGTCGAGGTTTGTAGTACAAGAGAATGGAAAACAGTTGTGTCCAAACGCGAGTAATGTACTGAGGGAGCACTGTAGGATGGAAACCATAAACGTTCCAACTAACAATATGCTGGTTAACGAAAAATATCTTTGGTCTATGTAATTTAGTGATGTCTCTTCTCGGATTACATCCATCCACAAACACCTGATAGTAGAAACAGCTGGACATCAACAGAATAACCGATTGCACGGGTTTAAACAGTGCACCTCATAAGGTTTTTGGAGAAAGTGACAAAGTGAAACATTTGTTGATGCTTAGAGTTTGGAAACATGAATCATTTCAATAAACTTATGCTAACATTTAAGGTTGAAATGTCCTCTCGAATTCGTGACGTCATTTGCTAACTCTGACTGTGGCTACTTCCAACTTGCGAGGAATTTTTTTTGACTCACACTGTATATAACACACCGACATTCAACTAGTGGAGGCCGACTCTACCACAAACGGCGAATCAGTAGACTAAGGCACTTTAGGTCGTACGAAAATAAAATTATTTTCAACACCCTTGGTTCAAGTCAACGCCTGATGAGACTTGGTAGTCTACGAAAGGCCTCACTGCCAACTGATACAACAGTTGTGGTGAGTTTGACATATTCTTAAAGTGTTAGTAATGCTTGTGAAAATGACCAGGGGAAGCTTTTGTTTTCGGCACTTGGCGCGCGATACAATAGATCGTTCTCGGTCGCAGTTAGTTTTAACGACACTTAAGAAACATGATTGAGAGTATAACTTTATAGGTCAGCAATGTTAGCTCCAAAACAAGTAACGGAAATATACTGTGTTGCAGGAAGCCCACAGACTGCCTCTAGCCCGTGACAGTGATATTCACAAACGAAATCCGACGAAGCCTTTCGCTAATACCAGGGCTCAGCAGACCGGATGGGATACGACAGACAACGGAAGTGGTCCAGTTGCTAACATCAAAATACTGATGAAACAAGGCATTATTAAGGAAATAGAATTTGAACATTGTATTAGATATGTTAACTTTATTTATGTAGGAGGCTCACTTAGACCACAAGTTAATAATATAAATGTATCTTCTGAGTTAACACATTCTCGGGAATTTGCAAAAAATTACGGAAGTGCTGCCATCTTTGGACTAACAGACTAGTGGAAAGAAAGCTATTAAAAAGCAGTCCTTAATTTGAGCTGATGGATTAATATTATATTGTGAAATACTTACACACAAAAATGTGCTACTTAACGAAGTTTTACTCTGCACACATACCAGGTACGGGCATCACATCGAAATTAATTTATAAATGAAAGTAAATGTTTGTAGAAGAACTTTCTGAGAGCGTCATCTGTTGTAAACAAAATAAGTTAACTAAGAACATAAATTTAGATTTTGTTGTTTGTGTGTGAACTGTCTACAAAAGAAAGTAAAACAAATTCACGAAACAGGTGTTTCAAGAAAGACTTCTTGTAAAAAATAAACAATTAACATCAAACCGTTATGTTTTTAGGTCTGAATTCATAACCGTACAAATTTCCCTAACTTATGATAAAAATTTATCACAGATCTAATGGTGTTAATTTTCAATTATCATTGCTATGTTCTCTCTTTTAGGGTGTAAAGGGTCCAAAATTAGCAGAAAACTAACTTATCTCAATAGAACTTTCAAATAGGTTTTCATTACTGATCTATTTTGACAGAGATTTCAATTCTCTATGCAAACTTTCTTGAGCAAACAATAACCAAAATTATATTTTAAAAATATTAGCAAAGGAATTAACAGATGAACTCTTAATAGCCACCTCTAAGGTCACAGACAAATGAAACATTCCTTCTTAAAGAAGCAAAGTTTTCTTTGTTTCGTTTCACTTCTAGTTTCCTCTTTAGTATTTTTCACGAGGGTAAATTATATTTGTCGTGTTTTCCCTGATAATTTATTTCCCGTCTATCTTCCCTGATACTTTACTTCCCACCATGATTTCTCTGATAATTTTTCCCATCATGATTTCTCTTATAACACAATGTAACACAAATTTTTTTCTTGGATAGCACGTGTTATTTCTTAATTGCTTATGTTGTAAAAGTACACAAAATGGCCATTATTCCCTTCAAACTTTGCTTTTGTGACCTGGATAATGAAATTTAGAAATTAACCTTATTTCTATGTAAAAACAGGCAAATTGCACATTTTCATTTACATAAGGTGTGAATAAAATAACATATGAATCAATATTTACATGCATTTATAACAAAGTTACACAAACATGAACAAAATTGTTTAGAAGTGAGTAATTTTTCGAGATTTGCGACTGCAATGTAAATCACTTTCACGTATCAGTCCCCAAGTCCAGTATATCTTGGTGGAAGCGCCTGCCTTGTTCCTCTGAGTATGCTTCCATGTTATCCTTGAACTTATCAAGATAAGCGTCAAGGATGGACTTTCAGGAACATCCTGCAGCCCATTTTGTCGAAGTTCTTCACTAGAGCCTCAACCAGTCCCATATAATTTTCGGCCTTGTGATTGCCCAAGGAGCCCAAAACCACGCTACAAAGCTGCCCCATGCTTTTGTTTCCTTCTTACTGACCTTCTTGGGGAATTCTGTGCACTCCATGATCTTCTTTATTTGTAGTCCAAGAAAGACGCCAGCTTTTATCTTTGCCTGACAGCTTAGGAAAGAAGTCTGGAAGGTACTTTAAGGCTGCAGACTCCTTATCAAGAGCTGTAACAAATTGTTTATAAGACTCAATTTTATGTGCAATGGTGGAAAAAAAACCTTCTAGAGGTTCACAAGTGGCTCATACTTGACATTGTGCATTCCCACAGAGACCTCGGTCCGTTGTGGCCAGTGCTTCCTGTTGTAGTGTGCTGAGGTGTCCCTGCAGTCCCAAAGGCAAAGATGATATAGAAACTTGGTAAAGCCTCCTTAGAGAGACCTATCTGAATGCCACCATTTTGAAGTCTCTGATAACCTTCAAGCCATACTCATCATACTTCAAGACTTCTAACAAGGTCTTGACGCTGTTGTACTCCTTGTTGAGGTGCACTGAATGAGCCAGGGGAAGAGACGGATTTTGAGCAGTACAGTTTTGAGGCATCTACAACATTAAAGAAAGTTCTTGAAAATTCTTGTAAATTCGAGAAAATTCTCTATCAGCTACTCAACACTGAATCTACTTGGAATGTTCTGGAAAATGGGTAAATTTGAAAATTTCATTACCCAGGTCACAAAATTAAAGTTTGAATAGAAAAACAGGTCTTTTCTATTTACTCTAGGCATAAGCAATTAGAAAATAACACTTTCTGCCGATGAACAAGAAAAACTAAAAATTTTGTTACATAGTGTAATTTTTTTTTCCATCATGTTTTCCCAGATAATTTACTTTCCATCACAATTTCCCTGATAATTTCCATCATAGTCACATCCACACTGCTGCGTTTATTGTACTTGAATCATTTTAGTTTGCAGTTACAAATAATAAAGGGCATAACGTTCATCTTCTAATGTTTCCGTGGTGTTCTACACCTGTATGTTTAGATTTAAACAAGAAATAGCGTAGAAAAACACCACCACCAAAGAACAAGACAAAACCATCGCTCCTTTTAAAATACTGGTAAGAGGAATGTGAAATAAATTATCGGTGAAACACGTTAAATAACATCACGGCTTCACAATTTGGTTTTAAAGCTTATTTCGCCAATATCTCGTAATAGCACGTGCAGTTTTACGTGTAACTTGATGCACCTCTGACAAAAATACACCACGAACAGAGAGAATCCACTCTAAAAAAATCTCAGCGATGTTCCTCGATTTGTAGCGTTATAAAACTTTAAACTATGCAATTGGTTTGTTCAAGACAATTCACACATGAGGTCACGTGTGGTCCAGATAACAAGGATGGATTATTACTGTCTCCAACCTGTAAAATGATCCAGATGACAAAGATGGATTATTACTGTCTCCAACCTGTAAAGTGATCAGATGACAAGGATGGATCATTACTGTCTCCAACCTGTAAAATGTTCCAGATGACAATAATGGATTATTACTGTCTCCAACCTGTAAATTAGCCTAGGTGACAACAAACCAACATTTACTTACAGACATCTAAACATCCTAAATTACTTTTTCTCTCCTCCTATCTTGTTATTTGTTTTCACATCTGGCAAGATGCTAGATCCTGATTTAAGAAACAATTCGTGTTATCTCACCAGGTGAAGAATCAAGCACGACGTTACGCTTTACCTACAACAGTAAACACGTTACGTAACGTCGAGAACGAATGACAAGTTCGCAGTCATGGAAAATTAACAACGAAATTTTGTGTTTGTATGTTGTCTTGAATAAAACTAATCTGGCCAAACAATTAAATAACTAGATTAATAACAAAAATATAAAAACAGTGGAATTTCAAGCCTTACTAATTGTTGTTTTTTGTTTTTTTCATATTTGTAAGACAAAAAATATTGCATTGGTTAGAATCCAATTAACTACGTCGATGCGGTCAACAACGTGTTATTGGATGTGGACTGACTGGCCAGAAAATAAGACTTTAATGTAACTTACGTTGACTCGTTTGTTAGGAAATAACAACATGAGACACTAATGTAACTCCCATTCTTGACAATTATACAGTATTCTCTGTTCCATTTTCATGGCAACTCTACGGCAATCTAACCCGTTTCTAATTTTGAATAATTGACCACTTAAAAGTCAGCCGATCAGCAACACCCAACCACCCATTAATCATACTAATAGACTGACTGTCGCTTTTTTTAACGCACACACAACTTAAAGTGCGAATTAGTTTTGTAATATTTCGCGGATTCGAACCCGGATTATCAGGGCTGAAATCCAGAGTTTTACAATTCAGCAATAATGCATGTCCTCTATTCTCAAGATCAGAGGTTCTCAAAGTTTTGTCCTTTTGGGTACCAAAAACAATCTCGCGGTACCCCACACTAGGCCTACCTGGGGAATCTAATCCTTTAGAGTACAACAGCGATATTTAGTAAATGTTAGTTGATTAAATTTTTAAACATAGAACTATTTTCATTTCGTCGAATAAATTGTTGTTTCTTGTGTTTTAAACTATAATATAGAAACTCGACATTTACCATCGAACTACAAGGTAAAGAAGACTTGAAAAAGGTTCACGAACGACTGAGATAATTATGTACTGTAAGTGTATTCACAGTCAGAACTTAAAATAAACACATCTAACTTAAAAAACAACAACGAAAACACGAAATCATAGCAGTTTAGAATTTTCTCAACGCTAGACAACGGTTCGTTCCAAAAGCATTTTGTAAGATAAAGAGCTATAAACGGTCACAAGCATTATAGATAGACATTTGTTTCAGGTTGTTTGTTTGTAATTAAACACAAAGCTACACAATGGTCTATCTGTGTTCTATCCATCACGAGTATCGAAATCCGGATTCTACCGTTGTAAGTCCGCAGACATACCGCTGTGCTATAGGAGGAAGATTATTTCGGATAAGATATGATTACTTGGGTGCAGTTTTGAAGGACACATAAGAAATTATTTTTGTGTATAAACGTTTATATAACTACACAACGAGTACTTGTGATATGACATAACCATTAATTCTTAAAATTGAAAGAAAAAAAAACTAAAAATATCTCTCACATTACCTTGGAAACGCATTATCTGTTTAAAACTAATTATAATTTTTATAGTAGTTTATTGTTTATTAACATACAAGCTGTCCCACTATAAATCAAACCATTAAAAACAACAAAGAAACAGAAACTAAAATATTACGACCACAAATTTAAAAGGTAAAGATTCGACACCATTTATTATATTTATCACACCTCTTTATGTTCAACAATGGTGGTCTATCAGAAGGTTATTACACCCCCAATAAAGATTTATCAGTAAATCAACATACCCTTGCATTCAGCCGTAGTGCTGTTCTGGTTGATGGATTTAAAGTTTAGGGTTTCTGAAGTCAGTTTATCAAAAAACATAAATTAAACAGGATGTTGGAAATCAAAAATCGATCGTGGAATTTCTACGCGCAAAAATACGAACAAACCACAAAACTTTTGCACTCTTGTCTCACTTCACTAATGTAAATTCTCTAATGTAAGAAATTCGAATAAAAGTTTCCAATAATTTCAGTAAAAATCATAAAGTTTAAACCGATCATTATTCGCATTGTTGTGATTTCAAACTTCACGTGATATTAAAACAATGAAATGTTGTGCAGACACACACACACATAAAAAGAGATAAAAAAGAACGAGGTTTACGGCTTTAAAAATATAAAAATGGCTAATTGGTACCGGTGTGAATATGTGTCAGTGTTGCTCACTAGATAGCGCTACAATAGTAGGTTGATGATCTTTATTTTAATAATAGAGAATTATAATAATCGACCTTCAGTTTAAGATAAATCTGTGTATTCTTCATTTTTAAACATTTTATTATGTAAAAAAAATACAGTTGGATTTAGAAACAAAAGCTATAGAACGGAGTTATCTGCTTTGTGTCAGCCACGGAAGTTTAAGCCCACCACTTTATGAAATACATCTTGAAACTTATCACAGTTAAGTCACCAGGGTTAGTTTTGATTTTGTTTTTGAATTTCGCGTAAAGCTACACGAGGGCTATCTGTGCTAGCCGTCCCTAATTTAACAATGTAAGACTAGAGGGAAGGCAATTAGTCATCACCACCCACCGCCAACTCTTGGGATACTATTTCAACAACGATTGACCGTCATTTTATAACGCCCCCACGGCTGAAAAGGCGAGCATGTTTGGCGCGACGGGGATTCGAACCTGCGATCATCAGATTACGATTCAAACGCCTTAACCCACCTGGCCATGCTGGGCCAAGCCACTTTGGAGCACGAAAATTAAAATATCCACTGTATAGTTATGGTTACGAAATGAACAGTAATAAAGGATAACTTTAAACATATGTTTGTTTTCTTGTTTTTGGGCACTATCCTCACAATGGGCTATTTATACTCTGCCACAGTGGGTATAGAAACATGTTTTTCAATTATTATAAGCCCTCACAATTATTGTTAAGCTAATACGAAGCAGTTACATAGCATAATGAGCATTTCAGTCATTTCTTTGAAGTTGCATTTACCTTAATTTTAAATGTTTATGAATATATATATATATGTAATTATATCAGCCACAGCTGTTATCTCGAAGTTGTTTAAAGTATACAATTTTAACATTGAGATATCTTTACGGGAAGAGCAATTTTTCAAAAATTCAAATATAATTTTAAAACCTAAAAAAAGTTTCAAACAAAATATTAAGTATATTAAAGAATGAAATAGATACTGAAGAATTTTTCTTCTTTTTTTATTCCATATATTTTCAGTTGCTGTACGCCTTTCTTTATTCCTCAATTTAAAAGCTAATTTAATTTCTTCGTGCGTAGCAAAAATTTCACATAAATCATTTTACGATTTAGGCTTAATGAAATGGAGTACAGTGTACTATAGATTTTACTAATTCGGCTTAATGAAATAAGGCACTATATACTTTACGAATTAGGCTCAATGAAATAGAGCACGATATATTAAACGAATTAGGCTTAATGAAATAGGGTACTATATATTTTACAAGTTCAGCTCAAAAGACACAGATTACTTTATTTGCTCGTCTACATTTTTCCACTAAAACAGCTCGAAATGAAAATGATTTAACAAAAGCAAGATGTTTATTAAAAACTTTTAAATAAAACAATCTATCAGTTTCAGCTGATAACAGAGCCAGTGCTCTCTGTTGGGTATATCAAATTTAAGGGAAGGTTGAAGAAAATGATTAATTTATCATGTTAGTTGATTATATTCGCAGCCAATTTTCCCGCAAACAAGCATCGCTGTACACCGTAAAGTTTATTAATTTAAGAAACAGTGTTGTATATTTTAATTCAATGGCCTAACAAGTTTCTCTTGTATACTGTTCGAAACTGTTTATTATTATTATACTACCAACAAACGTCTTTTACTTAGTGATAAATAAAGCTTCACGGTTAGATTGTGCTATTGTTAAAAACGCGTGTTTTATATAACGAACGTTTAAAGATGCTGTCATACAACGCATATTATTTGACAAATAAAATAAAATTAAAAAAACTAGTGGAAAGTTGCTTGCTGAATCCTCTTTCATTTCTAAAACAGGTAAAAAAATAAATACATGGACTTTGTTTTTCGACACCCATAAAACACTGAGTGACAGGGGTGTAGATCCTGGGGGGATGTGGGATACATCCTTCTTCATTTTAGGTGGGGGGTATGGTGCATACCATCATCTCCCCTACAGTTTGGTCTCTTGAATTGTTTTATTGCATCACAGGCCTACAAATTGTGTGTGTGTGTTTGTTCTTGTTATTCTCGTGTTCTTACCGATCGAATTACATAATTAGGCCTAGATGTAGGCTTTTTCAGTAGCCGAAATCTTTAATGTAGTTGTGCTTCTATGCTTTTCGATCTAAGCGATAGTTCGTAAGTATCAGTCAGTTGGCCTTAGTATACATGCAAGTATCGTGGTAACAAGATTACTCTGTGACTGCATGTTTATAGCTTTCAGGTTCACGTAATCAGAGATTTGCAAATTGAACAGTCCACATAAGTGGTTGCAAAAATCATCCCCCCCATCGGGTGTAAAATATTTACGATGCTGCTGAGCGAGGAAACGGAAAAGATAATTCTTACTCAAAACGATAATGTTCTACGTGTCATACTGGAAATAAAAAAAAAGATAATGTTCTACGTGTTATGTTGGAAATTAAAATAATGTTCTACATATTGTATTGGAAATATAACAAAAAAGACTGTACATTATTTTAATTAAAGTTGTAATACTTATACCAGCTGTCTTTAGAATATAGATGACCATGTCGCGTGCTTGGTGAACAACGATAGTCAACAATAATGAAAAACATCGAAAGCTGTTTAAAGTTGTTGGCGGTTATACAACAAAATTCGTCAGGTAGCGCTGCTTATCACAAAAAGCCACATGATATTTATTTTTCGAAACGACGGCAAATCGATAGGTTGATTGGTTAGTCTTAAGATATTTCGATCAGTTCGTTTATACCAGTGGTTGTAAGTAAATAAAACAAAAGAAACAGTTTTCACTGTCATTCATCTTCTAATATGAAAAAAAAGAACTGTCGCTCCTCGATATAAATATTTGTCACTCATCTCGAGAGTTACGTTCCAGTAGTCCAAGTTGGACTCATCAGTGAATTTGTCCAAGTCTCTGATGAAGTCAGAATGAATACTGTCAAGCTCAGACTTCAAGTGGATGTCAGGACTCTTGGTTGAGTTCGGGGCATTTTCATTCTCAGTATTTAATATCGTATTCTGTGAAGAAAGTACAACATTAGTTCAAAGTCACCACCGTCGTGACTAAAATACTGTTAAAAGTTTACCATCAAATTAACCAGAAATAACATACATCTGTTCTGACTAAGCATTATCGAAATCTGTCCTTTAAGCGAAATTGAAGAGACTCTTAGAACAGGAAACATGTTAACAGTGAATAATTTTGAGTTTGAAAACTAATCGATAGGTGGAAATTACTAATATATAATAAAACATGATACAAGACTGACCCAAATTTATTAATCGTTTTGTTCTTTTTTTTCTCCCGAGCTTTTAGCCTTTACTCGTTGTATATTGCTATATGTTTCATTCTTCGAAATATAATGAACACTGTACTCTCCCCATATGAGACATGAAATTAAAGTATCCACCAACAGCATTCAGGGTTCTTCGTAAGTTTATTAGATTGGTTTCACATGGGCTTTTTTTTTGTGGTAGTATTCTTGATTTTGAACTGATATATTAGAGAAAGGGCAGTATCTACCAACAACTGGCTGGTTATGAACGGTTCCGAAGCACTCTTCCTATCCCCTTGTGTCTCCTTGGTGTCAGAATGGATAAATTATTGTTCTAAAAAGAAAAAAAAGGACATCTTCCACCTTGACAAATTTGAGGTTATTTGAGGTAGTTGTTGAGTAGGTTTATCCTGAGATAAGATCCAAGGTGAGTCGATGAGTAGGTTTATCTTAAGATACGATTCACGGTGTCTTGATGAGTAGGTTTATCCTGAGATAAGATTCATGATGTGTGTTGTTGAATATACTTATCTTGAGGAATACTTCAGCCTATGGTAATAATTCAATACACACTTATGCTCATCTACTGGATCTATGTTCTTACTTACGCACCTGCATATACGCATAAACGAATTAATAATTTAAATTATAATATGAAGGCTATGCATTAAATAAAGGTTGGGATTTTAACCGCTGGCTGTTTTTGTAACTTTCTAGTCTTAAAAGTCAATCAGTTATATTCAAACAAAACTGAAAATATTTTGATATAATTCTAGCCTACAGTAATTTCGTGCAAATACTGATATTAAAACTCGCCGTCTTAAGCACTTCTCTTTGATAGCTAATTAATTTCTTCAAACACACTTGTTAAGTATCATTACAAAATACGTGTCTTTCAGTAGCAACGTTATCAGTCATGAATAACGTATTATATCTATAACGGCTTAACAAAATATCCTAATAAGAAGGATATAATAAATCATCCTAATAACCAGAGAATATGTTAGAATATCTTATTTTCAATTATATCAAATAATAGAGTAAAATATCTTAATCCAAATAAAAAATAATAAAATGCTGTAACAGCTTTTGTGCAGAAGTTTAACCAAAAAACAAGAAACCCGTCATACAAGTTGATCACATTCAAACTTAGTTGTAAATCAAATGGACTGACTGAATGAGATTACAGAGAGGTTTTTCTTCGACGGTGAAAAATGGGCAAACTGGACATCAAGTGAAACGCTGTTACAACAAACGTGCAACTACACTCTTGATCTTAACGAAACGAAATACTTAAAATAACGAGAAATTCATTCCACGAACAGAACTGTGTTCCTATTCAACTCATGTGAATATTACATCAGATGCAATATACTCACCTAAAGAGTACACACGCTCAATATGCTAATAGCCCTTCAGATCAGAGGGTCTCTACCTACCTAAGGTTCTCAATCAAGTTGATTACAAAATCTCAAATGTTCCCCCTTACTGGAAAACTCTCATTCGAATATATACAGAAAGAATATTAAATATCTTAATACTGATATGAAATCTTTTACATCAGGATTCAGCCACGTGAAATGAGAAGGGCAGGAAAATAATGTTTAATCGTTTCCGTATTGTTAAACAACTTTGTCGTACAATACAGTTAAAGAAAGCAGTACGTGACAGTCTCCGTATTATGAAACACCTTTGTCATACAATACAGTTAAAGAAAGCAGTACGTGACAGTCTTCGTATTATTACATAACTTTGTCGTAAAATACAGTTAAAGAAAGCGGTACTTAACAATTTCCGTACTATTAAACAACTTTGTCGTACAATACAGTTAAAGAAGGCAGTACGTGAAGGTCTCCGTATTATTACATATTTTTTTCGTACAATATAGTTAAATAAGGCAATACGTGAAAATCTCCCTAATATTATATCAACTTGTCGTATTTCATGTTTCATTTCTTTAAAATTAAGCACAAAGATACACAACGGGCTAACTGCGCTTTGCACAGATATCAAAATTCGGTTTCTCGCGTTGCAAGTCGGCAAACATGCCTTTATGCCATATAATATAGTTAAGTCGTGTGACTATATGCTACCAGGTGGCGTTGTCTTTTTTGTTTTGTTTTATCAACCCATCACAATCAGCCAATGGTAGCTGTCTTATAGTAAACCCAGAATGTATTTTGTAAACAGTTCTTGAACTGTAACCGTGGTTTTTAAGACACTGATTTTCTCAAACTAAATCGCCACAAATCTTGTGATAACAAAATTTCCGCTAAACAGACAGACAGTAGTACTATGTTTATTAACAAAATGTCCCTCGTAAAACTTTATGGTAATAAGAAAAAGGTTTAGCGATTAGAGGTTTCTATAACAAAATATTTTTATGACATTTCTGTACTCGGGTTAGTTACAGCAGCGTTGGTTTGTAAGAAACGTCTGGCACCCAGGCTATCAACAGAAAACTTAACATTCTTTACAAGCGCTTGTAGGAAAACCACTACATTAAATCAGTCCTCTGACAGCGTTTCAGAAGTTCATATTATTATCCTCGATGTCTAGGTGAGAACACGAGGTGACGTCAGGTGAAAGAGAAATTTTAAATCAACACCTGGTAGTAAAGACAAGAAGTTTCTTTATCAGCAAGAAACAAAAACAAAACAGCCCGAGATGTGTAACGAAGAAAAGGGTGTCACTCATCAGAAGTGTTCCCTTTTCACTGCCATACGAAACGTTTAACTTGGTTTTATTTTTCGTGTCCTTCCAATCAAAACGGTACATATCTGTGTTCTGGTTTCGTCATCTTTTGTACTTGTCGTTTACAACAATCAAGTAAAGACAGCATTTATCGTTTACAACAAGCGGTTGTTTGCGTTTTCAATTGATATTTAAGTTTTGAGTAATTAATGTTATAGTTGTGTGCCAGTTCATTAAACTTACACTTAACACATTTCTAGCGTTAAGAAAGAAAGCTACAAACTTCAAAACTTTTACGCAGTTATCACAGGTGACGCTGCATCTGATAACTGGTGGTGTTTTCTAACGTTTCACAAATATAAGTTGAAACTTCGGTTTCGACTTCCTCAATATACGGCACGACAGAGAATTTAACACGTAATTTCATTTGTTAGATTCGAACTTTTCTTGCAGCAAAGCTTTCTGTGGTCGACTTTATTCAGTTGTCAAAGCTTGATAAACTTGTGTTTTAAAGGTTGTTTCAAATGCGAAATAGACAGACTACTGCTGGAAATATTTTTTTTTATTAATGAATTTTTTTATTTCGTCAAATGACCAATATGGGCTAAATTACGGTAGAGTAATCCATTTCTTTGGTATATATATATATATGGCACGTTACAATAATGTAGTTGTTGATGTGTAGCTTACGGCATGTCACGATAACAAACGGAGTGTATTTTAAGGCATGATAACAGACAGTTGTTGGTGTGTAGCTTACGGTATCCGATAGTGTACCCTAATTTAAGTTATAGACTAGAGAGAAGACAGTGAACAACACCTACCACCAACTCTTGAATAGGTGGATTTGACTCTGATAATGTACAATGATACGGGATGCGAACCTCAAATCCCCAATTCTGCAGTCCAGCACGATAACCATTACATATTGAAACGCATATCAAAATCTCCAAACTCTTTATACACACAGTAGCGAATATTTGCCCCCATACATATTTTTTACTCAAGATCGCAGCTTACAAAATACCACCCACATCTTTAGGCACCAGACAACTTCAGCCGAAAATGTAAAAACTCTGGACCATCCACCAAAATCCAAGATACGTCACGTGACCAAATTTATCACTGACAGGAGCGAACAGTTTTCCAACAGCTTCAGTCATTGATTTAACTCGATTTAAAGAAATATTAATGACATTGTAGACCCAACCTGTTGATATTCCAACAATGAGTCATGTTAAATCTTATTACTTTTCAACACCGAGTTACGTAAAGCCTAATAATTCTCCAACATTAAGTCATGTTGAATTTTATTGCTCTACAACGTTAAGTAAAGAACATAATCCCACTTTTATGTTTTTAAGAATTAAGTAAATATCCCTTGTACTTAATGATGTTGGAAAACAAAGAAATGTGGATCAACACTAGATATCAGGACCATCTAGAAAAAAGACCTGAAACAAGTGGTGTTCATGTCCTGGCAAGTAAAGAGCAGTGAATTGAACAGCTGAAAGTTCAAAAATATAAAAGTCAGTGGTAAAAGCCGTCAACATGAGTCAGGCAACAGTAATGCAACATAATCAAGAAGAATATCCGTCTGTAAAAACAACACAGATCACGTGTACAGAAGTTGTTCCCAAGACATGTTAATATACCTATATAGTTCTGCGTGTTCTGAACGTTAACATCAACGCTGGGAAACTGTTCTATTCCCACGCTTTATAGTCGAAGTGTGATTTGAGCATGATAGCCTTGAGGTAGAGCCTTTTGCAGTGAAACTAGGCTCGAGAACTGACTCTTATCTAGATGCATGGTCGTCAGATGGAGTATGACTGGACGAAGCGACATGGACTTCAATGCAAATATAATGTGCTAAATGTCTGTACAAAAGATCGTAGAGAATAAAACTCTATTTCTCTATCTCACAGCTTATCTAGCTCTTTCTTCTTGCTTATCTCCCTCTCTATATATATCCATTTATCTGTTAATATACTCATGTATGTTTCTCTACTTCTCTATACATCTTATATATTTCTCTTTCTCTCTCATTATCAATTAGTCAACCATACAACGCTTATTATTATCTTCTATCAGTCGTCTACGCAACAGCCACTGTTTTAAGGAAAAACCTGTTTGTTACAATGTTGCAAAGCATGTTTCATAAACTACAGAAGTAATATTATACCTGGTTTATTTAGTTACTCGGTTAATTTGTACAGACCTGGCGGGAGACAGCTCTCTCTATTTTCTACATTTGTTGATTTATGTTGTTCGGTTTGGTTTGCTCTGTTTTGAATTTCGCGCAAAGCTAGGACGATCTGTGCTAATTTATTTAGTAGTGTAAGACTAGAGGGAAGCCAGCTAGTCATCACCACCCACTCCCAACAATTGGGCTACTATTTTACAAACGAATAGTGGGAATGACCGTCACAATATAACGCCTCCACTGCAAGAAAGGCGAGCATGTTTCGTGTGACGGGGATTGGAACCCGCGGCCCTCGGATAACGAGTCGAGTGCCTTATGTTGTTCGGCAGAAGGAAACATCAGCACCACAACAGGTTAACAAGACACAACTGAATTTAGTGGCAGACTCGTTGGAAAGCGTTGAGAAATAGAAATGTTCCCTACATCTTCATCTGAATGAAACCGACACATTCTTATAAATAACCAAGAATAAAATCTTACCTTACTATCATTCTCTTGATTAAAAAAATAAATAAAACAATTTCAGTTATTTAATCAAGTTGAGAGAAGAAATTCAAACTTCTTAAAACAACAAGAGTCAAAGATATCAAACTGCCAGCAGAAAAAAGAATGAAAATTGTCATCAAATTATCTCTCACTCAAACAAAATTACAAACCAAAAACTGAAAGTATTTAATTCATCAAAAATACAGAACACACTTCATATTACTGAGAGAAAAAAGCATTAGTTGAAAGAGAAGTCACGATTATAAAACGACCTTTTTACTGCTGCAAAAAACAAACAACAGAAACAGATGTTAGTTCACGTTTCATCTCATTTTTTTCCCGTCAATAAACAGAGAAGTCAATTTATATTTCATGAGGCCATTAGAAATACAGCGGAAAAGTTTACGCCTCGTCTGTAAAATGAAACGACAATTTGCTTTCGATTTTGTACATATTCTATTCTCCGTTCAAATAAATATTATGTTTACTGCCATAACAGTATATATATGTTACGTATTTAGATTTAAAACACAGTATACATTACATTTTTATTGTTTTTAGATATAAAATACAGTTCATGTTACGTGTTATATTTAAATATAAAAGTATTTATTACGTCTTAGTTGGGCCCGCATGGCCAGGTGGTTATTAATGTACTTGACTCGTTATCCCTGATTCACGGGTTCGAATCCCCGTCATACCAAACATGTTCGTCCTTTCAGCCGTGGGGACGTTATAATGTCACAGTCAATCCCATTATTCGTTAGTAAAAGAGTATCCCAAGATTAAGCGGTGGGTGGTGATGAGTAGCTGCCTTCCCTCTAGTCTTACACTGCTAAATTAGGAACGGCTAGCGCAGATAGCCCTTGAATAGCTTTGCGCGAAATTCAGAAACAAAACAAACGTATTTGTTGTCTTTACAAGTAAAACAATATATATTACGTTCATATTGTTTTTA
The DNA here is from genome assembly GCA_011833715.1 of Carcinoscorpius rotundicauda. Taxonomy (NCBI): domain Eukaryota; kingdom Metazoa; phylum Arthropoda; class Merostomata; order Xiphosura; family Limulidae; genus Carcinoscorpius; species Carcinoscorpius rotundicauda. The sequence goes on from CM022403.1 coordinate 22,934,595, forward strand.
GATTTAAAACACAGTATCTATTACGTGTAAAACATTAAACATTACGTCTATATTGTCTTTATATATAAAACACTGTGTATTATGTCTTTGTTGTCTTTACATGTAAAACATTATATATTAAATTTTTACTGTCTTTAGATTGGTTATTTGGTGTTTTATGGTGCAAAGCAACTAGGCTATCTGCGCCCTGTCTTTAGATATAAAACACTGTATGTCTTTGTTGTCTTTACACGTGAAACAAAATACATCACGTGTAAAATAGTGTATGTTATGGCTTTACTGTCTTTATATGTAAAATGAAGTGTAGATTAAGTGTTAATCTTTAGATATAAAACACGACATATATTACGTATTTATTGTCTTTACATATAAAATGCGGTAATAGAAATAACGTAAAACGAATGAAAGGTAGTAAAAATACCTTGTCAACGTTTACGTAATTTATTATTTTAAAAATCTACATTTTATGTGGAACGTCTTGCGTTTGCACAGAGCCAAGAATTATTCGGCGTGCGTATAATATAAAAAGTTCCTTAACGTTACTTTACTAAACTAAAATGTAGGCATAGTTTTACTTTAAAATTATTAAAGGAGTTAATTAGGATAACTGCCACATGGTTAATTACAAATACTTTTGGATGGCTTTTAGAACATTCTTGACGACGAATCAACCTTCGATATTCACTAAGAATTACATACATCATACAACTTACAAAAGGTATCATTTCAATTTACATCGATGCTTACCGCGATATTAGTTCTAATTACTGTATTATGCAACGTTCTGTAACAATTAAATAAGTTATTGTTGTAATATTTCATAACAATCCTTACGTGATAAATTTAACTTACATTAGCACAGAATGATTAACAGAGGTGCACGAGGTGAGTTTAAGATATTATAGTGCGCGAGGTGAATTAAAGCATTGTTAGTGCGTGAGGTTACTGTAGTCGTGAAAACGACTACAAATATAATCCATCGGGAACTGTAGAGTTACGTCTATTTCACGAGAAATATCTCGTGTTTACAGTACTGGTTGAGTAGAAAGCTTGATAAAATCACAACGTAAGTTAATTATAATAATAAGACATTTTAACTATCCCCCCACCTCACGAGAGTACAAAGGTAGGTCATAGAGTTAAAGTCCTCTGACTAATCACGTCACCTGCATAACTTTGAGACACTGGTAATAGCTCCGTTTAATGAAATATACAATTCTTAATGATATGAATAAAAACAAACCTAACACAACTTTGTTAACCAGAATGTTTTTCCTTTTCTTATCTTTCAAATATCAAGCTGAGGAGGGTAGGGGCATAAAATATGAAGAACAACAATTATTGACAATTAAATTAAAAGTGAACTTTTCTGATAAAACCATATAATAAACTGTTGTTACATTTGATATTCGGTGTATCCCCAACTTCATTTCATTAGTTACCCCTTAACAACGGTGTAGTTCTGGAAGGTAACTCGTAACTATGTGTTCTAATAGCAGTTTTTTTATTTTTTGTTTTAGGCCTAATTTACTAGAATAAAATATCACGTATAGTGAATGATGTGCTTGTACAAGTTCTACATGTTAAATACATTAAAAACGAATTCTTAATAAACTTTCAGAAATTATATTGGTTTAACAAGTAATAATTATTGAAGCTAATAGGGTTTTATATTCACGTTTTTGAAAAACCAGTAAAGAAGCAATAGAAAAAGGATGTTTAATAATATATAAAAATAACGACTGAGATAAACAGACTTGTTTAATAATCTATAGATAGACCTTCTGTTTAATGACCTATAATTAACAAACCACATCGTTTTCAATGGAATCACACGATCATAGAAGTTACTTTGATGTACGGAACACGAGATACGAACTGACAATATTATACAGTAGAACCTAATGACACATAGTAGACTCTGAACTAGCAATATTATCCGGTAGATTGAACTGACAACATTACACGGTTGAACCTAATGACACATAGTAGACTCTGAACTAACAACATTATCCGGTAGACTGAACTGACAACATTATACAGTAGAACATAATGACATATATTTATATGTAATTGTATATAAATCTAGGTACTTAGAGGATTTAAGTATATTATTAATTCACTTTGCTCATACAATGTATATACCATTTAATACTAAATACAAAACTCATATACTACTCAACACTAATTTACAGTGTTATTGTGTTTAAAGACTGTAACTAATTGGATTCATTGGTGATTGATACTGCTACGTATCTAGTTAGTTAAAATGAGTACACTTATTGTAACTGATATGACTTTGCCTCTTGCTAGTACAGCGGTATGTCTATGGATTTACAACGCTAAAATCAGGGATTCAATTCCCCTCGGTGAGCTCAGCAAATAGCCCGATGTGGCTTTGCTATAAGAAAATACACACATACATGACTTTATAACATTTGAACCCAGATAAACCTGACAGAAGGAGGTAGCCAGTCAACAGTGAAGTCATCCAGCACTCTAAACCTGACAGAAGGAGGTAGCCAGTCAACAGTGAAGTTATCCAACATTGTAAACCTGACAGAAGGAGGTAGCCAGTCAACAGTGAAGTCATCCAGCACTCTAAACCTGACAGAAGGAGGTAGCCAGTCAACAGTGAAGTTATCCAACATTGTAAACCTGACTAAAGGAGGTAGCCAGTCAACAGTGAAGTTATCCAACACTCTAAACCTGACAAAAGGAGGTAGCCAGTCAACAGGAAAACTCAAATAAAGGAGATAGCCGGTCAACAACGAAACTATCAAGCTATTTAAATCAAATTCAACGTCCTAACCAGTGAAATGTGACGTAGAGTAGGTATGAAAAGCCACTGAAGTGCACTGCACTTAAAAGAAGCCATTTTAAAATATGTCGTCTGACCAAACATACGATTTACTCGTGTATATTATGAATGTGTTTATAGTTGTTTCTTCTTTGCCTTATGCATCTATAGTTAAGAAAAACACATGTTGGGCTATCTGTGCTATGCAAACCACGGATTTCGAAACCAGATTTTTAGGATTATTAACCATCAGACATCTTACACACAAACAATTTATGAAAGATACACGAAATAATTATAATTTTTAAAAAAAATATTCTTTGTTAATATAGGGAGAGAGAAATATTATTTTTTTCTACCTATGATGAAAGAAAATCAAATTTGTTTTCCTTCGTTGTTTTAGCTTGCTTGCAGTCAAACGCTGATTACTGGAAGTAACACTTTTAATAGTTATGATAAAACCTGAACACCAGTCAAACTGTTTCTAATTACACTGAACAATACAGTTTTTGCTTCTTCAATACTGTTGGTGTTCCTTATAGACTTTTGTCTGCTGATCACGAAAATCACATCCAAATTTGTCAATCACGTACCGTTTCATAGAAATTTTCAGTTTTGTCATGTCTTTTTTTATATTTCTGTCCAAAAGTTTTTTCTGTAAGAGATCTATGAATAATGTTTTGTGCAGTCTGGGCATGTCCAGGCCAGGTTGGAAGCTGTTCTATGGAAGCATGCAGCCCGAGCCAGCTTCACACTGTCTCAGCAGGCTGTAAAAGCGGCTTGCATACACAGATGCTGCTCATTGGATTAATATAAACCTTATAGTGTGTACGTATTGTTTCAGAACGTAGCATTGCCTCAGTAGCACTGTAACAAGTATGTTAGATGTTATAGACGCTTTACAGTACGATTGCTAACAGTGGAAAAACGATATCATGGCAACTGGAATCCGTCAATGATTGCTGACTACTGTTGGACACTGCAACGTGATGCACTGGACATTGAATACAAACGAAAACCACCAGAAAACACTTTTAATTATGTGGAACATAATAGCGTATTAGAAACATAAACGCAATTAAATATGTTATTGCCGGTAAACAGTTAACTGTTTATTTCTCAGAGTTCCTACGTGATGAAGCAAAACCAAAACTATATTTGTGCATATCCACCAGATACCTGTCACAATCAGCAAAAACTTTAAAAAACAACTGTTGTGCAGTGTTACAGATACATCGTGTGATTGAACTCTTTATTTTTTGTTTGTTTTTCGAAATTCGCACAAAGCTACTCGAGGGCTATCTGCGCTAGCAGTCCCTAATTTAGCAGTGTAAGACTAGTTTTGAGCCAAATATACACAAATATCATGATACTGATAACGTCTGTTGGTTGAACCGAAATTATTGGACAGACCACAACATCATTCTCTTGTGTTTGAGTTTCAATGTTTGTTTATTTATTTCCGAAACACGACTAAACGCCAGAACTCCGCGAATCCAAGGTGTGATTCTTCTCGCTCTCAAAACAAAGAATGTACTTTTATCTTTTCAGGTGAACGTGCATTTAACAAATTCGCGAGTATGTACTTCATGTTTTCAAACAGGCCAACAGACATGCAGAAGGTTACTTTATTACATTTCTAACATAAAATCAATTCCTGACAGAAACGTGCTTTTTCGTCAAATTACTGATGCATCAATAAATCAAAAATCACTTCCAGAATTCACTAGAAAATTTTCCTGCGTTTAGTCAGTTTTTTAGTTACGTTTTCAACTCGCACTTTTCAGATTTCAGAATTACCACCAAAAATAAACGATAGATAAATACTAGTTTATTTCTCAGAAAACAGTTACAGACAAAGCGACGGTACTGTCCAGAAAAACTGTTTCAAACTGTGTTATTTTACACACAAGATCTCACTAAATTCAGCAGTTTTACAGGAAAGTGATAGACGACACAAACAGAGGAGACATACATCAGTTTTGTCTCATAATTCTGTCAGAAGAATGAAAATATTAAATAGATAAAATGCAACAAAACTACATCATTACTTCAACACGGTTGAGCCGCACGTCTCAACTACAAAATCGTCATTCATTATCTTCAATCATAACGAGTTATATTTCCTTATTTCACCATTAAACTGTTTATTACACATGAAATGTTGGATAAAAGATTTATACGATTATCGCAGATAAACTATAGTGCTTAGCTCTCCATGTATTAAAAAAACCAGCAAAAAACGTCTCGTTTTTAAAATAACCTGTTTAGTCCAGAAATATGAAAGACTTCACATCTACAATTCTGATTATCTGCTTTTTAGAACAGTTGTTTAACGTCTTTAAGACAGAACTGTAAAAAACAGTCTACTCTGAAATACGACATAACCAATCAGCGTACGTGTTTAAAACGTTGTTATTACAGCATGTCTCGGAGCTGCAACATTTATTTTATATATATATATTTACACAGTTTATCAAAATATTGGGTTTGATCCTTATACACTTAATCGTGTATTCATATAATTACTGAATACTGAATTATGTTATTTAGTTTTCATTTCGTCTTTTGTTTATACTTAATTAAATAAAACAGTTTCTGTTTGGAGAGTGGGAAACTACTCGTGAAACCACGATCGTAAACAGTGGGTTATTGTAATCACTTTGTTTTACTGTCATGTCTTACTGTCACGATTCTCAAACAAAGTGTCTATTCTTATTCGACCTGCTGTCATCTCTTACTGTCACAACTCTGAAACAAGCACAAACTGCTCTCATTCGACTTACTGTCAAACAAACTAAAACTTCTCATTCGACTTATTTTCGCACTCTTCAAATAAAGAGAAACAACTTTCGTTCTACTTGCTGTTATATCATACTAACACAGTCCTCAAACAAAAATTTTTTTCATTCCTTAGGCACAATAACCCCATCGCACGCGCTATTTAACTGGTTTTACGTCACCAATTGAAAATAAAGAAATCTTCCGGAAAAAAACAACTGACTTAAGATCGTGAATCGGAACCCCTCAGGAAACAGTTGATAGATCTTAAGGAAAGTTTATATTGTCGTAAAGTTTGGATAGCTAAGTTTTCATCGGTTAATCATTTCCAGACTGAGCCACACAGTACACACAAAATCTAGCGGTAACATTGTATCTGTATACGTTTCATTGATGACTAAAAGAGACATTATGAAGTGAAATGGCTTCTATAGAAAAACTAACAAATAACAACCTATCATCAAGGGCGAAAGAATTCACTTGAATGTTTGTTGTTGTTTTTTGGGAGGGGATTACCGACGATTAAGGAAATCCAATTTACCAGACTAGCCGTGAAAATGGATTCAGAATTCAAACAGTGATTTTCCATTATTATTATACAAAAGTTCTTCTTTCCCATTCAAAGGGATATTTCGCTACCGCGTCAAAACTAGAGGCACGTGTCCCACGTTTCCTTTCACCTAAGCCTATCACAGGGTAAGAATGCATACATTTTACGTTTCCTGAACATAGTTGGACTCACTGAAGACTCTTTTTAACCGTGAGTAAACATTTAAATATAAACCTCACTGTTCTAGATGCAGCTGATTTGGTATCTTCAGCTTGCACCTAGCGCTTGGACAACAGTTTATATATTTATCAGCTTACAGAAGTGTTTGCTTGCTTTTGAATTTCGCGTAAAGCTACACTAGGGCTATCTGCGCTAGTTGTCCCTAATTTAACAGTGTAAGGAAAGGGGGAAAGCAGTTAGTCATCACCACCGTCACATTATAACGCCCCCACGGCTGAAAGGGCGAGAATGTTTGGTATGTCGGGAATTCAAACCAGCAACTCTCAGATTGGGAATCGAGCGCCCTAACTACCTGGATGGGCCGAGGTCTTTACGGAACTGTAGTCCCGAAGGATTTCTTTACGAACGAAACTCTTCTAACAGTGTTAATTAGTAAGGTGAACTTACAATACCAGAAACTGGGTTTCGATACCCGTGATGAACGGAAACAAATAGCCCATTGTGCAGCTTTGTGCTTAAACTTTGGGTTTTTACCAAATGGTAAGTCAAATTGCAATATTATCTGTTTCACATATTCATTTTCCTCACTTGATTATTGGTTTTCTACTGTTGATTTCACCTAACATGTTCAACTTCACAAAACGTAAAATATATGGGACGTACACACCTGTTATATTTTTAGATAAAACTAAAAATATTTATGTGAAAAACACCTTTTTTAACTAAAACTTTACGACGTCACATTTTTATGGTCTGATGTCACGAGATCAGAAATGGAATGTTCACATTCCTTTGTTCTTCCAACTTAGTCAACGAAAACCTTTTATCTATTACATTGTTAAAAATAGCGTCTCTGTTTAATAGGTTTGTGTTACTGTGTAGCAGATTTTATTTACTCTATGTTTTTCAACAGAAAACAAAAACGCAATGTTTTTTTCTTACAGCCTTTGACTTAAGTTTACTCCACACAAATATTGGCCACAATAGCACTATAAACTTGCTATTTAGGTTATAAAATAGTCACTATTTCGCACAAATATTGTTTATTATTCAGGCGAGAAGAGCTCGGTTTCGTTAAGTATAAGAACATGTTAAACCTTTCGTTTATTTAAACCTCGAATCGACTTGATAACACCGACAACACGAACACGTATGATTTGCCCAGGAAATCGATTCACCTCTCGCTAGGGGTCAATATTGATGTTATGTCAGAGTTCGCTGATGCATAACTTGCAGTTTTTTTCCGTGTTGTGGTTAAACAGAAAGCTATATAATGACCTATTTATACTGCACCCCACTGCAGGTGTCGAAAGATTTTTGAGACATAGTCCAGATACTTACCGCTGGGCTCCTGAGCCGTAAGGTAAAGATCTTTCTTCATGCAATTACTAAGTTCGAAAACTATTTTTTTTTTAAAAGGTAATATTTAGATTTATGGAATTTCAATTATGTGTCAGTTTTCATTATTATAATTATTTCTTGTCTGGAAAAATAAATAATATAATCCATCATATTATAAAAAGTCTTAAAACTGATAAAACAAATAACAGTAATTCCAGATGTAATCGTTCTTACTGCAGGGGTTCGGCATCGTCCAGTGGTTAAGGCACTGGACTCTTAATCCGAGGATTACGGGTTCGAACATGCTCGTCCTTTCAGTAGTGGGGGCGTCATAATGTTACGCTCAATCCAACTATTCGTTGGTTTTTGTTTGTTTGTTTTTGAATTTAGCACAAAGCTATTCGAGGGCCATCTGTGCGAGTCGTCCCTAATTTAGCAGTGTAAGACTAGAGGGAAGGCAGCTAGTCAACACCGCCCACCGCCAACTTTTGGGCTACTCTTTTACAACGAATAGTGGGATTGACCGTTACATTATAACGCCCCCACGGCTGGGAGGGCGAGCATGTTTGGCGCGACGGGGATGCGAACACGCGATCCTTAGATTACGAGTCGCAATTACTTATTTTGTTATTTAAAGATATATTTTTGAACTCATAAATTAAAAACAAAACCAATTTAACAACTGGAAATTAAACGTGGTACTTAGTGGAATACACAAAACGAAACTGAAACAGTTTAACAAAAACACATGCTTACGATATTTTTATTGTCTTAAAATGTTGACACGTTCTGCAGTAATCCCTGTACTCTGAATTTGAAAACGATATCCTTTCCTCTCAGTCTCACGTACAGAAGTTTCACAAAACGTCATATGTACTTTTACATAAGTGAACCATTTTTACTGAAATCATGTTACATTTTGTTGTGCTTAAAATGTTGACAGCCACTTGCTGTAGATTTCTTTAGGCCAATATTATCGTCGAAATCTAAGTTGCTGAATAATAGAAGATCCGCTATTAAAACAACTTTTATAAAGTTACGATTTGCAGGCCAGTGTATTTACTGATTTCAGAAATGAAGTATAAAACAAAAATGGAAAAAAATAATATAAACGTTCGAGGAAAGATTTCTTCCACACTTAATGTTAAGCAATTCGTCTTAGTCTGTTAGTCTCCTCCAAATAAAAAATTCGCTGGTAAAAGAGTAGCCCAACAGTTGGCGGGGGGTGGTGATAACTAGTTACCTTCCCTCTAGTCTTACACTACTAAATTAGGGATGGCTAGCGCAGATAGCTGTGGAGTCGCTTTGCACGAAGTTCATAAAAACAAAACGTTCCTTTCGAAGAAGCGTTTCGTTCCATAAAACAAAACATTATTTTCGAAGGAATGTTTGGTTTGAATTTCGTGCAAATCAACACGAGGACTATCTACGCTAGACGTCCTTAATTTTGCAGTGTAAGACTGGAGAGAAGCCAGCACCGCTAACTCATGGACTACTCTTTTATCAACGAAAAGTAGAATTGACTGTACATTATAACGCCCCAAGACTGAAAGTGTGAGCATGTTTGGTATGATGTGGATTCGAACTCGCGACCGGCGGATTACGAGTCAAGTGCCATAATCATCTGGTCATGCCGGGTCATCGAAGGGACGTATCCTACTATAAAATAAAACATTATTTTATAATCTTTTTCAACAGGTAAACAGTGTAATATTCAAAAGAATGTTCATTAGACATATAAGCTGCATGGGTAACTAACACTTAAATATTTTCTTTAATTCATGTTCTTTGTTATATCAGGTTTGATTTAGTTATTTATACTTATAGTTTAATCTTCTAGTTGCTCAGCGGAATAGAAATCTAGTTTCGATAATACTTGTACAGCTTCACGCTTGAAAACACGCTAAACAAAACAATAGTATATTACGTGTTCTGTATATTTATTCCCCCTAACATTTCTTTCGTTGAAATTGTTTTTGTTTTTTTGAATTAAGCAAAAAGCTACACAAGGGGCTAGCGGTGCTCTGCCCACCACGGGCATCAAAACCCGGTTTTCAGTGTTGTAAGTCCGCAGACATACTGCTGAGCCACTGGGGGTCTTCGTTGAAATATTGGTCGGAATATTCGACATATTCGGTATAGCCAGGTGGTTAAGGCACTCGACTCGTAATCCAAGGGTTCGAATCCTCATCACACCAAACATGCTCCTTTCAGCCGTAGGAGCGTTATAATGTTACAGTCAGTCCCACTATTTATCGGTAAACCACACAAACAAAATCACGAATCAGTACAAATAAAATCAGACAAACACAAGAGTGTACGTCTTTGACTTATAAAAATCAAATCAGCTAAAAGTGTAACTCAACATTACCATTTCTGTTTATGGTCTAATCAGAGAAATATACCAGTGAAAATTACTGTTTTAAGTGAGTGAACAGATCGAAGTGAGAAATAAATAAATGTCCGCTTCTGTCAAACATCAGATAACAATCACGTGTATAAAAACTTGTCATTACTATGTCTGCCACAGACAAATTTATAAATAAACAAGTGAGACCCTTACCACCTGTAACCCAGTCACGTCTGGACTCCAGGAGAGGAGATTCTCTTAGTGTCTGTGGGGGGTTGTGTTACCAAAGGACTGACTCCTCCTTTTTCTACAACACGTGTCATACAGGACACTAGATGTCACTGATGTTTTATTTTTTCCAAGTAAATTCCTAATTTATTTTCAAGGCTGTAACATTTATAATTCATACATGTCTACTTGCTCCAACAACATGGATGACGTCACGAATAAAATATTCAGATCCGAGTAGGGGCGTAGATTTTTTACACCCGATGAGGGGGTATGATTTTTGCAACCACTTATGTGGACTGTTCAATTTGCAAATTGGTAATCTCTGACTACGTGAGCCTGAAAGCTGTAAACATGGAGTCACAGAGTAATCTTGTTGCCACGATACTTCAAGGTTTTCACGTAGGTTTGTACAAGTGAGGTGTTGTGAACAGTTTTCAAAATGTTAATAGAATAAAGACAAATATGTCACAAATTAACTGCCACATGAATTTATTCCTGCACACTGCACAGTATAAAAGATGGCCATTATACTTGACAAGGTTACTAATAACTTTCATTGCATAAATTACGTTTTCAAATATTAATAAAATTAGTAATTATCCTTGATAAGTTTATATCTACTGAAAAATTGTTCACGTTTGATAAAAATAAAATGTCTGCAAAATCTTAAATTACACATCAATACAATGTAGCACATAATTATTCATACTTTTCATTGAAGTAAGATTTATTTAGTCCTCTAGTCTACATGTTCTTAAACGTAGACCTCCTTTGTGATGATCTGTTTATGAATTCTTTCAGAAGCTCTTCTATACTTACTTGTCGACCTCATCTTTGTGAGTGTGACAAACTGCCACATGATCAGTGATGTCGAGAAAATCCACTTGTACAGAAATATATATGCAAAATTGGCTAGTTTCGATTGAGAAAATATTTTACGTAGAGAAGCGAACAACGTTTCAACCTTCTTCGGTCATCATCAGGTTCACAAAGCAAGAAAGAAGTAACTGACTGGAAGCTAACCAAATGTTTGAAAGGGGTTGTGTAACTGAGTGTCGGAATATAGAGGGCTGTGTTAGATGTTTGAATATACAATTTTATATTATTTATTTTATTATTTTTAATATAGGAGGTATAACGGTGTTCCTTTGTATTGGTTTATTTTGGGTTTAAGTTGTTGTATAAATAAATAATATAAAATTATATATTCAAACATCTAACACCGCTCTCTATATTCCGACACTCAGTTACACAACCCCTTTCAAACATGTGGTCAGCTTCTAGTCAGTTACCTCTTCCTTTCTTTGTGAACCTGACGATGGCCGAAGATGGTCAAAACGTTGTTCGCTCCTCTACGTAAAATATTTTCTCAACCCAAAGAGCCGTTTTTACATACACATGTATAAACTGCCACATATGATGATCTGTTTATGAATTTTTATTTTGTCGACCTCATCTTTGTGAGTGTGACAAACTGCCACATGGTTGAGGCGGTACTGAGATATAGTTAACCTTAACCACGTCTTCAACGCAGAAAAGCTGCGTTCACATTCGCAGCTGGATATCAGACATACAAGCAAAATTTTCATGAGAAGAAACACTTCACTAAACATCTGATGGCTTGTTTCATGCATTTTACAGAATGCATCCTTTGCACCTTTCAGAGATACTGCTTTTGTCCTTCATATGAACATTGTCAACTGAAACTCGAGCCGTTGTGCAGAGATATCTGGATAGAAGTTTATAACCAAGTTGTCAATCTTGCCAGATGTGATCATGTTCTCAAGTGCCAGATATTGTCTTAAGTTATTGTTGTCTACAATGCATCTAGCAGTCTCATGTTCTATGAGTGTCCATAAATTAAAAAACATCAGCTTCTGTAGTAATCTCTAACTGTTGCAGAATGGTGTGCTGAGCCATCACCTGTGATCCTTGTGGGGGGTCTGCGAATGCGTGGTAGTTCCATAGGCCCCAGATCTAGGGAAGTTACCTTTTTCTCAGTTTCATCAGTTACCTCGTTGTAATTTTCCTCTGTTCGCAATACCCGCAATTGCTCAACTGTCATTGCAGATGCTTCAATCATACCAGATACTGTCGCTGATTTTGCTTGGAATGCACGGTTTGGTTCATCTAATGCAGCTGATGGATGCTGAGCCATCAACAATCCTAAAACTGCCTTTCCTTTGTAAAATCTGTCTGGCAGACCTCGTGCTTTCACTGCTACATCTGATTTTTCATTTGCTAATTCAGACAAAGAATCAACAATGCCACTGCAGTGATCATTAGCACATGTAATTGCAGATAAGCAGCACAACCAACATGTTGGACACAGTTGGAGGATGTATTTAACTGGACCATCGTGGCTGTCTGACAATATAATATTTTCAAAGATTGTCTTGTATTTGCCTGATCTCTGAAGCAAGACACCAACTTTATGTGCCTACTAGATAGAATCTTGAACACATTAACAAGCTTCAACTGCATGTTGCATTATTAAATTAGCCTTTCTGTCGTGGTATTAGTTGTGTGTCTGGATGATATAGCTTTCCACACTGTATCTGTAGAGCGTCAGATTTTTCATTACTGCACAAACTTGTTTCACAATTATATGGTGGCTCATGATCTACAATAGTTGAACAAGTATTTTCAGACTCGTCCTCTGATGAACATGGTATTTCCTCCGTATTGCAAGTTTCTATTCTTTTGCTTGAGGCTGTTGGATTATCTGCATCTGCATTGTCACATGTAGTACTTGTAACAGGCTTGCAGAACTGTCTAATATCGGAAAGTTTCAGACGTTTGCTTGTCATAATTGAAATCTGTTTCTCAGATGACTCAACAGTCTTTATTGAAAAACTCTAACGTAAACGAAGGATGATAGAACAGAATGGAAGTAGGACTGAACTGTACAATGTACTTAAGTCGAATGTGCGAACCTCACAGTGACTACCGAGCCGACTGACCGCCTGGGCATCGCTGGGACCATAATGTGTGCTAGTTACAACATAAGTAACTGCAAGTTTCTCGAGAAACACTTAAACAATCACAAATATATTATATTCCTGTTAAAGCTCATCAAAAGGCAAACACGTTGTGATATAATGTCTACAAGCATGTTTATTAAATAAAAACACCTAAACAAAAACTAGCAATACAATTCGAGTAGAGGCTTCAGGCCATTAAAATCGCCCCTTTTTGTGTTCTAATTATACAAAAAAATACAATATTATTACTATCTAGGATAAGAAAATATATTGTCCTTTTACCATAAAGCACCAGCACTTTATTAGAGGGCGGTGATAATCTGAAATATCATGGATTAATGAGGGCCACAAACACAGGTCTAATGAGCCCTATTGTAAAATCGAGGCTCTGACTAAATGAGGCGGAGGGGGGTAATGTAGGGCGCGTCTGGATCCGAGCGGCCCGAACCTGTCGTTAACTGTACACTAAACGTACACTACGGTCAGCGCCTTCGGTCGCTAAGGAGAGTAAGGCGTTCGACAATAAAACCGTCTAGACATGCATAAGAACAAATGGCGTAGGAATACCGCACAACATACACATATGATTGATGTAGCAACAAGCTACAAATGGCCTGCCAGATCTAGATTACAGGAGTTTACGCTTGGGAGTAATATTTTCGAATTTCATCCTCTGTTCAATCTGTTGTGATGAAAATTTTACTTAATCTTACACTACGTACAAGACGTAGGTAGATTCTGTGATAGTGCTTGCAAGCCTTGCATGTATACTTAGGCCTACTGACTGATACTTACGAACTATCGCTTAGATCAAAAAGCTTAGAAGCACGCCTATATTAAAGATGTACATTTCAGCTGCTGAAAAAGCCTACATCTAGGCCTAATTATGTAATTCGATTGGTAAGAGCACGAGAATCGCAAGAACAAACACAGAATTTATAGGCCTGTGATGCAATAAAACAATTCAAGAGACAAAACTGTAGGGGGGGTCATTGTATGCACTATACTCCCACCTAAAATGAAGGGGGATTTATATCCCCATCCCTCCAGGATCTACGCCCCTGGATCCGAGGCAAACTAGAATGAACAACATGAGCGTTTGAAAAATCATTTTAAATAAATTCCTCCTCATTTCTGGAAAAAGAACGATCTTTTGAAACTTCTGAAATATTTTTTTCCATGATATTCTGAAAAAAAGCAATAATTCGAATAAGTAGTGAACATATTTTTCTCGAGCAAATATTTCATGTGGTTCTTTGCAATGGAATGATGACGTAAAAAGAAACTAAAGATGCGAAGCCATGACTGCTGTAAATAATGTTTCAAAAGATACTAAGCTTAAACAACCTATACACTTAATATCTTAAGCCTGAAAGCAGTTGAAGTGGCATCTCCTGGAAGGTAGTTTAACAAGATTTTAAAAATAAAAAATACTCAGCTTTGTTGTTTCTTCAAGTTATTCAATAATAGCTCCTTTTCAGGTTATTGTAACATTACAAAATATTCAGCCTGTCTGTCATCAAAAAGGTTTCCGTGGGGTTTAAATTGAAACTTGCAATTTTTTAAATGGACAGACCATCCTGGTTCGCTGGAGTCATCACAATAGTGTGTGAACACCAAAGTTTTCTCTCCATCATAGTTTCAGCAGGAATAGTAATGGTACAAGAGATAGCCAACGTTTCATCAGGGCTAGTAATGGTACAAGAGATAGCCAACGTTTCATCAGGGCTAGTACTGGTACAGGAGTTAGACAACGTTTCATCAGGGCTAGTACTGGTACAGGAGTTAGACAACTTTTCATCAGGGTTTAGTAGTAGTACAAGAACTAGACAACGTTTCGCTAGGGCTAGAAGTGGTACAGGAGTTACACAACGTTTCGTCAGAGTTTAGCAGTAGCAATGTTTTGTCCGAGTGAGTACGTAAACTGCAGACTCCATATCAATAGGTAACTAGCTCAGTTCAGTGACAGCTTTCATATATTAATTGTTGTTCAGAAATGCTGTTAGGTTTTCTTCTTGAAATATAAGGATTTCTGCTTGTTCCAGATTTTTATTCGGAGTTTATTGCACATATTCGTTCATAATCTTAAGCAGATAGACCAGAGTAAAGCCAGAGGGTATCTGACTGAACAATGAGTGTCTTTTATACTTCACCCACGAGCCAAAAGCTATCATCAGGATGTGTTTACTGGCGAAACTGTAAACGTAAATATAACAGTGTATTTGTGAAACTTACAGCTGTCTTATTTTTATCCGATTCTGTAAAACGTATTTAAATTATGTTGTATTAATTATAATACCTTAATGATGTTATTACAAATTAAGAAAAAAATATTTCTTTATTCGTTATCACGTATGTCGTACCTCTCCCCCCCTCCAAATAATACACAGGTTCCATAACTGACAACTTCTCCCAGATTACAGCAGTTCATAACATGAAATGCTAAACTTTCATCGTTATTTTAAAGGCATTACAAAAAGTTTTCGTTAGGCTTAGCGATCACGGTTGCATTAGACTTAGTTATCAAAACGTAAAACGGCAACCTACAGGTAAAGTCAAGCTCGGAACGTTTCGAACACGCACTAACACAGGAGCTTTTAATGCTGTTTAAAGTAAACAATATTCAAAGAGGCACGACAACAGCCCCGGAAATGTAATCACGGCAAACATTTCTGATTTCATACACGTCCACAGGAACACAATAACGTCGCGTGCATCAGGAAGAAACACATTATCCAATGATAATTGTCATTAATTTTTGTGATAGCAGCTCGGTAAGATAACCAGAAAGTTTGCAAATACTAGAATGAGAAAAAAGAAGAACAAAGTGGTTCAAAGTTCGAAGAATCTGTCTTCGACAATTCCTGTCGTGAGATGCTATCCACAACAAAATCGTGTGTTATGCTCAACCAATCAGAAACTTAGCTAACTAATGAAATTTATGTAACTGGCTACCCAGATCAACCGATTGACAGTCTCGATACTACATTGTAGGAAAAATCTGTTCAATCACACAGTTATTCGCTCTGAAAGAAATAATGTAACGACGGAAAAATGGTAAAAATAGAATAAAAAGTTCCTACACAAAGACCCAAATAGATGATAAATAATTGGCAAAATGACAAGAACAAAGATGAAGTCTCAAGAGTTATTAATACAATATATTGCTAAGAATTACACTCAAAAACTAATTAGCTAATCTGATCTCATGCTGAAACCATATTGTCATTTCAACTCTCGTGACCCTGACCTCACGCTGAGATAGACATTATTCTAAGCCAAACATGTCGTTTCAACTTTTGTGATCCGATAGGTTTAAAGACCTTTGACGGTTGTTTGAAAATTTGCCTCTACATGATATTGTTTGTTTGTTTGTTTGTATTTTGTTACAGCAAAGCCAAATCGGGCTATCTGCTGAGTCCATTGAGGGGAAACGACCCCTGATTTTAACGTTGTAAATCCGTAGACTTTACGCTGTACCAGCAATGGACTACATAAGATTGCGATGAGTTCAGATAATGAAGTCCCTGTATTATAAAAACGTTTACAAGAAGTTATTTATTAAACCTTAAATATCACTTTTATTGAAAAACAAGTGTTTTATCTAAATAAAGAAATTATCTTGATTTCTTATAAAGGGTGTCCCGAAAATTGGTTGTCATTGTAACAATGAGAATATTAATAACGATTTTCTTGTATTTTCACAGTTAAAATGATGAACTTGTAGAGGACAGGTACTTTGGGCTGAACGTCTTCTCTAAGAGTAGAGAAGATATTATATATCGATCTATAATATAGCTTATTGTATGAGGGATCCAAAGGTTATGTCGACCTATAATACATATTATTGTATGAGGGATCCACAGGTTATGTCGACCTATAATACATATTATTGTATGAGGAATCCGGGGTTATGTCGATCTGTATTGGACAGCATCCGCATTTTTTGCTGTCGTGTAAGACATTACTTGTTATGAATCAATACTGATGAATATCTGCTCACTTTATCTCATAAAAAATGAAACCGAAATCCGCAACAAGTTAGTGTAGGTCGAAATAATTTGGTTTAAATAATTTATTGTTAAATTACCGTTCTCTGATGTTAATCAAACCTACACCACTGTCACAGTTATGGCATCTCTATTGTGAGTAAACTGTAAAGCTATGTTATCTTACTAACTGCAGACAGATGTCCGTGTTAATCAAACTAACAGCACTGTTACAGTTGTGGCAGTCTCTATTGTGAGTAAACTGTATAGCTATGTTATCTTACTAACTGTACACAGATGTCTGTGTTAATCAAACCTACAGCACTGTTACAGTTGTGGCAGTCTCTATTGAGAGCAAACTGTGTAGCTATGTTATCTTACTAACTGTACACAGATTCTGTGTACACGAAACCTACAGCACTGTCACAGTTGTGGCAGTCTCTATTGAGAGCAAACTGTATAGCTATGTTATCTTACTAACTGTACACAGATGTCTGTGATTATAAACTAAAGAATCATCTCTGTCGCAACCAGAATACACCAATTACAGAGCAGATTCAACGATTCCTTGATCTCTTTCTTGAAACATAGTTTGGCCACGTGTTGGTGGTATCCACAATTATCGGCTAGAACACTTAAATTACTGGTACTACCAGAACTGTCACGAGGTGTGGTTTATTCGTTCCTACACGAATTTTGGTTTCGTTTCCTGTAGAAGGATACATAGAGAAAATCTTGCTGTTTTATTAAAACTGCAAACTGTTTACATTTCTTCCTCAGCATATAAACATTACGGTTCCTTAAGGAGAACTGATGAAGTAATGAGAAGATAACTGACTAGTTATTAAGCAGGAGAGCAGGCGAAACATTGAGTTATAATGGATTTTGTTTTCTTAGTTTGGCCACTGATTATTTAGTTTAAACACTAAAATTTTAGTGAATAGAATATGTTTTTATATTTCAAAGTATTCTACAACTCGTTACCTGATCAACAATATAGTTGTTTATATTTTACAATTTGCTACCTGACATAAAACCTCAGTACATAAACACACAGAGACTGTTATATGTGTTAATTCATTTTGCATGTAAACTAATAATTCAGTCATATTTTGACAGAAGTCAGCAATACTTAAAACATGGTTAAAAGTATTAATTTGGCCTAAATCCACAAAAAGATAAAAACTACACACCTGGATCGCTTTTTAAACTACGAATTTGTTGCTTCCAACCACGTACTTTATTAATACGAATTAGTGCGACTAATATTCTTACCTATACCTTTTTATAAACACGACATACAGCCTATTAAAATGAACCGCACAGTGCTATTGGGGACCAATACACAATCACCATGATTAAAAAATGATTGTCGAACATTGTTTCATAATTTCCAGACCCACTCCTTTTATCGAACATAAAAATATTGAAACATGACAGCAGTTATGAAAAAAGATGGGAATGAGTGTCGCGTCATACATATGTTTGATAGGCAAATCACCGAAACAATAAAAGAAAATTTGTTAATTCCATCGTACATTTGTTTAAGTTTCAGCATATTCTACATCATCGAAATTACAATATTTGTTAATTATAATGATGAATTTGTAAATGGTCCCTTAGGGAAAACTACGTGTCACGTAACTGTCGTACCCTAAGACCAATGAGAGCCCAAACAAAACAAATGTATTGAGAAGAAAGTCCATCTTAAGGTTTTGTTTCATCACTGTTTCTTATACTTTCGTTTTTGAACATTATATTATACTGTACATAATGGGCCCGACATGACCAAGCGTGTTAAGGCGTGCGCTTCGTAATCTGAGGGTCGCGGGTTCGCGCCCGAGTCGCGCCAAACATGCTCGCCCTCTCAGCCGTGAGGGCGTTATAATGTGACGGTCAATCTCACTATTCGTTGGTAAAAGAGTAGCCCAAGAGTTGGCGGTGGGTGGTGATGACTAGCTGCCTTTCCTCTAGTCTTACACTGCAAAATTAGGGACAGCTAGCATAGATAGCCCTCGAGTAGCTTTGTGCGAAATTCCAAAACAAACAATTCACAAAATAATTGTACATGTTAATTGGGGCAAGGCGTTTCTTGCTGTATTTTCAATTAGTAACCCATATTTATTCATATGTTATCGCGTGTTATAATCAATGTCCGCTAGATGACTTTGGAAATACTGTTTTACTGAGCTTTATGAGATTTATGCTGAATTATTTAACACAAACACATATCAATCTTGATGTGTAATATTTATTTATCCAGTATAAAAACAAATTACAAATGAACTTTGATTTCATCAATATACAATTATACTGTATTAAACAGTGAAATAAAAAAGCTAGCCCTTTTTTAGCTCGTTTCCAAAAACAGCCCGATATCGAAGGGATTAAACAGACAAAAACGTTAAAAAGTCCCTGAACTTATTACATTTTTTTGGCTTTTGTGACAGTGATATATTACAAGGACTGAAGGAAATACCCGAAACGTTGAAGTAAGCCTATGCCAACTAATACGCATGACAAAAACGGGGTTTCCTTATTTGAGTGTAAGCACGTGCTAATTCGTGTTTGTGTATAAGCTGATACGATGGACCCCTCTCACAACATCAAGAAAGCTGGTAAAGTGCCATGTGAAACTTCTCGTAGAAATTACGTTTCAAGTGCCTGCCCTTTTCTTCACAGTAGAAGATGGTTTTTGTTATGAGAAACTTGTAATGATGTATTGTCATCAGTTGTAAAGCTGGTTCACCATCATTAAACGTTTAATAAAGCATAAAACGCATCTTTATTAACAAAATTAACTCTTTATTAATATTCGGTTTTTTCTTTTGTTTTCTTTTACAGATAATTCCTATTATTTGTTGGCCTGGTGGTTAGGGAGCGCTCGACTCGCAATCTGTGTGTCGTAGGTTTAAATCCCAGTCACCCTATCAGCCGAGAGAGCATTATAACGGAACGATCAATTCCACTATTCGTTGGTGCAAGAGTAGCCCTGGAGTTGGTGGTGGTTAGTGTTGGCCTTTCATCGCTACGTTAGTGAGGGTCACAAACAAAAATGTGACACAATGTCACCATCAGCACTTCCAGCGCCCAAACGGTCGTTAGCGGCCTCGGAATTCAAAACTAACGTTCTATTCGGTGATGTCGAGAAAACCCACTTGTATTGAAATATATATGCAAAAACGGCTAGTTTGGGTTGAGAAAATATTTTACATAGAGGAGCGAACAACGTTATATATTCAAACATCTAACACCGCCCTCTACATTCCGACACTCAGTTACACAACATCTTCCAAACATGTGGTCAGCTTCCGGTCAGTTACCTCTTTCTTTGTGAACTTGACGATGACAGAAGAAGGTCGAAACGTTGTTCGCTCTTCTATGTAAAATATTTTCTCAACCCAAACGAGCCGTTTTTGCATATATATTTCACTAACGTTATATTGTTTACCACGACGATAAAATCCATTCAGATTTGGTTTTAAAAACAAGAAAGAGAAAAAATGTAAGAAGTGATTTGCAGCAACGAACCAAAGACACACCAAGTTTCCTCTTACATGTAAACTGTGTGTTACAGAACGATGAACCATGCTCATTTTTGAAAGTTTTGTTAAAACTGAAGACTTCCCAACTGTTGTTGTTGTTGTTTTTGAATTAAGCACAAAGCTACACAATGGGCTATCTGTGCTCTGCCCACCACGGGTATCGAAACCCGGATTTTAGCGTGTAAGTCCGTAGACATACCGCTGAGCCACTGGGGGGCCTTCCCAACTGTTTAAGGGGTTTATCTCAGGTTTGAACAGAACAGTAAACGTTATATAGGGAGAAACACTCGAACGTAGTGTGGGTTTGAACATAATTTTCACACAAACTTTAACCCCTGAGATTAGATTTACAATATAGAGACTATATATATAGTGAATATAAGAATGCGAAACTTTTTCTACAGTTTTATGTAACTGTAAAAATAAGACAAGCTGACAAATGGACTATATTATATACAAGTAATATTAGGTGAACAAACAACGAATTTTACTAACAGCAGGCTAGATGGTTACATTAATCCGACAAACGTCCTAGATGCCATTAACCCCTCAATGTAACGTTTCGGTAAGAAATACAGTCAAACCCATACATGAATTTGATTTTGATTGACGTCTTCAGATCACCTACTACATGTGACGTAGTATGCAGCTAGAGGAAACGATTTCAGCATATATACCTCTAACACGCCAAGCAGGCCCTCTCTCATTTCAGCTAACTGAGAAGTGTTAAGAACAAATCAACACTATATGATTACCATTTAATCAACTGATGATTAATAATGTTATTTTTCCCAACATGTTTATGGTGGGACTTTTAAGAAGAACGATACTAATTATACAGTTGTAACAGCACAGAAAATGTAAATGAACCTGACATTTTTGTTATTGAAGAATTTCATGAAGTACGATGTGTATCGCTTTATTCTTAACAACCCCATTACGTGCGCCTAACAGCATTATTTAATATATATGTTACTGAAACATTATTCTCATCGCATTATCTTAAACAGACTAAGAATAAATTAATATGATGTTAGAGCCGTATCCACGAAATATTTTAAGGATACGCTAATGTCTTTGGAACCAGAAAAAAAAATTGAAGTTCCAAAAAAATTCCCTTTTTGTAGAATTTCGGAGATTAGAGCTAAATACTAATACCATTATCCTCCGGTTCACGGTCTTACATCTATGGACGTCAAAACCTGGCAACTATTCTTTAGATAGATATTTTATTATTGTATCAAAAACCGAATGTTATTATTTATACATTTCATGTAACTGTTAGCCCTACGACGAAATTATTACTACATGGTTTAATTTCACGGTGATTAAACTTTCTTTTTTCAGGAATACATACAGGGGATTGACTAACATCTCGTGATTTATTGTACGAAGTACTTTAATTCCCAGGATCAACTTATATTTAATGTAATTATTGAGAAATAGAATACCTACGATCCAATCAGTGATGAAGATAGATTTGACCAAAAGCAAAATATACTCTTATATCATACACTCATATTTTAATGTAGTAATGGACAAGTTACATAAACACATATCTTGGTGTAGTGATAAACAAAGGTATATGCACTCGTATCTTTAGCTGCGTAATTTTTAACACGTACTTTAAAACTTGAAGAACAGAATTTCAGTTTAGAGATTAATATTTTAGGTTAAACCCCACCATCGATAAACAAGCATGTGAAGGTTTGATAGAAGAAAAACAAAATACGAGATGTTTCTACATCAGACCTTGTCTTATCTCCTTATTACTGACCAAGTGGTAAGTCATTAATGTCAACAAAACAAACATGAAGACAGAGACCGAAATGTCCTTACTTACCTCCAAATCCTCAAGGTTAAGAAAACTCAGTATTGTAAATCCATCGATTACATCTTCTTCAAATATACCTTCTTTATGTCGTTTTTTTCGAGTGGTTTTCTGTGGTGTGGATAAATGGTTTGGACTTCCAGTGTCTTCTCGGTCTTTTCTCTCCGGTAAGTCCCGTTCCCGGCTGCCATTTAGCTTAACTCTCTGAGAACGCGTGCCACGTTCTCGGCGACGACACTGTTGAGTTTGCTGCTTGGAGTCGTTTTCCATGGTGTTTACTTCAGAGCCAAACACACATAGTTAATAACCACACCGACCTACCGTCTTCCCGACATCGCGAACGACTTCAACGGAATGCCCAAAAAGTTGTTGGCGTTTGATACGTACCACAATCGCCTGCGAAACCACCCGAATATTGGGACAAAAGGGTGGATAATACAAACCTGGCGTACGCAGGCGTACATGAACGGATGTGTTTCAGCTTGAGGAACTTAGAGCTTACCACAACAGTTTCCAAGTGGTATTTATTGTACGTGATTATGCTAGAGGAAAGAAAAGTTGGTTTTCCTACATCGCCTGTAAATATGTATATATATATATATATATGTAACAGTAATCAACAATTTTTTAAATAATGTTAACTGTGGTTAAACTTTATATAACACAGAAGACAGTGTTCAACACAAGCATATTAAATAAGTCTGTTTGTTAAGTCCTGGTACCTTCTTGCCTGTTGGGTCCTAGGACCGTCTTGCCTGTTAGGTCCTGGTACCGCCTTGTCTTCTTCTTTTGTGCAGTTTATAGAAATAAACATACAATAACGCCCGCTTTTCTTTCGGCAACATTCTCGCAGTCTTAACAACGAAGCCGAAAGACGGTGCAATGCCACCCCTACTCACCACATTGTTTTCAGTCATGCGGTAATCAATGTAAAATATACAACAAACAATCTTTATTTCTCAAATTACACGGGTCTACATGTTAAGAAGCTCTTTCTATTTCAACCTGAACTAACTGCCTCCATAAAAACGAAAGTGGCTAACCTTCGGTGTAATCTTGAACTTTGAAATTCACTAAAAGACAATCTATTAGGAAACACTAAGCCAGATAAAAGCACCCGTAATAAGGACACATTCTTAATATTTAACGTTTATAACTTTCTTTCATCACCAAATCTCAATTTTTGGGACAACCAATAATCAATTCTGTTTATTAGCTTTCTTTTTTATTTTCAGCATACAATAGAGTAAAACAATTACTAACGTCTCTCGTTTTTTGTTTTTTTATGGGGGTAAAGGGTAAAATATTATAACTTCAATACTGGAAATGCCAGATTTTACCAGTAGGGGACGCTGGCAAGCAAAGCTTTCATATTCCATTGATTTTTATGCAGCATCTTGGTATTACAGATTTTTGTTTCACAACAAATTATTAAAACAACACAGCGATAATAAAGCTGATTAAAGAACAACCATTGCTGCGTGTATGTATCTCAAACACTTACTGTTATGGGTCGCTGTGGAACATATATATATATACATGTGTGTGTTTATTAAACAATTAGGCTTAGACACAAGTGGTTTAATCGTATTTAGATAAGTCACAGATCCCATTATTTCATAGAACCTGCCGCAATTGTGACTCATGCACCTTCTATTTGTATAAAATAATTTTGATTATTATTGACTTCGTCTTCAGTGATAAGTGTTACGTGTAAAATTCTTTTTAATTATTAGCTTACATATATGGATTTAGGACTTATCTAAATACCTTCCGAACTTCGTAAAGCCCAAGAGGGGCTGTTAATCTCCTTTCTCTGGCGTGTTAGCTGTGACTCACGTCAGACATACAGGTGTCACATTGAAATGATAGGGTTTTTTTCGTACGTGCAATAAGTTGCTGTTCTAATTTAGCAGTGTAAGACAAGAGGGAAGGCGACTAGTCATTACTACCCACCGCCAACTGTTGGGCTACTCTTTTACTAACGAATATTTGGCTGAAAGGACGAATATATTTGGTGTAACGGCGAATTGAGTCGTGCGCACTAAACATCTCGACATGCCGGGCCGTATTTAATTATGTTCCGTTTGTTCTATAAAGTTTGTTTCATTTAATTATACTTACCAGTTCTCGTAAATTGGTGGTTTATTTTTGCTCAACGTTTTTAGTAGTGTTAACTGTGGTCATTAACTGTGACAAACAGTTTTTAATAGTGTCAACTGTAGTCCATTTTTAAACAACGTCATCATCAGTATGACATGAAAACAATTAACACTTCCTAAACATAAACAGTAGCAAATTAAAAAGGTAACAAGTTCAACACGGTTTGTTTATTTCTTATCAAGCCACACAATAGGTCAGTGGTGCACAAAGTCCGGCTCTCGACGAGTTGCCGAGTGGCCCGCTATGCCCAACGGGAAAGTCAAACACAGAGAGTTCTCGCGCTTAAAGTTCGCGACTGTGCGAAGATTAAGCGCTATTGAAGAATATGCATTAGATTAGATACTGAATGGTTCCATATTTGTGTCGAGCAATAAAGAAAATTTAATATGCAAATCTCGTTAATGCATAGGCATTTAATCATTGGTGCAATGACGTAATATTTCAGTGATTACGAAATCTCACGCGTTTCAACTGTTCTTAGAGATTTACTTACGAGCCCTATTTTGATATTATTTTGTAACAAAAATGGCAGCTAATCGTAAAAGAAAAGTTGACGACGAAAACCGGCAGTTTTATGATGATTGGACTGCGCAATACTGTTTTGTTCAACAACAGAAGAACGTGATTTTTCTGCTGGGTCATTCGACAGTAGCAGTGGCTAAGGTGTCTAATATAAAGCATCATTATGAGTTGAAGCATTAAGATTCCACAACATTATCGGTGATGAACGAACAGCTCGAACTGAATCTCTGCGGCGGTCGCTGAATCACTAGCAGAACATTTTCTCAAAGCAGTCAGCAGATTTAGGCGCAGCATGTGAGGTCAGTTACGATATTTTGTTGATGATAGCGAAATCTGGCCGATCGTTCACTGATGGTGATTTTGTAAAGCAGATTATTATTACTGCATCGGAAAAGTTGTGTCTGGAAGCAGTTCGCAAGCTACAGATTGTGGCTTTGAATCATATGACAGTTCAACGAAGAATTTCACACCTTTCAGGAGACGTGACAAGGAAGCTTGCAAATAAAACAGCCAACTTCGTCTACTTCTCTTTGGCAGCAAACGAGTCTACTGAAATCAGTTTAACAGCACGGTTACTAGTTTTTGTTCGTGGTGTGTTGTTAATGTTTGATATCACAGAGAAACTAATCGGCATGGGTTCTATGAAGGGTCAGACATCTGGGTCTGCTCTATTCGAGGAGACAGTACGATTGCGTAGTAGTGTTTCATTGGATTTCACGAAACTGGTAACTGTGACAACTGATAGAGCACCAGGCATGACCGGAAAAAGTAGCGGGCTGGTAGCACTGTTGATGAAGCATCGAGGAAAGCAGAACAGACAGTTGGTAAGTTGCACTGTATTATTCACCAACAGAACTTGTGCAGTAAAGAACTTGGTTTCAGGCACTGATGGGATTAGTGACAAAAATCGTTAATTTCATCAAATCACGAGGACTCAATCACTGTCAGTTTCAAAGTCTTCTTGAAGAAATTGATTCAGACTATGATGACCTTGTGTATCACACTGTGAAGTACGCTGGCTGAGTGGAGGGAAGATGCTCAGAAGATTCTGGGACTTGATTAATGAGGTGATAGAATTCCTCAGAAGTGATTTCCATGACAGATTCAGCATGGCAAGCTGATTTGACCTCACTGTTCGACATGACACACACTTGAATGATCCGAATTTGAAGTTGCAAGGCAAAAATCAGCTTGTCTGTCAGCTTGCAGATCACGTTTCAGCTTTCAGGTCAAAGTTGCAGTTGTTCCTGCAGCATCAGACAACTTCGTGCACTTTCCCACTTTTTCAGTCACAGCTGCAGAAAAATCAGGACATTGACACACAAGTTTGTATTGGGAAGCTGGATACCTTGATTCAATCCTTTAACTCACGGTTTCATTACTTTGACCAATGCAGATTGTTGATGAAACTTTTTGCTGATCTGTTCAGTGACAGTGGATGACTTGTCAGCAGAATATCAGCTGGAACTTACTGATCTCCAGGCATCTGATGAACTGCGTGCTATTTACCGAGAAAACAGTTTGCTTGACTTCTACAAACTGTTGTCTGATACATTTGTTAATCTGAAAGAGATCACACTTGTCCACACCAGCATGTTTGGCAGCACGTACTGCTGCGAACAGGCTTTCTCGCATATGAAACTGAACAAAAACAACACTCGCAATCAGCTGACTGATGATCAACTGGAAGCAGTCTTGCGTCTTTCAACGTCAAACATCAAGCCAGACATTTCTAAGCTCGTAATGACATGCAGTACCATTCAATGCACTGACTTTGTGACAGTTGACAAATTGTTATTTGTGTGTTCTTAAATGTGATGTCCATCTTGTGTGAAACAACAGTGGGACGATTTTAATCTTCACTGTGGCCCCAACAGTTACGGGAAGTTTATTTGTGGTCCCTGACTCAAAAACTTTGTGCACCACTGCAATAGGTTATCTGTATTATACCCATCAAGAGTATTGAAATCTGTATTTCAATGTTACCGAGAGAACAGTCAGACTAATATCCATAACACACAATCCAACAGTATGTTTTAAAATATTAATTATGACCGACGTGGGTAACACAGATTTGAACAGGAAGTTTTAACACGTTACCTATGAAGTTTTAATATGTTAATCATAATAACATTACTTACAAACACGTTGCATCATTAAACAACATCTAATTTATCCGATGTTTTAACATTTAACACGTACATTATTATCATTTATTTATTAACATATTATAAAGTTTTATCAATTCGGCTGTAAAATGATTACTGTACTGTAACAACATTGTTCCAGCATAATTTACAGATAGATTATCATAATTTATAGATACTTTACAGCACGATTATTACAAGTTAACGGTCTTTTACAAGCTGACTAGAATTTAACAGTCGGATATCTTGCAACAGAATTACTTCAATCTAACGGATATACTGGAATAGAATTATTTCAATCTAACGGATACACTACAACAGAATTACTTTAATCTAACGGATAATTCACAACAGTAATGACAACGTTATAACTTTATTTTGTACGGCATTTGTTTGTTTGGAATTAACTACAAAGCTACACAAAGGTCTATTTCTGCTGTACCCACAATCGGTATCCAAACCCGATTTCTAGCACTGTGCCACTAGAGGGGGCTTGTACAATATTAATACTAAACATAAAGTTTATTTGTTACAACCCTTGTTCTTCAATATTCGGTTTTAATACTGCCAACGAAACAAGGTAGATGTAAGTTTTATTACGTGTTTTGTTGGTGTTTCTAATGTTTAAAACCTGTCATTAACTCTGCGAGGCAGTTCATATTGTTAATATCGGGAGAATGTAGTCAAACTTTTATTGCTTTTTGTATACACTTAACACCTGGCGTGTGATTCATCAACCTCGTTGGTATTCATTTTCCGTCGACAGAATTAACGTACTAATAACAAAAACCAGACCTTAATGAGTTTCTATGTTTAGTTTTTCTCAATAAATATTCTGAAATCGTGTGTTGTGTCTACGAACAGTTCGTGAATATAACAGAACAAATTACAACTTTCTTTATAACCCTTAATTTTTTCTACACGTATTCCTTTCCCATTAACTTAATATTTTAATGAGCTTTATCACCTATAATTAATTATCCTAACTTACAGTTTTATTTCGCAAAGTGATGATTAATTACCAAAATACAATAATTATATTTACTGATAATAAAAAGGACGCAATATTAAGTTAAATTATTCCACAAAATGCATTATTGTTAACACAAAACAATATGAAGTTAACAGTATTATAGTTAAAATTAAAAACAAAATTAGTTAATGAGAGGTTACATTGTGTATTATACTTAACATTAAACAATATGAGTTTAACGGAATGTACCATCGTGTACTATAGTTAACATCAAACGATGTTAGGTAACGGAATGTACCATTGTGTATTATACTTAACACTAAATAACATGAACTTAACGGAATATACCATCACATACTATAATTAACACTAAACAATGTTAGTTAACGGAATATACTATTGTGTATTATACTTAACACTAAACAACATTAGTTATGGAATGTACCATCGCGTACTACAGTTAACATTAAACAATGTTAGCTAACGGTATTATTATCGTGTATTATACTTAACACTAAACAGTGTGAGCTTAACGGAATGTACCATTGTATACTTTAGTTAACACTGATATTTTTATTTGTTGATCGACCGAAAATGTTCAAAGCAACAAACAGTCGTTTTTGTTTATTTTGCAAAAAGAGGCCATCTTAACATCTAGAAAACATAAGTTAGGCTTCAGTTAAAACAGTGTTTATTATTCTAACAGGATAATTTTTCTCATATACTGTCACCGTCACCAGCAGTAATAAAGCAACACGTTAAAGGATAAATCGATAATTTCCTGAAATGTAAAAGTTGGCATTAAATCTTTTAATGGCTGGTTTGAAGAAACAGTTTTGAATGACTAAACGAACCTTTGTTGTCCGTTAGCAGTGTTAATATTCAGCTGACAGACAAGGGAAGGGGGAAATAAAACAGCGAACAGTTCATGTCATATACTACTTGTGTATGTTCCAATAGCAGGACTCCACTGTCATTGTTATAGCGTATAGACTGCCCCAAAGCGCGGTGTGCGTTTTTATGACAATAGATCGCAAACCATAAATCTTTGCATTCATAATCTTGGTACGCTGATCATACTGCCACGCCTGGCTTGAAGAAAATTTGTACTTCATTTAAAAAAATGTTGAAGAAGTTCATATGACAACGTTCACTCCAATACACAACTACATGCGACAACATTCAAACTCAAAAAGAACAACCTGGACAAGAAATTTGCAGTCAAATCATTAAAATGTGTACCTCATGGTCCGGCGTAGCCAGCTGTTTAAAGCATTCAACTCGTAAAGGGAGGGTCGGTGGTTCGAATTCCCATCACACCAAATATGCTCACCCTGTGGGGACGTTATAACATGACAGTCAATCCCACTATTCGTTGGTAAAAGAGTACCCCAAAATAGGCGGTGGATTGTGATAACTAGCTGCCTTCCTTCTAGTCTTATACTGCAAAATTAGGGACGGCTAGCGCAGATAGCCCTCGGGTAGTTTTGTGCGAAATTCAAACCTGTGCTCATTTAGTTTTTTTAATTAGACGTACTGATTTTGTATCTATATTTAATTTTTGCTGTGATATTTTCAGTAACTTCGATTACACATTGTTGGCAGCACCTGTTTATATTGTTTATAAACTGAAGTTCTTATGACAATATTTACTAAATCTAACAGCTTCTATCCCGTAGTAACCAGGAGAACAAAACCAAAAGCACAAATATTAAATACATTTAAATACATATTAAAGACAGATATAGCTCTATATGTAGGTACCCCAAAAACAGATATAGGTGTACATAGAAACATCAAGAACTTAAAGACAGTTACAGGTGCATATAGGAACCCCAAGAAGACAGATATAGGTGTATATAGGAACCCCATGAACTTAAAGACGATACAGATATATATATATATATATATATACATCTAGGAACATCAAGAACTTAGAGATATAGATGTTTATAAGAAAACCGATAATTTAAAGGCAAATATAGGTGTATATAGGAACACCAAGAACCATTGAAGAGAGGGCTAGTATATAATCACCGAGCCAGTAAAGAGGGGTAGACTATATAGCCACTGAACCGCTGAAGAGAGGGCTAGTATATAGCTAAAGTTTTCTATAGAAAAAGAAAGATGACAGAAGATCGATATGCATAGTTTAAGAGATCAATTATGTTAGTAATCTATGTAATCCATGAAGAGAATACAGGTGTAATATATTGTGATATAATTACTTAACTACCTTGAAATAAAGGTAAGATTTCCACAAG
Organism: Carcinoscorpius rotundicauda; assembly: GCA_011833715.1. Classification (NCBI taxonomy): domain Eukaryota; kingdom Metazoa; phylum Arthropoda; class Merostomata; order Xiphosura; family Limulidae; genus Carcinoscorpius; species Carcinoscorpius rotundicauda. Next base: position 22,965,246 of record CM022403.1, read on the forward strand.
TACATATGAAATAAGAATTAACAAACCCTATTCTTACATATCCACCCCTTTTTTATTTGGCTGGATTATCAGTTCTGTTTACATCTGGTTGATAACAGATGGTGAGGGAAAGACTCAAAGATGAAAAATGGATATTTTTTGTTGTTATTTCTGTTCTTCGTAGGAATATTGAGTCTGGATCAACGGACTCTAGTAAAATACAAAAAAGATCCAAAGGGGGATAAAATTAAACTTGTTGTTTTATACACTGTTATATTTTTAGTTATGTCATTGGAATAATTAGTTATATACTCCACACACAAAAAAAACAGTGACACACATTCTTTTTAGGAATATTTAGACCGTTAGAGACAGACGAGCGTACATATTGCTTGGAGTTTAGTTCAAAGATAACAAAAGTAATTATATCCTAAGAACTAAAAAATCAGGAAACTACATGCTGTTGCATAACATATATTCTCGAAATCAGGAGAAAAATAACCAACATTTGGCAAAAACTAGTAACAAAATATGACATTCCAGTTAATACCAAATTTATTCAAAAACCCAGCAGAAAACTAAGGTCTATACCATATAAAAACTACACAAACAAACACTACACCAACATTATTTATAAAACACAATGTGATAACTGCCACGAATTCTATATTGGAGAAACAAGTAGAAAAATTGAAACCAGATTCAAAGAACGCAAAACGTCACCTTCACACGTTTTCGAACACTGCAAATCAAATAAACACAACATAACCATAGAAAACACCCGAGTACTAAATAAACAAACAAACAAAAACATACGCAAAATTAAAGAAGCCTTACTTATACAACAACTTAAACCCAAAATAAACCAATATAAAGGAACGCCTATATTAAATGTAATAAAATAAAATTATATATTCAAACATCTGACACCGCTTTCTACATTCTGATACTCAGTTACACAACCCCTTCCAAACACGTGGTCAGCTTCCGGTCAGTTACCTCTTTCTTTCTTTGTTAACCTGACGATGACCAAAGAAGGTCGAAACGTTTTTCGCTCCTCTACATAAAAATTTTCTTAACCCAAACCAGCCGTTTTTACATATATAATTTTCTCTACAAGTGGGTTTTCTTGTCATCACTAATTTCAAAATTGTATATTTTATATGCAAAAACGGCTCGGTCAGTTACCTCTTTCTTTCTTTGTTAACCTGACAATGACCGAAGAAGGTCGAAACGTTGTTCGCTCTTCTATTTAAAATATTTTCTCAACCCAAACGAGCAGTTTTTGGATATAAAATTCTCAACAAGTGGGTTTCTCTACATCACTGAATTTCAAAATTAATTTATTTTGCTATTACACTAGTATGTTGGCTTACGGGGAAAGCCATTCGAGGGCTATCTGCGCTAACAGTCCCTAATTTTGATGTAATAAACTAGGCTTACAAGAGGAAAGGCAACTAGCTAGTCATAATTTTCACCACACACTGTTACAAATGTACACTGGATGTACTGACGTAATTCGATCCTGGTAATTAGTTTATCACGTGTTGTTCCAGAATCTCGTCATTTGTTATACTTCAACTTGATTTGCTTACTGACGTCATACTTACTTTAAGAAAAAAACTTAATGCAAATGTATTGAATACTTTCTTAAAAAAGTGATTTCCACTGTTTCTCGGGGATATGATGAGTTACTCGCCCCCATCTAGTGACGTGACAAATACTACTGCACCTTAATGTCAGTTCACTTTAGTCTTAGCTTGAACCTTCACCCGCTCTTAAAATCGAAATATTTCGTTGCACGACAGAGACTAAAATTACCACTCCAATTTAAATGATTTACGATTCATTCACTGGAAGGCACAAAAAACAACAAAAGAACACAGACGCATAACACACTGACACATCCATAAAATGTTAAAAAGTTAAAAGAAACAAGAAAGTGCCCATGTGGCAAAGAACATAACTAGGTTAAATAATGGTCACGATTTACTGTTTTGATTTTTAGTGCTAAAGCAAATGTTAAATATCTCTTTTCTCTTCATCGTTTCAAGTGGGTTCTCTTAGACTCTGTATTTATGGTGATAAACAAATAACTCAAGCAGAACCCACAGTGTAACAAAATAATTACATTATTTTACCGATAACGGTTAGCTAAGTAACAAATAATATATAACTAACTTATTAACAACACTACTTCACTAGTCATTTCTTTAATATACTAACCACAACATCAGTTCACTAGTCTCGACTTTAACATACTAACGACAACATTAGTTCACTAGTCACTATAATTTATTTGTTCACTTGTAAGCACTCAAGAGACAGGAAGACCCATACCATCTATGCAGACATACGACTGGCAGTTTGTTCTACAACAAACGGCCTAATCAGTATAAAAACAAGCTCACTCTCGAAAAACGTAATTTTACATAAATTTACTGACAGAAATTACTAACTTTCTAAGACTATGTCGAGAATAACTAATCCTGGTGTCCCAACTGGCATAGCGGCATGTCTGCCAGAAAGTTTCGATACCCATGGTGGGCAAAGCACAGATAGCCCATAGTGTAGGTTTCTGCATAATTCAGAACAAGCAAACAAACTAATCCTGGTAAGTAACACGTTTCTTAATCTACTATAAACTGTAAAAGTTATTTCTAAAGCCAACAGAGACAAACTTAATGTTCTACTTGTAAATCGACCATGAACAAACTTGGTTCGTGAAGAAATCGACACATGAGAAATAAATGGGGTCACGGTACAATACGAGCGTATTTTTTGAATCCAAAAAACCTGGTGTTTAGATGTGAGTTAATATGAGCTGTATTAATCATCGTCACGTGGCAGACAACCAGTTCTTCACAACTAAACTAAATGATTGACTTCATTTATTATTCACTTAGGCCAGATCGTGTGCTAACTGTATTCAAGAATTTTCCCACATCCGGGTATTATTAGTACCGTCGTAGTTATTCGATACCGATTTTCACTTTTTCTTTTCTTCTTTTTTTTAAATTCAATTTAACTTCATAGAATAAAACTGTCCCATAAAAGAAGCATAAAACGTCACACAGTTACACTCTTGCAGAGTCACACTGAAGGAGACTGCACATTTACACTAGCTTAAATAGTCACACTGAAATATTTTGTTACCAAACTGAAGCTTAAATATTTAACATCTGAAACCAAACGTAGTAACCATCGTTGTGCATGTACTGAGGTTACCAACTTATCGGATTAAGTTAATCTAATTATTATACCTTTAGATCAAAACGTAAACCAACTACACAGATCAGAATTGAAAAAAAAAACATTTTATAAATTAAATATTTTAAATATATTTATCAAACCGACTAGAAACACATCACGCTATAAATCAATACATACACATACGAAAAATAAAGTAAAACAAAGTTATCGGTCGGTAACCGTCGTTGAAAGATCGCGGACAGTTACTAAGGTCATTGTAAATCTCTTAAGATGGTCGAGCCTCGTAAGATATTATTGGAATTACGGCCGAAAGTATCAGTAATAGCGAGGGTACCCAATTGATAAAACGATGCGTTTTTATATTTATGAGTAGAAAAATAAGAAACGTAATTTAATTAGCTGTGCTGACTGCTTAGTTGATTTGTAGTATCGCTTTAAGTAAATAGTTTGCTCTGATTGGCAGTCAAGATTGATGACAATTACAAATCTTTAAACTTTTTTTCTGCTTAGAACGGCAATAGATAGAACACGTTTATGAACATATAATTTAATAAATATTGTTATTTACGTCCTACACGTATTCAAGGATGTTAGTTTTGGCTTTGTCACTAAAATAAAAATTAGTTTAAAAACAGTCCTTGAGAAACCCATTAAAGAAAACTAGATGTTAAACATAAACTTTATAGTTCGGAAATACGTAAACTAACTCCATCAAAAACCAAGTAAAATAGAGTAAACCAAAATACACATTCAGATAAAATATAAAAACATGACCCATGCAACAAGCTACACAATTATACCTGTCGCTTGAACTATGTTAAGTTTCCTAAAATGTGTTAAAGAGAATTTGCGTTACTACGTTTTCACGTGTTACTTTACACAATTATTTCGGTTCTTGTGTTATATTGCTAAAGTCTGGTGTTATGTAGTACTTTACATGGCTAGTGTTGCAATCCTCTTTAATGTTAAGCTATTTTGCTGCATTCTGGTGTTATGTAGTACTTTGCATGGCAAGTGTTGCCATCATCTTTAATGTTAAGCTATCTTGGTGCATTCTGCTGTTATGTAGTACTTTACATGGGAAGTTTAATCATAATAAAAAACGAGAAACTTCAAATTTAGTATGTGTAGCAATGTTATGATGAAATAGATATTCATATCTTTAGATGTGGAACTGAATGTCTCCCCGATAACAACTCCAGTATTTACTGAACCCCAAGAATCAGACCTAAACCACTTCATTTTGAAGTAATAAACCTCGTTGGAGTCATGAGAACTCGGAGAATTTACGAGAATAAAACAGTTAGGTTTAGTATTAGAACGCGACATCTCAAAACAGAAATACTACATCACAATTGGCTAAATGATGCCCTTGATACAAACAGAGACAGCTGAGAAAGTGGTGTAATGCAGAGAAGCCAGGATTAATAGGCCATTTTTTACACCGAGGTCAAGAAAATTAAAATTTCTACTGAAAGTAACATAAAAAATATTGTGGATGTTATCTTGGACTTGATGTCTTTGTTAACAGACCATTGTGGATTGGTATCTTAGGAGTTCGTATCTTTCTTAACAGAATATTGTAGACATCTTCTTGGAGTTCGTGTCTTTGTTAAAAGAATATGGTGGACGTCACTTTGGAATTAGTGTCTTTGTTAACAGAATATTGTGGATGTTATCATGAAATTGGTTTGCAGATAAAGTGGAAGAATGTTTTTTAGAAACTGATAACCAAATGACAGAGCGCAGAACGTGATCTAAAGAGTTCCCGGAAGGTCACAATGATTACATATTATTCCCTGTGGCTCAACTGTAAATCTGGGGGCATAGTACGCTAAAAATCAGCTTTTGACACACGTGGTGTGCGAAACACAGATATCCTACTGTGTAGCTCTGTGCTTAACAACAAGTGCTAATATCTGTACTTTTAAATTTCAAACTATTTTCGGTGCAGTAACGCTCAGCGGATAGCTGGAACTGACCGTCTGGACTAATTAGTATTTATTGTCACGTGAGCAAAACAACAACAAAACATAATGGTTAAAATATCACACGATTATTAAACCTTCCTTTTTACATTCAAGTTATCTTTATTTCTTAAAGTTTAGAATGTCGAGTTTTCGTCTACTTCTAACATGGTGATGAAGAGCTTTCGGTCTACTTCTGACATAGTAATAAAGAGTTTTCGTCTACTTCTAACATGGTAATGACGAGTTTTCGTACTTATAACATGGTAATGAAGTGTTTACGTATACTTCTAACATGCTAAAGAAGAGCTTTCGTCTACTTCTAACATGGTAATGAAGTGTTTTCGTCTAGTTCTGACATATTTTCTTCCCATTCTTCCAAATCTCAATGTTATTATCACGCGCTTTAACTGTTCGACATGTAAAAAAAAAGTCGACAATCCTAAATCATAAAACTTCAGTGCATCTATTTATGTTTTCCTTCAGTATAATTACATCCTGTCTCTTCTGTCGGTGCCTGATGAACAGAAGACGTTTCCACAACACGAAATATCCCTTACTGATAATCACAGGAGAAATAATATGTTAGAAACAAATATATTATAATTTTAGGCCTAGTCAAAAAAGCCACAGAAAGGGAGGGAAAGCAGGGAATGCATGTGTAAATGCATGTCTAAGCCGGCGTACATTACAACTCTTAAACCAACGAACTTTGCCGATAATTACAATGTATGCCTTGAGGCCAATGATTTCCCCGTTTCACTCCATCAGGCGAAACTTACTCTAACAGTGGTGTTATCTTTCTTCCCCTTGTACTTCATTACTCGCTAATTTAAAGCAGCTAAACGCTTAATAAGGACCACTTAACACCATATCAATAATCTCTCAGATACTTCAGGACTGTAATTACCAGGCATGTCCAGAAGATTAGATACTGATTCTAAAACGAGTCCCTTAGTAACTACTTTTCTTCCAAAAAAGTAATCAAACTCTTGGCAGTTGTATGGATATGTGCTTCCTAATTGCTACTTGTGAGCTTTATGTCAGACGTTGGAATTGTTTAAACTAAATTTTTTCAAAAACAATTTCTGGAATACTGACTAATCTTTCTGCCAAAATAATTAATTCATTCACATTGAAGTATCTGATTAAGCTTCCAAAATACAATGAGTCAATCTTTAGCCAAAGAATAATATTAAAAAAGGTTTACATTAATCAGTGACCTGTAATCATCACCACGTGATGAAAAAGCCGCATTTCTAATGAATAAAAAAAAACCATGATGATAAAGTACTATCAACAATGAAATACACGGAGGATTATGATGGTAAATGCCGTCACTAATGGAGTATCAACATAGAATACCGTAACAATAAAGTACCATCTACAATGAAATGGACACCGAAATCGTTTTCTTAAAAACAAGCCTAACTTTCACTAACATTATTAATATAAAATGTCTCTAATCATTCCTTTTTCAGAACCTTGCCAATCTGTCTTTTTAGGAACATGATTATTTAGGTGGTGCTACCATTTGACAGCCTATCTAATAATATTGATATATCATTCTGTGCTATTTTGATAATAATAAATAATTTAGGTTAAAGGACTTTGACTATTTTTGTAAGTGTACTGTAGACTTTTGACTGAATGAAAGCACGTAGACGGTTAAATTCAAAAATATAATTTTTAGTACACTGTCGATTATTTGGTTTAGTTTGCTTTGAATTTCGCGCAAAGCTACTCGTGGCTATCTGCGCTAGCTGTCCCTAATTTAGCAGCGTAAGATTAGAGAGAAGGTAACTAGTCATCACCACCCGCAGCCAACACTTAGGCTAATCTTTTACCAACGAATATTGGGATTGACCGTGACATTATAAAGGCCCCACGGCTGAAAGGGTGAGCATGCTTAGGGTGACGGGGATTCGAACCCGCAACTCTTGAATTACGAGTCGAGTTTCTTAACCATCTGGCTAAGCCGGGTCCTGTCGAATCTTGTGGAACAATTGCTTTTATTAAAGTTTTCTCAAAGTTTTTGGTTCTTTCTTATTCTGTTAAGAGTTGACAAACTTGAACCCTTTAAAATAAATAATATTCTCCTGTATGAACGACACATATGTTTAATTTCCTGTTTGTATATCTCATTCTGTTTTAAAAACTCGTAACAGGAGCATGTAGTGAAAAAACAAAACAAGAAACAAATATTTCGTTTCTGCAAATAAGCTGCAAATAACCAATTTTGATTTACATGACGTACTTATAAAATATTTCGATTAATCGACTTTCTCTGTGACATACTTGTCTGTTTACTTCGTTCAGTTTCCTGATAACAATAAATCTACGTGTTTTCCATAATCTTTCCCGGCCACCCATGTCCTTATTTGGACCAAATCTTCTAGAAGTGATCCAGTTACTCTTGCAACACAAACACCGTCAATAAGTATTTGTAAACCATCTTCTACAGTTAGCCAGTAATCATAAGGAACTTTATTTTCGTTCAAAATTTATTATTATAGGAATAAACTAAAGGAATAATGTCTTACGAATTAATTCTGCTTTGCTTTACATCCATCCAAACTATGTTAAAAACAAATTTCATCTACTATGTTGGTTTATAGTAATGGTCACTGCTATAAACAAACAACAATATAGAATCCTGTAGTCCGTAATTAATGTAAACATTAAATAGAATGAATATATTGACAGTCAATCGAATAAACCAGTGAAGTTTATACGGGAAGTTTTCTCTGATTCTTCCAATTTCAAAGGACTTGATGACATAACAAACTCTAACCAGCAAGACTGTGTTAAGAGCACCGTAAATAGCCAGGCGTGGCTTAAGTAAAAATATTTTTTTACAGTGGTTTAAACTTGTCAAACTCTGATCTCGTCACGTTTTTTATCCCGTAGTTGTACATTCACATGTTCACAAGTTGGATACGTTTAACAGCGCTAGATATTTATCAAGTTTGGTCATGTGAACGAGGAGAAAGTGGCTAGGACTAACTTCTATCGAGAGTGACGCACGTTCTTTCCTCACTGACTATTAACAGTGTTGCTTCCTCGTTGGGCGCCATGTTAGTGTTAGCTTTACTCTCGCAGCGAAGTGTTACTATGTGAATTATGACGTCACGATCAAGTACTCTGCGTTAATGCCTTTAAAAATATCTAACTAAAGTATATTCGTGTTGGTCAGCACATAACAATGTGTATAAACAACTATTGTATGTTACAAAATGTCAACTCAGACTGACACACTCAGAGTTCATTGTAACATTAGAGACACCCCTCCACTTCATCAGAAGACAAGCATCAAATCTTCAGTTATGTACAGAGGTACCCCAGGGTTTTGTGAGGAAAACAAATATGACTAGTAACGTTTCAGGGACTAAAATCCTCCAATAGATGCACCTAACTTGAACATTTTGAGGATAAAGCTGTTATACAGGTTTATTTTGCTGATACCAACTTATGTAATAAACCCCTATAAAATTGTACTTGGCCAGAAAAGTTCAATCTAAAGGTTTACCGTGTACTCGCAAGTTGAATGATCGCTAATTGTAACTGTTTGTTTTGTTTTGAATTTTGCGCAAGTCCACACGATGACTATCTGCGCTAGCCATCCCGAATTTAGCAGTGTAAAACCAAAGCAGCTATTCATCATTTACCTCCACAATCTCCTGAGGATACTCTTTTACCAGCAAAGAGTAGGATTTACCGTGACATTATAATGCTTCCACGGCTGGAAGGGCAAGCATGTTTGGTGGGACGGGGATTCGAACTCTCGACCCTTAGATTGCGAGTCAAGCGCCCTAACCACCTAGACATGGCGGACCACTGCATTGGGAACACTACAAGTTAAAAACATTTGGAGAAAATTAGTTGTACAAAGTCTCGCGGCCTGGTAGGGCTATGTGATTAAGGCACTCGACTCGTAATATAAAGGTTGCAGGTTCGAATACTCGTCACACCAAATATGCTCTCCCCTTTCAGAGTGAGGGCGTCATAATGTAACGTTCAATCCCACCATTCATTAGTAAAAGAGTAGCTCAAGAGTTGGCGGTTGGTGGTGATGATTAGCTGCCTTCACTCTAGTCTTAATTGCTAAATTAGGAACGGCTAGCGTAAATAGCCCTTGTGTGGCTTTGCGTGAAATTCAAACCAAACCCAAGTTGCGCTTATATTTCGATGTATTCGAGGTTCATTTATTTCATAATAAATTCGAAACGTTGATTTTTAAGTTTTCAGTAGCTACTGACAGCAATTTGACTTTAATACAATTTTTCTATAACAGAAATTTTTTCTCTTGTTTTTGATTCGATAGTACCACATTATTTGTTTTTATCATCACGAATGTTTAGTTTTCTCTTTCTTTCAGCAAATCTGTTCCAGGAACAAAAACAAGTTGTGTTTACAAGTTGGTTTATTTTTGTTTGACTAGTTCTTACAAATTGGATTTATCTTTGTTTGATTAATTTTTACAAGATTGTTTATATTTGATTATTTTTACAAGATTGGTTTATTTTGTTTGAATATTTTTCCAATTACCTCCAAATGATAGTCGTGATTAATTTACATAACTTATATTACCATTACAACAGCCCCTCAGTGGCTCAGCGGTATGTCTGCGGACTTACACGCTAAAATCCGGGTTTCGATACCCGTGGTGGGCAGAGCACAGATAGCCCATTGTGTAGCTTTGTGCTTAATTCAAAACAACAACCATTACAACAATAAAAACAGGATTAAGTTTTGTTTGTTTGTTTGTTTGTTTGTTTGTTTGTTTAATTTTGCGCAAAGCTACACGAGGGCTATCTGCGGTAGCCGTCCATAATTAAACAGTGTAAGACTAGAGGGTAGACAGCTATTCATCCTCACCCACCGCCAACTCTTGGATTACTCTTTTACCAACGAATAGTGGGATTGACCAAACATTATAACGACCACATGGCTGAATGGGTGAGCATGTTTGATGCAACGGGGAGTCGAACGCCTTAACCCACTTGGCCATTTCGGGCCAACATGGTTAAGTAAAAGAAAACTTAGAAAACTACATACAGTTAATTTAAATCCAAAATAAATCAACTACAAACTACTAACCTGGACTTTATTGTCTTGTATCACGACTATGTTCATTAACTATACTTATATCATTACTTTAACGTTACTGATACATTTGAAATTTATCATAGAAGGTTTATGTGGCATATCTTTAGTTATTCTGTCGCAGATGGCGGGACGGCGTGCGTCTGATGAACCCTAACAAATAATTCTATAAAAATTCACTTTCAACGACTAGCATCGTATTAGCGACACTATTATCAGTATATTATTTAGCTTGTAAATACAGGAGTCAAGAAGATCTGGGGACACAAGAAATCCGAAACGTTTCGTAGCGATCAAGACTTAGAAAGTACGCATTAAGGCAGCACTGGGGTGGAGGGTTAAAGTGGTTGTCGAAGACGAACAGAAAATGTGAGATTAGAACTCCTTCGGGGCGTATTCTAGAAACCATAGAAGTTTCACAACGATCAGAGATCGAGAAGTTATACGTTTGTTTGTATAACACGAGCATATTGGAGTTATAGATTATATTAGATTTCTTCCCTTTGTTCTATGGTAATGAGTTTATTGATAAACTGGTTTCGAACCGTTCAGTGAACACTGTCACGTATAACATAGGTTTAAAGAGTACGTGATCATTGCAACCGAGAGACAAATTCGTTACCGAGAGTTATAAAAAAATTATATACGGACAAATAATAACAGCGATAAATATTATTCATACGATGAAACAATGATTCACGTGAGAAAGAATGCTACTTTAATTTCCCCCAAAGGCCAATTATTGAGATATTTTATCATAGGGTTATTTCTAATAAAAACTGTTAATAGATCAGTATTGTCTTGGTAAAAAAGCGAGGTTTCTTCGCTATTTTTTAATATGAGATTATCCGTTCCTTTTTTTCCATTAAAGTGTTTTAACACCAGGAATCTCTTGTTTTTTATAATTCGGTCACGTTAGAGAAACAGACGAATTTGTCAGTTTGATTTAACAGCGAACACCTGCTATGAATTAAGTTTCCGAAATCCTGGATTTAGAAAACAGTCTGAAGGTGGATTTACTCCTCCTGAAAGAGGATGGAATATTTTAAGAAGAATAAGGATATTTTACTGTGTGGTATCAATAATGGATAATCAAAACATAACTCCAGGGTTGAGTGGAGAATGTTCTCGGCGTTGTAATCTAGAAGGCGTAACTTATTAAAATTCTAAAGAAACTCCTAGTGTGAAAACAATCATTTACAATAACTAAACAGTTCTCTCCAAAGGATGAGAATCATATATTAAAAACAGGCCATTTAACGGTTTTTCTGGACAAGTGCAGTTAGTATTATAGTATTCATTAGGTAACGTGTGTGATATCATGAGTATTTAGATGTTATTTATGTTACGTGTATTACATGGTGAGTACTTACACACTATTTATGTTATGTGTGTGATATGGTGAGCACTTAGATACTGTTTATGGTACGAGTGTCATATGGTGAGTATTTATACACTGTTTATGATACGTGTGTGATACGGTGAGAACATAGATACTGTTTATGTTACGTGTGTCATATGGTGAGTATTTATACACTGTTTATAATACTGTGTGATACGGTGAGAACATAGATACTGTTTATGTTACGTGTGTAATATGGTGAGTATTTATATACTGTTTATGATACGTGTGTGATATGATGAGTATTTAGATACTGGTAATGTTACAGGCGAGAATCTACGAAAGAAAAGTAAGTAGCAAAAATCATTCCCATGTCCTACTTGAAAGTATACAATATAATCAAGAAGGAACTACGTCTGAAAAAGCAACATAAGTTTATTCTTTCACTCTTTGCATACCTCAAGCATTTGGAAAGTGGAAGTGATATTTAAGTTATTCTGTGCGATGATGTAAAGTGACATCCTCGGATGCAACTGCTATTGATTTCTATGTAATCAAACTAATGAAACGGGCACTGAAAAGCCGTCGTCCATATACAGTGTATGGATTATGGAAAGCCTAGAGATAAGAATAGTGTGCTTTGAGCATTATATTCTCTCGACAGTAGTTTTGTAATGGAAACGTAGCTGTAGAGCTATTGTCACGAGACGCAGTTGTTAGACAGGAAAAGATCTGACGTGATGAAGTTTCTAAATCGTTTTGCTATAATTTACTGAACATCTATAATCTTGAGTTATATATAAAAAGAAGTTGAACGAAGATAGAATATTAAACAATCAGATATTCCCTGTGTTTGAATAACATAAAAAATAGCTTTCGGTCCAAATCATTAGTTTGTTGCCTTGCATTACCTATAAATGTTTTTAATAATTTTTAACTAAAATGGTTTACTGATTCACTGCTTTCTAACTGCTATATTGCTTATTGTGACTACTTCATATGGTTGAGCACAACGGTACGTCTGTTAGAAACCGGGCTGCGATACCAGCGATACCCCATTGTGAGATTTTGTGTTCAACGACAAATAAACAATCTTACCTTTGAGATTTTTATGGAAATGAAGGGGATTTATTTTACCACAAATGTACGTAACTGGTTACCTGCGTTCTGTCCACGACATGAATTTGAACACCAGATTTTAGCGTTGCAAAGTCCGTAAATTTATCGATGACCCAACGGCTGGATATCCGAAGAAAAGAAAGGAAGAATTTATAAATCATGGTGAAGGAAAAAGAAGAGTCTTCAGGATAGAAGAACCACATCTTGATTTTAAAAGCAGACAGTCAGCTTCGTGATGACGTCAATACAACGTCACGGGAGCAACAAGACAACCGGTGGTTAAATGGAGGAACAAGTAATATAAATAATAAAACCTGGTATCATGCACAACTACAGAAAAAAGATATACGTAATTTATATCTTGTCTTGGATATCTGACAGTAATTGTACTCGCAATGAATTACTCGACATTTCATGTAAGTTATACCAAACTCTACAATATGAACAAACACTTATAGAAATATATAATTAATACCAGATTCTACAATAGTAACAGACACCTCTATAAATATATAAATACTGTGAAACCCTACGATATTAATGACAGATATATAAATATATAAATACTGTCAATCTCTATGATATTAATGACAGATATATGAATAATATTCATATCAAACTCTTGAATATTATTGAACAGGTAGAGAAATATATAAATAATATTAAACTCTACAAGTTCAATGGATAGCTAAAAATACTTAATATGATTTGCTATCGTGAGATTATCCAACAAAAGAGAAAGGAATGATTATACCTTACTTTTGTAACGGGTAAATTACCTTTCAAACTAAGCTTCATTCTTCCAAAAATTTCAACTGAAGTGTTTAATTCTCATACTTTCTGTGAAGTTTTAACTCGCTGAAGTTCCCTCCAATCTCCAACCTCTAGTTTTGTTGTTGTTTTTGTTTGTTATGTCTGCCTAGTAACACATTGGATGTTTTTCACGTAGAAATAAGACGTTATTTTCCTTTAATTAACTAACTCCCTTTATGTTAATCTGTTTTTACCATTCGTGCCCTAAGGGTTAGAGTGCTGGGCTGTAAACCTAACAATCCATAGTTCGCGATCTTTTTCTAGAAAATTGCGCTTCACACTTTGGGGGTATAAGTGCGTTATAAAAATGACAGTCAATTCCAAATACTCATTCATATAGTTGTATCCCAACAGTTACCAGCTGTTGTTTGACTAGCTGCCTTACCTATAGTTCACTATCAGAGTCGTCAATAATCAGATAGTCTTCAAATAGATTTGCTCAAAATTGTCAAAAAAAACCAACAAGAAATCGTTTAAGTCTTATCTCAAATTGATTTTATATTCGAGGTAAAAGCCGGGTGACCAGTAAGAATGTTGTGACCCAAGTAGCGTCAATGTATTGTTATTCTGAACTTTTGAAAAATTTTTCTAATTACATAGTTCCAAGACTTTATTTAAACTATAAACAATCGTAATACAAATTTACTGATTTACAAACATTTGAGCAAAAATTTAGATTATGCTGAACGTTTCAAAATCAAACGCTTATAACAAGAAACTGCACCATTTTTATTTAACTATAATTGTGAATGGTTCTAAAGAACTTAAACCAAGTTATAAATAAAAATGACAGAATGAAAGAAACGGAGAAAGAAGTTCACAGAAAAGGTGAAAAATTGCAGAATGATAGAAATAAAGAACTGCTTATAAAACAAAAGAAAATAATCGAGTCTTTACTTATCAAAAAATAATACCAGCATTTTGTTGGTTTCCAAGCCACAAGCGACAGCTGAGATCCCTCACACAAACTCGTGCAACGTAAGTGTAATCAATATATGAGCTTCGTGGCGCGTTCCATAACGTGCTTATAGAGCCAGAAAATGAAAATGCTACACATTACCCATAAAGCAATGATGAAATTCACTATTTATGGAAGGTGTCACCTTCTTTCATAATCTAGTAAATAAACGTTGCTGTTAACGACATAGTATTATTAAAAAGTTAAACATGATTCATCATGTTTCGAAAGTTAGCCGTAAGAACATTTTACCTGTTGACTGGTCTATTTTGAGTACATGTGGATACGCTCTTACCTGCCTAAGGAGTACCGTATATATTTTCTATCTTTAGTCTAGTTAATATGAGAAAACTTAAACACTTTTAATCTCTTTATTGGTTCACTTGAGTAACCATCATCACTTCCTATTTCTTTATTCGTTGATTTCAATACTCGAAAATCCTTACTGAGCCAATTAAATACTGAACAATCAAAAGTAAAACAAAAATTAAAGATAGACAAAATAAAATTGTTCTAGTAAAGATTGTATTAATTTATCTATACAGTGTTATGGTAAAGATTGTATTAAATTATGTCAATAATGTTCTGGTAAAGACTGTATTAAATTATCTCTACAATGTTATGGCAAAAATTGTATTAAATTATCTCAACAATGTTCTGGTAAGGATTGTATTAAATTATCTCAACAATGTTCTGGTAAAGATTGTATTAAATTACCTCAACAATGTTCTGGTAAGGATTGTATTAAATTATCTCAACAATGTTTTGGTAAGGATTATATTAAACTATATCTACACTGTTCTGGTAGAGATTATATTAAATTATCTCCACAATGTTCTTATGAAGATTGTATTAAGTAATCTCTTCAATGTTCCGGTGAAGATTTTACAACAAACAAGTTGTACTGCAATCACAAGAGTTTAGTTCTCTTAAGTTTATTTTACAGGTTTATAAACGTTTCCGATTCACAACGTCCATATGTTTCTCTCCAAGAACAACATTTACTATATTATGTTTATAAGAATTTATACAGAATGACACTCAAAGAACATCGTCTGCGTGTGTGTGTTGAAGAGTGTGGAGTGAATTAGAAGTATATAAAGTTAAGCAGGCAGAAAGTGTGGAGGTGAAGGGGCATTCTCCCTCGGAAATTTGTGAAAATTTGAATGGCAGTTTTGATGTAATGATGGACAAGATGTGACAGAAATGAGAAAGAAAAAACAATCGGAATGAGCTAAAACATATTTGCAGTTAAACCATATAGCATGGAACCTGTTTGTTTGTAAGTATAAGCTATACAGTGGGCCATCTGTTCTATGCCCACCAAAGGTATCGAAACTACCTTTTTGGCTTTATAGGCCTTAAACATACTGCTGAGTCACTGGGGTGACTTTGAATGTGATTTACCCAACTTGGCAATGAACCTGGTAAGGTCCGGCATGGTCAGGTGGGTTAAAGCGTTCGACTCGTAATATAAGGGTCGCAGATTCGATTCCCGTCGCACCAAACATGCTCGCCCTTTCAGCCGTTGGAGCGTTATAATATCCCAGTCAATCCCATTATTAATCGGTAAAATTAGGGTCGGTTAGCGCAGATAACTCTCGTTTAGCTTTGCGCGAAATTAAAAAAAAATGAACCTGCTTGTCAGCCTTATGTCCACAATATCATAAATGCAATAAATATGGAAATTCTCAGCTAACCGTGTATTATTTGTAATGAAGAATTAATTAAAATGAAAGTTAGGTGAGAAATATCTCACATTTTTCGTAATATCCATCATATATTGTTTTAGTGATCGAGTAGTGATATGTTCAAATTACATACTGTCAATATAAAAAAATAGAATCAAATTTTGTATCTTGGGTCATTTTGCTTCTCAACCGTTTAGGTTGCTCAAGAAATGTTGATTGTGATAAGAAAAGGTATTTATATTTATTAAATGATCAGCTCAAATAAAAAAGGGCTGAAACTATCAACCAAGCAAACTCATCTGGCTACATCAAACTCATCTGGTTACATCAAACTCATCTGGTTACATCAAACTCATCTGGCTACATCAAACTCATCTGGTTACATCAAACTCATCTAGCTACATGAAACTCATCTGGTTACATCAAACTCATCTAGCTACATGAAACTCATCTGGTTACATCAAACTCATCTGGCTCATTATCGTGTTATTACCACTAATTAAAATGTACTCAATACAACTGGCTTTAATTCAAAGTGTAACATCTCTTAATTAAAGCGTAATAAATTCAACTGAAAACTTAAAGTATCTTAACCCAAAGCTTATATGCCCCATATTAAAACATAATAAATACAACTGGCTATGGCAACTCAAACTGGCTTTGAAACAAAGTATATTTATCGTGTAATTATTTCTTAACAAAATGTAACCTAGTGTAAATAGAAACAGCTTACAGTTAATGCAAAAATATTATTTTAAACACTTTAGTTGAAATAATTTTGTCATTTGTCTCTCGAACTTTTAATATGACTTCGATATTAATCTTTTAATAGCTGTGTTTTAAATTGTTCCTTTCAACCCACGCATACTTTCGAAAATGCTCCCCTACAAGTGACTCAACTATTATAAGGCTTAAATTCGGGGTTTCCTCCAAGTGTTAGCCACACCTTTGGGCTTAAAACACAGAAACAGACCTTCTCAAATTGATTTGATTTGTTAAGTCGTCGATCTGTTCACATTTCCTTCCGTCCGACTTACGTGTCTACCATTTGACTGCTGCCAAATCGTTTCAATTCTTGATATGAAAATCAACAAATAAACTAAGCTTTGATTGTTATCTAACATACTAAATTGTTAGCTACAAATATTCATAAAACAGAGGTAGACATATATCCATTTCCAAATAATAGTTTGTCTCTCAGTCAATCTGTATGTAACTCACAGACTTATTGATATAGAAGTAACACGGCAATGGTATTAATCAAATAGAAAATGGTTGATCAACCTAGATTCTGTTATTTATCTAAAGTTATTTATTGACATTGTAGCCGAAGATTTATACAAGAAATAAAAGACCTGGCGCAAACACTTGTTGTTGTTTTTTTTTACATTTTAATATTCCTCGTTAAAACCCTAATCCCTAATCCAGTACGAATACACAGATCTAGTATGTTTTGGTTTGAATTTCGTGCAAAGCTACACAAGGACTATCTGCGCTAACCGTCCCTAATTTAGCAATGTAAGACTAGAGTGAAGACAGCTGGTCATCATCACCTTCCGCCAACTCTTGAGCTACTCTTTTATCAACGAATAGTGGGATTGACCGTCATATTTTAACGACTCTACGGCTTAAATGGCGAGTATGTTTGGTGTGACGGGGATTCGAACTGGCAACCCTCGGATTACGAGTCGAGTGCCATAACCACCTGGTCATGCCGGCCCAGTGTGTTTTGACTGCCAACCGTAATTCAGT
The DNA here is from genome assembly GCA_011833715.1 of Carcinoscorpius rotundicauda. Taxonomy (NCBI): domain Eukaryota; kingdom Metazoa; phylum Arthropoda; class Merostomata; order Xiphosura; family Limulidae; genus Carcinoscorpius; species Carcinoscorpius rotundicauda. Next base: position 22,983,186 of record CM022403.1, read on the forward strand.
CATATACATATCTAATATTTTTGGGCTGTCAAGTTATCTGTGTATTGACATACGTGAATCAATTGCATCTTATAGATTATATAATCAATAATACAACATAAGAGGGTCTGGGATAGCCTGAAGGTAAGGTCGCTTTACTCTGGGGTCGAAGGTTTAAATCCCCGTCACCAAGCACACTTACCGTGGGGGTATTATAATGATGGTCAATCCTTAGAAAAAACAAAGTAGCTCCAGTATTAGGTGGCTGCCAAGTTAGAAACGGTTGTCGAGTATCTCTGCACAAAATTAAAACAAAAAATATATAGCATGGCATACGATACTCAAAATATTCTTAATGGCGTGAGCACCGAATTTAATACAAAGTTGATTTCAACTACATATTAAATTTTAAATACTGGCATTACTTTTAATTGAAAGTAACAAAACTATAGTTTATTTCCTTAACATTCAATAAAAGAGAACAACTAAAATGACCCGAGTCAGGACAGATACTGGTGTAGGCACCTGATATTCTGAAAACTGAGTAAATTACTTTTTCCAAACAGTGTTATTTAGTTTGCTTTTGTATTTCATTCACAAACTTCTATTTATACGTTCAGGTGTTTCTTCCCACATACTAACCGAGGCCCGGCATGTCCAAGCGTGTTAAGGCGTGCGACTCGTAATCCGAGGGTCGCCAAACATGCTCGCCTTCCCAGCCCTGGAGACGTTATAATGTGACGGTCAATCCCACTATTCGTTGGCGGTGGGTGGTGATGACTAGCTGCCTACCCTCTAGTCTTACACTTCCAAATTTGGGGCGACTAGCCAGATAGCCCTCGAGTAGCTTTGTGCGAAATTCAAAAACAAAAACAAACAAACATACTAACCGAAAGTTTCCAAAATTCTGACCGGAAAAACTTGTAAAAATACACGAAAAAATAATTAGAGAAACATCGCTCTTGTGTCCTACAGAATATAACACTTCCACTCGAGATGCAGCTAATGTGAAGCAATAGAAATCAATATTATTTTGTGTAATGCTTTAAATAACAGACTACTTTAATAACTTATGACATAAACTATAATAATATTTCGTATCTAGTTAGGAGTTCCTGTAGCAAAATGCACGTGCTGAGCCTGCTGCTCACCCACAGCACTTCCAACAAAAACACATACCCAATCTCAGGTATGTTTCACTGTGCGTTCTCATGGGTGTGTGTAAGTTTGTACATACTACTAAAAATGTGTGCGTTATTATTTATGTTTATCTTCTCGTTAACTTATTTCCTAATGCACCTCCCGACCACCGACTCCAATGATACACTCCGAGTGTCTCTCACTTTGACAACCGTTGAACTAAAAGGGAAAGAAACAAGTTTTAAAAACAGGATGCCATTATTAATCTTTTAAATAGCCTGCTTAGTTAAAGTAGTGGCTAGCTTTGAGTAAAAAAAGACATTTCTTGACCGGCCCAAACAACAGGGACAGAATGCAAATATGTATATAGTATGTATAGAAACTGTACATCACATGTATATTTGTTTCTCCTTTCCATATCAGATACACATTATATTCTGTACCACTGGTCATTGAACGATTCACAGTAAACATAAGTCATCAAACGTTTGAGAGTAGATACTGGTTATTAAACGTTTGAAAGTGGACACTGGTTATTGAGGGCTTCAGTGTGGACATGGGTCATTGAGCGCTTCAGAGTGGACATTGGTCACTAAACGTTTTGGTGCTTCCAGCTGGAAGGAATCAGTTAAAGGATCTGCATAGAACTAAAATATCTAAAAGTTTCTCATCGGAAAAAAGAATTCGGTGCAAATTTATTGTCGGTTTCCTCGGTAAAGACGATTTTATTCACTCCGCTACATTAGCCAGATAGTTCTGTGTTTGTATTCAGAGATTCTTTATCACCTAGAAACGAAAGCTGTTATCAATCGCGAAAGGAAAATTATTTTTGTTGTTGTTTAACGCTTCTCTCTTCATTTTGCACCGGTTTCGATCGAGGTAGAATCTGACCAGTGGAGCAGAAAGCTATCAGATCAAACCTTGAACTGAGTATAACCTTGGGGATCAGGAAAGAATTGTGTTGTACGCGCTGAAGAATATAATTTAAAACGTTTCTTATTTTACTTTATTAATTTCGATAAGAAAACAATGAACAGTAAAACCCTAAGTATCCTATACTTTTTATAAAATGATTATCTTTAATAAAAGAAACTCGGTGGATTTATGGATCATTAGCTAGGAAAATAAGGACTGTGCAATACATAACAACCATCAATGTCGGCCATTAAAATGACATATACGCACAATGCGTTATCCAACGAAAACATTTAATAGTTTTGTTTTCGCCCCCCAGTAGCACAGCATGTCTGTGGATTTGACATTAATAGTTTCCTTTTCAAAATGGTTCCGTCGTAATGCTACCATGCTCAGTCTACACAACTTCCTCCTATAGGCTTTCCATATATTACAAATTGTACAAGAATGACAGCTCACGAAAGTTCATTGTAAGTATTATATCGCACAGAAATACATAAGCGTTACATCACGCCACCTCACCGATATGGCTTCCTGTGGAATAGCATGAACACCTGTTTCATTCTCAGCTGGTTGAGAATGCGTGGTAGAATGGATAAGTTACAGAAACAACTGCTGTACACGTAATACGTGCCGCTTTTCCAGACAGAGTTCATTCTTCATTCTGTTGTGTACTTTTACCTGGGTCACTTATATGGCGTTTGTAATTGACCTTTCGTTTCATGGATTATAAGCCGCTGCAAAGTGCGGCGTTTTGCTTACTACAGCTCGAGTACGACTTGTTGCAGGTTTCTTTCTAGATGGTCCTGATATCACAAGTTGATTCATATTTTATTTTTGTTCAATGCCATTAAATGGAAGGAATATCTCGTTGTTAAAAATTCTAAATCCCTATCTTAACACATCTTTTTGACCTACAATACTGTGCAAAAGTTGGGATAATATCAAAAATTAAATTTCAGGCTACTTTAAAAAATAAATGGAAAGTAAATCACTTACGAAACATCAACATTTTACTAATCTTCATGTTTAGTATAACAGAAACTCAGTAGAAGTGCTTGATTTCAGCAAACAATTAATATTTTGTGCGTCCCCATGCTACTTTAATAATTGCAAACATTTTCTTTTCAGGCATTGTTGAAACTGAGTTAATGAAACTGCCCTTTGGAGTTTACTCTAAATGTCTCTAATATATTCCCAAAACGTTTCTTTGGAAGTAACTTTTGATTTATCAGGTTTTTGATCTATCAAATCTCTTCAGCTGGGTTGAAATCAGAGGTCTGTTGGTGCCATTGCATAATTTTAATGGCTTCAGCAGCTTCTTAACTAAGTAATTTCCTTATAGGTTGAACAAGTGTTTGGGGATATTATCTTCTTCATAGTAAAACCCTTCGTCAATAATATACAAACCTCTGGTTTGAAGGGTCAGTATTTGATGGTACTTGTGTTGAGTCCATTATTCCACCTACTTTCTAAACATCTGTTGTCGTCTTAGCAGAAAAAACACCCCTAAATCATCACAATGCCTCCTCCATGCTTCATGGTAGGTGCTGTACATTGAGATGAATATACCTTCACCTTTCTTCTGCCGGACATACAACCTATACTTTGAACCACATATTTGAAAACTTACACTCATCCATAAAACCCTTTTCCAATCATCAACACTTCAGTTTTTGTACGTTTTAGCAAATTTCAGTCTCTTGATAATACTTGGAGATTGAAGAAAAGATTGTTTTGTTTTTCAACAGCTAAACAACTAAATATTCTGTTTTCGTTGAATCTTCTGATACTATAAATCTGGACTCTTTTTCTGTCGTTTAGTACATGATCGTTTATCTCATGCCTGAGATCTGTAACAGTCTTCCGTCTTTCTCCCGAAGGCTGCATAAACAAAGATACTTAACATTAGTATTATTGAGTTTAGGTGTTCTCTCTCTTCCTTTCCTGTTTTCAAATTTTCTCGGTATAACGATCTAAGGTGTACTTGACACTGTTTGGGGAGCATATCAAGTCTGTAGCAATTTGTCAGAGAGTACAACCAGCATCATGCAAAATGTTTAGGTGACTCTCTTCTCTACTAATAATACTATACGCTTTTTTGACCGTGGCATGACAACAAAGTTAATGCAATGTGTTTAACACTATTATTGTCAAAATGTATTTGTGTAGTGCTGTCAAAATGTTCTTTCTAACATACATTGGTACCAAACGCTAACTTCTTTCCATATAGTTAATACACTGCATGGGGTATCATGATAGTTACTTCAAACCCAACATTTGATAACTATATTCATTCAAACAGAACCCTAATGACATGTCCTTGGTAGAGTTCTATGAGAATTCTAAAGAATTATTAGTATTCTTACCCTGGCTCATTCAATTGTCAACAGGGATCATTTAAACATTATCATAGTGTTGAAATTTACATTCTCTAATGACATCGAAGAGATAACCACATAAAACAAAAAAATGACAAAATATTACCTTGTGCTGACTCTTTTACACAGTGCTGTAAGTGTACAATTGCTTGTTCTTTTTAAAAATTGTTTTGTATCCTTCCCAAATCAATCAGTTTTTCTTGATACACAGCAGTAAATAATGTTAAATTGTAGTTGTGATACATTATCTACACAGCAGTAAATACTGTTAACTTGCAGTTCTAATACATTACCTACACAGCAGTAAATAATGTTAAATTGTTGTTCTGATACATTACCTACACAACAGTAAATAATGTTAAATTGTAGTTCTGATACATTACTTACACAGTGGTAAATAATGTTAAATTGTAGTTCTGATAGATTACCTACACAGCAGTAAATAATGTTAAATTTTAGTTCCGATACATTACCTACACAGCAGTAAATAATGTTAAATTGTAGTTCTGATACATTACCTACACAGCAGTAAATAATGTTAAATTGTAGTTCTGATACATTACCTACACAGCAGTAAATAATGTTAAATTGTAGTTCTGATACATTACCTACACAGCAGTAAATAATGTTAAATTGTTGTTCTGATACATTACCTACACAGCAGTAAATAATGTTAAATTTTAGTTCCGATACATTACCTACACAGTAGTAAATAATGTTAAATTTTATTTCAGATACATTACCTACACAACAGTAAATAATGTTAAATTGTAGTTCTGATACATTACCTACACAGCAGTAAATAATGTTAAATTGTTGTTCTGATACATTACCTACACAGTAGTAAATAATGTTAAATTTTATTTCAGATACATTACCTACACAGCAGTAAATAATGTTAAATTTTAGTTCCGATACATTACCTACACAGCAGTAAATAATGTTAAATTTTAGTTCCGATACATTACCTACACAGCAGTAAATAATGTTAAATTGTAGTTCTGATACATTACCTAAACATCAGTAAATAATGTTAAATTGTAGTTCTGATACATTACTTACACAGCAGTAAATAATGTTAAATTGTAGTTCTGAAACATTTCTCGTTCAACTTCGACTTCATGTCAGTTGTGCTTGTCATGTGACTTGATGAGTTGATTTTTTAAATTCGTTTTAGCATAACATTTACAACTCTTTAAACGTAAGTTATATGATCTGTATTAACTATAGCGAGAGCATAGTTTACCGTGAGATAAAATCAGTGATGGTCAATACACTATAGCATCACTCTTGCCTTAAACACTATCTATAAGGCCCGGCATGGCCAAGCGTGTTAAGGCGTTCGACTGGTAATCTGAGGGTCGCGGATTCGCATCCCCGTCGCGCCAAACACGCTCGCCCTTCTAGCCGTGGTGGCGTTATAATGTTACGGTCAATCCCATTATTCGTTGGAAAAAGAGTAGCCCAAGAGTTGGCTGTGGGTGGTGATGACTAGCTGCCTTCCCTCTAGTATTACACTGCTAAATTATGGACGGCTGGCACAGATAGCACTCGAGTAGCTTTGTGCGAAATTCCAAAACAAACATACAAAGACAGTGAAACCTGTTCCACCCAGGTAATAGTTATACGACACCCGTGCCTTGTCTTTCTTTACCCCCTACAGTATACTTTGTATGTTAATGTCATAGAACGTAAACTGGCACATAAAATAAGGAGTAATTGAGCATTATGTAAGTACATTTATTTTAATGTATATCCGTGTTTTATTGTTGTCACGGCATCAAGATAGTGACACGAGACAAAAAGGTTTTATCAAACGTGTATTACATATGTGCATACGTACATTAGCTAGTCCAATTCAGTATTATTTATTGTTAGTGCTAAGTGGAAAGGCAGTAATTCACCTACGATATTTAACACTTCTATAAATAATATTTAATAACGTACGAGCCAACTACGTCTGCCATATGCACTGCCGAAGAGACATTTCGCCTAATATCAACGTTCGTGAAGCCGGATGGAATCCAGTACATAAAGTACTTGTCTTCGTGTTATTTATATGAAAAGAAAGATGAAACATTTGATGGGTCGGTCACTTTATAATTTGTTATCGTAACAGACGTTTATTTCCTTGTGTTGGGACTTGTTGGATGACGAGACAAATGGAGTAAGTGGCAATCATCTTTTAAAATAAAACGATCTGTGATTACTGTTTTTGTTTTAGTGTACATATATGTATCATATCCACTGACTACTTCGGCCACCCCTACATGCGGAATCTACCGACCTTATGGTTATCAGTTTCATGACAATATCTATTATAGCCAATCTAAACATCTCTCAGACTTTTCCGCTGGATCTAATTGTTTCTCGTTTGTGTGTTGTTCTTTTTTTTTAATTTCGCGCATGAGTGTCATGTAATTGATTGATTTGATTGATTTAGTGTTTTATGGCACAAAGCAACGAGGCTATCTGCGCCGAGTGTCATGTAAATGATTTTGTTTGTTTTGGAATTTCGCACAAAGCTACTCGAGGGCTATCTGTGCTAGCCGTCCCTAATTTTGCAGTGTAAGACTAGAGGGAAGGCAGCTAGTCATCACCACCCACCGCCAACTCTTGGGCTACTCTTTTACAAACGAATAGTGGGATTGACCGTCACATTATACACCCCCACGGCTGGGAGGGTGAGCATATTTAGCGCGACGCGGGCGCGAACCCGCGACCCTCGGATTAGGAGTGCACGCCTTAACGCGCTCGGCCATGCCAAGCCATCATGTAAATGAAACAACCGACTAAAGTTTGGTTTGTTCTGAATGTCGCGAAAAGCTACACAAGCGCTATCTCCGCCAGCCGTCCTTAATTTAGCAATGTAAGACTAGAGGGAAGGTAACTAGTCACCACCACCCACCGCAAACTCTTGGGCTACTCTTTTACCAACGAATAATGGGATTGACTGTCACATTATAACGCCCCCACGACTGAAAGAGCGAGTATATTTGGTGTGACGGAGATTCGAACTCGCGACCCTCAAATTTCGAGTCGAGCACCTGATCATGTAGGGGCCTATACCGTCTAACGTTCTATCTTTATTGTGAATTAAGCGTGTCAAACAAAACATTTTAAATATTACTGCTAGTTTCAGTTATTATAGCAATTTAGTACAATTCATTTTATGCAGTGAATGTAAATTTGTTTGTTTTAGTTCATAAACACCATTGAGTAGATGGTAGTAAGTGGAGAAGGGGCTTACTTGTGCTGAAGCTACTTCCAAATGTACCTTAGCCCCCTGTAGCCCTCGCAACCAATGAACACTGCCAACTGTTCACTTCATGAATACCAAACATGTGTATCCCCAGATTAGAGTTCTGCCCCCTCATTAGGAAGACATTGACGCCGCTCCAAGTTCATATCAGCTTTAATTTCGCTCTTTCGGTTTAAATTGCTACACTGACATGAGGGTAATGTCATTGGTAGTCACCTAGCTGGGGTTAGCTTTGAGTCTGACATTTGAATCACGTGAACGAAAGTAATCAAAACACAGTTTGAGATTGTACAAGAGGGCATTTATACAAGAAACGAAAGAAATTTCCGAGCAGTGTTTCAATTGTCGGTAATAATGTGGACTACATTAAGTGACTCGTGTAATTATTACTATTTTTTATACTAAAGTTGTGTACAATGCAAAATTAAGGTAGATATTAAGAACAACATATTATTTATCTATTTATTTTAATTGATGAATATAAATTATTATTTTATGTAAATTACGCTACTTTAACAAATGAACTTAATTAAAATCAGAGAAGAAAAATTACTATTATAAATATAATAGTGTCATGATATAAAAGACTGTTTGGTGTAAATATTATTAAATAATTTATTTTGTGAGTGAATATTTTATTATTGTTTAATTTGTTCACAGCAAGATAGTCAAAACAAATATTTTAAAATAATATTATGACAAGGTTAATTGCGTAACTCGGTAAGAGCCATACGTTGTGTTTATAATTCACTGATATCTAGATTATAGAACGTCACGTGAAATTTATTGATGTCGAGCATATATACTGAGCAGACGATTCAGTAATAAATATAAATAGTACGAGATGAGCAGTAAGCAATAAACAAAGACAGAGTAGACGAGAAACAAAGGAAAAAGTTACGTAAAAGTGAGGGTGGAACCTAACGGTTTACATATTAGAGGGAGACTAATGGTGTTAAAAGAATGAACAGTTTATTTCTTCAAAAAAGTTATAAAATAACTGAACCTACTTGTACGGACTTTGACAAAAATTAGACGATTATTTGAAAGCAGACCTACTGATAGACATGCATACAGATATGAAAATCAGAAACCTTTTAGAAATAGGCTTAAATACGAAAACGGAGAAGAATATCTTGGAAGTACAGGAAGGGTCAGGTACATTTTCGACCTCTTTCTCCCTAATGAAATGTGTGCTGCTCATTTATTTATTTTTAAATTTGCCACCAACAAGTCACAGGCACCTACTGTAGAACAATTCTTAGCCTAACAATAGCACACACATACAGACACAAATAATGAACAAATTTTCTTGATCGATAAACAACACAAAACCAAAACTCCAATCGAAGTATGTTTTGGAAAGCTTTTAATTGTAGATAACTACAGTTGTATTATATATTCTATTGATTTCATTAAGCAATATCGTAGATAAATGTTTCGCTTAACCACTTTATAAATTCGTTTAAATCGTTGTAATACATACCTGAGTGAAGACAACACTATACAACGAAATGAAAGCAACATCTCCAGAAATATAAAGGGACCTTACATCACCAGAAAACGTTAGTAAATGCACAACAATGATGTTATAACTCGACAGCACATTAACTTGTATACCTACTTTTGTTTAACATTAGTTTGTGCTTTTTTTTAATAACAGAGGTATTGTTATAGTTGTATGGTAATAACAGCTTTGTAGTAGTATTATTATAATTATGTATGTATTATTGTAACAGTAATATTGTGGTAGTAATAATATGGCAGTAACATTGCAGTAGTAGTATTGTGACAATGGTATTGTAACAGTAATACTGTGGTGGTAGCATTGTAGTAGTAGTGTGTAGTAATATTATTTTAGCTGAAGTCATGTTCAAGTATTGTATTTTAGTGGTAATATTTTAACAATATTATATTAGAAGTAGTGTTTAACAGTATTATTGTAATAGTACTAACATAGCAGCTATATAGTAATTCAATAATCCAACATTTATAGGATTTTAAAATCAATTATACAAACATGTAACGAATAAATAAATATTATACATAAAAATCGCCAGAGAAGAAACGATAATTAGCTTTTATTAGTCAAAACTCCAAGTTATTATCACATAATCACTCATCACCTTGTCTTTTACAATTTTCCTGTGATTGAAAGAGAAGGTATCGATTATCCATGTCTCTGTACTGTTTCTCCATTAATTCTTGCCTGCGTCGCGCTAAACATGCTCACCCTCCCAGCCGTGGGGATGTATAATGTGACGGTCAATCCCACTATTCGTTGGTAAAAGAGTAGCCCAAGAGTCGGCGGTGGGTGGTGATGACTAGCTGCCTTCCCTCTAGTCTTACACTGCTAAATTAGGGACGGCTAGCACAGATAGCCCTCGAGTAGCTTTGTGCGAAATTCCAAAAAAACAAACAAAACAATTAATTCTTGCTGATTAAATACACATGGAAAACTACTAACTGTCGTTAAAAGATTGTTGTGTTTACCACGCTGAGAGAAATTGCCTGTGACAGATAAATCAGAAAATAATTGTGGAAACCTTCGTTGATCTACAGATTACTAAGCCCCCCAGTGGCTCAGCGGTATGTCTGCGGACTTACACGCTAAAATCCGGGTTTCGATACCCGTGGTGGGCAGAGCACAGATAGCCCATTGTGTAGCTTTGTGCTTAATTCAAAAACAACAAAAAACAGATTACTAAATAAATAAGACAGAACAACTCAGCTCCGTGGAGATTGATAATTTCTGTTCACATTAAGGAAGAGAGAGGACGTGAAAAAGCAACACCAGCAAGAAACGCCGTGTAAATAAAGCCGATCCTATCTAATCATTTTGTGGCTGTCAGATGATTGCTATTTATATATGTATATAAAGTTCGACCGCGATTACCGCTAAAACATCAGAGCAAACATGAACAAAAGACTGGTTACTAAAAATCATTTATATCATGAAGAGTCGAAGGGGTTGCTTTATTATTTCTTCTTTTGTCTTATTAAAGAAATATGTTACAAAACTGAAATACATATAACTTGAAAAAAACTGTTTACTGACAACTGGATTAGGCGTAATAAAGTAATGTCAGTTATGAACGATATATGGATTGTACATACGTCATAGTAAAAAAAAGAAAAAAGAAGGCAATCAACGCTGTAATATTGGCATTTCTTTTGTATTTTAATGAAACGTTTATTCCACTTGTAAAGAAAGTCGTCTAATGTCCATAGTAGGTAAATTATTCGTTTGAGAAGATTATTAAAGTGTTCATTTTCAAACCAAACTTATTTCATTCTTTTATTTTGAAACTTCAAGATACCTTGCGCCATCTGGGGGACATATATATCACTGTTTGTTCTTTCATAAAAGATGTACAACGGCTGATAATTCTATCTGCACGTTTTGAAACGAATGGAATCCCTGGCACACAAAAAATAATTTTATTTCCCTTTTATCGCTAAATAACACTTATATAGCCCGAAACGACGTTGGTTTATCGATTTTTTTTAATTTACCTAAATGTTAAATTTTAAAGCTCATTTGAAATACAGTATCACAGTAGAAGTACAGTTAAGTATGTTGTTTTTTGTCACGGAAAGAGGGACGAAACTCTCTCGATGACGTATCTGTTAGTTTTAAAACTATTCAGGGGCTATGAGTGATAGACCAGAGGGAAGCCAACTACTCAACGACACCGACCGCCAATTCTCGCATTACTTTTTTTCTGGGAGGCCCGGCATGGCCAGGTGGGCTAAAGCGTTCGACACGTAATCTGATGATCGTAGGTTCAAATCCCCGTCGCACAAAACGTGCTCGCCCTTTCAGCTGTGGGAGCGTTATAATGTGACGGTCTATCTCAAATTTGTTGGTAAAAGAGTAGCCCAAGAGTTGGTGGTGGGTGGTGATGACAAGTCTTACCTCTAGTCTTACGCTGCTAAATTATGGACGGCTAGCGCAAATAGCCCTCGTGTAGCTTTGCGCGAAATTCAAAAACAAACTTTTTTCTGACCTAGCAGAATAATTTAGTTATTACTCCTTTACCGTACCCTCGACCACAAAATGAGAAACTCGCATTTGCTGGAACGAATTGTCAACCATGTATCTTCGGACTTATAATCTAGTTATTCTAACCACTAGGCCACGTCTTGCTCGTGTATATATCCATGATAGATTCAAGGTAGGTTAAAACAATTAATATCTAATTTATTTTATCCGTTACGTCGGCCCAAAATTGCTCAGTTGTAAGCTTCAATACTTTTAACTCTAAATATAAAGGTTCTATTTGTCTTAATATACAAATAAATAAATCCAGAATGAAGTGGTCCTTTCAGTGATCATTAGTCGACCTCAATCATCTATGAAGACGTAGTACTGATCAGTTAACAAATAATAATGGATTATTAAATATGAATACACACCTTCCAAAATCAAATTTTTATTTTTTATAAATAAGATTTGATGCCAAAACATCAGTAATAAAGAAGGTACACACTTGACGACAGAATACATCATAAACTTACTAAAATGGAACTCTTGCTTATATGATACTAGAAAAACTTTTCAATTACATGATGAATAATCTCCAACTTCGCGAAATTTTTATCCTAAGAGCATGTAGATTTGCAATAGCGATCACGATTTTTCCATTTTGCCTCCGTTTTCCTTCGCAGAGAGCTTTATTTTATTTCATTCTCAGAATGCAAATATGACGTCATCAATACATCATACGCGAATATAATGCACTGGCGCCACGAATAATTTAAATAGTACAACTGATCTTCAAAAACAAAAACTTTTAGACTAAATACGTAAATCTACAAACATCATCACGATTGCTTGAAACTCGCCTTGAAAAAGTACGTAAAAGTTTTGAATTCAAAACAAACGTTATTTCCTGTTATTACGTAAGCAAAAATACATGAACCTTCTTGTCTTTATAAATAAGAATGTTTGTTTTGTTTTGAATTTCGCGCAAAGCTACACGAGGGCTGTCTGCGCCAGCTATCCCTAATATAGCAGTGTAAGACTAGAAGGAAGGCAGTTGGTCATCACCGCCCACCGCCAAATCTTGAGCTACTCTTTTACCAACGAATAGTGGAATTAACCGTTACTTTTTAACACCCTCACGGCTGAAAGGGCAAGCACGTTTGGTGTGGCGGGGATTCAAATCCGCGACCCTCGGATTACGAAAATAAGAATGTAAGGAGCATCCATTCAATTGGCTGTGATCACTATGGGGTTAATTTTATACCCATCTTTTTATTTAAGCAGAGATGCCAACCATTACGATTTGAGCGTAATCATTACGATTTTGGTGTATACATTATGACTATACGCTCATGCAGACAAATATTACGACTTGTTGCAACTCCCAAATTATCATATATTATATAGGCCTATACAATAAAGTGATAAATTGTTCTCCCAGGGCTTGAAAGGGGTGAAAAGAAAATTTCTAGCGAGATACAAATATATTTTGATAATAAATAAAAGACATAGTCCAAATGGTAACTTGCGATAATCATGTTTGTGGTTCAAATAATAATTGTGCGTCTCCATACTGTGTAAGTATGGAATCCATAGTTACGTCATCAGTGCTTGCGTAGATGGGTATTTCTCGTTTTCTAAGCGGCATAGAAACACAAATGCCTTCACAAGAGGGGAAAAAGAAGCCTCGTTCACCAGATTGTCTTGTTTTGGGCAAATCTAAAAGGACTAAAATTGTGAATCAAAAATTTAGGAAAGAGTATAATGCAAAATATCCTGTCATTGCATCAAAAGTCAGTGGCAGTCATGCGTTTTGTACAGTTTGTCACATCAATTTTTATGTGGCGCATGGCGGGATAAACGATTGTTCCAGACAATCGGCATCTCACCAACAAAAGGCTGAGGCGAAGACAAAAATGATGCAGATAATGACATTTATCAGTAAAAATTCAGAATATGAAAAGAATTTCAAAAGAATTTTTTAAAATTTATTTATTAAATACACAAAACACAGTTATAAATGAGCAATCTATAGCAGTAATAAATAATAATAGTTATAATAATAATATAATAATAAACAGCTTAGAAACATTGGTCAGACCTAACAGTCGCAAATGATAAGGACTCTGTCTACAATCATTACGCTTAGTCATTCGAAATAGTTGGCATCTCTGTCTAAGTAGCTTTCTCTTATCTGTATTTAAATTTGTCTCAATTATTGACCTAAAACTATTTAATATTATATTAAAAATAAAATCAAAGATCAACTTCTTACTTTGTAACACTCCAAGTAAGTCACTTTAATGTCCTTCAAAATATTTCTTTCCCTTTTCTGTCTTTAATGTCTTCCACACTCAACTGTCCTCCTTTCCATGAGTTAAAATTTCTAAATACTATCCAGTTTTCTACCAGCTAAGACACATACAGGTAACCAAACGTATATAAATGAATTGAAGATTTCTTTTAACAAACCCTTCTAGTGGCATAGCGGGAAGTCTCTAGTCTTATAACACTAGAAACTGGATTTCGATATGTGTAGTAGGCACAGCACAGATAACCCATTGTGTACCTTTGCGCTTAACAACAAACAGAGTCCTCAGTGGGACATCGGTAATCTACGGACTTACAACACTAAAATCCTAGGTTTGACTTACCGCGGAAGCAGATTGCCCTATGTGGCTTTGCTTTAAAATAAACTAACAGTTATACAGCAGGTCAGCGGTAAATTTAAGGACTTCAAAGATACTAACATCTACAGTTGGATTAGTAGAAAGAGTGAAGATAGCCCATTACTTAGCTGTATACTGAACAAGCATTTTCTAAGATAGGATTGTGTATGAATCCTTAGTACGGTTATTACGCGGTTCTTATTTTGTTTTTCTTGGCGTTGAAATTCTCAATTAGTGGAGTCTTTGTTTTGCTTTTTATTTTTTGTAGTAAACTTCAAGGATTCAGAGATTTTGTTATAAAAGGTCTGCTTCAAAATCGCTTTTTATTTATTACATTTTTATTCTAAAATCACTGCTTATCCTTCATTTCTCGAATTCATAAAAAAATACAAAGATAAAGAAATAATGAATCTTAACCACGAATTGCTTACTGCTGACAAATGTTTTTGCCCGGCATGGCCAGGTGGTTAAGGTACTCGACTCATAGTCTGAGGGTCGCGGGTTCGAATCCCCGTTCAATGAAACATGCTCGCCCTTACAGTCGTAGGGGCATTAGAAAGTTACGGTCAATCCCTCTATTCATCAGTAAAATAGTAGCCAAAGAGTTGTCGATGGGTGGTGATGACTAATTGCCTTGCCTCTAGTCTTACGCTGCTAATTTTTGTATGGCTAGCGCAGATAGCCCTCGCATAGCTTTGCGCAAAATTCAAAAACAAATCAAACTTTTTGTGACTTAGAAGGAACGTTTTGGTGAGAGTGAGCAAGAAGGGTGAGTTTTTAGTGAGCTTCTGAATACACAGGAAAATTACAGGCAAGTCTTCTAACCTTCCTTCTGAATGAGCTATCTACACTTACCTGGGCGAAAGAGAACAAATACTCATATAAGAAACAAAAACTGTTAAACACGAGGAAGCCTATGACTTCACGTGGTCGATGAAAGTGCAGGTCGCCAAACACAGAGCGATGCCGACAACAGCTAAAGAGAATAGCAACATGACGCATGCTCTACCAGCGACCTGAAAAACTTGTTCTTGTTTTGAATTAAGCACAAAGCTACACAATGGGCTATCTGTGCTCTGCCCACCACGGGTATCGAAACCCGGATTTTAGCATGTAAGTCCGCAGACATACCGCTGAGCCACTGGGGGCGACCTGAAAAACAAGCAAAGTGTAGTTGATTAAGTGGCCAGAAATTAGATTCAGTTTCAAATGCAGAAATTAATTCTTCATTAATGGCCTTATGCAATGTGGACAAAACACAATTAACATTTTTTGATAATGATAAAGACAGTAATTTAAGGAAAAAACAAATAGCAAGAAGAAAAATAGTTAACAAATTCCAGTGAAAATTCTGAAAATGAAAAAGGTGAAGAAACTCCTCATTCTGTGGTAGAGACAGTTTCCTCCACCGCAAAAACACTAAAAACATATTAACAAACCCAAATAACACTACGAAAAAACACTGAAAACAAACCCAAATAACACCATGAAAAACCAGATCTTACACTAGTGTTATCAAAAAGAAAAAATCGAAATTTATCACAAAATGATAATCTACAGTCTAAAAACGTAACACCAAAATCTAAACAACTCTAATACTCGATTATAATCGAAGCTGCACCTGTCACATACAACCAACCGTAACTTCCGGCGGAAATCAGACGATGTAAACCAGGTATCGAAATAGCCAGTGTCAAGCGTCGACTCAGGTGCGGCGGTCTTGTTCGAGGGTAAAGTACCGCTGACATCAACACTCTACTACAAGAATGGCCGAAGGACACTTGGAATAATCAATATCCACCTATCAGCTATACACTAACTATACAATAACCACAGAAGACAAAACACGCACCAGGGGATCAAAATATACCTTACAGCAAAGTTGAAAGAATAATTTCCAAAGTAACAAACAAACCAATAAACTTAATAAGAGTAGACACAGGACCAATTACAACATTCTGGAACTAATAAACAATTATGTCACTCTATGGTACCAAAATTTTCAAGTCGGACAATTGAAAACACGAGCAAATGTAGTTAAACAATGCTACAATGGTCAAAGATATGGTCACGTATCAGCGGCATGTCTAGCCTGTGGAGAAACACACACAGCGAACTACAAAGCTTGCGAGAAATACAAAAATAAAACAACACATCTATAAAATAAATACAGCAAAATTAATTCCAAACGACACAACAAATACAACTACACAACAAACAAACACTGTCAATAACAGTTACAGTGACATACGCACAAAAACTGAAGGAAAACATCACACATCAAAAACCAAAAACGAAAGAACAACAAAACTCAACCAAAACAGTAAACAATACACATGAACTTAACAAAAACACAGACACAACAAACCACCAAAAAAACAACTCATACAATAAAAGAAAGCACAAATGACGAAACAAGTTAATGGTAAATATAATTAAAAACATCTTTACATATTTCATTGCAGAATACACAAAACCATCCCAAACTAAAAACTGCATTGATCTTGTCATAAGTACTGCAAAAAAATACATAATACCAAACATACCACAATTAATTACAACAATCACTGGATACTTACTAAAAACATAAATTCACAATTGTCAATATCAACATCCAAGGTGTATTTGCTTCCAAAAAACACGAGATCGAAAACGTAATAAAATGTACTAACCCTGATATTATTATTCTAAGTGAAACCCTGATTTATCCTTACAATATATTTAAAATATGGAATTATACAGCAATTAGAAAAGATAAAACATAACGTTAACGGAAGAATTATGTTGATGTATAAAAACATCTTTTCAGTTCCTGAAATTAAAATGAACAGCAATAATAACAATATAATTGTTGATATTCTGCTAGATAACCACTCAATTGTAACAGTAGCATCTATTTATTGTTCACCAACAAAATGCATTAATATAAACCTATTCCACAACATCTTTTCCCACAACCAAAATACATTGTAATAGTTGTAATAGGTGATCTGAATAGTAAACATAAGAGCTTTGGATGTAAATCCACCAACACAAATGAAAGACACCTATTACAATTCACCGATAAAAATAACACAGCCCTAATAAACGACAGTACACCCACGTATACTACAAAGACAAGTGATATCTGCCTCACCTCCTGTAATATCAAACAAAAGTTATTAAATTTTAATGTGGGAAAAGATGTTGACAGTAATCACCTACCTATATGGTGCGTCTCGCTCCACAAAGATTTAACCTATAAACAAGACAAATTCGACTTCAAAAAAGACAATTGGCAAAAATATAAAAAAGAATTAGATAACATAGTACCAGATAATACTAAACATACAGTCAACAACAAAATAGAAATTGTTGTAGTCTAATAATGACGGAGTGCCTACTAAAAGCAGCACCAAAGAAACATAAAACTATAAATAACACATGGAAACCAAACAAACAACAAATAATACTGCTAAAACAACAAAGAAAATTAAGAAGACAGTTCATGGCAACAAGAGATAAAAAATAAAAACGCAAATAAACAGTATTAGAAATAAAATCAGAACAGAAATTAAATTGTTAAAACAAGAAAAATGAAAGAACTCCTGCTCCCAACTAAATGAAAAACCGACCCTAGGAAATTTTGGTCGCATCTAGAAAGACTCACCAACGAAGCCACAGCAAAAAAAATACCCAACACAAGGACATAGTAACACATTAGAGCACAACAACAAAGAAAAAGCAGAAACATTCAGACAACTATAAAACACTTTCAAAACACATAACGACCCAGACATGAACAACTATTTTTACAATACTGTAAACAATCATGTAACAAACAACACAGAAGTATACAAATCATATTTCCCAGTCAATATTAACAACAATAACACCAATAACTCAAATGACTATAATAATCTTTTGCTTACCAAAAAAATCACTCCGAACTTATTTGACTATCTATTAGAAATATTTAATTTATCATTTTACTCTGGCTACATCCCAGTTTCTTGGAAGCAAACTAATATACTAATATTCCTTAAAGAAGGAAAGCCAGCCAATAAACCAAACAGTTATTGACCAGTCAGCCTGACCAGCTGTGTAGGCAAAATTCTTGAATTAATAATAAGTAATCGACTATCCACATTTTTGGAGATAACATCAAAATCACATGAAGAACATATCGGATTCCGAAAATTTAGATAAACGACAGATCACTAAGCTAGGTTAACTGAAACAATAATAAACAGCTTTAATAGTAAAAAGAATGCACTCTCGCTTGCTTCCTCGACATTCGACACTGTATGGCACAATGGTTTCCGGTTCCGTATGTATGAAATAAAACTACCGCGTGGAATTAGTCGCTGGCTCTCTAACCTTTTGGAAAACAGACAATGTAGAGTAAACGTAGAAGGAACTTTCTCGGAGCTCTTCACTCCAGAGACCGGCGTCCCTCAAGTAGGGTTTGTTAGCCCTGTTCTCTTCGTCATGAAGTGAACAATATGCCACTTAAAGATCCAAATCATGGATACTCGTCACAGTTCGCTGATGATGTAGCAGTCTGGGAAAGTGTACCAACACCAACAATAGCAGCCACAAACATATAACCACAATTAAATATAATAAGCGAATATCGTCAAAAATATAGAATCAAAATAAATACAACTAGTAGTATTCACAAAGTTAACATAAAAAAGCATAACCAGATATCTATCTATATTAATGGAACACTTCTCCAGACTGCAACATCAGCAAAATTTCTAGGATTAACGTGTGATTCTAAAGTTACATGGACAAACCAGGTAAATGATATAAAAACTAAAATTTGGCGAAAAACAAACTATGATAGGAGTCTAACTGGTAAAAACAGTGGAGCAGCACCCGAAAACATATATAAGACCTGTAATAGACTATGCAGCTCCAGCATGGATTAATGTAAGTAAAGAACAATTGAAAACCAAACTATAATCATTACAAAATATACTATTCACGAAAGCATAAAGAGTACCTGAAACCACCCCTTCAAAGTTTATGCATAAATATTTAGACACACAAACTATAACAGATAGACTCCTAAATAGTACAATAAAACATTTTGATAAAAATTGGAGAAAAGATGAACTATTATAATCGACAGGTATTGCATATATGATAAAAATAGTCCTAAACAACTCTTCCCGATTCATTTATATATTTGATCGTTAAGATTAAAAATGTTTAAAAGAAATAAAAAAATATAAATAATATATATATATATATATATGTATAATAATAATAAATAAGTACTAAAATAAAAAATAGGCCACCTATGAGCTAGACATTAGTGAAGAAGCTGATGGTGCAAAATACACGGACATTACCTTGAAAGGGGCCCGAGTTGGTGAAACTGGCCCTCATGTAATAATTTTTAATATACTAAGCACTTCACACCAACAAGGAAAAAGAAGGAGGAAGAGGTCAAGTGGACCTGAACCTACATGGTATACAAACAACGAGAGAGAGGGAGAGAGCATGTGACAGAATATTTTTACTCTTATAGCTTGACTCAGTTTATGCAGTGACGTATGGGAGGCGTGCTAAAATGCTATCTTTATATGTCTCTGATTTTCAATTTACAACAGACAAATTAAGAGGAATGTGAAAAAAATACCAGTTAACCTTAGGCTTATCCATTTCTAATGATTCCCAGGCTTTAGGCATTTTGAATTGTTATAAAATAAAATAATTTATTTTGTTGTTTTGAATTAAGCACAAAGCTAAACAATGGGCTATCTGTGCTCTGCCCACCACGAGTATCGAAACCCAGATTTTAGCATGTAAGTCCGCAGACATACCGCTAAGCCACTGGGGGGCATTTATTTTGTACTTTTTCCCGTTCAGTTTCATTGCGTTATTATGTATTCACATTAATACATTTATAGATCTACAGGCAGAAGTACACAACCAGTACAAAAACATAATTAATAAAATTCAACTGTTTCTCTCTCTTTCAAAATGTCATAATAAGACTGGCCGAGCAAGTTAAGTCATCAAATAGAGAGAAAAACAAAAACTAGTGCTTGTGGTATTTAACAAAATGATTTACTGTTTATAATAATTATAATACTGTTTATAATAACTTACTGAAAATCAAACAATCCACGACTAAAATCTGACTATTATTAAATTAAAGTTACTGGAAAAAACCCAGTCAGTGACACAGTGATATGTCTGCAAACTTCTAATGCCAGAAACCACGGTGAAAAGAGCACAGTTTAAAAAAAAAATT
The DNA here is from genome assembly GCA_011833715.1 of Carcinoscorpius rotundicauda. Classification (NCBI taxonomy): domain Eukaryota; kingdom Metazoa; phylum Arthropoda; class Merostomata; order Xiphosura; family Limulidae; genus Carcinoscorpius; species Carcinoscorpius rotundicauda. Next base: position 23,003,770 of record CM022403.1, read on the forward strand.
AGATCACGTGAGACATATTGATCTCTGATGCGATTATTATCAAGTAACGCAAAAGTTTTAACTTGTGATAAACTAATATACTTAATTAATGAGTAAATTCAAACAGAAACTGCTTAACATTGCTTAAAATCAACGTATGGTATTCATGTAAACATTTATAAAAGAAACGCAATGAAAATTTAAAAAAATCTTCGTTTTCACACAATTATTATTATTGTTATAAGCAATATCATCGCAAAATGCGCCAATACTATTTGAAATACCTACTTTAATTTTATGGCCAGGTGGTTTAAAGCGTTCGACTCGTAATCTGAGGGTCGCGGGTTCGAATCCCCGGCGCGAACATGCTCGCCCTTTCAGTCGTGAGGATGTTATATTGTGACGGTTAATCCCACTATTCGGTGGTAAAAGAGTAGCCCAAGAGTTGGCGGTGGATGGTGATGACTAGTTGCGTTCCTTCTAGTCTTATACTGCTAATTAGGGACGGCTAGCGCAGATAACCTTCGTGTAGTTTGCGCGAAATTCAAAAACAAACAAACAAATAATAATCTTATGTCATTCCTTGTGGAAAAAAATTGTAAGCAACATTTATTCCACAACAGCTTTTACATGGGAACTTGTCCACGCTCTTTGTTATATATTGAAATTTTAAAAAATAAATCAGCGAAAGGAAAACACTTTAATTACTTGCTTTTATTAATTTTAAATAAAAAGTTCTCTAGTTATCAAAATTTTATTCATAAATATGCTTTTAACATTTCCTTTGCGCCTTAATCAGCGAATCCGTAGTTTGAACGAATGTATTTATTTCAAATCTCGAGTAGCTTTGCGCGAAAATCAAAACAAACCAAACTATTACTTATCTCAACCATTAATTTTATGCGGGTAATCAACACCACAAACTTTTAAAAATCACTTAATCTGAAACAAACATTGGGCCTAATAATTAGACCTTATAATAAAGTTATACGACAAAAAAACAAACAAAAAAACTAAGCTCAGTGCCTTCAGCTCCACAACCATAATCGAAAATGCTTTTGTTGGTTTTTTTGTTTTGTTTTTATCCCATTGTTGTCGTTGTTTTGAATTAAGCACAAAGCTACACAATGGGCTATCTGTGCTCTGCCCACCACGGGTATCAACAAATGTTCTTTCATTTATCAAAATAGTTATTTCAAATAAAAGTAGGCCCAAGACTAGTATAACTAATAAGCAGAATAAATGACTAACAAAAAGAGTTTTAAAGGAAATTCGTATGTCAAATTTTAAGCTTTTATTATAGTTTGTTGAAAGGTTTAAGCCTATGCTTAAAATATGTGTTACCCTGTTGACTGCCAATTATTTCAGCTGCTACAATACAACTCTAATGCTTCTTCACTTTGTAACTTTTTTCATGACGCCATTTTAGATCAAAAGTGTAACAATTTGTACGTCAAATGCATTAATGGTTCTGACATCTAGCGTTGACGTTAGATATTATTGAGAACGAATTAACTCGTCCGTGACACTGTGTTACCGATCGACTTGGACGAGTTATCTCATCTACGGTACAGAACAGGTTAATAAAATGCTGCTGCTTTGATAAATTTCGGGTCTTCATAATCTGTGAAAAGAAATTTCCTGTTCACGTTTATAAAACTTAGCATTCGTTCTAAGAGCAAAACTTTAAACTTCAATGTACATTATGTATATATTATATGTAGTGACGTATTTACTCGTCTTTTTGTTCAATCAAACGAATCTTTCTTTCAACATTAATATGAATCTGTTAACAGATAGTGGGAAGAAAGGTATAAAAACTCATATATATTAGAAATAAGAGATAAAGTGATCAAAATAAAACTTAAACTGTTTATTAACAGCACTCTCCTAACCTTCCATGTACTTTTTGTGTTTTTCACGTCAAAGAAACGTCATAATTTCCAAATGAAATTATTATCAGTGGAATTTGCCAAAAGAAAATGGACCTCTCTTTTTTTCTCTGACTAAACTTTTAATGGATAAAGAGAGGAACGGACAGACATTCAAGAAATATAATAAATAAATAATTTTAAACTTTTAGAGTTAGAAGAATAAAATGTTTACATGTCTTGATGACAACTCTAGATCACATTACTAATGTTTTGCAATGTTAATATCAACTAGAAATATTTTCATAATTAAGTTTTACGAGTTTCAGTCAATACGTATCGTTGTTTGGAATTAGAGCAAAGATTAAACTTCTGTTAAGTTTATGTAATATTAATAATTTTTCTTGAATGGAATTTACTGGAGAGTTAATATTTAGAAAATATTAATAACCGTCGACGTTGAGTACATACGTAAAAACGGATGGTTTGGTTGATTTTGTGTTTGTGTGTAGAGGAGCGAACAACGTTTCGACCTTCTTTGGTCATCGTCAGGTTCACAAAGAAAGAAAGAAGTAAATGACTGAAGAAGGTCGAAACGTTGTTTGCTCCTCTACGAAAAAAAAATCTCAACCCAAACCAGCCGTTTTTACATATATATATATTTCTCTACAACTGGGTTTTCCCGTCATCACTGATTATCGACGTAAGGCCAGAGTTTCGGTATTCTAGTGGAGCATATCATGGTTTTTTTGAGTTTGTGTTACATAAGTTGTTAGGCTAAAGCATAGAAAATACTTAGGCCAGTAACTTTATGTTTCAAAAACTTATGTATAATAGTAATTGTTTTTAACATTTAAACGTAAGTCAACTACAGCCTTTAGTTATTGTTATTTGTGTCAACTTAGGATTTGTTTCACGAGTAAGTAAGCACGATTTTGCGTTTATTATAAACAACCAAGTTCAATTTTTCAAAACATTCGTGAATCATTAACTTTACAAATAATTTAGTATTTATTGCTGTCGATAGAATCGTTGTGGAACAGTGTCCTAATTAAAATTGCACTTACACAACAAAGTCACAGTGAAGAAATTTATAAGTAAGCATTATTGGTGCTATGTAATACATCAAAGGTATAAATATACCTTGTCATATAACTAAAGTATATCCTGTGACAAAACTTAAAAAGGTGCTTCGTATCTTATCTGTCTCATTGATACACTGATTATTGGCACTGTGTAATCCATATTCCTCCCAGCCTGTGTGTTAGTATTTAGTATGAAATTAAAGCCAGTGAGAGCGAATTCTTTTGAAATGTTAGTCTTTCGAAATAGTATAGTGTCATTATTTATGCCTCTGGAGCAAAAACTATTGGAAAAACAAAACTATTACGTGACAACATAAGTCATGTTTAGCGGAACATTTGTTCATTATTACATTGTTACTTTTTTGGAAATCGTGAACTGAAGGCCTGTGTTGACTGATGTTTAATATTTACAAATATATATATATATAAATTGTGAATTTCAATATCAACTTAATGGATCAAACATTAAAGCGCTTTGGTTAGTTTTTTTTCTCAGTAGCATGAAGAAAAGCCCAGCAAAACGAGACCACTGACGTTTCCAATCTAAGCCAGCTTGTTGTATTTGTGCACTATGTGCAGAACGATGAGATAAAAGAAGATTTTTTTTTATTTTGTAAGCCTCTTACAACAACAACTAAGGCAGCCAACGTGAAGAAACTTGTGGATGACTTCTTCAAAGATAACGATCTTCCGTGGGATATGGTTTCTGCAGTTTATTCGGACGGAGCTCCAGTCAGGCTAGGACGAAACTCTGGTTTTGGTGCGCTGGTGAAAGTCGATGCACCATACATCATTGTAACGCACTGTGTTCTGCATAGGCATGCATTGGCAACAAAAACCTTGCCTTCAAAACTGGCAGAAGTATTAAAATTTGTAGTGGGATGTGTGAACTTTGTGCAAAATAGCACCGCATCTTCAAAGAGCTGTTTAATAAAACGGGCTCTGAATTCGAGGTACTTCGGTACCATTCTAACGTTCGGTGGTTATCCCGAGGAAAGGTGCTAAATCGTGTTTTTGCAATGCGTGTGGAATTCGCTTTGTTTTTGCGAGAGCACCAACATTATCATGCAGATTGCTTCGAAAAATCTGAGTTCATTCTCATTTTGGCGTACATGGCCGATATCTTCAATGCTCTGAATTATTTCAATCAACAGACGCAGGGCGGTGGAGTCAACATCATTGAAGCGGAAGAAAACCTGAAGGCTTTTCAAAAAAACCTACCGTTATGGAAACGATGAACAGAGAATTCGCAAACTTTTCCTTGTTGGACGACTAAAATCGGAGACATTTCTGTACCCGGGTAACTATCACCATGCACTTAGATGAGCTCGCAAAGTCTCTCGACGTATACTTCCCCACCAGAGAGTCATATCCAGCATGGATGAGACAACCGTTCACGTTTAGTGTTGCGACAGCAGATGTCAATGATGAATACCTCGACGAAATCATTGAACTTCAGCAGAGCCAGGTTCAACAGCAACTTTTCAGAACAACAACACTCTCAAAGTTTTGGTGTCACCAAATAGTAGCGTACCCTCTTATCGCTAAGAAAGCCCTTGAGATACTCATACAGTTTGTTACAACATATATTTGCGAGCAATCCTTTTCGAGGATGGTAGACATAAAAAAGAAGAAAAGGAACAGACTTTGTTGCGAAAATTATATGAGAGTGGCACTTGCCAAGGTGAAGCCACGCATTTTTGAACTTGTCTCTGAAAGGCAACAGTAAAAGTCATATTGATTTGCAGTAAATTTTCATTTTGTTATGTTTTTTGTAAAATTCATGTTTTGTTGGTTTTGTTCTTTGAACATAGTGATATTGTGTGCAACTGATGCATGGTTCATTTTGTGCACTAATAAAATATCTACTTATGATTTTAATTTGAAAAAATCATATTTTATTTTTCCAATTACGAAGAGTTCAGTGAATGTAAGTACGAAACTTCCGGGGTTCAGTACTTCCAACAAGGTTAAAAACCACTGTTCAGAAACATACGGGGTTCAGTACCTCCAGCAAGGTTAAGAACCACTGATCTAGCAGAAGCTTTGTTCCTATTACCCCTACTTCGAAAGAATTACTGCTCAGCTGCAAAATGTAAACCTTACAATTACATTAATATTTCTGATATTACACGACACTACTACGTTAAATCGATCTTTGGGCGGTTTCTTTTGGGTTATCTGATAAAGTAATGCCAAGTGCTAAATAATCTAATTTCTTCAATAAACACATGACATCGTCATGTTCACTTGTAAACCTAACTTTAAATACAAGATCTGAACAGAAATTCGTGGATTAATTGCATCAATATCTTTTGTATTTAGCTTTGATCGATAAACAAACACATAACTTAGGTGTAATAACTCTCACAAATAAACTAAATAGCTTTTCTCAGGCTGAACTGACTCAATCAATCAATATTCAGTGCTTCGCTCAATAACTGATTATCATTGAACTGACTGATTCAATACTGACTACGAATATTTATAGCTGGCTCTGAGTGTACGTGTTAAGATAAGTTTTTCGATTCTTAATCTCCATGAACTTTGCAGATCCTGTTATAATGCGTTTTCTAGCAAACACGAAGTTGAAATATTGAAAATATAGTTTACAATAATATTAAAACTTCCCTTTTCAGATATCTTGGTGTGCATAGCAGATGAAATATTTTAATATTTCAGAAATATAGTTATACTGCACATGAAAAAAAGAAACATTTATGTATAAAAATGTAATATCGCAATTAAGGAGAGTGTACATTATGATTTCAAATTGTCTGAAACTTAGTAAAATCTTATTTTTAATCTATAAGTCATTTAAATGTAGAGACGTATCAGACTTATTATGTTTACCAACAAGATTGATACACAAAACTTACTTTCTTAAAATAAATATATTTTAATATACAGATAATAATATAATTCATAATAACAGTTATTAAAAATAACTAAAATAACTAATTATTTACATATATAGGATTTCCAAACTTAAAAATAATGTTGTCTACTTTCCTGTTTGAAACTTTCTTATTATCTTATCGAGGATTCATGATGAGCAAATTAATTCCGAGTTAACGTAGATACAATTCACATAACAGGAATCTAGCCAGCTGTCTCATGCCATTTACAAGCTGGCTTTTCACCACTGAAGTTACGAAATGTTTCTGTAAACATATTGATGTCCAATGTGAATTCAATGAAGTTGAATGTTTTATAACAATATACATTTGTAAATGTTCGTGGTTAAATATCTATAGTTTACCGATTAATAAGCATTAATCCGAGTTTTCTAATATACAAACGGTAACAAAACAACAGTATATATTTACCTTAAATGGGTTTCTTATCACAAACAGTATATATTATCTCTTGGCACATTATTTATAAACGTCAGGCGAGGTTCTCGAAATTTCAGTTGACAACAACACTAATATTCATATACATATACACACTATTCATTCTTACACTTAAGAATCTTCTATAAATTTAGTGAATAGGCGAGTATTTCGCAATACACTTTTAACGCTTTAAGTTACCTGGGCCGAGATATCCAGGTGATTAAGGCGCTCGACTTATGATTTGAGGGTCGCGGGTTCAAATCCCCATAACACCAAACATGCTCGCCCTTTCAGCCGTGGGGCTTTATAATGTGACAGTCAATCCCACTATTCGTTGGTAAAAGAGTAGCCCAAGAGTTGGCAGTGGATCGTGATGACTAGCTGTCTTTTTTCTAGTCTTACGCTGCTAAATTAAAGACGGCTAGCTGATATAGCCCTTGTGTGTCTTTGCGCGAAATTCAAAACAGACTATCAGTTTTATGCATTTCTAAATACATATTTAATCAAAACAAATATCGATATTAAAACATATTTACAATAGTAAATCCTTTACATTAAGTATTAACCGCGTTTAAACAATAAAGAAGAAGAAAACATAATATTAACTTTTTTTAACTAGTGTATTTTTGTAACATTTCTCTTGGAGCAATCTACCGTTAACTGTGATACTTGAAACTAATGGTGTCTGATTTGTCGAGACAGTAGTTTCAAATCAAAATTATTTCTGGGAAATGTATCATAAATCATTAAATACTGAATGTTATCCACTCCATATATCCCCTCAAAAAGAATAATCAAAATTGGTTTATTACCTTAAATCATTTTAAAATAAATTGTTACAAATTCACTCAAACAAAAATTATTAGTAACTTTTTGCTAGGTCGCACTGACAGAGAGCGCTTTCGCTTTGCCAGCACATCAACATGACAGATCAGACGTTAGAAAAAAACACTTCATTGAATGGGATTGAAAATTCAATGATGGATTATAACTTTAAATCGCCATTACTTTCATCGGTAGATATATCTATTCCGGTTTTCGAAAAGCGCGTAGGAGAAACATCTGCATCGGTAATGATACCAACAGACGGGTTTGTTGCATACCAAATTATAACCATAACTAAAAGTAAGCCTAAAAATTCGGGATTTGAACTGAGTACTTATAACGATGAAGGCCAGTCTTGTACACTAGAAAAACAATGGATAGTATGGAGAAGGTACAGAAATTTTGAGCTGCTGAGAGGTCATCTCGAAGCTACCTACCCATATATCATTATCCCTCCTTTACCTGAAAAGAGTAATTCATATGGATGGCAGAAAGTATCAAATGAAAAGCTCAGTTTAGATTTTCTTGAGCGAAGAAAAGTTAGTTTGATCCGGTTCCTTCATCACGTGGCTGAACATCCCATACTTTCAAACGATAAAACTTTCCTAGCTTTTCTTCAGAATGAAAACTGGATGAATGCAACCAAAAGTATGGATGCTTTCGGAAAGGCCAGCCAGACCTTGCGCTCACTTCATGCTAGTTATCGGCTTAAAATGCCAGACAGGTTTTTTGAAGAAACTAAATGTTTTGCTGATGGAAACTATTCAATTATTTCTAATTTACTGCAGGTTAGGACCAAACTTGCTGAAAGAGAGTTTGGCATACATAAACTGCATGCAAACTATGGACGCGTGTTTCGAGAAATGAGTAGCTTCCAGATTGCAGTAAGTGAAGAATTTCAGACCATTGCAAGATACATGGACATTTATGCTGCAGTGATAGACACAATGCTAGAAGAAGAGGAAAATATTATAGACAAAATAAAAGAATACATGACTTACATGGAAGCTATCACAAATGTATGCTGTCAGCAAGAGTTAATACAGTTCCAGTATGAACAACTTGAAAGCTCCATTCATTGCAGAGAATCTCAGCGGAAGCAAATAACCACTGGAGATCACACTTTTGGTATCTTTCAACTGATTGGAAGATCATCATTGAACCAGGGCAGCAGACTTCAGGTTCTTGACAGAGATATTCAACAGCTAGAAACCCAGATGCAGTTACTAATTGGTGAAAACAAATCCTTCAAACAGAAAGCTCAAGAAGACATAAAAAGATTTCATCAACAAAAACAACATTTCTTACAAGAGGCAATGTTTGGGTTCGCTGTTCATCGAATCCAAACATATCGTAAGAATTTGTCTCTCTGGCTTAAAATTCAAGAATGTTTCTCAAAAATCCAGTGAATTTTATAACAGAGAATTTTTTTACCATAATTAATGGATAGTTTATAGAATGAGTTCAGAACTATCTTTTAAGGAGATTGTTAAGTCATATTTAATCAACGGTAAACTGGTTAAAATGGATAATACTTTATTTAGATTATTATATGTGTATTTGCTGTGCCTGTACATTTTAGGTAATTTGTTAAGTGGGAACTGAAAGGTTAATCATACGTACACATGATTGTCTTTTATTTCGACAGTGTAGATTTTTTTTTCAGTAGGAAAAATAGATATGTCTGCATGATAATGTTTTATTAGGTTTAATCTCATTTCTTTATCTGTTTAAATGTTTAACATGTTTCTAACTAGAAAATTTAGAAATTAATTCGCCAATTTTTCTTAAAGATGAAGATTTAGAGGTTAATTATTCCACTTCAAGCAGTGTCAGAAAGATGTTTTTGAAATTGTTCATGCTTGTACAAAGGAATTTGTGCCAATCATACGTTTTCTGGAGTATCACACACTGTTTTTGCTATAATTGAATGTTCTGTAACACTTAAAATTTAGTGTGAAACATGACTGGTGTATTTAGTATGTTACAAATATCTTAAAAAGATTTAGTGTAAGTTATAACAACCCAAAACTTCGTAGGAAAAAATGTTAAAATAATCTGGGAATGGGTTATGCTAAGCTCAGGTTATTTATGAGCAGAAAATATTTAAATAATTAAGAATATAACCATTTTTGTTTTAATTTTGCAGATATAAGTTGTGCTGAGTTATGCATAAAAGTGCCATACAATATCTGAAGTTATTTGTATGTATATTTGAATATAGTTTTATATAAACTTTTAAATCATGCATTAATATGAAAGAAAAAGTTTATAAGTTTAAATAAACCACATTTAGTGAAAATACTTTAGAAAAGTTTTATTTTTCAAGATTTCCCCTTAAGCATAAATATTTCTAAATGAGTGGTTGCTAAAACATTTGTGTTTAAGAAAATTTAAGAAACTTGTTCTAGACAAACAGCATTCATTGAATAATGCCCTGTAATGCGTGTGTACATAGAAATCTTTGTGTGATAAACATGCATTTTCAGTTGAGTAGATAGCTTTTGAAAGTATCCATATTTTTTAGTTTACAAAGTCTAATTTGATTGATATTTATCAAAATTTGTGACTTTACATAAATAGCCCTATTATACTTCATTTATCATTAAAAAATACAAGTTGAATCAGAACTGTTTATCCATTTCTACAGTTCTGGTGATGTCAAATATAGCAAGAGAAGGATAAGTTGTCTCAGTTGCACACACCAGATTTATACAATTCTGGTGATGTCAAATATAGTAACATAGCAAGAGAAGGATAAGTTGTCTCAGTTGCACACACCAGATTTATACAATTCTGGTGATGTCAAATATAGTAACATAGCAAGAGAAGGATAAGTTGTCTCAGTTGCACACACCAGATTTATACAGTCTGGTGTGTCAAATATAGTAACATAGCAAGAGAAGGATGAGTTGTCTTAGTTGCACACCAGATTTATACAATTCTGGTGATACCAAATATTGTAACATAGCAAAAGAACGATAAATTGTCTCAGTTGCACACACCAGATTTCTACAATTCTGGTGATGTCAAATATAGTAACAGAGCAAGAGAAGGATGAGTTGTCTTAGTTGCACACCAGATTTCTACAATTCTGGTGATGCCAAATATTGTAACATAGCAAGAGAACGATAAGTTGTCTCAGTTACACACCAGATTTCTACAATTCTGGTGATGTCAAATATCGTAACATAGCAAGAGAACGATAAGTTGTCTCAGTTGCACATACCAGATTTATACAGTCTGGTGTGTTAAATATCACAATAATGTAGCAAGAGAAGGAACAAGTTCTGTATGATAATATTCTTTGTTTCTAAAACTAAGAAAGGAAAGACTAACATGAACCACAAACATTTTTCTTCCAAACTGCAGAAATAATCAAATTAAGAATATGTTTGTAAAAAGGGAAATTCCCTAATGGAACTCCTAACCTTAAAATGTTCCAGGACATTATGGAGTACCTGTTGGTCTTAACTATGACATCCTCTATATTATGTCAGTTTTAAAGGTTATTGTGGCTCACTAGAAGAATTGATAATTGTGAGGTTATATATGGTGTAACAAAAAATGTCCATTTTATGAGGTGTCCTCTTAACCTGTTTTTACTACTGTTTACTATATGTTGCTTGCAATTATAAGGATATTTATAGTCATTTAACAGTAAATGTACAATAATTAGTCCAGTGTTTAAAAAAAAAAACATAGCTTGGAGTTCACAGTTTTGGAAGCTTGTCTACAAAGATATCATTAGGCACATGCATGTGAGGTTTGTATTCTAATTCTATTTCATAGTAACCCAAATCTCCAGTTGTCTGAAAAGAATCAGAACTGTTTTGCTAAAACACACTAGACAATGCCTCTACTCATCTGTGAATGAACACAAGTTTTTTATTAAAGTAAGCTCTGAATAGATGTTAATTTGGACAAGTTAAATGTGTTTTTAATGTACTTTAGTTCCATACCAAAGTTGGTTTATAATGCTGCATTTATTATGTCTTTATAAAATTAGATGTTTGAGTTTCTGTAGCAAAATATTTTTTGGCATTACTGATTTAGTGGTGATAGAGTTTTAGTAGTACTTGAGTGATTGAAAATGAAATTAAAACATAAATTGTCATTTTTTAGTTGTCGAAAGACATACAAGTAATGTTAATTTAAAAAAATGGAATTACTTTATAAAGAAAGTATTTATTTTTGAAATTTTAGCAGCTGTTTTTATTCTCTCGCATACTTTTAAAGGAACATTCCAATTTTGTAAATGTATTTTAAATTATTTTATAAATATATATATATTTTTTCCTCTGCTAAGTTGAACTATTGAATATGTAATTCTTGTCTGTAGTTTTAGGTATTTTAAACAGGCTTCATATTTGTAATAAATCCATGTTAGTCTGCAGGTGCTTTTAACCATAAAGATATTCCTTTTGGTATATATAATTTTCTCTTTTGCTATGACTACAGATGTTTTTGTATACTGTACAGTATAAAATCTATAGTCTGAGTCTGAACTTACTTTGTTTTGGTAAACAAATATACAGATGTTATTGAAAAAAATGTTGAATCAAGTTCCTGATATACTTTTAATCATGAATGTATTCTTGTTAGCAGTATGTATATATGTATGCTTTCTTCTCTTTTTGTATATCAACAATGTTTTTGAATACTGCATAACATAAAACATACCTTGGTAATGAATTGTTTTATTTGGGTTAAAAATAAGGTCCTATTGAAAAATAATCAAGTTCAAAACAGACCTGTATCTTACATTTACACCAGTGTGTGGTACAATTAAGAACAGAGTTCAACTGTGACAAACAGACCTTTATGCTACATTAACACCTGTGTTAGGGTATAATTACAGCTTCTAAAACTATGTCTTTGATAATAAAAGACTGGCCAATTTGTTTGTTTAAACTGCACCTTTCCATACAAGTGACTAAAGTAGATACAAGTATGAACATTTCAGGAATATTTTTATCAGTTACATCTGTAAATATCTTGAATTGGAATCAGTAAAGTGTCAAAAGAAATACAACAAATCATTACTCAGAATTCCACCATTTAACCATACATGATGTCTCTTTGATGCTAAGTTATTATTTGGTTCTGTAGATGAAAATATAAGATACATAGTTAAATATTAACAATATAGTTGGATTATTAGTGGATGTAATAACTGATCAGTTTCTGAGCCAATGAACCAAGTATTCAAGTTGTAGATTAATTGTGTATGACTTGGAGTAACTGAAAATAGTAGTGTGTGTGTTTTCTTATAGCAAAGCCATATCAGGCTATCTGCTGAGTCCATTGAGGGGAAAGTAGTAGCAGTCAGAAACACTAACTGTCACAAATTTATTGAAAATAATAATGAGAAATCATAGCAGCCATATTTCAATGACTTGGATATGTAGATCAACACTGATTTTAATTACTGGGATATTTTCATTAATTTACTCACCTGTCATTCTATCTATTTTACAGAACATTACTGAATTGATGGCTGAGTTCTAAATTAACAAGGTTGTTGACTTAAACTTGCAGAGAAATGTGTTACAATAGATAATCAGTTTTCACTGGTAATTAATAAAGTAACTTTTACCAGAAGTTCAATTATGATTCATCATTAAACTGATACATCATAACATTATCTCAGGTTTCAATATCAAACTTAAGATGTTGGAAAATACAAATGTCCCAATTTTTTATTTATCCCAGATTCATCACTAAGTGACTTCAAATTCGTTTACAAAAATGTGTCAATGTAAGATTGTCATTTTTCAAAATTAAGAAAAGTGTAGTACATAAACATAGGAAACACTGTGATTTCTTACAATGTGAATAATTTCTATAAACTGCACCAAATATCAACAGGTTTCAACTGAGATAAAGAAAAAAAAACAGTAGTGTTTTACTACTAAATTTGTTACAAGGAATTTGTTTTTAAGGTCTGTTCAACATTTTATCAGTACTTATCCTACAAAAGAATGGTGTAAGTTTGTGCTGATACATTTAGAAAACACCATACATAGTGGCTTTTTGCCTAAACTAAAATTCAGTAGAAAAACAATAGTTTTAATATTTTGTTCTGAAGTTCCACATGTGTAAGTTTTTAATTCTGTCACTTCAGATTTCAAACGATAATCTCCAAACTTCACATTTCTAAATGTTACTAAACTTTACAACGATTATAAACCTCCACAGCATGTACAACTACTACCTTACAAAAGGTAAGGCCAAAATTTATTTATGTAACTCTAAGGGGTCTACATACTTCGAAAAGATCATAAAATTGGTATTGTTAGAGTTGTGTGTCAATTTAAACTAAATGTTTTCCACAATAAAACTGTACATGTTTAAAGATTTTGGGACAATTTTCAAAATATCTTGAAGTGTCATCTCTAATTACAATAAAGTTAATAAATCACAGAACTGTTTTCTATTCAGAACAATTTAATTTTTTTTACAAGGAGACCTTCCTTACCTTTTTATTATTACAGTTAATTGTGTCTGAAGCACTGTTCCCATGGAAACTGCAGTCTGTAAATAGATTACACTTTGTAACATTACAGATCTCCCAAGAGATGCAGTCAGATTTTTGAACTTTTTTTAATAGACATTTTTTTTCCACCTTTAACACAATGTATTTTCACTCTACCTTTTAACTGGGTACTACAGAATCTTAACTCTCTGTTCTTTTTGCAGACACCATCAAGTTCATTGTAATTATTTATCAAAAACTAAATCATTATAAACTAAAAATATGCATGGTTAAACCTTACCGAGTTGAGGCATAACTGGACTTATGGTACAATTATACCCAATGGATATGCATAAGGTCATGTTACACCAGTGGAAAGGAGCAGTGTAACTAGGCAACTGGCAGAGGTTTAACTTTGTGAATGGTAAGTCAACATCTTTTATTACAACTATGTACATTACACGTGTAACTGTAGAGAAGTATTATTCAGTTACAACTTTGAACATTAGGTGTGATTCTATTCTTTCTACACAATTCATATTAAACACACTAGTCTCTGTGCTAAAGTTCTCCAAACTAGGAAAATAAGTTAATTTTTAGTACAGCTGAACATCATTATTATAGGATGTGTTAAATTGTCAATTTTTGATATGAGCCTTGCACACCTTACTATTGTGTGTACTGATGACAATCAGTCAACAGTTTGTGTGTGTTGTTGTAGTTTACCATCTTACTGTTGTGTGTACTGATGATAATCAGTCAGTTTGTGTGTGTTGTTGTAGTTTACCAACTTACTGTTGTGTGTACTGATGATAATCAGTCAGTTTGTGTGTGTTGTTGTAGTTTACCAACTTACTGTTATGTGTCCTGATGACAATCAGTCAACAGTTTGTTTTTGTTGCTGTAGTTTACTTATCTTTGTGCTGATGTAGTAACATTATATTATGAACAATTGCACAATCGCAGTGGTATTGTAAAGGTAATTTTCTCTCTCTGTGTACTTTCTTTATTCTTTATGATTAAACTTTAATAACTAATAAATCAAGATCCACAAAAAAATAAGTAGAGAGAAGGTGGTGAAAGAACATGGAAAATGAAATGCAAAACATTTTGACTAAATAACTGTGTATATCACAGACCTGTACCACACTATTCATAACCAACCACTGCACAGTCGTTTACACGCTGTGATAACACTGAGAGACACATACTCATGTTCAAGAAGTCGGGTCTTCTTCCAGTCTCTTGTGAAAATCATTTTGGATGTCATGACATTGTTTTAAATAAGGGCACTTTTAAAATTACATTTTTTTAAATAAACAGTTGTGTGGAATCAAATAATTCAAACCTATTAATAATTACACTAAATGGCTTATAAAAATAGACCAGATTAAGCTAGCACATAATTATCAACTCCCCCCCAAAGAACAATAGGCAGAGGGGAAAGAAAAAAAAGAGTCCATAGCAACAGGTGTTTTTAAATCATTCCTATTTACTCTTAAATATGGTACACAGCTTCCTTCAAACAAATGTATTAGGTATACACAGACAGAGTAATCTTAAGTTTAACAAATGTAACAATAAAATTATCTGTAACAAACTGTTGAAAGTTGCACCTTAAAGTCTAGAACATGGTACTTTCTAACGGTATCATTTGTGGTTTAACACCAATAGTATTTGATGATATTAAACATACAGTACCCTTATTACTATTATAACAGTAGGAATACATTAATTACAGACGTGAATAGTGTATTGACGTTTTGAGGCATACACAACACTACAGATGAACAAGCACTGATTCTTGAGCCCATAGATATATAGTATATAAACATAATTTTATTCTTCTGTGTGTGTGTGTGTGTGTCTGAGAATTAATACTGTATATGTACATATGTATACTCTATGTATAAAACTACATATATCTGGCTAGTTTAGTATATACAGTAAACACTCAAAAATCAATGAAGCATTTCGTATTTACCACAGTAATAAAAATGTTAGAAACATAATCAAAACAAGGTCTTAAAGAAATGCAGTTGAGACATAAACCTGGGTACAATTAAGCTGTATCTTAAGTTGTGGTTAGACTAACAGTCCTTCCTGACAGTACACACACTGTGATTCTGGAATACAATGAGGAAAAAAAAGCTGCTACTTGTAGAATGAATATTTTATGTAAGTATTTGGTGAAATATTTTGTTATAGAAATACTCTGACAATGTGATAATCTATAAATGCAATATTTCCAGAACAAAGTGCATTGAAACACTTAATATTTGTTAATTTTTGATGTCGTGTGAGAAATGACAAGTTTTCATTGACAGACAACTCATGATATTTCCTCTTTATCCACACTATCACTAAAATTGACAACAATTAATAAATATTGTTTGAGCATAATGCTATCCATGCTGTGCCTGCTACATGTATTGGAACACACTTTTTACAATTGTTAGTCGTCAGACTTACTGTTTAGCCATTTGGAGAAACCTGAGACGACAACATAGTTTTGAGAAACCAATTCACGATTGAGGCACAGATATCAAGTTTAATTAAATAATAAAACCCCAACATCTCTGATTTCATACCTGTGAAACATCAATCTTTTCATTTAAACAGATACAAGCAGAAAATTATTTACTTGTCAGAAACTTCTTCACGCAAACAATATTTGTATGATCTATGTGTAGCATTTCCTGTGCAATACATTTGTACAACATAATTGTTTTTGTGAAAAGTAATCAACAATATCCATTTAAAATTATAAAGTGTTAAGGTATTAAATTACTGGTTTACCTCTGTTTTGTTTCTATGTCAGACATGCTGTAAAGAACTGGTAGGCAGTACCAAGTCAGTAATGTTTATAATTCATTTTTTGTATGTATTGGAGATAGTATGGGGAACTGATAAGCAAGTCTAAATAGATTCATCACTGTTCATCTTTTATGTGTACTGGTAAATTTATAAGGAACTGCTAGGTTATATCAAGTCAGTATATAATACTGCTCAGACTGTGTGTGCTGGCAATACCATATTTGTAAGAAATTCAATTAATGCATAGTATTTTGAAACATACAATCAGAGTGAAAAATAAATTATTTCTGCTGGATGTTGAACACCTCATCACACATTTCTAAAGCTGTGAGTAATAAAAAAATGCTTATTGCATCCAATCTTTAGAGAGAAAAGTGACTCCATCACTCTAAGCTATGGAGCATTGGAAACAGGTTTTCTGGAGGAACTAAGTCTGTCTGTAGTGACAAGGGACACTGATGCTTCTCACTTTCTGTGCTTCGATTACGTACCTCATTCCACCTCTGTAAAATATGCTGGTAGTTCATGTACTTCTGAGGCTCACCAAGAAAGGTGTAAACCCGTAACAACCCACGGTAGTCATATTCCAATCCACTGTATCCTTCTCCAAACAGCTTTACCCCTAAAATGTTAAGAAAAACAATTGTAAATTACACAGAAATGAAATGTTCTCTTCATCATAAAAAGACTTGAATCGTGATTGTATTTGAACCAACAGACTTTAAATAATAACATCACACTTCTTACAAATAGAAGAGGAACTACAAATGTAACATTTATTTTATTACCCATGCAATTATATTCTGCAAGAATAAACAAATAGCCCAGCAAAAACTAAGAGAACATGAGATCTACTTTAGGATGACACACCATTCTAGTATTTTGTATGATGTTACATCAGAATAAGGCTGATAAGTAATAATTTCTTTTTTGTTTTTTATACAAATCTTCCTTCACTGACCCTATGTTGAGGGCTTCTAGTAATACGAAACATCAATTGCATCTCAGCTGAATGTCACTGCCATTAAGGCCTTTTGCACAACACCAGAATTTTATGATTTTACATTTCCAGCCAGCCTGACAAACTATAAAAAAGTCCTGGTTGGCTATAGCATGCAGTCAAGATACTATTAAGTTTATTCTTACTAAAAACCCCTACAGGTGGAGTATAGGAGAACTTTAAAAAACAAGTTATCTGTAACATAACATCATACAGACTATTGATGAATGGCATGCTATCCTATGAAATCATACATTTTTTTGAAGTAAAAACTGCAGATACATGCAGTTCACACCAATGACCTTCCAACAACAGAATTATGGTGTTAAATGTAAATAAAAGGCCTGGCACGGCCAGATAGTGAGGGCACTACACTTGTAATCTTAGGGTCATGGGATCGAATTCCCATCATACAACTTATACTTGCTCTTTTGGCCATGGAAGCATCACAATGTGATGGTCAATCCCACTGTTTGTTGGCAAAAGAACATCCCAAAAGTTAGCAGTGGGTGGCAATGACTAGCTGCCTTTTCTTTAGTCTTACAATACTAAATTAGTGACAGCTAGCACTGAAAGCCATTGCGTAGCTTTGTGCAAAATTAAAAAAACAAACAAATAAGTGGAAATAATTAATCAAAATAATCCATAGTCTCTGTCTGTAACTACCTCAGTGAACAGATCTCTTTCAACCCCAAGTAGAAATCCTCTGTACAACCATTAAAGGTGGTACACCCTTAATCTCTTAAACAAGTTTTTCTCTAGTGATTACATTTTCACTATGGACATTCAAATTCTATACACTTTAATACTACATAATGACAGAATGATTGCACTTAAATATGTTCTTAACAAGAGAAGTAATTTGTGTCCCCCCACAGACACCATATTTAGGCTTACTGACTTTGAAAAACATATCAACAATTACAAGTTGTTACCATGGAAACATCCTTTGTTGCTTAGTAGAGAAGCACTTTTCACTGACTTCACCCATACACTTCTTACCAATTTTATCAGGTACATCAACAATATTCTAGGTCTTTTTATAGGACACAAAAAGAAACCTGACCTTTGTATCTCAGAATGGCTGGTATGGGTATTAACACTTCCTAGGTCTTAACACTCCTACGAAAAAAATATTTGCATCCACTAAAGTGATTTTGGGGCCTATCAGGCCCCATATATTTTTCCAATAGAAACACAGTGATTTAGCAACATTCATTACAAACAACTTTAAAATGGCTCTGACAAACATTTTTTTTACAATTTGAGCAAACAATTTTCGACTGTCTATCTTTTGATCTGCAGCACAAATGGCATCGTCCTCTTTTTGCCCTCTTTGCAAGCAGTTCACATGAAGTTGTTTTTTCATTATCTTTGCAGTAAATTTCTTTGATTTCAAGCACCAATTGCTGTATAAATTCTCTTCTGGCTCTTGATTTATGTTGATGAAGAAATTCTGGATGTTTTGTCGAGTATAGAACAAAAGCATTGTACGCAGCAAGATGTAGAATGCTACAAAATATGCAGACTGACCAGCACTTTGATCGCCTCTTTGTTGTATAATATCTCACCAGTTGATCGAGAGTGTCAACACCTGCCTTCGATGCATTGTAAAGATTGACGATTTCGGGCTTTCAATTCTCTTCTACTTCACCAGACTGATGCTGAGAACTCAGTAATAGCACATATTTTCCTGGTTTGTCTGAGTGCCTGAGAAGAGTGATGTTGTCATGGTAGAAAAACTTTGGTGATAACTCTAGATTTTGCATTTATTTCAGGAGGCAGGAAGGTTCTTGATTTCCGTATGGTTCCAACAAGTCCTGTTCTTTTTGTTTGTAGGTACTTGGCAAGTGTCATTGTTGTGAAGAAATTATCTGTTGTTATTGTCCTTCCTTTTCCAAGAAATGGCTGACTCAATTCTCTGACTATTCTTTCTCCTTGATTTGTTTCTGTCATATTTCCAACCTTTCCAGTATAAATTTGAGCATTGAGGAGGTAATTTGTCTTTGCATCTGTTAGGCACCAAATCTTTATTCCGTATTTGCCTGGCTTTGTCGGAATGTATGTTCTGAAGCCAACTCTTCCTTTGAAGTTACATAGTTGTTCATCCACTGTCAGGTATTCGCTTGGGTTGTAACTGTTTTTGCAATTTTCAATGAAAAAATTCCAGACACCGGAGATGGTGGCATCTTTGATTTCTCTATTTCTTTGAGGATAGATGTCAAATCTGATTTTTGAGCACATTTTTTTGAATTTGTCTTGTGTAATCAGTTTTCGCAAAAATGGCAAACCGAATTCGGTTGAAAACATTTCGTCTACCGATGCATTTTTGGATTTGCTTATTCTAAGGAAAAGATTAGCTGCGATCCATTTCCAGAGGTCTTCTTCAAAAACTGGTTCTTTCATGACGGTGTTTGTTGAGTGAATGATCTGTTCCATCATATTATCAGAAATGAAAATTTTGAATGTTTCGAATGGTGTAGAGACTCTTGGAGCAGCTTGCCTTGTAATGCCTGGGTTCCCATTGAATATATTGAGAGCTGCAGTTCTCCTGTTAATCCTTGAAGGTGTTGCTGAATAACTAAAATTCTTATCTCTAGACAAAAGTTCGTTCACTGACATCGTAGTAAGATCTTCTTGATTACTTTCTTCACTTTCAGAAGGGTACGGTGCAATTTGTTCATCATTTTCAGCTTCAGAAGGATCATTATCACAACTTTAAGAGTAGTCTTCGACATTATCATGTTCACTTTCATCGTCGGATGGTTTTGTCAGTAAATGTACAGCTTCATCAAGAGATATCATTTTTGACATGGTTTGAAGATTTCAGCTCCTATATATGTAGGATTTGTGGATTCTTCTAGAATATTCTAGATTATTCTAAATACTTCTGTAAAGTTTCTAGAATGTTTTAGAACAGGCGTGGGCAAACTAGGAAATAAAAAGGACCATCTAAAATTATTGTTGGAGTAGAGTTATTATCCTAAATATCCATCTTTTGAAAAGAAGTTGTAAAATAAATATATTTTTACCATAATTTGCATTTTTCGGTTGCCCAGGCCTGTTCTAGAATTATTCAGGAAATAAATAAAGTCATTTTTATGTTTTTTGATCTGGGGCCTACCCTCAGTGGATATTTAAAAAAAATTTTTAAATATTATTTCGCAAATGTCTGAAAAGTCAAAATATTATTGCTCCTTAAAATATAAAGGGATAGGGTCAGTTAATGGCAATTTCATTTAAATACAAAATTATTAGCCTAATATTAATAACCTTTCAAGTTGCTCTGGGGCCTATTAGGCCCCAATTTTCGTAGGAGTGTTAAACTGAAGATAATCTAGGAAGGTTGAAATGTTGTTTTCTCCTTATCAATAAAAGTGTTAATACCTATACCAGCCATTCTGAAATACATTTTTTACTTCGAGTGGGTTTCTCATCATCAAGAAACCTGACCTTTTCATTCATTATGCCAAAACTCATCACAAATCCCTTAAATTTACTTTCCCAATTTTTATCCATAAAACTAATTTTTTAGACATCACTACTGAGAATTCCGCACCTACATTTACTATTACCATACACTACAAACCCACTAATAACCATTCCTATTTACATTTTAATTCTTTCTATCACTCTGTGCACAAACAAATTACCTCTATGGGACATTTGAGACATCTGAGCTGCAACAACACTGACTTTAGGTGTAAAGCCAATAACTTGACTCATTATTTTAGACATCAGAACTACCCCAACAACACTGTTGAAAAGGCTAAATTTTCCAGATTCACCTTATCACAAGTTGACTATCACCACTATAAGGACAAACCACATACTTAAAGAGTTCCTTTAGCTCATACATACCATTCTTTAACCAGACAGATTAGCAGTATTGTTCAATGAAACTTTACCTTACTGACAAGAGACGACACATCTCACAACATTTTTACTACCTTACCCTTTAAAGTTTTTTAAACACGAGAGTACAGTCCAAATTAAAGACTGAATCATCTTCACTCTCACAAATTAACAATACTTGTCTGTGTGGATGAACTATTTGCCTTACATGTGATTATATCACCAACTTATCAACTCTCTCCAGTTCTACCTTTACTTTTCTCATAAAAGGTCAATTTATCAGTACATCAGAGTATATTATTTATTGTGTTCATCATGCTAGATGTAAGCAACTCTACACTGGAGAAACTATATGGTGATTTGGTAAAAGATCCCATGAGCATCTCCAACTTGTACAAAATAGCATGCTTGACCAGCCAGTTTCCAAATACTTCAATTTCCCACATCACAATGGAATTGTCAATGTGAGTGTACCTGTTTTATTATGTACCCCTCACAAAAAGTATGGTTCTGAAAGCACAGAATGTCAACTTATATTTAAACTAAATTCTCTTGCACCATATAAAATTAATGGATGTCTTTTTCAAGTGATTATAGCTTCTGTCTATATCTCTGCCACCTCCTATGTATATTTCCCTGATCATTATCATTATTAAATTACTATTTTATCATTTTTTGAGTCTATGTTTATTAATTTTCTGTATTCTTTTAATTCACAAAAATCCTATTTCTATCACTTTGATACTTGTTGCCCCCCGCTAGTACAGTGGTATGTCTCTGGATTTACAATGCTAAAATCAGGGGCTCGATTCCCCTTGGTAGGCTGAGCAGATAGCCCTTTGTCGCTCTGCTGTAAGAAAAATACACAAACACACTTGATACTTGTTTTCCATTTGTAACATTGTTTATGGAAGTGTTTCAACGATATTTTTTATTAATATGCCACGTAATTAATTTAGAATCTCTACATTCTAAACCTTCAATGATTCTTTCTCAACTTTTGATCTCTGTCACATAGCTTAAACTGCCTCGTGAAGGACTTTAGCCCTAAAGGTTGCAAATAATAATAAAGTATTTTTCATAGACACGTATTTTACCAATTTTACATTTTTTTTTCATCATTTCATAAATAATTATAGGTGACACATTGATCTGAAGAAGAAGACACTTCATAAGGACTTATAGAATATACATATGTCCTGGAGCAGGTAAGATTAGATAGAGCTATAAATTAAAGGTATACAATATCCGTAATTTGCTTTGTTTCATGCAGCACCAAACTCAACAAGTGTAAACTTCATTGAGCAGAATAAGTAAATAATAAAGAAACTGATTTTCAAAGTACATTTTTACATAGTACAAGAACCTGAAGTAATTGTCATCAGAAAATAATAAAAAAATGTGTGGGTCCCTGGCTTACATTTACAGGGAGCTCCCTATAATCCAACTTTAATACTTGAAGCAGTTTTATTAATTTTTTAATCTGAAGATACTGCTGCTAAAATGGAAGTTTAATTTCCCAAACCAAGTCACAAACAGTATTTAGTAGGCCTACTTATTTACATGCTGTTATGTAAATCAATTCTTAATTAAGGCTCCGCTTTAGGGGAATCCCCATAAAAGTGTTTTTTTGTGTGTGTGTGTGTGTGTGGAATAATCAGGTTCCTCAAGGGGTTCAGTGAAAAGATTCACCTTTGTGCAAATCTCAGGGCTGAGATGATGCATTTGGAACCACTTAAAACAACTTGTCCAGGAGTTTAAGAGAAGAGATTTTCAAAAATTAACAAAGTTTTCCAATGAGTAGGGTGAGTAATATTATCTTTGTGCAAACCTTGGGACTGAGACAATTTGTTCTATAGTAACTATCACTGTAGACTTCAAGCACCCAGATTTTAAGTGCTCAAGTCACATTTGATCCCATACAATTAGAACCCAACAATTAAAATGTTTCAAGTTTGGATATATTAAAATCTTGCATCAATATCAAGTCGTACAAATAATTTTTTTCTAGGTTTAAAGTGCAGATAACCAAAGGTTTTGATAGAAATTAAACAGATTAGAAATATTTTAGCAAGAATATGTATATTATATACATTTTTGTAAATTCACAGTAAAATACAGTCATAAAGATAAAAACATTCTAAAACAAAAATTTCTCAGTCATAAAATATATGTATGGGATTTAGTTTTCAATCATTTCAATATCCTAGAAAAGGAAATAGATGAATAAGAATTTTGTTAGTTATTGACATAAAAAACATAAAGTCATGAAAATAAATAGAAAAGTTTCTAAACATTGACAAAACTACAGACTTTTTGACCATCACTGTTGAATATTGATACAAAATGATCTCTTGTTAGGGTAAGTAGCAAGTGATACGACCTCAAAATTTTGTCCACACCAAAAGTTTGTAAAACATACTAGTATACTGAATAACTCCACATAAGATACCAAATTATGAAGTGGTAAAATACCACACTAAAACTGACTCATTATGAAGTTGGTAGTATCCATTGTTTTAATCAATCAATTGATAATACATGTGATAGTTTTTTCATTTGTAGATTTGAAGCTTTAGAGTTTTTAACATTAAATCATCCATCACCATTAGAATTAGTGGTCTGTTCTCCTATTTGCGATGACGAGAAACCGACTTGAAGTAAAAATGTATCTCGAGACAGCTGATATGGGTGTTAACACTTTTACTGATAACACAGGAAACAACATTTCAATCTTCTTAGGTTGCCTTCAGCTCAAAACATTGTTCTCTGTGTTATTAGTAAGTGTTAACACCCAAACCAGCTGTCCTGAGATATATTTTGATCTCATATTCCTTGTGCCCCCACTAGTACAGAGGTAAGTTTATGGATTTACAATGCTAAAATCAGGGGTTTGACTCCCCTCAGTTGGCTCAGCAGATACCCCGATTTTGCTTTGTTCTGAGAAAACACACACCTGTTGCCTGTATTTTGCCTTATAGTTTTACTTAGCACATTTTAGACAGAAACCATTCTGATATAGGTAGTGTTTTAAAAATTTTTAAAGTTATAGTAAACAGTCATTATCCCAATATCTGTATAACCTATCATATCTTATGTATATGAACACTCACCTTAATGTCTACAAAGACAACATTCTGGTTTATAACAGATAAATATCTTGAACTTACTTTGCTGGTGGTATAAAACTTACTAACCTATTTCTATTGATCTTAAGTATAACTCCTCAGCTCTTTCAAAGAGTTCCATGTCGTAATTATACAGTGAAGCAAGGTGGCCAACAGAAAGAGCAACCTCATAGTCATCAGGGCCCAACAACTCTTTCTTAATGTGGATTGCTTTTAGATGCATTTCTTCAGCATCCTACAGATAATATTAATACTTGTAATTAAAACAAAACACCAGCCTCAAAACATATCTGTTTACTACCAACAAGTGATGAAGAAAATAATTAAAGGAAACAATTACTTTAATCAATTACTTTGTGACAAAAAAGATTTAAAGAAGAAAAAAATCATACAGAATATTTTATTCCTTGCATCAGGTTCATATATCTGGATCATCGATACGTGGTTTATGCTGAAAGGTGACAAATATTCACACGATACACTGGAGTAATTAGGGTATACCATTATGAAGTTAGATATTTTTATAACTTGTCTTGAACAAAACTGACACAAAACATTTTAAAATCACCATCAAGTTTAAAAATTACAAGATATAAAATAAGAGCACCTTTGACTTGGTCATGTTGGTCCTTTTAAAATGAACTGGTTGGAGCCAAGAGCACAATGACCTTCAGTTTTGGACATAATTTATGAATCCACAGACTCTTTTGTTCTTCTACAATTTTTCATTTCATGCACTTCCAATATTATGTAGTTTTCAATGGTAGGATAAAAACTACAACTTTATCCCTCCCACCAAAGATTCCAACATATTGAGAAGTAAACTAAGTGAAAATATGTAAACAACAACAAAGAACCAAGAGTGACAAGACAGTGTTTACTTAGTTATTTGAAACCACTTCTCTGTTGTACCGATGAAAAAACATAATCAGTGTAATGAAATAAAAAACCACATAACAAAATGAAACATACTGTGATTTTTCTCTTTTACGTGTTAAAAACTGAAGTTGACAAACAATGTTCACACACACTGAAAGACGTATATCCAATTACTTTATCAGTCCAATTGGTTGTTTCAGTCTTAACTCCAAATGAACGGTGAAGTATCACCATCATTAATTATTAAAAATAATACATAGAGAAATAATTCATTTATAATTTTTATGGTCAGTTAGTTTTTTCTTGTAGTAGTTCTGTAGCAAATGTGATAAGGTGTAAATAAGAGTTGATATCCATCATACAGGGTGACCCAAAAGTAATATGACATTTTACTTAGTACAAGAACACTGGAAGCAGCAATTCCTAAACTGGAGTTATGCTCTTTGAATTGAACTATTTCAACCAACATATCCCAAAAGACTTTTCCCATTCACTTTGCTGTTGGTATTCATTGTTGGTAACGAAATGTATTTCAACTGTATTTATTCTGGACTTCAACTTCCTTTTCACCATTTTGTGTGTATACTGTATGCAGGTACGTGTACGTATGGACATATGTATGCATGCATTTATGTGCATATATAAGTCGCTATGTAAGTGTATGTATGTCTGCAACCTGAGGAAGTTTATTCTAAAACAATATTTATTCCTTTGATAGATTATTTCAGCAGAGTATTCATGATGAAACTTTGTAGAATGGATGGCAACTGTCTGTTGTGTAGACACAAGTGTAGAGGACAACATTTCAAAAGTTTTCTGCCTTTCATCTTCCATTCCAAGATGAAAGATGGAAAACTTTTAAAACATTGTCCTCTACACTTGTGTCTCCACAACAGGTAGTTGCCATTCATTTTACAAAGTTTCATCAATATTTATTCCGTTAAATTTAAACACCATAAACACAAATACTTTCAGAAAAACCTAATCTGACAAAGAAACAAAAAAAAAGGCATTTTTTTATGTACTTACATTAAACTTTTTCATAGATTGATACAATCTCCCTAAGTTCCCATAATGCTTTGCTGTTTGTACATTCATTTCCCCAAAGGCTTGCTGGGCGAGGTGGAGAGCAGAGAGATGTAATTCCTGGGCTTCCAGTAAAAGCTTATGTTCTATAGCTTTGTCTTGATTGTCAATAGCTATCTCTTCAAGTATTAAAGCTAATAAAAATATTTTAATTTAACTAATATGTAATCACATGCACAATACACCTATGTACAATACTCATACCAAATAGTTTGATAGTTGAAGCTTTCACATTTTATCTAAACTATACATGTTGTTCTTTAAAATATACATGTGAAGATGACAAAATTGTTAACCTGAATAACAGAATTTTCTCTTATCAGTAAAAACACCATTTTAAATGTATCTTAACTGAATTCTATGTTCAAAGGCAGAGAAGATGTGCATGTAGGTTTAAAAAACAAACAACTTATTCAGTTTCATCAAACAGAAATCCAGAAACCAATAACATGTGATATCCACATTGATTCTCACTTTTGTCCCATTAGAAATGATGCTCAGAATACATGGAACAAATCTATTAAACCCTTCTGGGAAGTTGTCACAATTATCTCTTCTCTCTCAAAATAACTAAACTGCATGAAACTCATACTTACAATGTAGCAACAAGTTATAAAAAAAACAACTTTCTTTCATCTTAGAACACAAGTTATTTGTTTTGTTGTTGTATTTTTACTGTATATCTGAAAAGTTCCAATTTGATTTATTAATATATTTCTTTCAATATTTTATTTTGCAGATTAAAGTAGTTACCATTTTTGGCTATAAATTTTTAAAAACATCACAAAATCTAACAGTGACCTTTTCAATTCTACCTTTGTCAACCCACATGATAGTTTTTCTAACAATGTTCTTGGTTGATATCTACTTATATCTAATAAATATCACTCCTTTGCAATAAACAGTAAGCTGTTTTATTTATGGGCATTTTAAGGTTTCAGTCATCCAAATTTTTACGAGTGCCTCAATCATTTGTTACTGAAAGGTAACTGATTTTATGTGATGTTTTGTCAAAAAATAAAATGTTCATACCCTTCAGAAAGTTATAATTTAAAATAACAATATCTTTAAGTTTCCTTATTTTTGTCCGCCAGAGCTTTTACAATAAACCATACAAAACTGCTGATACCATTTCACTTATTCTACAGTAATGTAAATAATTCTCAAGGTTTTCTATGTAATATGAGATAATATTGGTGTCTACAAACTTTCATATACATCAATTACATGACTTTCCTGTTAATATTATGTTATTAATATGAATGTGTTTCTTTTTATGCCTTCCTTCTTCATAGTTTTTCAGTTCACAATCTGACCTTAAACACAGAACTTGTTTCATGGCCTTAATACAATTAATCTTTCCTAAAGAACAAAAGAGGTAGAAAAACCACAAACATTCACATCAAATTTAAAATATATCAAAACAACTTTTAAAAATAAGAGTTTTTTTGGACCATATTCTTCATCCATTATATATGAGAGAAACTTGACCTCTTAATTTGATCTTAATGCAATCATCAGGTACAATTTTAATTAGTTTGTATCTTATAAAACTCTTGGAAGGAAATTGGAAATAAAGAAACACTGGAGGAGACAGAGGGAAAAGAAGTATATGTACATGGATAAAAGTACTTGGGGAAGTTTCATTTTGTGATGTAGCCTAACAGATAGAAAGAGTTTACAAAAACGAAAATGCTGTTTTCTTCAAAACTATTTCTATTACCTTTCACTCTCTTTGAAGATGCCAATAAAAGATGATCCTGAGGTAGCAGGTGGTGCATGATATCCATGGCTTTTTCTGCATGGTCTCTGAAATCAGTGAAGATATATATGTATGCATCCAATGTACCTTTGAAAGTTTTCCATGTTTTATGAAATTGCAACACATTTACTAAAATTTAAACAAATGTTATAAGTAAGGTTTTAAATACAAAGCAGAGTCATGTGTATATAAAATTAAAGACACACACACTTCAGACTTCGTTGTTTTCTTTTCAATTTAAACATAAGAATAAGACATAAATCAAAAGAAGTTACAATAAATAGCATGAAAAAATAAATACAAGTTTTTTTTTGCTGTTATTAACTCTTCTACTATGGTTGGGTGAATTCTACCCAGTCCAAAATATCCAACATAACTATAAACCATTGTACATTTCAAAACATCTATGTATCTTTGTGAAATTTTGCAGATTATCAATAAATATTAAAAGTATCAGCCTTTGTAACTAAGTTTTAAATCATTTTTAATTAATTATTTGCTCATGTAATTTTTTTTTTATTTTTGAATACTGACTATCCAACATGCAAAATAATTTTGATTTTCAGAATAAAAATACTTTTATGCAAAAGAAATTTGTCAAATTTCACATACAAAATCTCTATAGCCTCCAGGAAAATATTAAACTTTTTTTTTTAAATAAAAACTTTGTATCTTATCTGTTGTTTCCATTATTGTATCTCTGTATTGGTTTGGTCGATTTGACAGACCTTGTAACCAGTATAAAAATTAGGAAATTATCGTTCTAGAATTACTACAAATTATAACATAAAAACACAACTATTTAATCTAAACAGCCTAAATCCCATAACATGATACATATACATGAATAATTTTTATTTTGTTGACCTTTCAGCAGTGTCAGATTGATATTATGAAAGTTGAATGGTCCAGGCATGTGCACTCATGTTACGGTATTCAATAATATAAAACTGCCCTTTTCAAAGTGACCTATCTTGGTTCTTGTTCTCCTGGATCAGCATTTTGTAAAATGCAGTCCTATTTTGGTTATAATACATTAAATATGTATATGTATTGTTTCTATTTATGAATAAGATCTTAAAATTCAGTTATTTTTCTTAAAACATAGAACACTGAATAAAGAAGTATAAAATATCACTTCCACTTACAGGCTTTGACTTATTTGCTGCCTCCCATAATTTGCTAAATTTTGTCAAGTTTTACATGTAGAGGATGTAAACAAACTATTCTGTTTAGGTTTTATATATTCATTTTGAAATAAACAATGATATATCATTATACCAATACCACAGAATTTCACTATAATTTAACAGGTTTAGTTACTTTGGGTCTAATGAAATATGATGTTTGAAGCTCCATAATGTCTTACTTTATGCTTGGATTCTACCATGAAATGAAAGGGGAAGCCCTGTAAACATTCTGCATAGGGTGAAAAACCTGCATAGCAGACATTCTGAACTTTTGATTGGTTATACACTTGTCATTGAGAACAATACATGTATGTAATCAAAAACTTTCCAAAATGGAAGAGGTGGCAGG
The DNA here is from genome assembly GCA_011833715.1 of Carcinoscorpius rotundicauda. Lineage (NCBI taxonomy): Eukaryota > Metazoa > Arthropoda > Merostomata > Xiphosura > Limulidae > Carcinoscorpius > Carcinoscorpius rotundicauda. The sequence goes on from CM022403.1 coordinate 23,033,412, forward strand.
GCCACTTTTGTTGATTCGCTAAGTGTAATAATATTTCAGAAAACAGAAAAGTCAGAAGGTTCTTATCTTATATTCTAGGTTTTCAGTACTAGTAACTGGAATTTCTAATTAATAAGAAACTATAAATTTCTGTTTTAACATCACAAACAGCTAATTTGAATCAAAGCTACATTCAATGTACTATACAACTCACAAAAATTGGTATTCAAAATTTATGTTTTAATATTTATTTTTAAACTAAGAAATTAACTAATGAATAATTCTAGAATTTGAATAATCAATAATCTATCTTCAATTTGACACCAAACTTAGTAGAGCAATAAAATTATGAATATTAAGTCTATAGACGTGATGACATGGTTTTCGACCAACAAACATTGGAAGAACCATGAGACATAACTCAGTACAGCTAAAACTGATAGTTTCACACAGATAAAAGCAATACTCAAAACTAAATATATCTTTATTTATAAATAGACATACAGACATTTTACAATAGAATTGCCTTATGTTTTAATTCATTTATACTATTATTTGTGAACGACAAACAACCCATAACATATAATTCAAAATATTTTATTCTATCTTTGATTATAACATAATAAGCTTATATAATGGTTTACATTTACCCAAACTGATAACAAACAGTTCTTTAAACAGCTGCAATGACAAGAAAAAACAAGTAGGATTAACTGTATATAAAATACAACAATGAACCAGTAATGTATTCAACTGATTAAAGATCAATAAGTGTTAAGACAATATGAAATAACACTAATTTAAGTACTACATATGAAACTTCCAAGTTGGATCTGAAACTTTGTGTACTTCAAAAATTATAAATCTTCACTTTACCTTGCAACTTTGAAATTACCAGAACTATATTCATGGACATAGGAAGCATATGCCAGGTCTTCATGAGCTATGGCCACGTGTAAATTATAGCCGCCAAATGCTGTTTGCCAAACATCCAGTGCTTTCTGAAACATTACATATCTCAGTGTAATTTCAGATACCAATTAAACATTATAAGAGTTCATCTCATCTGTAGTACTTTCGCAATTTCTTATAAACAGTGAACGTTGATACTTCAAATACTCCATGTGCACAGGTACGAAATTAAATAACAATTATAACACAACAACCCATAACAGAACTGATTTATCTTAATTCTTTCTTAAAGCTGGTTACTGTTGTTTCTTTTCAACACAGTATGATAAAAACTTTTGTAATTTTTGTTCCCATTTTTTCCTCACTTTTCAGAACAATAGACAAAACACCATTAAGATGATTATCCAACAGATGAATCACTGGTTTCTTATCATAACAAATTTGTTTCTATCAAGCACAAAGCTACACAATGGTCTACCTGTGCTGCACTCATTACATGTATAAAAAATATACCACTGAACCAGTAGAGGATTTCATAACAAATAAGAATGGTATATTAAATATTCTTTACCAAGTAATTTTTTTTTATCTCAGAACAGCTGTTATGGGTGTTAACACTTTTACTGATAAGGAGAGAACAACATTTCAACCTTCCTAGGTCATCTTCAGGTTAAGAATAAGAGTTTGCAAACTCTGTTCTCTGCTTATCAATAAATTTTAATACCAAATCAGCTGTTCTGAGATACACTTTTATTTCAAGTGGGTTTCTCATCATCAAGAAGGATGAATAAACTTTTACTTCTGATCTGTGTGAATAGTTTTCTCTAATTAGTAGTTAATCATAATTAAACTTACACATTACCAGACAAACAAATGTACAACGTCTTGTTGGACTTCCTTCACTAAACCTAAAGAAACACAGTTTTCAAAACTTAATAACATCAAGTGTCATGACCTCTAGGCTGAACCATACTGTCCTAGTTTACCCCACAAGCATCTCTAACATTCCTCTACTGTTTTTATTATCTGTCAAATTATGAAAAACAAAGTTTGGTTATTCAGTGTTTTGAAATTTACATTTTTCAAATTTCCCAACAGACAATAACTTATTTCTAAATGTGCTTGAATTATTAATAATAAATTTAATATATTTCTTTGTTTTCAGCATTAAGAAAAAAAGTATCAAGACACACAAAACAGCTAGTGAAAATTTATCTTAGATAAGTTAAAAGCTACAAAGTACCTTAGCCTTTAGACTATGAGTTACAGCTTCTCTAGTACCCTATGAGCTACACCTTTTCTAGTACACTATAAGCTACACCTTCACTAGTATACTATAAGCTACACCTTCACTAGTATACTATAAGCTACACCTTCACTAGTATACTATAAGCTACACCTTCACTAGTATACTATAAGCTACACCTTCACTAATACACTATAAACTACACCTTCACTAGTACACTATGAACTACACCTTCACTAGTACACTATGAGCTACACCTTCACTAGTATACTATAAGCTACACCTTCACTAGAACACTATAAACTACACCTTCACTAGTACACTAAAAGCTACACCTTCACTAGTACACTAAAAGCTACACCTTCACTAGTACACTATGAGCTACACCTTCACTGGTACACTATGAGCTACACCTTCACTGGTACACTATGAGCTACACCTTCACTGGTACACTATAAGCTACACCTTCACTAGTACACTATGAGCTACACCTTCACTAATATACTATAAGCTACACCTTCACTAGTACACTATGAGCTACACCTTCACTAGTACCCTATAAGCTACACCATTCCTAGTAATAATACGAACTGCAACTGTAGAGTTTAACTTAGCTGGTATGTTATGATCTACAAGTGTAGACATTTACCTTACCTGGTACACTATTACTGACTTGTTAATAGAGTCAACATTTAGCAAGAAGAAACCGTAGTCTAGCAGAGTGTCCCCAAATTTAGGATGCTTGGGATGAAAATTAACCCTACAGAGTAAAAAATGTACACACTACAAACAAAAACTTCTCATAAAAGAAACAAAAATTCTGAAAATATTTGTAATTGTTTAGTTCTTACTGGATAGGCAATGTTGCTTTATCTCACTTTCCCTCATGCTTGAGCAAATACATAAAAAAACAAAAACACACTTGAACAATATCAAACAAGCTACTCTGGCATTTACTTAGAGTTATTGAAATAACTTTTAAATTAAGGTTTTATAAAAATATTTCATAAAACAGCAGCTACAAAGAGATGCAACTTTCATGTAGGGAGAAAAAACATCTGTTAATAAAAACTCGTATGTTTGATACTTGATTATCATAATTCTTACACTAATCAGCATAAAGTTTCAAAACATAACAGAAATTTCATAATAGCTCTTCAGGCTTTGTTCTTTTTTTCTGGCCATGACACACAAAAAGTACACTTATGAGTCACTATAATTCACATAGACACCACATAACACATATTTATCCTGTTGTTGGAAGACATTTAATAATGTCAACAAATATTATTTTACCCTAATTTCAAATTAAAAACACCTTATTTTTAAATTTGCATACTGAAAACACAAATTATTACAAGTACTTACCTAGCTGTGTGTAGTGCTTGTTTGATTAGGAATTCTGCTTTCCTAAACTCTCTTTTGACAACACAAGTCTATATAATAAAAAGGGCCTATGACAGTTTTGGAATATATACTATTCTAGAATGTTAATTACTTCTTACAAAGTTTAACAGTTGGTAACTTCAATATATTACCAGTAACATCATACCCTGGCCTGGCATGGCCAGGTGGTTAAGGCACTTAATTTGTAATCTGAGGCTCGCTGGTTCTAATCATAGTCACACCACATATGCTCGCTCTTTCAGCCATGGGGACATTATAATGTGACAGTCAATCCCACTATTCGTTGGTACAAGAGTAGCCCAAGAGTTGGTGATGACTAGCTGTCTTCCCTCTAGTTTTACATTGCTAAATTATGGATGGCTAGCAAAGATAACCTTTGAGTAGCTTTGTGCAAAATTAAAACAAAACACAAAGCATCATACCCATGGGTTGGTATGACCCCTCCCCTCCAAAATGCTTTTCATAGGTTCTTTTAATAATCTCAAATAAAAGTATAAACCTTGACATAATGTGTTAAAAATATTTGTTTGTATCAGAAACTAATAAATTAATCAAATTAACAATTAAAATTCCATAATAAGAAAACTAAAAGGCATCCTAATTATACTGTTTGTATGACTGTTGTTACCAGAGTTGGCCATGTAAAATCAACAATAACTACAAACTGCTATATCGCTTTTTGGAACTCCTTAAAAGTGGTTCATGAAAAAGAGCTACTATATTTCATGGATGTGATAAAACTCTGAATGAAATGATATCTTATGTTTTCTTACTAGTTTTAGAAGTAGCTACACTGTACACAAACACTAGGCAGAAATCTTCAGTTAATCTCATGTGTTAAACAATAAATTAATCATAAACATAAAACCCAGTGTCCTTTAACGTTATTTTCAAGCAAAAGTGAGTATCATAAAGGCAGAGAGGCAAGACACTGCTACAAACATACAAGTTTTAAAACTAGAAGTAAAACTACAAAATTGAGTTTGCTTAATAAAATTTGTAAAAACTGGAACATCACAGTTTCATTTTGTTTCTTTTAAATGTAAAACTATGAGGGGATTTTTATGTTAGCATGAATTAAAATACAAAGTTTAATGTCTCTCAGGCTTACTGCTGACCATCTAATGGAGGGGAGGCACAGAGACAATTCTTTTTGTGAAAGATCCCTCTCTCCAATATGGCTGATAAAAGTGTGATAAAAAAACAGTATTAAGTTGCAAATTCTGATAAATTGTAAAAAAACAAACAAATACATAATTATTCAATCAGGTTATCAAACTCTAACTCACTTAAGGTTTCCCAGTTCATGTTATAAATTTTCTCAAACAATTTCAAGCAAAAACTTCATTTTGATTTGTTCAGCCATGCAGTACATGATTTAGGACTTTGCATGGCTGAACAAATCAAAATGAAGTTTTTCGAAAAAATTCATAACGTGAACTGGGAAAAGTTCTTTTTTTCTGGTTGAGTTAGCACAGAATGACCAAGTTATCTCCAAATTCTTTATTAGCTATTCTTTTAAACAGTTCACAAAAAAACAGCTAAAAATTATAAAAACTTAAAATGAGAATCCCTCAGACAAAGAAATTATAATTCTAGGCATTTAATAGGAAAAATAGAAATCAAGTGTATGGACTAAAGTAATAGCAATAAAATTCACAATTCATTGTCTATTTATATTAATATTAATAACATAATTATATTAATATTGTTATTTTTTAATGTATAAAGATTATGTAACAATACTGTTTCTCACATAAATGTAACATATAGACAGATTGACTTAAAACAAGTTTACTATTGGTAACGAAGGATTAGCAATAAACAAAATAATTCACTGAGACTTTTACTTGACTGAAACCAGTTTTTACTCACTTTTGCAGCCTGACGAAGAGTATCAACAACTACCTGTAAATTAATAAAAGATTGCTAATTAAAAAAAATAAAAAGGTAAAAAGGTTTAGGTCTCAAATATAGTTTTACACCAGGACTGACACTGTAAAAGAAATGGTTCTGTTTGTTTATTGTTTATTGCAAAGATACATAATGGCCTATTTGTTCTGTGTCCACAACACACCTTTTAGAAGTATACTCAATTCGGAGCACTCAGAAGCACATGTATGGACTCTTATTACTAAACATAAGATTAAAATATAATCATTTTGTTAACAATAATTCAAATCATTTTATTACTTGTTATTAGTTTCAAATTAGCATTAAAAATTACAATTTGATAAAATCTATTAAATCATGAGCGTGTAAAGCCAAATTGGGATTTTGGTCACAGAAGGGAAATAATCCCAAATTTAGAATTATAAACTGTCCCACTGGAGGACACTAAATCATGTAATATACTACAAAGGTTATTCCAGAATAAGCCTTTTGAGTACTAAAAATACTTATCATTAATCCATTCAAATTTTGAAAATGAGAAAATGAATATAATAAAAGACCATATACCTGAATAGTAATGAAAATTGAATTACAACTGATGCAATGCAATATTCAAACACTATCACTGGCACAAAGTAAAATGCTGCCTTAACAGCAAGAAGTGACAAAGTCCATATAATTAATTTTACAACAAACACAGTAAAAGAACAAGGATTAAATAATATCAGTATTTTCATGCCTCGACTAACTTAATTAAACATGTATACCAAAGACATTTATATACTATTACATCTACCATTCTTAACACCAACCAAGTAATTCTGTAGTAACAATATTCAAACACCTTATACAAGCCATAACACCAACCAAATAGTTTTGTAGTTAAAAAACACAAGCACCTTATGCTGGCCATAATACTCAAACACTTGATACAGGCCATAACAACAACCAAACAGCTTTGTAGTCACAATGCTCAAATACCTGACATAGGCCATAACACCAAACAGGAGAAATGTTGTGTTCGGGAAGTAATGTAGTTAAAACAAACATATATACAGTTTATGAACATATTATGACCCCACCTTTGGTGATAACTCTGAATGCAGTTCTTTTAAAGCGAGAAGACTCCAGTCATATGCCTGAAAAGTAAAATAAAGCATTTTTATGAGGACAGATGGTACTTTACAGAACCTAAATACACACTGGCATTAGATATAGTTATTAATCATAATTTACAGAACCTAAATTTACACTAATATTGGTTATGGTCATTAATCATAATTTACAGAACATAAATTTATACTGATATTGGATATGGTCATTAATCATATTTACAGAACCTAAATGAACACTGTTATTGAATATGGTCATTAATCATATTTACAGAACCTAATTCACACTCATATTGGATATGGTCATTAATCACATTTTATAGAAGCTAAATTCACACTTATATTGCATATGGTCATTAATCATATCCATTTCAGGATACTTATAATACTTTCATAGCTAGAAAAGAAAGGATTAATTATACACTTTTCTCATAAAATATTTGGAACAATTACTTGTGAAAATTGTAAAAAGAAGAAAATTATCTCTGATAGTTACTTGAACTACAGATAAATTAACGTCTAATACTGATTTACAGCGAGGTTCATCTGAAATATGTTCAGCAGTATATTTTGTAACTGACACATAACATTTAAATTACTATTTTTCCAAATTAAGATAGATACCTCAATGCAATTTCTTTGTTGCTACTTACCTCACTGTAATTACTGCGACAAAATGAAAGACATGAAAACTCTGTGTAAATCCCAGCAAGGTTCACTGAATGATTACCATTCTTAAGTTTGTGAATGAATTTCTGAGCCTTAACAAATGTGTCTTGTGCCTCTTGTAGTCTGCAGTATGTATTCTGTACATGAAGCAACCTGGAAATGTTACAAACCAGTATTATTTCCAGCAAATCACTCTTTATGGCTGTATGGCTTTATGTGACTATTTTACTATGGCAAATAGCTCAGTTGCATCTAAGAGGGATTACTGTACTGATAGTTACTCGAGGATTACATTCCTTACTAAGTAGTATTAACATTATAAAGTAAAATTAAAAACCTTCAATGCAACAAAACTTTACAAAGCACAAATTAAAACATCATTTTTAAAAGAAAGGACCTCACATTCAACAGCTGTTGGTTGGTTACCTCTTCATATATCACAAGCATAATGAGATTACTAGTCTTAACAAACAGTATAGCATACCTGTATATTATAGATTAACTAAATCTATTTGGATAATAATATAATGTAAATTTTTGTAATAATAAGATACGTCTGAACAAAGAAGAACTGTAAAACTGTAAAACACTTAATTTAATAAATAAAGAGGCAAACCAACAAACCCTCAAACGTATCATATAAGCTACACAAAAGGCTATCTGCAATCTTTCTACCAGCTGGAATTGCACCCCAGATTTTAGCACTATAAGATCAAAACTTACTACTGACCCAAAGCGAGATGAACCTTACAGTACGTGCAATAAATAAATAAGTATACACACACACTTATAGAGTGGAGTGGAGATCTTTGAGATTTTGCATAAAACAGCTTGAATGATTAATCTTAAGATATGTTTCTTTGGGCAACAATGATTTAACATACAACCTCGTATTTTGCAGGGAACAGACTAAAGGCTCACTTATTCAAAGTAGATTTTAATTTGTTGATTGACAAACTTTCTCTAATCCTAACAATTCACTTCTGTTGATTTTGTTTATTATTAAGTGCAATATGTATAAATTGGTTACATGTGGTGTTGCAACCACTGGTATTGAAACCCAATTTTTAGGACTTTTTGCTTTTCAGACTTACTGCCAAACCACTGGGTGGGTGAGGGTGAGACAAATTTTCACTGACCTAGCTACTAATTCGGAAATTGCTGGCACACACAACTTATCAAAACTTACACATGGCAGTGATTAATGCAGATATAAATTTTTATTTCACTAATTCTCGTCAGTTTGTAGAGAACCCCAACTTCATCCTTGAAAATCCTTGTAACTCTGTGAGAATCAAGAACACCCTTGTAACTCTAGAAACATAAAGGCTACTAAACATTCAAGCTTATCTTGAAACCTGTAGGAGCTTTAAGAATGTTGCACATAAACGTTAAATAAGTCCTCAAGTTCCACATGTATCAAAGTATTTAGTTTTATGACTGACACAAACAGGTTAGCCTAACCTCAGGCAAGCTGCCAAGGCCATAACCCAGCACTTTGCATCATCCTTCTCTTCACACAGTTTTAGACAGGAAACAACCACTTTTTCACTTTCAGGGAACCAGCCTGCATCACTGAGAAATCCTCCTGTAGTAATAATAATAATAATGTTTTAAATCATTATTAAGCAACAAAAAGTTAACAATTCAAAGACTATCAACCATCAAACTCTAGGAAAATAAGTATAATGAACAAGCCAATAATTTCAAGAATTTACCAACTCCCGAACCTTTGTAAGCATAACCAATATGCTAATAATTTCAAGACCTTATCACTCCCAAAGTTTTATAAAATGAGTATAACAGAAAGCTGATAATTTCAAGACTTTATCACACCCAAACCTTTATAAAATAATTATAACAATTAACCTAATAATTTCAAGACTTTATCACTCAAAACTTCAGAAAAGTTATCTTAGTAGACAACATCTGAATATTAAAAGTAGCTATCTGAGAATACATGCACAGAAGTACAACAAAAAACACATGCCTAAAGTAAGACCCAATTTGACAGTGCTCAACCTCTGATCCTCCAAAGAAGTGGATGTCACAGAACATCTTTGACAATATGCCTTAGTTAGTTGGAAAGCTGTTCGAGCTCCATGATCCATCAAGGCTTGGAAACAATGGTGAAGGAGATGTCTGCACAAAAAAATAATGTTGTTATTTCTTTTCTTGCAGAAACTTATCTAAAATTAACTAAAGGTGTTTGACTTCTATGGTAATATCTTTATGACATAACTTAACAGAAGCAAAATCTAGGAAAGGTTTGAAACAAAAATAAACAAAGTCAACAAATACATATTTTTGCTAGCTCTAAAAATATGGTCAATATGGCTGCCTCCACCTCCACAAAGGTATTTATTGTCAAAGTATAAAATTGTCTTTAAAACTATAGGTGAAATATTCAACACCTGATCCTTAGAAACTAACATCTTGAGGATGGAAGGTAGGAGAGTTTTATTTCTTTCTATATTTTATTTGTCTCAGCCAGAGAGACAAATTGTAGTGTATACAGGGAGTGGAAAAAGAGAAGTCCTCCCCCCTGAAATATTGTTGATTTGTTATATCTTTTATCAGACAACAGAAAGATATGTAAAACTATATGTTTTAGAATGCACTGAACAAAGATCTCTTCAAGTATGATTAAAGTTTCCTAAATCAGAACTATTTCATCATGGCATAATTCATAAAAAAACTACTGACCAGTAATATATAAAACAAGTAAAGGAAGAGAAATAATTAGTAATTTAACTTTTACAAAATACAAGAAAACAAGTTATTCCAGCAGCATTTTTGTTTGGAACTTTTTTCTAATCCAAAAAAGTTTTCAATAATTACTAACTGATAAAAGCAGCCATTAGTTGGATTAATGTAATATTGATATTATTTTTTCATCTTTTTGTATCTTGTATGTTATTAAAAACCAGTAACCATCTTAGTCATGAACTCTCACGTGATTTCATACATATTTTAGAAAAATATATTTGAAAGAAAATAACACTTTAACCTGATAAATTTCTTAAAACAATACATGCAAAATACATACCGTTTGCTTTTCATAGTCAGCATTCTTTCAAATGTATCAAGATGGTAGAATTCAAAGCCTAATTGGCAAAGCAGCCCTTGAGAATATAACTGTTCAAAACAAACATAGGTTTTGAAAAATTACAAACAATTTTCTTCTAAAATAAAAGTTGTTCATGAATGAGCTAACACAGGGTTCTACAACATGTAAAATAATGTCCTTATTACAACAAGCAACATATTTAAATTAATAATATGTAATTATATTAGTTAGCTCACCAAAAATTAATTTTTTAGTGTTGGGTATGAAATTTTAACACTCCTTTTCAAGTTGTATTACAAGTTTTAGTATCTTTATAACTCACACATTAATTCAAAATTGGTAAAAAAAAATTGTAATTTTTAGTGTATCTAGATGAATGTTATAATCTATCATGGTAATAAACCAAAATCGTTTTTCAAACCTCTTCATAAATCCCAGATTCTCAGAAAATTAAAAGAAACTTTCAAGAAAGAAAAAATATTATCATATTCACAGACAATACAACATTATAGTAAACTGATATTTTTGTTCTTAGAAGCATAAGTCCTAGAAGTATCCCCTGTGTTGGAGATTATTTTGCTGTTCATTGTAACTACTAACCGGATAATTTGTTGTATGCCAGGAATTCCCAAATGTTCATAATTCACATCCCTCCTCAACAGTTAGGCAATCTTATGAACCAATTGGGTTCATTACTATTCTAATATATTTCAGTAAAGTTAGTAGAGTTCTTATAAATAATTTAATACATTTTATCATGATTGATTTTCAGTCCTCTGCTCTTGAGAATATTTCCTTAATTCAAATACTACTAGATAGGCTTACAAAGAAGAGAGATAAATTAATGTTACTTTTGCAGAATGAGCACTGAATGTATAGAAAAAAAGGCCTTTCATCTGTATTTGGAAATATCTGGTATAATGTTTGCTTATCTTCATTTAGTGAGATTGGTTACTGAATGTAACCATTAATCAAAGACATAAAAAAACTGTTCTAGATACAATGTATACAAACTCTGAGCTTTAAGTATAAATTACTGCAACCAGGTTAAAGGCTTAGGTGAGATATAACTTAGAATTATGTATATTTGTAGTCTTCTTGTTAGGGAAATGCTTGAGAAGAGAATATAAACTGGAAAGAACCTGATAATTACTGTTATTTTCTAATTAATTAATTAAGGATCCTTTATGATACTTACAAGCAATAAAAAAAAGTAGCAGTCAACCTCTGTCTTGTCGGAAGTTTAAAATTAGTATCAAACAGCCTTTTTTTTTTATTACAAAGATAAGTAAGTCTGGTAGCAATTGGAGTCTAATCTAAGACCCTCAAATCATAAGTCCTCACCCAATTCCAAATCACTAAAGCCAAACAAATTTGATGTAAAACAGAAAAAATATTTATATGGCTAAGACTGAATAGAGCCCAGACAATTACACAGCTCTATAACCAACCAAAAATAACAGTAATAGTTCAACTGTTTGAATATATGGGATGATCAAATACAGTAACAGTCGGGAACATCAATTTTAATTTGTCATTTATTTTAATGAAACTTAGATCACTGTTAGCTTTGATTAATTCAAATGTTGAATCACAAACAAATCAAACCATGAACATCAACATCAATTAGCTGATAATTTTTATTACAATCAATTTAATATCAATTGATTTGCTTTATGAAGTAGTCACATTATTAATTGGTTAGTTTACACAACACCCTTTAATACCTAATTTCTGTTCATAGGTAACAGATTATATTCAAAACTACCAAGCTATAACAGAATGTAAAATGATAATCGGTTCAAAAAATTTTGTCATAGAAAAAACATTAATTTAAAACCAAAAACTGATTAGTCTATATGATTACAAGATACTTCACATTGATTTTTTTAGTCTTGTGTACACTACCCTTGATAACATTTGTTTAAATAGAAAAATGATAAGATTAAAATAAAAATGCATGTATAAGAAATGAAAATAACTAACATAAAACCAGGTTAGGAATTTCTTTCAGCCAAAATTTATTTCTGTATGATATAACAAAATGTTTTAGTTTCTTCAGGATAATTCTACTTTTTGAAATGATGTCCCAGTGGATTATTTTTGGACATTGTAAATAATATGATTTTATTTCAACATCAATATTTTCTATATATCTCCAATAAATTGAGCATCCAATACCCATTAATCAACACAGACTAATTTTTAACCAAGCACAGAAGTTAGCACACAACTCAGAAAGACTCGGCATTTGCCTTTGGATTGGCTATGTGACATGTAATATGATGTAGTAGATAATATGTCACTGTTGATTACATCAGAGCAGAAAATCTACTTGCTTTCTTTGGATTGGTTATATGACAGGATGCATTAGATGATGCCATTATGGGATACATCAAAACAGAGCATCCACTTGCTTTCATTGGATTGACAAGTTGATAGGGTGTAGTAGATAATGTGATGTCATTATTGGATACATCACAATGAATTAGTCACTGAGGATGTGATTTTTGCAGCTACCAAAACAAAGAAACAGTTTTAAAAAAATCTGGCAAATTCTGATTACAGCAAATGTTAAATTTTTGTATAATAAAGTGTTTATTTAAAGTAATTCATGAGTATACATAACTTAATTATCTGGAAATGCACTTAATGAAAAACAAAAGTTGTCAAAAATATTATTTTGTTAGAACAGTAGCTGTGACAACAGAATGGAAATAGAGTACCCTATATTTATTACTTGCACAGCTGATTGTTTATAATCTTCTCTATGAAAGGGGAATAGGCAGCTTTAAAAAAATCAAAAGCTGGGTTTGTTCTAGTTTTACAATTTCAAATGTGGACATTTTATTCTCTACTTTATAGCTATAAACTTACAAACGGAAAGGTTGCATGTGTGTGTGCCAATGCTTTAGTTTTTGTTTAATTCTGATAAACACAATTTTCTTCATTGGTTGCCCTAAAGATGACCAAAGAAGGTTGAAACATTGTTGTCTGCTTTATTAATAAAAGTGTTAATACCCATACCACATATCGTGAGATACATTATTTTTTATTTCATCCTTTAGTATTCTGCATAAAGAAAAGTGAAAAGTTTTTATACTGCTTCAACCTTATACAGTTAAATGTACTTTGTTTTCAGGTTTGTTGTAGCAAATCTCTCCCCAAGTGGCATAGTCTGCAGAATACAATGCTAGAAAATGGGTTTTGATACCTAATGTGGGTAGAGCACAGATAGCCCATTTTGCAGCCTTGTGCTTAATTACAAAGAAAACTTTTTGTACAAACAATTAATACCTTATTTTCAGATGTTTTTTATCAAATAGTTATTACAGTCTTATGTAATATCAAAGAATAAAATGCATTCAAATAGCACTAAAATATTACGTGTACCCTTCAAAAAAAAAGAGTTAATTTCATAAAGTTCTGTCCTGAATTTTCTTAATTTTATAAATGTAATCAAATATAAATTTCGCCATCTGTTTGCAGTAATAAGTAAACCTTAAAGTTAAAAGGAATTATTGATAGTAACATCCCATATTTTAATTTTATATCAGCTGAGTTTCTAATTTGTTTGACTAAGCTTGAGCGAACCATATGAGGTACATAAATGTATCAATATTGTTAAAAAGTTCGCTTACTTTATAAAAAACATCAAACTGCACGTTCTTTGGGCAAATTCGCAGTTCTGTCTGAAACCTTCCATAATGACAAACGACCACAGAAATACTTGAATTATAAAGAGAATCAGGAATCCAGTTCAGAGCGGACGCCATTTTCCCTCGGGCTGTTTACTTATATTTTCAGCACAAGATACAAAAAAGTATAGATATTTGTACAAAACACGTAAATAGGATCTTCAATAAAGATTTCATATGAAAATTAAATAAAGCGAACTAAACACAGGAATAATAATATCAATAATAGATAAGTGAGGATTAATAACAAATTTCTGTTTTCATTATTTCACATTTTCTTTAACAAATATTATAGGTATAACAACGTTCTCAACTAAAAGATATATTTCTTCTGTCACTATTTGAAACAAAATGTAAAATCGCCTAAATTTAATTATAATTATTAATTTAACTCCTATTGAAACGTATACAACAGATTAATAATTATAAAACAAACTGTCTGGTAATTATCATGAATTAAGTGTTAACTAAATTCATTATATATATATAACATATTTTTAAGCTACTGACTGGAGAAATAGTCACATAAATTAGAAGAGGTTGGGTAACTATTTTTAATGCGATACCACACTTTTTATTTTAGCAACTCCACTAGAGTACTATGCTGTATAAATATGTTTAGACTTTTTATTAACATTTCAATATTTATTTTAAATATATAGTCTATCTTGTGGAAAAATTATATCACTAATATAATAAAATAAATTCAATGGTAGTGCCAAATCAAAACATTAACAAGTAAAAAGCCCCCCAGTGACACAATGGCATGTCTGCGAATTTACAGAGCTAGAATTTGGGCTTCAATAACCGTGTTGGGAAGAGCACAGATAGCCCATAGTGTAGCTTAGTGAGTAATTACAAACAAACAAAATATAATTCTTGATGACAATAAATCCAACTCTTTAGCTTTTCTTTTACCCACGAGGAGCGGGATTAACTGTAACATTATAACGCGTCCACGGCTGAGAGGGCGAGCATGTTTGGTGTGACGGAAATTCGTACCCGCGGCCCTCAGCAGATGAGTGAAAAAAAAAGAAAACAAATTATGTCTGTAATGACAGACACTCAAATAATGAGTTAAAACAATCTGTATTTCTATTTTATAGAGTCTTGAATCAGCTTGCATTTCATAAAATATTATTATTGTTCAGTTTTTTAAAAGAATTAATACTTTACACAAAGTAAAGCCCCACGCTAGTACAGCGGTATGTCTCCGGACTTACAACGCTAAAATCAGGGGTTCAATTCCCCTCGGTGGGCTGAGCAAATAGCCCTTTGTGGCTTTACTATACGAAAAACAAACAAATACGAAGTAAAAATCACAGTTGACGTATTGTTCAGGCCCAACCGTAGAAAAGAGAGGAAAGTATAATTTATGAGATCAAAAGTCAACCTTTATTCTGCGAAACACACTCAGCATGCCAAAAATGCTATATGGTTCTGGGAACAAGCGACTATTTTGAACAGGCCTGGCATGGCCGAGCGCGTTAATGCATGCACTCGTAATCCGAGGGTCGCGGGTTCGCGCCCACGTCGCGCTAAACATGGGGGTGTATAATTTGACGGTCAATCCCACTATTCGCTGGTAAAAAAGTAGCCCAAGAGTTGGCGGTGGGTGGTGATGAATAGCTGCCTTCCCTCTAGTCTTACACTGCTAAATTAGGGACGGCTAGCACAGATAGCCCTCCAGTAGCTTTGTGCGAAATTCCAAAACAAACAAACAAAACTATTTTGAGACACAAAATTCTGTTGATTCATTACAAGTATATAGATTATGTAATCCCAAAAGTGTTAAATAGCACAACCAGCCCAGCTATAATTATAAAAGCATAATATTTAATATCACAGTTATGCGAGTTTTTCTATGTTGTTCCATATTATTTGCTTTCACCCGTGAATTTTAAGTGCACTTGACTTGCAACCTGAGGGTCAGGGGCTTGAATTTCACTCTTTAAGCCGTATGAGCGTTATAATAAACGGTCAATTCTACTATTCGTTGTTAAAAGAGTAGTTCGAGAGTTGACAGTGGGTGATGGTGTCAAGCTGTCTTCCTTCAAGGCTTTCACTGTAAAATTACAGAGGCTATCTGTGCTAACCCTCGATTTGTGTGAAATTCAAACAAAAGAATACCACTCACAGATTCTTAGAGAAGTTGCATGATGATTAATGAAAGTTTCTGGAATTTTAAATTTTCAACGGTTCAGTATGATATCTATCATAGTCTTCTACTACGATTCGCCAAGATAACAACTGGAAATTCGAAACAGTGTTTGTTTATTTTAAAATTTCGCTCAAAGCTACACGAGGACTATTTACACTAGGCATCCCTAATTGAACAGTGCAAGGCTAGAGAGAAGGTATCTAGTCGTCACCACCCACCGCCAACTCTTAGGATTCTCTTTACTAACGAATAGGGGAATTGATCTTCACACTATAATGTCCACACGGCTGAAATGGCAAGCATGTGACGGGAATTCGAACCCGTGACCCAGAGATTACGACCCCAGTGCCGAGCTATCGGAATAGCGTGCCAGTGCGTAGCAACGCTTCTTATAATAATAAATTTACATCACATTTATACCATAAATTTAACTTAGAATTTCCTAATTATAATTTATGTGAAGTATATGTTTGAACATATTCGTTTCAAAAAGGTTATTCTAGTTTTTTGTTTTTGTTTATATTTAAGGATAAAGCTACAAATGATTTATATATAATGCTATTGAAATCAGATTATCATACGTTTGAACTAATGGTACCTTTTATTAGTTAGTTTTTAGCTATGTTCGTAAATTATTTCTCATCAGTTTAGTCTCTTTGCGATATGATCATACTACTGTTTCATAAAGTAAATGAGCATTGGTTGACGCAAAACATTTTCTCAGAATATTTCTGAATTTCTGGTCGTATTTAATGTTGAAATATTTCCAATCTAATGACAAAATTTTGCTTCGTTTATTTGAATTGGAAATTTAAATATAATAATTAAAATAAATTTTATATAACACCTATACAATGTTTTATAGATCTTTATCATATATTTATATACTACCGCCATCTACTGGTAAAATGTAGTATAAAAGCTTTGAGTACAAAAGAAAATTCCTCTTTGTGTGGTCGACCGGTTTAAGGTATGTATGTGGTGTTGTTTAA
The DNA here is from genome assembly GCA_011833715.1 of Carcinoscorpius rotundicauda. NCBI lineage: Eukaryota > Metazoa > Arthropoda > Merostomata > Xiphosura > Limulidae > Carcinoscorpius > Carcinoscorpius rotundicauda. The sequence continues at coordinate 23,050,551 of CM022403.1, forward strand.
AGCTTTTGTTTGTTAGTGAGAGGAATTGGTTAAGTTTTTGGATTTTATCATGTTAATAACTATTTTGTATTGTGGTAGGATTTATAACGATTGTTGTAGGATGTTTATGTGTTTTACATTGAAATTACAACTTTATTTAGTCGCTATAGTTACTAACTGCAGACAAAGTTGGATCCAATCTGGAATTTTTAAACGTAGGATATATTAATAGAACGTCTTACAACCAAAGGATTTTACTGACGCTGTTGTCATAAACACTATCAAATATGTTTTTCTTGTCTAACTATGAACTCTTTAAACAACTAATTTATCCATACGTACGTGAATAACTTATACTGAAGGCGGATGTAAGCAGTGCCTTCTGTAAAATTAAAAAGTGGTTACTTTTCAGCTACACAGTATCAAATTCCCATATTTCACTAATGGTAAGGAAGTCTGAAATATTTTTTTTTAGAAAATTTATTTTTAAGATAACCATAAGACTTTCGTAAAACGTAAACTATATGTTCGTGTGTAATGTGAAAACTGGAAAGTTGGTATTATATCTTGTGATTTATCTATTGTTAGACGCACATTTTTACACTTGACAAATGGAACCTTATGAAAGTTGTTTTTTAAAGAAGCTCTTTCAATAACTTGTGTATATTAATACTGAAGAATCTACAAAGACGAAACTTTTTACAAAAGGGAGTTTTTTCATTTAACACGATAGCCTTAACCCAAATGACTGTAAATTGGTGGTATCACAAACTGTCTCAATGGAGCTGATCTAAAGGTTTACTAAAAGAAACAACAAAATTTTATGTGTAAAAACGGCTCGTTTGGGTTCAGAAAATATTTTAAATAGAAGAGCGAACAACGTTTCGACCTTCTTCGGTGAACCTGACGATGACGAAACGTTGTTCGCTCTTCTATTTAAAATATTTTCTGAACCCAAACGAGCCGTTTTTGCACATAAAATTCTCGACATCACTGAAACAACAAATAAACAAGTTAGGTCAGTGTGACATTGTATTTAGTGACTTAATGGGCATAATGTACTCAGTTTAGGCTTAACGTGTACGATAATCGATTATATAGTTTGATAGTAAAATTTTAAATTTCAATATATGAAATATCGAGTAAATAGTTTAGTTTAGAATTTTCTCGCTGCCGACTGGTGTATCAGCGACTCGTTACAAGTGTAAATCTAACTAAGCGGTTATGACTTAGTATTTTATTTTCAAAATTAACTTGCAGCTACATCTAACAAAGAAATAGTTAAAGTTTTAAAAGAGGGGTTCAACATTTAATGAACCTGTTACCTTAGTATTAATAAGAATGTGTGTGTGTGTGTGTGTGTGTGTACAAATAAACACTGAAATGGATCCTTCTTGCTTCGCCTGATTAGAACATGAATCTTTTCTGGCCAATTGGAGGAGAGACAAATTTCTCCTTTTAAACTCTCAAGATGTTATCTTGAGAATCCTGTCAGGAGATACAACTTGCTTAACATTAAAAACTGCCTGTTTAATTTTCAAATGAGGAACAACCAACTAGATATTTTTGATCAATTCATTTTTAGTAATAATTTGTTCAAAAACATTATTAGCAATATTGGAAGACTAGAAGTCATTTAAGTGGTCAACATGGCAAGTTAAAACCTGTGAAAATAGTTACAAGATTTTGTCATGAAGAGTCAAGGAGTGGAAGTGCTTCAAAAATTTGGACTGATTTCAGCCTACAGTAAGTAAACATGGCTATCTTTTTTTTTTTACTTGATTATACACTTATTCTATAAAACTAGTTAACTAAGATGGTTCAAGTTATTGCTCCTTAATGTAGTGTTCCTCTTACTTCGCCAGGCTAGAGAATATTTCTATTCTGGCCTCTTGGAGGAGAAATCAAGTACTTTTTCAAACTCTCGAGCCGTGTTTGACGCTTGTGAATTCTGTCAGAAGTTACATTACTGTAATAAACTTTTAGATTTGAGTGTTTGACTGCACTTTAAATTTCCAATCACAGTTCTGGCTGAATATGAACCTCCTATGAAGGGACTTTGCTGACACTTAAAGAATATAAGATTGATATGTAACATGATGAAGCTTGGAAGATGGAGACACTAGAGGAAATCTTCAAGAAATTTGTTTCTAAACTTGTAAGTGTTTTTCTTAAACAGTTTCTTACAAGAACATTGCATTGAAGTTATGGAAGTTATTTGTTTTGGTTTATAAGTTTGTATATACTGTAAGTAATTTGGTTGATGTTACACATGTTGGAATAGCTTTTGGCAACAACGCTAATCAGGATATGCAGTTGTTTCAGTTATACTTATTTTGTGATTTAGTTCAGTTGTTACTATAAACCTTGTTTTAGCAAATTGAACAATGTTTAATTGCTAGGAGGTTACAAAAAGCCCCATAAGAAATATAAATTGACATTAAAAATTCACATAAGCTCATCATTGTTTCTAATAGGAATAAAACTGAAACCTGATTTACTTTGCATAACAGTAAGGTAATGTATGATGATAAAGGGTTGAAAATGAGGTATCTCAACAAATGAAATAAGGTGAAATATATAGATTTCATTCTGTAACAGGCAGATTATCTAACCTTTATACGCTGTTTGTCTTGGTGATAACCTATTGTTCCAGGTAAAATAGAGTTAATTTTTTTTCAAAACTTAGAAGTATGAAGATATTAAATTGAACTATTACCCATAATACTTCTTGAATATGGGAAATTTTTCATGTGAAGTGAACTGTTCCTGTTAAAGTTTCCTGGTTTGTGTGCTTGTCTAAAAATCTTTTGAGGCAAGAGTCGCCCTTCCAATTCTTTGTGTTAGGGTGCTGTTACAGCCTCGTATATCAAATAAGCTGTTTCTTATGCCCTGGTTCACTCTGTGTGAATCAGACACCAAACCTGCTACAAATTATACTAGTTTTAGGCATTAAATTGTTGCTCTGATTAGTATTATGAGATAGTTTAAAATCCTTCATCTTCCTACTGTTGATCTAAAAATTGTTAGATTGTAGAACTTAAAACCGTTTTCCTTTGACATTTATTTTCATACAAGTTGTGTGGTTTATTGTAATTTTGTTCTGAACTCTTGGTTTCAAATGTGCTGTTTCCTATAGGTATTATTATGTACATTAATAATCAGTGAATTAGACCTGTTAATCTGTGAATAAAACTTCCTTGATTTTTGAATAGTTCTCATCTACAGGATTCTTTCAAGTGATGAACTGACTTTTTAAACTGTTTTTAATATTTTATAATCTGAAAAGATGTATTAGAGATCTTCCAATTTAAAATTAGATTTTGTTCTAAGAAATATTATAAATACTAAACATAATAAGTGGCGTGTACATAATGTTATATATGTAAGTAGTATCTTTTACAAAATCACTTGGTATATTTTAGTTTAAACTGCAGTAACAACTTTTTTGTCACCAGGATATAAACCTCTACTGTATGGCAAAACAACACTAACAAGGTAGCTGGAAAATCTATAGAGACTAGTTCCACCATTTTCTCAAATGGTGGTTTTAGACTTTTTTGGTGAGTTTTTTTTTTTTTTTTTCTTCAAAATTTTACAACACTCTCATAAGGGTAGAATTCCTGAACTATATTAGTGTATATCTGAATTTTTTTAAAAAAAAACCTTTCAACAAATGTTGACTTCAGTCAGTTTGAAGCAGTTTTCTTACTAATGTAAGAATTAACTTATGATGTTTGATAAAGGACTTTTTGTTTTAAAACCTGTTTTTTTAAATTTATAATATTGCTTCTTTGGAGGACAAATGTTTTCAGTTTCTTGGAACCATTCTATTTAGTTGAATTATGTATGTTAACTTAGGATATAATGCTGCCCACCAGAATTAAACTCAGATTTGTATAATGACAATAGTCTTTTCTTATATTAAAAGGCGTGTCTTGGTGAATATGGTTTTTCATATCTCCGGTATTTCATCCTTTTTGAGGCAAGAGTTGCCCTTTCATTGTTTAAAATGTCAGGGTGCTGTTTAGTCTCTTTAGTCTCGCACATCAAACCTGGGTCTTATACCCTGATTCACTCTGTGTGAATCGGACAGTAAACCTGCTACAGATTATACTTGTTTTGGGTTAACTGGTTTTTGTTGTACCTTCAGATATAACCTTACAACTGGTAAACTTGTCTCAAGACTAACTTATTACAGTATAGAATAACATTTTAACCTGTCCATTTCTACTTTGTTTTAATTCCCATACCAGCTGTCTTTAAGCTTTTATTTCAAGTTTCACATCATCACATACTTTAATTTGATTCACTTGTACAAAAGCTTTTCAGGAACTGTGTACAATGAATTTTGTGCTTGTATAAGTATATTATGTAGTTATTAAGATGAGTAAATCTTAGAACTTTTTGAGAGTAAGAGGTGGCTTAGTTTCTAACTTGTTTTATGTACAGATGGTGAACTATCTTCAAACTAAAGATGCATGAGGTATAAATCTGATCACTAACTTTTTTTTAAATCCAACTTCAGAATACAGTATACTAAAGTTTTTAAAATGGCTACTAATAGCAAGTCCTTAAATTATTTAACTTGTAGGTCCAGCAACACAGTATATTAGTGTAGTGATAGTTTAAATTATGCATAACATTTTGTGTGAAACTTGATTTTCATATAGAAATCTTGACTCTTTTTCTCTTGGTAGGACTGGCATTGGTGTGGGTGCATATAGAATGTACACATTGAAGACTTGGTAAAGTGAAGCACAGACAGCAACTATTTTATTAGACCTGTTTATGTAAATTGTTTCAGTTTCTAATAAAAATTCCATCTTTCCTGACTCCAGAATGTTATGTAATCAGCACTTGCTTTATCTTGGGTTTGTCTTGTATGTATGGGGACACAATTACACAATGGCTTATAATGCACTTCATAATTACCTGTCATCTGTTAAGTCTTTCAGATGTAAAGACTTTTAATACATCTAATATTATAACCATCCTATATCTGAGTGTAATGCACAAATCATATCCAGTGAATTTTTTATATTGGAGCCCTTATGACTAAAATGGAATGCAACTCTACCACATTTTCTAAGAATTTACTTAAATCTTTAAACATTAAAAGTAGTTCACAAATATTTTTAACAAAACATGCAGTAGCTATGAAATTGAAATATCCTATTAGCTAGAAATGGTCATCTTAACTTTTAGAATTAATCTTACTATTAAGTACCTCACACTCGGTCTGTTTATTTATTCTAACAGTTTGGATGCCATAAAATAGGGGGAGACTAATTCTTGTACATCTACCAATTAACTGTTAGGCTGATTGTTGGATCTTTTACTAATAATACAACAAACTTGTTTAATTTAAGAATCCAATAACAAAAAAATTACACTAGTAACTCAAATTTTAATTGAAGATTTGAGGATATAGTACAAGTTCAATTAGCTTTTAGTGATGCATTTTATGAATCTTATCTAAGCTCTGTCAAATATTTTTCACATGTGATACTCTAAAAAGATGTATACTTGCACATTTACTTCTATTTCTGAACTACACTGAATGCCACATGGCAATCTTGCAAAATTAAAGGTGTTCATTCAAAATTGGGAAGTTCCCAAGTTCTGGAACTTGCGCAGTTCATTAATCTTTGGTCAGTGGTCTTTCTTGATTAAGTAAAAGCAGTTTATTCTTCCTGTACCACTACTACAATCTACCATAATTTTATAATGAAGTGCTGATTTTCAGGATTGGGTTAACATAACTCATCTTTTAATTCTTGAAACAACTAGTTATCTGACTTGCAATACAGGTGTCATGTTATTTTTGTGTGTACCATATCTAAATCTTTAGTTACCAATTATTTTAGTGTTCACCCCAAGTTTTCGTCCACTAAGAAATTTGACCACTTTACTGTTATACACTTATTAATTTTTACAGAAATCCTTAAATTATTACCAAACTCAATTTATTATTTTAAAACTGGTTACAATAATTTCTAACTTATTTTATGTATAACATTTTTAAAAGAACATTTAATCTATGGTTTGAATAAATACAATGATGTATATACCTATAAACATCTTTTATAAAACTGGAAGTGTTGCAGAATTGGACACTTGCTGTGGAGGGTCCATTTGTTTGTATAAAGTACATGTATTCCAGTTAAGTGTTATATTTCAGTCTTATTCAAAAACTAGTGTTTTAACTGCATGTATTCTACTAGAAGTTTACTATTAGAAACTTCCAAAAAGTTACTAGTATTTTGTAATGTATAATTACATTTATTATATAGGTGTGTAGATTATTACTATTTAGAAATAAATTATTAAACTTATTTTTCTTAAAATATGGAACAATAAATAAAGTAATGAAAGATAGTGCAGTTTTTCTAGTTCTAGCCTTTATAGCTAGAGAAGGTTTCATCAAATAATGTTTTGAATGTTGCAGTGACACCTTGTTCCATGGGTTACAGTAGGGATGTATTAGATGGAAGAAACTTAGGACACTTTCATTAGTCCTGTAGAATGGCCTGGTGCATTATCTAATAAGTTTTCTTTCTAGTAACATTCAACTGCAGGACATTTCATCCAGTTTGTTTTTGACCCATGCTTTATTTGATTGCCAAATCTCTCCATTTGTTGTAAGTGGGCAAATGTTTGCAAATTAGTCTTCAAAACAAGCTTTGTGGATATTGCAAACAAACATTGCATAATTTGTGATGCCTATTTAGTTATTCGTCTAAAGCAAAAATTTGGACTCTTAACTTGTCTGCTTCACTCCATTAAACAATTTTCTAATGTATCCTTGGTACATAAAGTGACAGAGGTTAGCTTTACAAAATATTTTGTACATGGTTTTATTAAATATTCTGAAACTGTACAAGCTTCACGTGCTTTTGCAATAGTAAGTAACAAGCAGTAAGAGCATCTTTGTTATCCTGATGGACAACCATTGCTTTTCTTTTCATTAATTTGGAGTATATGGTTTCTAGATGCTGTTTTAACTGCTGGATGCAAACTACTGTAACTTTACTGTCCATCTTTATAACCTCTCCATATATATATAAGAACAATATTTAATAACTTTCATATTTTTCTTGTTTTGATATGTCCTGTGTTGAAGTGCTTGCACATGACAATTATGCTGAATTTGTATAGCCCTAGGAAAATTTTTACTTGTCAGATTTATTACTGACATTCAGCCTCTTGTCTATATAAGGATGACAACTAATTTTGTTTAATAAACATATTGTAGTATTTTTGCCACTTCTAAAGTAATTTCATGGACACTAAAAACCTTAATAATAATAAAAAACCTAACATCAGTTGTCACAACAAAGACTTGTGGAAAAAGGCTAGGACACGTTAAAAATTGTAAGTAACTAATAGGTTACCCTTTTTCTTTAGAAACATTTTAACAAATTTAAGTCAATAAGCCAGCTCTGGTGTGCATCTGAATTTTGAACAAAAGCTCATTGTTAAGTTTGTCTAAATAAACTACAATGAATGTAACCTAGTAATTGTCATAAGTATAATTGTGCTTCATATAAATACACTTTGAAATTCAAACAATTGATGCTGTATCTAACTGCATCAATGTTTCAGATTTGGACAAGCTTTAACAATGCTGTCATGTATTATTTCAGCCAAGATTTATTTGCTAATCCAGAGGTGGCTTTTAAGACAGTTGGTATTACTACCTAGAGTTGATCAATATTTCATACAAAATTACTAACCTACCTTGCATCTCCAGTGATGTATATGATTTTGAGGTGGTGCCATATTTACAAGCAACCAGTGTTGCTACAGTCAAACTTGTATTAACACTTTTAACTTCCCCTAAGGTAAATAAAATCTGGCATGCAGAATAAAACCTAATATGCAATAATCATTATATTAAGACACCTTACTTTCATGTTTTCTTATCATTAAATGTTTTTCTGCCTTCCTTAATATTCTTGTTTGAAATGTTGAAATACTGCCTCATTATTGTCAGTCCACTCAGATAAGGCTGTCACTTTTCTGCATGATGCTCATGTGGACATGCATAGTAGGTACATACACTGCCAAAGTGAATTTGTGAAATTATTTGCAATGACAGCCATGCAACTTGCTACTGAGACCTCTTGTTGGGCATTTCCTACCCTGTTTAGGACTTCATTTTGGTATAGCCTTAAACTTTTGACCAGCTAGTATTTAGTCTAATTTCATAGTGTTCACATTTTTCCTTATTAAACACTAAAGTTATTTTTATTTTCATCTTTTGGAGCTCTATTCAATTAAGTGGTTGAGTCTAACAATGTAAAATGCATATTGTTTTGTTATGTTCATTGGCCAGCAGTGCATTGCTTGTCATCGATATTCATTATTATATGCTCCACACCGAAATATATACACAATACTCTCATTATTTTATTAAACTCTTTGTATTCAAAGAGTAAGTCCTAGATATTCTTCCTTTAGCAATTTCTTCTGGATGGGGGCTTTATAACAATTTTGTCTAACTGTTCTTGCAGTCTTTGTGAAATATTTATCTGCTATCTGAAATACTTCTGTTATTATTGTCCTGCTTTTCCTGTAAACATAATGCTTAATTAATTGTAAGTTTTACTTGGCTGCAGTATTCTTTAACGTAGCTTAAAAACTGATCATAACCTCATATCATGACAAGTTACAATTGCTTGGATTTTTTTCACAGACTAATAGCATTATGATTGTTTGTGCACTTCAATGTTTCTTACATGCTTTAGTTTGTCACACTTTCCATGTTGCCTTCTGTTTGTGAAATACTATTTTACTTTGCAGCAAGTTTTTTGTTTATTATCAACTAACTGTTCTGTAGTATCATTCAATTTTTTTCAGTTGTTGTCTTTAGATAAATAATCTTGTCCCTCCATGATGGTACTTGAATTTTCTTTTCTGGATTTTAGAACTGTTATTATTCAATAACTGTTAATTTTTATTTAAAGTCTACTTTATGATTAGCTAGTCTCTTCAATTGGTTAATACTAATTTGATTTTGATACCAATCTACATCTTAGATAGGTTATTATCAATTAACTCAATCACTTCAGTAACCTCCAAAATGAACTTTCATTGCTTGGCCTCTTGTAAATTCTTCAATTTACATAACCCATCTAATTGTCAAAATGCCATTTAAAATCAAGCTTTCATGTACTGTGTAACACTCCTTCTATTGCTACCAAGTATAATGCTATATTGGTCAGCTTTCACTTATCTACCCCATTTTCTGCTGTAACTCTGAACAGGTTTACCTGTTGAAATTCTGTTACTTAATCCTGCTCTCCAACAGTTTCAAACTTCATTTAATATATTTGACAGTCCTTTAAGATCTGAACCTACATTTACAGGGTGTCATATAAAAAAAATGTATACATGCTTTGAATGATTATAAATAAAATGTTTATTAAGATGTGTCTAAGCTTTATAATCTAAGATTAAAACAAGTGTAGAATATTGAGTTTTTGCAGGTGTTCAAACTGACCTTTCTGATTTAGGCACTGCTGATAATGCAGACAGGTGGAATTACAAACGTCATGGGTCACATCATTTGGTATTTGGGTGCATTTTCTTTCAGTTACTGCTGTCAGCTTGTTGATTGATGCAGGTTTTGTGCTATAAAAAAGTAGTAAATAAAATAATGCACAAATCAAAATAACCAATTTATTGCTAAATCATGATAAATAAATACATCATGCATTGCAATGCTCTTCACAGGTTTGTTGTATAGAACTGAAGTCACGAAAATTCAAAACTGCATAAGGACTTTATAATAACCTTGTACTTTCCTGTATTACTGTGGTGCAACTCTTAGATGTAGTTACGTGAAGCATTTAAAACAGTTCTTAACCTTGTTGGAGGTACTGAACTCCGGAAGTTTCGTACTTGCATTCAATGAACCCTTTGTAATGGGGAAAAAATAAAATGATTTTCAAATTTAAAGTATAAATAGGTATTTTATTAGCGCGCACAATAAACCATGAATCAGTTGTCATTTGTGATCAAAGAATAAAAAAAACACGTGAATTTCACACAAAAACAAAAATATAACTTTCATTGATTTGCAGTAAATATTTATTGACTTGCTGTTGCCATTTAGACAAGTTCATAAATGTGCAGCTTCACCTTGGCAAGTGCCACTTTCATATTTTTACAACAGACCCTTTTCTTTTGTACTGGAAAGTACACTACAGGGCTACGGAGACAACATGACCAGACGTAGTGACATGTATTGTAACGACATCATGAGGTTTCAAAATATTTTCTGTATAACAATCGCTATAGACGTAAATATAAAACTTGTATTTTGACAAAAAAACATCTGAATTGGTAAACAGTTTCCTATAGCCTGGATAGTCGGTTTTACATATTAATACATGGAAATTCCATTGTCATTAGTTTTGTTTCCACTCCTTTTAAATAGTTCATCATATTCTTGTATTAATACTGTAATTTGTCAAAATATGAAAACTCGTACTGTCCTTCCTTCAATGAAACAGTAGTTTTTTAGACTAATGTAAATCACTTTCATGTATCAGCTCCAATTAGTCTCCCATCCATGTTTTCGGTATGTGCTCCCTGGTGGTAGCATCCAACGTCCAGTATATCTTGGAAGTATGTACCCACTTGAATTTATCAAGATGAGTGTGAAAGATGGACTCTGAGAAATGCCACCATTTTGAAGTCTAATAACTTCCCTTTCATACTCGCCATACTTAATCTAACAAGTTCTTGATGCTGTTTTACTTCTCTTTTGAGGTGCAGTGTATGAGCCAGAGGAAGAGATGGATACTTATTCTCGTTATGGAGCAGCACAGTTTTCATGGTTCTCTGAATGAAGAGGTGCCACTCATTCGGGTTACAGGCAAATCAAATTGCTTTTCATAGACCATGTACATTGTAACAGAAGCAGAGCCCATCTTGACGAGTGAAGAAACTTAAAATGTCAGTGTCACTTCCTCTGACTTGTTTTGCACACTTTTTTAACAAATCCCACTCCTTAAGCCTAGATGTCCAAACCTCAGTATTTGACTTTGTTTAGACCAAGATATCTTGATCAAATCATTGACATCTCTTTTGTTGAGGTAGTATTGGTTTATTTCAGCAGCTGCACCTCTGAAATTGTAATCTGGACCTTCAATATCTACCTCCTTTTGTGAGGATGGCTTCTTTCTTTCTGGAGTGAGTGCAAGGGGCTCAGAGCAGTATGGCATTGGGGTGATGGATAATGGAAGGTCTGGATGCGTGATTATAAATGTTTATTAAAATATACAGGCTGTTTGAACAGTTACTGTGCACTTATATTTATTAACTGACATGTTTCAATATGGAATACAGGAGATAAATATGAGGTTGGCATCAGTACAGGCTTGGATCCTTATTTTGTTTCTAAACACTGCTATCAGTTGCTGACTTGAAATAGACTGAATGCTGTTATTGCTGCTTTCAAGTCGCCCCACAGCATCTCAATGGTTTTGACTCGGCCATTCCAGAACTCTCCATTTCTTAGTCTTCAGCCAGTCCTTAATGTATTAACTGGTATGTTTTGGGCCATTGTCGTGTTGTAGGGTCCAGTTCTGCTTCAGCTTTAATTTTCGTACAGATGGTCTCGCATCATCCTCAAGCACCCTCTGATACACAGTAGAATTCATGGTGGATTCTATGATTGTGAGCTGTCCAGGTCCTGCTGTAGCAAAGCAGCCCCAAACACTTCCACCTCCATGCTTCACAGTTGGTATGAGGTTCTTTTCCTGGAATGCTGTATTTGGTTTATGCCAAACATGTTCTCTGTTCTGGTCTCTAAATAATTTAATTTTGGACTCGTCTGTCCAAAGAACACTATTCCAGGTGACCTGGTCTTGGTCTAAATTCTCTGTGGCAAATTTCAGTCTGGCCTTGATGTTTTTCTTAGAGTAAAGGTTTCCTCCGTGCACACCTCCCATGCAAGTTACACTTATGCAGTCTCTTTCTGCTCTAGGTCTCGTGATGAGGTTTTAGGGGTTTGGGGGACCTCTTTTAGCATCTTGCAGTCTATCCTCGGGGTGAACTTGCTTAGACGATCATACCTGGGCATATTGGCAGTTGTTTAGAAAGCCCTCCACTTATTGACTATTTTCCAGACAGGAGAATGTCTGATTTCAAACTCTTTTGAGATCTTTTTAAATCCCTCACTAGACTCATAAAGCTATTACAATTTTCTTTCCGAGGGCCTGAGACAGCTCTTTTGCTCTAATTTTGAATCTTGACAAATAAAACAGGACAAAAAGGCAACACATTAAATATATTCAAACGTGAATATATACAAGAGAAAAACAAAACAGCAGGGTGGCTTAGAAGCTGAACTCCACTCCCACCCACCCCCCAACGCAAAAGGGGCGAGACGTCTGGCTACCAGAGATGGTAAAACGTCCCGGAACACAAGCGCCGATAGTCCACCTCAAGGTGGCATAACAGCCTATATCTGGCCCTTCCCAGTATCGAAAAGCATGACACTGGAGCCTGCTCGAAGACCAATTTGTTCTGAGCAAGCCAAATGACGTATTTAAAGATGTTAAGTGTGTATTGAAAGGAAAAGGCCAGGTGGCTGGGAACAGGGACCGATACGTGCTGCAATATGATTTCTGCCGAGAGTGGCGGGATCCGGCAAAGGCGAGCAACCACTCCTAGATCTCCACCGACGTTGGACAGAGGATCAACCTGTGCAAGACACAACTCAGTTGGACAAGAGTTCCACAGGCAGGAACACTCCCTCACCAGAAGGATGTTATGCAGAACACAGCAGTTGAAAGCCTGCATGTAGCTATCAACAAGGTGCAGCACAATGCAGCCCCAAATAACGTCTCGTAGTAGAGTAGGGTGGTGGCGCTCGATCCTGTGGTTACGGGACCAGCAGGTGTTAGAGGGAACAGGAGTTTGTCGTTATATTGGCAGACACGGGACGACACTGCTGGATCGCTGCAACAGCATCAACGTACTAAGGAGGGTCAAAACACAGGTGTCTGCAGGCCCAAAGCAAGACCAAAGAGCTTGTATTCGATGCCAACCAAGGATCTCGCGAGGTGGCAACAAGGGTAACTCTCTAAAGACAGTTAAAGGTGGTAGACAGTGAAAGGGAAAGACTGGGTCTGAAAACATGGGATGCCCAGACCACCCCTGCAATGCAGCACCGTGAAGGAGAGCTGAGACACTGCCTCAGGCTTGCCACCCCACAGGAAGACAAAGACATGGTGGTCAATGACTCATGCAGTGCAATCATCCAGATGAAGGGGAGGATCCTCTTCTGCACTACCTCTGCCCTGTCAAGCAGGGAAGTAGTGGTAATCGTGCACTGCCGAACCAATATGCTGAACCACCCCTCCCAAGAAGCCCCAATAAAACGAACCCCTGAAGCATGTGATAGAACCCATTAACCAAGAGCTTGCTCGAAACAGTTGCATACAAGACTTGCAAATACTGGACAAAAACTGGAGGAAGGCCACACCTTCCCCGGCATGAACTACAGAAAGCTATGCTGAACTTGATCAAAGACTCTGCTGTGATTGAGGGACACAGCAGCGATATGCAAATCTGTGATGTAGTGGAAGAGGTCCCCGAGAAGCACCAGATTTTGTTGGATACTTCTGCCCTGCATGCCACAAGTCTGAGTGCAATGGACCAAGGAAGGCATGACCCCACCCAAACAGGTACACAGGGCCTTACAAATCTTTGCATCTATGTTCAAGAGAGGGATACTTACAAAAGTGTTATTTGCCCATCCACCATTCCCGGCAGCAGAGACCCTGCACTCAGACAGTCGTTAAAAAGTCTGACGAAAGAGGGTCCAACTACATGCCACACGTAAGTGAGGTGTAAAATTCCACTGGTAGTCCATCTGGCCCAGGACTCTTACCAAGCGGCATGGACCAAATGGCCGACCAACACTCATCCAAGCTGATGGGTTTCATCAGCTGGCCGTGAAAGGTGAGGTCGAGGGAGGGCAAAAACCGAGTGATATCAACCCACAACCTCTCGTCCACGGGTGAAGCCAAAAACAAATACCGGTAATAGCCGAGGCATGCATTTAGAGTATCGGAGATGTCAGATGACAAGTGACCATTCTTCAACACCAGACTGGAGATGTCTGGTTACCCATATCTCGTGCCCTGCACAGTGGAACCTGAGTGGCAGTTCTGGGATCGAGTGAGTCGATCGATCAGACTAGAGATGCTCGCAGTACAGAATAGTTTGGAATAGTCCAAATCTATTTCGTAATGTAGTGTCTCAATGTTTCAGAGAACCCAGCGATCTATCGATCTGCCAGGAAGCAAGGCAGTCAAGGTGACCTGCTACCCCCACAAGACCAGGTGGCAGGCCCACGAATGCTGCAGCAAGGAGGCATAGGCGTCCTTGAGACCCAGTGACAGACTTGACAGAACAGAGCTCCCAAACAAGGGCAGGCAATCAGTGATGTCGAGAAACCCACTTGCTGAGAATTTTATATTCAAAAACGGCTCGTTTTTTAAAATATTTTCTCAACCCAAACGAGCCGTTTTTGCATATAAAAAGGCAAGAAGGGAGACATTGAGCCTCCACATACCAAGGCTCCAAAGAACGGGGACAAAATCACGGAATGTGGTGAGAAACGCTCGATGGTCAGATATGCAAAATTAGACATCTCCAACCCAATGAACTGCAGCCCAGCCGAGGCTCTGCCTTAGGCCAGGTGTCACATTAAACCTGTCAAGGCGACAAGAAATGCCCTGACTGGTCCAGGTATCCACAAAAGCAGACCCATATAGGGCATGCAAGACATCACAAAAGTCGAAATCTGATAGCACTGTACTCAGAGACTGATCACCAGAAAGAGGATCATCCCCAATCATGTCAAGGTGAGGATCCAAGACGCAATTGAAGTCATCATCAAGGACGATGTCGGCTTTGTAACTATGAACCTGTCCAAGCCCAAGAAGGTCTCCAACTCCCCAGACCAGACAGGAGCATAGACATTGACAAGCCAAACCCTACGAACCCCAGAGACATTAACCTACACCCCCTGCCCCTCAGCATTACTATGCGACGTGAGGATAGCCCCATTTAAAATGCAGGTGAAAGACGATCCCCACCTCACGTGAACGTGTAGTGCTTAATGGCCAGAAGGCACGGACAGGGTAACAGGAAGAAAAGAAAAAATCCTCTTCTGAGAGGCATAATGGGTCTCCTGCAAAAATGGCATCAACTGCTAAGCAGTTGAACAGTGAGAATGTGTAGAATTGCTTAGCAACACTAAACATCCCTTGGATGTTCAGTGTAAGGCAAGAAAAACCCATCAACCAATCAGAGGGGAAGAATCAGTGATGCTGCTGCTATGACTGAGGAGACAGTGGCAGGGGGGCGAGTGGCCTCTTCAGACTACCCGACCCCACCCCCACTTTGCAGCTGCAACCGCTAACATCCGACCACTGCCACTGCTCAAAGTCCAGTAACAGAACTGGGCTGCAAGGCCCCCGCACCACCCCACTATCTTCACCCAGTCCAGAAAGACCGGGATGTCCAAAAAACTCGCGAACGAGCTGGGTGAGGGCAGCTCGTACAGTGTCGGTGCGTGCATGGGGGAGGGAGCTGGAATATCCTCAGAATCCCCAGCTGCTACAACGCTAGTAGTAGAGGCCAGGGGCCCCATGGAGCTCCCAGCAACCCTTGCTGATCCAACCTGCACAGGGGCAGGACAAGGTTACTATAAACTTTCATTGCATAAATTGTTTTCAAATATTAATAAAATTAGTAATTACCCTTGATAAGTTCATGTCTACCGAAACTTTGTGATGATCTGTTTATGAATCATTTCATAAGCTCTTC
The DNA here is from genome assembly GCA_011833715.1 of Carcinoscorpius rotundicauda. NCBI lineage: Eukaryota > Metazoa > Arthropoda > Merostomata > Xiphosura > Limulidae > Carcinoscorpius > Carcinoscorpius rotundicauda. Next base: position 23,066,388 of record CM022403.1, read on the forward strand.
TATATTTATCTTGTCGACCTCATCTTTGTGAGTGACAAACTGCCACATGGTTGAGGCGGCACTGAGACATAGTTAACCTTAACCACGTCTTCAACCGTCTTAATGCAGAAAAGCTGCGTTCACATTCGCAGCTGGATACTGGACATACAAGCAAAATTTTCATGAGAAGAAACACTTCACTAAACATCTGATGGCTTGTTTCATGCATTTTACAGAATGCATCCTTTGCACCTTTCAGAGGTACTGCTTTTGTCCTTCATGTGAACATTTTCAACTGAAACTCGAGCCGTTGTGCAGAGATATCTGGATAGAAATTTATAACCAAGTTGTCAATCTTGCCAGATGTGATCATGTTCTCAAGTGCCAGATATTGTCCTAAGTTATTGTTGTCTACAATGCATCTAGCAGTCTCATGTTCTATGAGTGTCCATAAATTAAAAACATTAGCTTCTGTAGTAATCTCTAACTGTTGCAGAATGGTGTGCTGAGCCATCACCTGTGATCCTTGTGGGGGTCTGCGAATGCGTGGTGGTTCAATAGGCACCAGATCTAGGGAAGTTACCTTTTTCTCAGCTTCATCAGTTACCTCGTTGTAATTTGCCTCTGTTTGCAATACCCACAATTGCTCAACTGTCATTGAAGATGCTTCAATCATACCAGATACTGTCGCTGATTTTACTTGGAATGCACGGTTTGGTTCATCTAATGCAGCTGATGGATGCTGAGCCATCAACAATCCTAAAACTGCCTTTCCTTTGTCAAATCTGTCTTGTAGACCACGTGCTTTCACTGCTACATCTGATATTGCATTTGCTAATTCAGACAAAGAATCAACAATGTCAGTGTAGTGATCACTAGCACATGTAATTGCAGATAGGTGGTACAACCAGCGTGTTGGACACAGTGGGCAAATGTATTTAACTGGATCATTGTGGCTGTCTGACGATACAATTTTTTCAAAGATTGTCTTGTAATTGCCTGAACTCTGAAGCAAGACACCAAGTTCATTTACCCACTGGATAGAATCTCGAACACATTCACAAGCTTCAACTGCATGTTGCATTATTAAATTAGCCTTGTGTGCTCTGTAGTGAAAAAACAAAGCTGATAGTTGCTTCTCTTTTATTTTTGCCTGGCATCCACTGTACGCATCACTCATGTTAGCGGCTCCATCATAAATTTGTGCTCTTAATCCTGACAGTTGTAAATTGAGTCTAGTCAGTACATCAAGTGCAGTCGAGGATATTGTTTCACCAATTGTATTGGAAACTCTGTAGAAACCAAGAAATGTCTCATGGACGTCAAGGTTCTCGTCTACGTATCGTACACATATTGCTTCCTGTTCAGCACCTGTAACATCTTGAGTGCCATCAACTATTAATGCAAAAATGTTACTTTGCTGCACTTCGTGTGCTATGTTCCTCAGTAATTATACTATCTATGATAAGAGAATATATTCTTTACCATAAAGCACCAGCACTTCATTAATTTCATGGATTAATGAGGGTCTAATGAACCCTGTTGTAAAATCGAGGCTCAGACCGAAGGAAGTGAAGGGGGATCTAGGGCGTGTCTGGATCCAAGCGGCTCGAACCTATCGTTAACTGGTTAGTGCCTTCGGCAGCTAAGGAGAGTAAGGCGTTTGGCTTAGAAATATGTTTATGTACATGCATACTATAAATAATAATAAAAGAAAAGAGTCGGAGTCTTATTAGAATATAGTGACATGGAAACACATTGCAGCAATGACTACTCCACACGTGTCATCAACAGCACACCCACAAGAGCTGGGATAAGTACTATAACCCAAGAAAGGTGTACTATAATGTATATTTCTAGTATTACAAACATACTGGAACCATATATACCAACTTATCTTTGTCACTGATACTGTGTAGGAATAAATGAAAAATAAATACATTACCAGAACAATAAAAAAACACTAAATTAAAGCACTCCTAATGGCATTGTATAGAAATTATTTAAAGGCATTATGCCAAAATACAAACTTTCAACTCAATTTAATTTGGTTTAAAAATGCTCTTAATTTAATTGTTTGTTTTGGAATTTCGCACAAAGCTTGTTTGTTTGTTTTTTTGGAATTTCGCACAAAGCTACTCGAGGGCTATCTGTGCTAGCCGTCCCTAATTTAGCAGTGTAAGACTAGAGGGAAGGCAGCTAGTCATCACCACCCACCGCCAACTCTTGGGCTACTCTTTTACCAACGAAAAGTGGGATTTACCGTCACATTATACGCCCCCACGGCTGGGAGGGCGAGCATGTTTAGCGCGACCCTCGGATTACGAGCGCACGCCTTAACGCGCTCGGCCATGCCAGGCCTCGCACAAAGCTAATTTAATACCTTTGGTGAAATCTTAAGCATTAGGTAAAGAGGTGAGAATTTGGTCACCTGGTAGCATTGGTAGAGAGCTGTACTGGATAGCAGATACAGCTGATCAGACTCTTGGAAGGCTTCTTAGGGTCTGTCTTCACTGTGTCATAAAGCAGAAAAGCAGTCACTCTGCCTACTCTTTGATGGTGCCACAGTCCACATCTTGCCTGGTTACTCAATAAACTGTACCTGCAATGTATTATGATTTATGGATGAAAGAAGCATCAAAAGGACAAGACATTGTGGGCAGTGAGGGCTTGACAACATATGCCTGCCTGCCCAGGTCGGTTAGCTATTCTCAGAAAAGTCTTTTTAACTGCATATAAAATTATTATTGGTACATGTATTTATGAACTGTAACATGTTTGAGAGCAAATGGAAATGTGAGTAATTAAGTTGGTGCTCAGCTAAGTAAAAAACGTTTACCTTGGCTTTGATAACAAAGGTAATGCATCTGTGACTATCCGTGCTTGCAACGCTTCATGCACCCACCTAGCTGTAAAAAAAAACTTGTAGACTTCCAGGCTCTTGTAGGACTTCAGTCTCTCTCGAGATTATGATGTGCTGGTAATGATAAATGTCATAGTACTGAATGTCAGGTTTTGGATGGGCATCAATGAAACTGGTGAAATTTTCAGGCAATATCAGATATGGGTCGACTTTGATGGCACTGATTTTATCTCGATGATTATGACTCAGTTCTTTTGCATAATCGGATAAACATGTAGGTCCGTTCATACTGAAGATCGATCTGATATGACTAATAACATTTACACTATGCAGTCACAGTTCATAATCCATACATCTGTGGACTCGCTGTCTGGTGATGTTGCCAACCAATATGACGTCACCATCGGAATCACGTGATCAGTGACGTAACATGCAAAGCCAATACTCTGCGAAACTTCCTAAAACATTCTAGAATATACGTCACATGACGTCATCGATTATTATGAATACTTCTAGAAGTTTCTCGAATCACAATCACGTGAATTCGTGACAAATAAATAATAGACATTTTAAGACGGAGTTCACGAACATAACATAACCTAATTAGGTGTGCTGAGTATTTGTTTACAGTTGTACATTAAGATTTCGGTCTGCATCGGTAGAAACGATGGATTATCGTAACAAGGTAAAAATTCTATGTCTGTAAAAAAAAAGAAAAATCGAACGTAATTTGTTTGTGCGTGTGATGAAACTGTAAGTGATAAGCAAATTTGGATGCGATTTTCATGATAAAGCAGCCAAAAATCTATAAAGAATACCTAACAGTTTAAGAAGTAAAAACTTTGTTGTGCAGTGTAATTATGCAAAGTGTATACATGTTTTTGGGACACCCTGTATCTACAGTTTATCTTTATTAGTGTTTGTAATAGATAATATTTTAACCATTGAATAATGGTATAAGTTACTTGTAAAGAGCTTGGGTGTGAAATGTATTCTTTATTTGTTCCTCAAATTCTTCCTGACTTCTCTCTGACCAAGATGATCTCAATTCCTGCTTTCTGGCACCTGTTTCAGGTCATTTTATACCAGTGAGAAGGTGATTTGTTAGCCTATTCATAGTGCAAAATGCTTAATCTACTTCTTAGATACATCCATCATATTTGATTATCTGAAATAGTGGAGTTGGGTTTTTCTTTTATTTGTATAAACCTTTTCATACATGTCTACTACATAGTTTGGTCATTAGTCATATATTTAACAGATACATTTAAAATATCCAGTGATGCCTCACTCCTCCGTTCAGAAAAGTATCTGATTAAAAATAAAAATCTACAAAGCTTTCTTTTCCTTCCAGTTTACATTGGTCACAATTCTTCTAGCAACATTTTTTTTTTTTTCACTGGCAAAATAATATAGTGGAACCCTTCTAAGCAGTCATTTAATCAGGGCCCCCCTTCTTTGTTTACATAATACCTAATTATGTACAGTGGAATATCTCTAATCAGGCCAGTTTGTCACAGCCCCAAAGGTGGCTCCTTTAGAGGGGTTTCACTGTATACAATAGTTTGTTACTGAATTTTCTGTTACAAAAATGAAACTGTAGTTCAGTGAACAAGTGTTTGTGTTATCTTTTGCTTATGTAAACACAAGACTTAGTGTTTTAAAAATATCCAGTCCTATCTATTATAAACAATTACTATAGAAAAAACTACGATTTGTTATGCCAAGAACTGCACTGTAGTTCTTAGAGCTGAGTGAATGAAGTTATACATACTTTAATTTCTGCTACTGCTGCAAATATTTGAGAGAAATATTCAGTACTGTAGACGGTTTATCTCCCTTGGGGTCTAGATTAGACCTACTAAATATACTTAAAGATGTTTTCACAGTGTATATTTCTGTATGGATTTGTATGCTAAACTCAAACACTGAGTTAGCATAATTGATGTGTTTATGAAAACAAATGATTCAAATTTAGTGGGTCTGCTTTATTAACATCTCATGATAACCAGCATTTGTGTATATTATAAGCACAAGTATTAACAAACTCGTCCTTTAAATGTGTTTTAGAAGTTTGTTATCTTGTGTGTATGCATATAACTAAAGATTATTAGGAAATGGGAAATGTTTTCTCTTGTATATTTTTTGGTATTACATTTGTTTCATTATTTTAAGTTGTGTTAAACGCTGGAAAATATAGTGCCAATTTACAATGTACACAGCCTTATGGGGTGAAAAAAGTGTATCTGAAATGTAGGTTGTCAGAACCCTATTCAATTAACTTTGGGCCATGTGGTTCTCTTAGTAGTCTTCAGCATAGAAAACTTAAATCTGGGTCTTTTTTTTTTTGTCAGTGCACTTTAAAACTTATAAGAACTTTTAGTTTTTACCAGTTATAAAACTTCTAAAATATTAATTTTAAAAAGATTCAATTTATGGGAGACAAAAGCTTTTACTGTTGACTCAACGAATTGAATAGTTTTTGAGGTGGTGCTTCTGATATATTACATTTTAACCCTACCCTTTATGTAGTTTTGCAACAAAAATATTTGGGTTAATTGTGTGCTGTGTAGCAAGAGAGAAGTTTAAAATATTTAGTAGTCACAATGGAAGGTCGAGGTTATTACATAAATAGTCATCAACATTCATGCAGGTTCTTGATAAAGTTACTTGAGTGTAACTTGTTCAGCTGCTAAGTTTAAGGTCTAATATGCACATGGAAAAAAAGTTTTGAACTATTGGACCTGTAGAAGAGCCACAAATGTTGGAGCTGATGAATTAGGTTCAAATTCATGCCATATCACCAAATCAATGTTCCACACCATCATCCATGGATGCATTATGTAAGTAACAGTAAAAACTGTTGCAGATGGGAAGATACTGTAGACAGACTCGTCAGCCTGTGCATGTACATAACCTTAGTAGCTTTGACATAAATACATCTTGAATTTTGTGATAAATTACCTGTTTTACAAGGGATCTGAGTAGTCAAACAAAGCTCTAAATGTTGGTGTGTAGAAGCCTAATTTATTATAAACTCGCTGTTTTGATAAATTGGAAATTTCTGCAGACGTAGCTTATGTAGAAGATAGTTGGGATGGTAGAAATAATTACATATCCCTCCGAGTCTGGATTTCCTATCCCAGTATCTCCATTTTAACCAGAGACATGAAGAATCAATACATTCTTATTAAGTCTGTATTAACTCTGGATAAACTTATAGTTCTGATGAATATACAGACAGATAAAGTTATAAATAATTTATTTGGTAAATTCAGAACACATCTAAAATATTACAAAGAAGGCACTTACACTTTAACACAACAAAGTAACTAGAACTGTAATAACATAACATATCTTACCTTTGATATAAATATTAATACTGGTCACTAATTAATCGGTACCAGATCAAATCTGGATAATTTCAATATACTACAATTGGTTGTACAAACTTTAATAAAAATGTTAACTACACCTACTCAAAGAAGGACATCAATTATTGTAACCTGTAAATTATTTTAAATGCCCACATCACAAACAATGTTCATTAAAATACTTTTAATTAAAACCAGTGTTAAGGGCTGACAAAAAAAATTGTATGCAATTCATGAAGCTTTTTTTAAATTCATATACAAGCATTATTACAGAAAAAGGTACATTCCAAAACAAATGAAGCACTTTTACTACACAAAATCAGTGCTCATTATATTCTTGTAGAATCTGATGCCTGATTATCATGTCTTTCAATACAACACGATCACTATTAACTAAGATCAGTCAACTTTCATCCTTATTGAATGTTGTTTGTAACTCTACATCTGCTAATAAATTATAATACTGTGTTTATGGGAAGAAAACAACAGAAAAAAAGTAAAGTTATTCTTTGAGAAAAGCAGTGACAAGTTCAGTCTTATAAAAATATTTTTACCTCTGACATTTTAAACAAATATTTGTAAAGTTTCTATAGTTCTTGTTCCACAACACAGGTTTTATTACCGAGTCTCATCTGTATAAGCCTTCAGTAATGGGCAAAATTGCTAATAACCAAGTTGAAATGAAATATAAATTTGAAAAACTTAAACATTAATGTATGTGATTTAATTTTTTTAAATACGTTATAAATTTTGTGAAATAAAAATTTAAAGTAATAGCCATGTCCACCTGTAAAATTACTTGCTAAAATATTTAGAATATAACATTGTTAAACAAACAACTACTGTTTGATTACCAATGACAGTACCTGTATTCACTAGATGTAGCATTTACTCCACCCCTTTTTAACACAAATGAAATAGATCTACTTGTTCCATTTGATGACAGATTAATAATGTACTGATACAGATTTCCTTACATGTATTCTCAAAAAACAAAAGTAGCTTATGTATTCAATCTGGTATTTAAAATAAGAAAATTTATCTAAAGATTGGATTGGTCTAACTTCCCAACAGCTGAACAAGTAAACAAAACATTCACACACAAGTAACATATGTAAAAAAGAGAGGTAAAATAGTTTAGTGGAAAGATAGACATTGTGTTTTTATTTTTTGAGGCATTTTATTACGTCACTGAATCTAGTGTATGAAGATGAATGATTAAATTTTATATATTACTAAAATGTTTTTATGTACAATAACTTTAAAAGGAAATGCTTCAGTTTTCATGTGAGGTTTTATTGTTAAGATTTAGACAGTTAAGTTTAAAGACAAAACAATACGTATACTATTTACCTTTATAATACTTTACTATTTTTCTCAACATACCAATAGTAGATAAAATCTCAGCCCTAGTGCAGTTGTTATTACTAATGACAGTTACTGTGCTATCACCTCTGTAATCTTACTTTCTGAGAAATAGTCTCTATATCATTACAAAACTAAAATATATGTAATATAATCTTTTACCTGAACTAAAAATATGATATACAATAAACTACACATAAAAACTCACAGGTGGAATTACTTTAACTTGAAAGTGCACTGATTTAAATAAAATCTATGAAACGTAGAAACCACCAACTGTAGAAATGTGTAAAGGATAACATTTTAAATGTTTTACCTGATGACAAAAGATTTGAAACATCTTCCTTTACACTTGTGTTTCTACAACAAATACTGTTCCTACATTAAACCACGTTTCACCAGTTTAAAACAATCCATTAAAGAATAAACAGAATCTGTTTATTATAATACCCCAACAGTTTTTGTGTGTGTACATCCATATAACCTAACTTACAACTACAGTTTTAATGGTGCACCAGATGCAACATCCACATAAACTCACTTGCAACTACAGGTTAAGAACATATTATGCTGTAGTCTGCTTCCTTCAACACTTACATTTCTCTGATGAAAAAAAAAAAAAATAGAGTTTTGCAAGCATTCTAGTATCAGAATTCAAATTATAAAGTTCTTTTATACAAAAGTAGAAAACTCTGAATGCAGTTAGAGAGGGTTTTACATTCTGTTTTCAAAACTTGTAGGTTTGGCCAAACGTTAGGCATAACAAAGTACAAAACATGAATTGCTTTAGATTCAAGTTTCTATGTTGATAAAAATAGTCATATTTCATACAAAGTGACATGTTAAAAATATATTTAAATAGGACAATGTTTCAAGATTAAATCTTTGTACTTTGTGTAAGTGGATGAATTTTATAAGATGATATAACTTTTACAGATCATAAATTAATTCTGGCATAGATAGGATGAGGCACAAGTCACTGCAAGATAAAAACAACCCAACCATGAATCTAAAAATAATGTAAATTAATATTTGAACAATGTGAGGTTAGAAGAGTAAATAGTTTTTACCTATTGGACTTTAAAGACCTTATCTTATTTCTGCCATATCTTCAGTTTCACTTTCATTGTATTGTAATACCCTGGCAACAAATTTAACCTATGTTTACTGTCATGAAACAAACTTGTTTTGTTCCTGTTGATTAATTTTCTATTGACATATATTGCAATATGGCATATATAGTGGATTTAAAAGTATACATATTCTTTGACAGTTTAAACTAGACCACTTGTTATACAAGAAATGACAACAGATCTAGACATTTAAAGAAAATAGTTTAACATTACACAGTTTTACAATTACTTTAATAGTTTTTAATTGCATCAATCTGTTGCAACTTCCAACAATGTGGGTGCAGAGATGACATGTTCCAATTTATCAGTGTAATAATTTAAAGACACGGGTGTAAGAGTACTTCAAAAAATAAATAAATAAAATAAAAACACAAAGATATTTTTTCCCATTTTCTATACCTGTGGTGAATTTTTTTACTACCACTATGTTTAATACTAATTTAATTTTATTATATTAGAAAATCTTGAGCAAAATGGATGTCGATACTAAGCCTTCTTAATAAATTTTCCATATTTGAAATAACAGTTATCATTTGAGTACACAAATTACACTATTAGCAAACTTCACTCACAGTGTTTTAAAACCAAACTTAAACTAAATACATTAAAACAACAGTTATGTTCACATGGCAACATTTCTGTACCTAAACAGAAATGTGGTAAATGGTACTCGTAACACACCACACTGCAAGTTAAAAGCAAGCGCAAACCATTCGGGGAAAAAAATACGAAATCATTTTGTTGAATCCTGCATAGGAAAATAACTATAATAGAACACGTTCCAAAGAATGGCAAAAACTAAAAGACCCAGATAAATGGAGAACATTACCCAACCAAGTTTCTTCTCCCAACTGTATATTTTCAGATTCTTTAGAGTTATTACCCCCAGAAGGAGCCCTGCTAATGCACCCCCAAAGTGTGAAGCATAGCTTGTACGACTTTCCTCCTTGCCATAGTAACGGTAGTAGAGGGCAATCCCGATATCAGTGCCACTAAAAACAAACAAAGTCACCAGTCGAAGCCAGGCAAATTCCATTTCCTTAAAATTCTAGAAAATAAAATATGTGTTTTTATCTGGAATAAACATCAAGATGAATCATCAATAAAGATGTTAAGATTAGTGTTAATTGGTCCAATACAAAAAGAAGAGGTTGTACGGGTTTTTGAAGGTCTTATGGTTACCAGCAAATAAAACTGTGGATGATATTAGTGATGTAGTTCATTTGTAACTTATGCTGCAATTTGTTTTAAAATTATGCAAATAACTTTAAATATGATGCAGCCAGAAGGTGAATAGCTATCAAACATTACCTAGTGAACATTACTATATATGTATGGAATCTTAAATACTTTAAACTCATCATTTAGTAAACTAAATGAATTTAAGTAGACAACATTGATATTTATTATTTAGTGAACCAACTGTTTTTGTTAATATTAATTGAAATTTTTTAAAAATACTTTTAGTTTTACCTTTGATCAAATCTTTATCAGTATCACAAGAATTGTAATGACATTAAACTGCAATGATTACCTCAAACTGGCTTGAAAAACATTACAAGAACTGCAATAACATTTTAAACTGTAACGGTTACCTTAAATTGATTGAAAAGCATTACACGTATAGTAATGACATTCTAAGGTTCCTAAATGCAGACCTTTATTATGTAAAAGGTAAATAATTAGTTTTAGTTTACCAACCCAAGACACTATATTTAGTTCACTGACGTGATTCACTCTGTTCTTCAATCACTTTAGTTTACTACTACAAAATGCTCTTCAGTTATCTATATTTAGTTTACAAAGAGAGACATTACATTATCACAAGTAAACAAGACATGAGAGTATGGATTTTAAATTACAACTCACTATAATAACATTAGCCAGATGTGCAGCTATGAGGGCATACACGCCACCAGAAGCTCCAGCCAGATATGTATCAGGATCAGACAGTGACGAAGCCAGAGATCCTAAACATAAAGTAATACGTCATGTGAGACAATCAGTCATTTACCACTTCGTTACAAGTTACAGACCATTACTAGTACATGGGCCTACAGTGTCCTTTCCTAATTTAGCTTCTACAAGAAGTTTTTAAATAAATTGTTGTTTACTTCTTTAATTTTGTGCAAAGTTACTTGAAGACTATTTGCACTTGCTGTCTGATTTTTGAGTAATAGACTAGGGAAAAGGCAGATAGTCAACACCACTAAATACTGGAACATTCTTTACCAACATATTTAAAGGGTTTTGATTCTACAAATTGCAGATTATAAACCTAACACTTTAACTACCACACCACTTTTAAATGATAGTAACAAGGTTTTCTTATTTTACAATTAAGAAGAAGACAACACTTTGTTACAATTCCTCACCCATGTATAAATTTTGAATTTTATTTTCCACAATGTTTTTACCATGATCATCTGCAATCCAGATGGGAAACACTCACCCATACTAGTGTTTCTCATCAAGCAGATAACAACATTTAGTGATGAAACAAAACTGACACAGTCATAGACTGGAAGGATTTTTCATTCTGTGTAAATTACATACACATCAGTATTTCTTAAGTTTATTTTGCAACCAGATAATTGAGCGATTGATTGATGCTTTATGGTTCAAAGCAATGAGGCTATTTCAACAAGTTGTAAATAGCAAATGTAAATATTGTACAAGGTAAAAATAAATGAAATTAAAACCAAATAACATTCCAGAAAACTTGTTAAAGATTTAAATAGAAAGAAAAAGGCTGATGACCCATAAGATTTAAAAACACAATTTAGTAAGACAGAAACATCATCCCAGTTGATGCTGTTGAAAATGGTACCACCGTGCACATTTTTAATGATGGCACCACCAGACACCCAAAAGAAAGTTGATTAATGATAATAGAAAGGTTGAGAAACTGATCTCGGCTACTCTTGATAACATTAATAAAACATTTAATTCATTAGCATTTAACAAAACAACAACAACTCACAAGTCATCAAAAAATTATTGTTGCAAGTAATTACCTACTCTCAACTTTTCATTTAAATGAAAATTATGTTTTTTTATAAATATATGAAACTTAACACTTGAGAGAAAAGTATAAAATCATTTTTTTGGATACAAGAGAAATCAATAAACTGAATTAAATAAAGGTATTAAAAAGAGTAGACAATACACACAATAAATTAATAAAAAGAAATATATAGTAAATCCATAACTTTACAGTGTTAAATGAAATCAATATCAATGGATATTATCATAGCCTTCCAGGAGTCATATGAAATTGAGTTGAGAACCCTAACCATCTGGCCATGCTGGGCCTAATATTGATAGTATTGGAATTATCTTGGCTAATCAGTACAGAAATTCTTGTTAAGTGTTAGGGGAAAAAAAATATGAAGACAGATGGCACTACTGAAGTTTGCAGATTTGTCTTAATAAATGAGCATTTTGTTTAGTTTGTTTCGATGCACTAGCCATCCCTAATTTAACAGTGTAAGACTAAAGGGAAGGCAGCTAGTCATCACCACAAACTCTTGGGCTACTCTTTTACCACTGAATAGTTGGATTGACCATCACATTATAATGCCCCCATGGTTGAAAGGGTGAGCATGTTTGGTGCAATGGGGATTTGAACCCACAACCCTTGGATTATGAGTCGTGTGCCTTATCCATCTGGCCATGCCAGGTGAATAAATGAGTATTAAATGAAGGGTAGATAAAACAGTTACAAAGTGGTCATACATCTTATTGTTATTTTTTATAGAGGTTAATTTTTAACTTCTTTTTTTCCTGTAACCTATTCTTAAGGAATCTTACCCAATATTTATTAATATTGGCAACTAGTTTTAGTTGTTATTAATTAATTATAAAAGTATTTAAATGAAAATCCATTTTAATTATATTCACTATTTTTAACAGATGAGTAGGAACTGTTACTTACCACAATACAAAGTAGTTTGAATGTTTATGGAAATACAAGGCATTGTTTTTAAAGCTAAAAATTAGACCTTTTAATAAAATTAACTGACATTGTTCTAAAATATTAATATCATAATACTGAGTAGGAAAATATTTTTTTTCTTATCTTTAATAGTCCTACTGTTTAATTCTACATGTTGAAACAATAATACATGGGTTGGGTACATTATATTAAAATGATTTTAGAGCCTCACTGCAAAGTTATAGTTCATGTTGCCATGTGTGATTATGCTGTGCACCTTAAAAATAGTTCTGTACAGTATTTGCCATTGCAAAAGGCCATGTTATAAAACTGTCAATGCACACCACTCCCCAATGCATGCTCACATAATTTACACAAGAATAACACTTTAAACTGTCCAATTAGACAAAAGTCCTTTGTAAAAGAATGAATATTCATTCAATTCTGCAGTTGTTTGAAGTTGAATAGGAGGTAGAATTGGAAAAACATAAGCCTATATCCTTCATTTCCAACTGGAGGTCTTTCTTGATTGTGTTGTATACGTTTGCCTGGAGCATGTGGAACATTTTTGCCACTAACCTTTACATTCATGGATTTTCACCTGTTATAAGACACCATACTTTGTTTACCATTCTGAAGTGCAAATTCTTGCAAATTTCTTTCTTGATAGTTCTGTAACCCTAAATTGATCCATATTCATCTGTTTCTCAATGACTTAAAGTATAAGGAACAGCCTCATGTTAGATATTATAAATTCCAGATCCAAACACATCGTTGTGATCCAAATATATGAATATTTTGCATCAGAAAAGGCTGTTATATACAAAACTGAAAACAACTTGTGGCAAAAATACTACCCACAAAATGCCAATGTCAAGATGTAGCTCTAATATATGCCCTTCTACTTTGACTATATTGGCTGTGATTGTCATGACTTATTGATTTTTATCTTACAAAACAATTTTAATATAATGTATTTAACAGTGCATTACTTGCACAATTCTTTTAAAGCAATTCCTAATGAATGAAAAACTTAGGATACAATTATCCACATAAGTAATTAATTTTATGTTCTACAAAGAGCTATATCAATGATACCCATCTGCTGGTACATCAATGAAATACGTAAATTGGTACATTAGAGTATGTACCAACTAGTTCACCAGTAAAATGTTTAAGGTATTAAGTTAGATCACACACCCGCCAGTCCACCAGCAAAATACAGAAGACCCACTCTCCACCACTTATGTACCATCTCCAGAGGAACTCCCAGCAACAACTGAATCATTATGTTGAAGAAGATGTGAACAGCCCTAGAAATAAAATATAATCGTCTCTTAACATGTTTTAATTTTCTTCACTGGCATGTTACAAAATTATTACTACAAAGACTTGATACATACGTAGTATGAGAATATTTTTTAATTTGTGAAACCTATATTTATACACACCCAGCATGAACAAGCATGTATGTGATGAACCTCCAGGCCTCTTTGCGACGATAAGGGTTGTAGATGAGGGAACTGTTAATGGGAACAGGAAGAGAAGCACTCAGCTCTTTCAGTTTTACACAGTAATAAATAAAGACACCCAGCTATGGAAAGAAGACAATTATTAATTAGGATAAGTATAACCCTCACTTTGTTCAGACACAAAGCAAACTTTAAACACTTGTGATAGTATGTTTGATATAATTAGTGTTCATGAAATACTTTCCATGAATAAACTTTACTAAAATTTGGGCTTTGAAACAATGACTTTACAGGCATGTACAACTCTAATTACCACAGCTGGTTACTACACTTTCTACAAAGAAACTTTATATGTGTATATATTCTATATAGAACTGAGGCGCACATATATCCTATACACATGTTGATAAAAATAAACATACATAAACATAAAGTATATGTACGTAAATATACAAACAAACACAAGTGGACTATATATATTTATGTGAAAATATAAACAAACATGCTGTATAATAGGAGTATCAAGGTTTGAGTTTTATTTTTCTCACCTCTCCCAGACTGGCTATTATCATGAACAGTGGAGGAGGTACACAGCTGTACTGCTCCAAGTATTTTCTCACTGTGGTGGCTCGTTCTGATTTTGGTACGACAGTCATTGCCATAATTCTAACAAGTCTCTGGAACTTTGGTCTAGCTGAACCCAATTCCATTGTATGAACCTGTAATTATGTATGTGTGTTGATTAATTAATGTAAACCTCAGTCTTTGAGAAAATGATAAAAAAATATTTGAGAACCATATATTCTAAAACACATCATATACTTATTCTAATAACATATTTACAAAACTTCCCAGTTCTATAGCACATTTGATTAACAAAACAAATATTATTATGAATTATTAAATCCAGTAACTGACTGTTTGTAAGTTATCACTGGAATATTCCATAGCCAGCAGTAAGGCTTTTGTTTAAACACATTTATTAAAACAGCTACAACTGGAATCATAAAAGAAAGATTACACACACTGTTAGCCAAGTTTAATGTGATCACATCATTAGTCACAAATACACACACAGTGAAAGAAAATTCCCATCCACATGTTAATTATCTTCTTAAATAACTCATTTAAAAATATATCAAATACCCTTAATTAACCTTATTAAACACACTAACTTATCAGGTACAAGATCTGTGAAAAATAACACAATATAAATCTTATTTTCTGTATAATTTTTCAGGATTTTTTGTATTCATGTTAAATATTATATACATCTGTGATGGATAACTCCAGGACTTGTACATGTGGATGTTTCCTCAAATAAAACTATAAGAAATATGTTAATTTCATCTTGCGTTAACCACCACTACTGTTTAAAAAATATCAGTTTTAATCTTATTATGATGATTAGAATATTAGTGTACTTAACATTCATTATCTAGCACTACTATGTATCTCTTGAAAACTAAATCTCTTCTCATACATTTACATTATTTTTAAATTCCACAAGAATATATTTGTTCATGTGAAGAAACATGTTTTCATTTATTTTTCATAATTTTAGCTTACTGATCGAGTAGGCTTTTGTACTTATTTTAATTTCCTACCATTTGGAGAAACTCCTTGTAGCTCAGCATTCGATTATTATCCCAATCAGCTCTTTCTAGTATCTCATCAAGGACCCCTTCGGGAAAATCATCGCCGATCTCAGACGCATCTGACAGAAGAAGCACCTTCAGTTCATCCAGTGGTATCGACCCATCATTATCTGAATCATACTAATAAATACCTTACAGTCAGAAAAAAGCTATAGAATAATATGGGTTTTCATTAAGCGTGCAATACAATAAAACTTGTACAGTCTAGTTTTCAATATAAATATAGTATTAATCACTTTTATGAGACTGGTTGAATAGCACGAGTTTTTGGTTTTAAATAATTCCCTCAATCTGATGGTAGCCACAACTGTAAGCCAGCTGAGAGACTTAAAGTTTACTGAAAATGAATGATGGTAAAAATTAATTTTTATATAAACCTCCAGAAATTGTAAAACAGGGGGTGGGGACATCGATAATGAAAGCTATGAAAGAATGCTCAAAATAGAAACCTCAACGACAGTTCACAGAGTAATAAACTAACATGTACATAAAACAACTTAAAGTACTAAAGGGAATTTATGTAATACAATTAAACTAAAAAACACAGCACTGGTTCACACTATTTGTCTAATGTTCAAATTTTACCACATACCAGTCAATTATTTACCACACAAGTTAGATTATATATAAAAATGAGAGATATATAAAGTACTATTTATTGTTTGTGTGTAATTCAAATATAACAGTTAGTCAGAAATATTTGTGCTAGATACAAGAAATCAAAACAAAAGTATAATTATCCCCTGATGGAAAATGTGGGCATGTTTGAATGTAGTTTTTATTGTCTCAAAAACAAAAGCATATATAGTAAGACTGGCAGAATACAGAAATAATATATTAGTTAATCCTATGACATCTTAAAAATTATTTTAAATGTTTTACAGAATTCCTAAAAGAGATTTTATGCTGATAAGAATAACAGAGAGACTTTCAATGACATTTCTTATCTTCTGAGTGCACAGTTTATAAACAACATAGTGGTAACATGTAACTAGTGATGTGTATCATAGAAACAACATGCGACACAATGGTTCACCCAACCCTCATTTCACTACAAACCTTATGGTGGTGCTGTATGTCTTTTAACTTACAATTAAACCTTGTAGTTACTTTAGAAAGGAGCCACATAAATGGGTGTTGATGTGTTTATTCAGTATCATGTAATCCTTTCATTGAAATGTATCAAAGGTAAAACTGTAAAAAAGTCTTACCTTTTCAAAGATAGGTCGCCAGACCTGTAGAAAAATGAAAAATTCACTATATCAGAAGAAATCATATAATAAACAGTAGCGGTCAAACATTATCTCATTCACTGTGTCAAAAAGAAAGCATATTATAAACAGTAGTGGTCAAACAGTCTGTTCTGGCCGAAGAAAAGAAGTCCAACAAAAACTAACATAATTATTGATATATAAATGGTTTAAGCACTTAATTGTATTTTAAAAAAGCTCTACTAGAACTGTGTAAGTTGGAAGAACAATTACATCCACTTATGTTCCTTCCTTGAGAGAAGTGTAATAATGTGATTTTTATGAATACTTTGCAACATTGAGAAGTAAATTATATAATACATTAATAATATGAGATACTGACATCAAAACCTGTGATTACTCTAATAATTACCAGAAACTTACTCTGTCCATCTCAACATTGTGGTGATCTTTGTTTGTACTTCTTGAAGGTTGAGTTTGCCGACTTTTGTCAGTATTCACATGCATTTTGCTGATATTTAAAAGGAAGGCTTCTCCTACAAGAAGAGTTGAATGTAAATGATTTCTCTATACACAAAGATACAGTTTTTCTTTGTTTTACAAGACAGAAGTAGTTTGTATGGAATAATAAAATTCTGTAATGAAGTTTACAACAGAGCAGATCATGATAAGGAAAGGAAACATTTCTTGTAGAAATTGTTCTCTTATAAAAGCACTGCAGGACTCAACCAATTACAGATGCAATTTGGTCTACCGGATTTTCTTATCAACCTTTACATGACAAATTCTCCCAACTTATAGAGACAGTCAACTAAAATCACAATAAAAAACATCAAAGCACTAACCACTTAATACACTAAGTTATCTGAAAACATCAGAAACAAGGAAGCAACCTAGGTAGAGAGAATTCTCAAGCAAAGCTCTTTTTAGCAGAAAAATCAGTTAACAAATGAGTACATAATTAACTCCTTATATCATATACTCTAATAAAAAACAACAAAAAATTTAAACTGTCAGTATGCAAAATACAACTGATCTTTTGCTGCTACTAGGTTTTCATACAGTGATTTATCTCATATAACATGCTATGTCATATTAAACAACAATGGACTAGTCTTTGTGAGATGATACAAGAGTTCCTTTGAACAAGCATTATAGTCCACCTCTCCCCCATGGGCTGTAGATGACTGTTAGGGCCTCATCTCATAATCAAATGGCAAAGCCTCCAATAAATAACAACATAAACATATATACTTAACAAAGAGAAACACAAAAATAATGAAACTGTCAGCACACTTTTAGCCCTTTCTACATGTTTACATTAAGATCCAACAGCAGAGTTAATATTACACACAAAACACAGGAAGTTCAGAGAGAGATTTTTTAAATCAAAAGTGTTGTAATCTTTATCAGGATTTTTGTCATACAGATGAAAACAATCACAAGATTGTACACCTTTTTCTTCTTTTTTTTGCGAACAGTTTTGACAAAGTTCAACACTAGATGTCAGTTATTATCAAGTCCAACATTTATGACAAAACATGAAAAAGTGGAAATTGTTTTGGAAACAGATATGTTAATATCTGTAGCACAGATAGCCCATTGTGTAGCTTTGTGCTTAATTCAAAAAACAAAACAAACAAACAGTTAATACACCTCTTCCAGAAAATTGCAAAAGATAATTAACATAAAAATAAGATACTTTAAGTTTCTGTTTGGAAATATTAACGATAAAAGTTGGGAAATATTTTTGTAGAAAATGTTCCCTAATCCAAACTTTCTTATCTTGGCAATAAAATTAAAAAAAAAAAATCCTTTTATTTTCCAAATAATATTTTTTTTTTATTTCTTCCAACACTTGGCTATCACAGCTTTCACTTGAAGTACAATAATTGTCTTTTATACCTGAATGAAAACTGTTTTAAATTTGATATCTTTTTTTTTTTTGGTCTTAAATAGAGGGAATATTTAATACATAGTGAAAATATAATATACCACATCGTTTGTCTTAGTTAATATGGTTAAATTGTTTGTGCCATTATTTTATAAATATTTAATTTAATTCCCCTCCTCAGTTAATGAAAAGTTTCATCTAGAGTAACACTTTGCAACATAAAATAGTAACAAAAGGTGTTAAATAACTATTAAAATTCAAATACCTACTAATGTATACCATATAACCATATTTTACCTATTACTAGTTCTATGACCGAACAACGTATGAAGATACAGATAAGTTAAATAGTATAATAAAACAAAAAGAATTGTTGAAACATAACTATTCACTAGTTTAATTGTTAAACAAAAATTAAAAGGCGAAGGATATTTAATAAGTTAAAGACAAGCATGAATATATATGTTACGTGTAATAGAATATAAAATATTAAACTTGAAGCACAACTTAAGTCGTGTATTTTGGTTTTTAATACGTAAGAGTATGAGGGCAAAACACCTTAAAATATTAAGGCTCTTGAATGTTTAAAGTTCAAAACGCACACACTTCGTGCGATTTTTTCGATCTCTTTATTTATTATGTAATAAAAATGTAAATTAGGAAGTCTCAAAAGTATTTTTGGGTGCCTAAAAATAATACCCCAAACCTGGTTCACCTACTTTTCTGCTAAGGTTTAGTCTTTGTGAATTTTGAGCAAGCAGTACTATTTGTAAAGAAAGACAAAAGCATAATATTACCAGTATACTCGCACGTTGACTCACCACTCCTGTGGACGCATTACATCGGTTCGTTGAGTTTGTAGCTTCATAACCAGATTTCATTTAGCATGCGTGATTGCAGAGAAAGCGCCACTTGATGCTGGTAGCGATATCGCGACAAAAATCTGTAAACCTATACTTAGTACATACTCAGCCAAACATTAAACATAATTAAAATGTTTACCAGAGTTTATAACAAAGTAATTTCGTGAAAATTTTACTAGTGGATAATGAATACAAGGGACTATCTCATAATCTTGCAAGGTTGTATAAAATCGTATTACATTAATTTTGAATATTACGATTTACAGGAATTTTCTTTAGGAAACAAAGTTATCACACTCTAGATATCCATGTTTTTTGTTGTTTTTTAGATTTATCATTTTAGCTCTTACATAATAAGTGTGTCGTAAGTTGCTTATTAGTTAATTTCTTTTCTTCAACAAAACGTAAATTCCATAAAGAAAAGATTATGTGGAATCCTCTCCTTTGATTCTCTACATAACCTGCTACACAATTTACGACTGAGCAGAAATCCTTAAAAGAGCAAAATCGCTAAATGATTTGCTTGTTTCTTGAATTTCACGCAAAGCTGTACAAGGATTAACTATTCTAGCTTTCCCTAATTACTCATCATCACCCACAGCCAAATCGTTTTTCTTTGTGAAATATAAATTTATAATTTAAATTATTCATCCCTGATACAAATGGTACAAGCATAAATCTTTTCTAGAAATCTGATAAACATTTCACATTATTTCATCTTTCCCTTGCGGTATTAAACCTATAACATTTCAGTATATTACTCAATGCAAATTACCAAATTAAAAAAAAAAATCTAAATTACCTTACAAAACAAATAAGACTTTAAAGTTGTTGTTGTTTTGAATTAAGCACAAAGCTACACAACGGGCTATCTGTGCTCTACCCACCACGGGTATCGAAACCCGGATTTTAGCGTGTAAGTCAGCAGACATACCGCTGAGCCACTGGGGGGTAAGACTTTAAAAATCAGAATAATTAGATTTGCATCAATTCTTTCTCAGTGTAAATAAACTGCTTTTTACAAACTCCACCCTGCCTTACTAGATATATTTTTCAATGCATTTGCTGAAAGGGCTAGCATATTTGGTGTGACGGAAATTCGAACCTGCGACTCTCATTGCCCTAACCACATGTCCATGCTAAATCCCAGTAAATTGAGTAGGCTTCGGATAGTAATGGATGTGTTTAAATTTATTTTATTTTTGCTTTATTCTTTCAAGCAACACTAAATAATCAAAAGTAAATTAGGCCTACACATAATCTTGTCATCAAGAAAATTCACTACACTCGGGTATTGCTATAATTTTATCCACCCCACAAACAAAGTTCGTATTTTATAGTAAACTTACACGAGCCTTGGGATGTTAATTTACAAATGGAAATAGTGATATCAATGGGCATATTATCTTTCTTTCTCCCCACTGTCTCTATAAGACCCTTCATCACTTTAGTTATACGTAATCATGAGACTCATATGTAAGCCAATCAAAACATTTGAATTTTTCAGTATAGATGCTGATCACAGTTTTATACCTGTGATAATATACAAACCAAGTATTATCAAGAAAAATCTTAACGCTGTGCTCTAGCATAAATTTTGTTTTCGGATATTCACCATGAGCGTCATTTAACAGATGGAAGGAAACTACAGAAGCAGTCCACCAAGCACAAGGAGGAAACGATAGTTTCTGAGACATTTCTAGTCAATCTGGAGGGCCTACACGAGTTCAGCACTTTTTTTCCCATCCCATTTGTTTTGTCTTGTAGAATGACGCTCAAAAACAACGTATGAAAAACACTCATTTCCGCTTTTTAGACTTCTCCTCACCAAATAAACAGTGGGATTTGACTGTCAACATTATAAAATAGCTACAATTACACGCTGATTTCCTCTTCTAGTTTTGCATATTTCCATAGTAACGGACCTGAAATATGATTCCGTATATTATAAAATTACCCTAATGAGTTATGCAAACAACAGTACTTAATAGATGGCGCCACATACAACACTCAGAAGAAAGCAAATAATTTTCTTTATTATTATTACAGATTGTAATTATAAATTCACCTGCTCAAGAGATTTACTTTCTAGTGGTTAAATACTAACAGTCAACAGATTGTGGTTATTCTATATTCTGCCAAGTATGGATAATATCGTGATAAAAACTTAACTGTTGGTCTATAGAGAAAGATATCAGTAATTTTCAGGTCAACAACGTACTTGACTCCCACATCAGGCATTATTTATTAAAATGTGAATGGTTTATGATATGAACAAAACTAATATCATTTTATATTGAAATCTGTATACCATGACAGTCCACTGTACCCATTTTATGTCCTATCCTCCAAATATTCAAATAAAAATGTACCAACTTCCTGCGGTTTATGTAAAAATGTACCTATCTTCTAGGCAAAGCTTCTATTGTGCTACATGGTAAACCTTTTAAACATTTTGAGTATGACAGTATATTTTCCTTACATTACTGAATACATAACTACATATTTGATTTACAAGGTTATTTATGTTTGTGTGCAAGAAAAAATGAATCAAAACAGACTGTGCTATGCAAACTAGAAACATAACTTATGTAAAATTTGTTAGTAGCTATTTCAAATATTTTTAAAAATAAATACCCAACAAGTGTGCACTAAATATTTCTTACAGATGTTTTAAGGTACTACAGTACTTCTCTGTACATATTACAGTAATACACAGTTTCTTGTGTCTGAATAATTCTTGCTTCTAGGTTTAGAAAAAACACCACATTGATGTTATGGATTCTTGTATAAAATTTTTTATTTCATGATAATACTTACAAAAGGTGGAGAAAAGACTTATTTACATTCAATCTTCCCAAAAAACAAACAAGCAGTTTCATTAATAGTTTATCAGAGATAACCTTAGATAAATCAAGTTTGATAAAGATATATGACTTTGCATCATAAAAACTAACCTTTTGGTACTAATAAAGCTATAATATCAGTTTAAAAGATACATCAAGTATTGAGGAAGCCAGTCAAGAACCCTTACCAACTCAAAAATTAAAAAACATTGGATACAATTAACATTTAAACCTTTATAAGTTTTCAGGTAGAAGAAATCAGATCAGGCCTAACTGGAAACAATTTCTTCAATACATAACATGATAGGTTTTTTATATGCAAAAACGGCTCTTTTGGGTTCAGAAAATATTTTAAATAGAAGAGCGAACAACGTTTTGACCTTCTTCGGTCATCGTCAGGTTCACAAAGAAAGAGGTAACTGGCCGGAAGCTGACCACGTGTTTGGAAGGAGGTTGAAACGTTGTTCGCTCTTCTATTTAAAATATTTTCTGAACCCAAAAGAGCCGTTTTTGCATATAAAATTCTCAACAAGTGGGTTTCTCGACATCACTGATAACATGATAGGTGTTTATCTCTCTAGCACAATTTTTCAAACAATGAAAGAATAATAAACTTAGGATCAAACAATAAACATTTCTTAATTATTCAATAAAATAGGAAGTATAGTAAGTTCAAAGTTTAAAAAATTGGTCAACATTTTATAATGATTTCTAATCTCAATCGAGTCCCTTCCAAGTGAATCGGACTTGATAATGCAGTTCGAATTATGAAAGAAAATTGTTTCTTCTTGAAGGCAGCAATTCATGTTAATACTGTTGTTGACACACTGCAAGACCTAAACTAGCCCATATTTCAAGCACATAACTGAGTTTGAATGTACTTAAACAGCACAAAAATTACTTGTTTCTTGCACAATGTAACAGTAGTTATTATCAATCAATTCCAAATATATATAAATTCAGACATTTCCTAAGTATTATAAGATAAACACACATTAATTTAATCTAGTTAGAGCAGTTTTAACTTGAACACCAAAATAAAAAAGGATAAAGTAACTAGAATTTTAAAACAAGCTTTACATGCAGAATCATTTCAAGGACTTAATGTTCATCTGTCTGTCAGGTGTTACAAAGTACGGTGAAGAACTGGCTGAACAGATATGGATAGTTTATATGGATTAGCAATTAACCGAATAGTTCACATGTGGCAGACAATAATAAAGCAAACAAAGCCAATGGCATACAATGGTGATATTTAATACAGTGCTTGATATGAATACCCTTGTGTTGAATGGAATATTTGAGTGCAAAAGCTCAGAATACTAGCAGATGAAACCATTCATTTCATAATTTTAGAAGCCCAAAATAACAAGTGTATTTGTTAGTTATTAATAATTAACAAATTTGTTTCTCCAGATGTTTTTCCTCTATACTATTTATTTCGTTTAAGTTTTCCCTTCAGCTGCTATTTATAAACCAGCAAATTTTTAATCTAGATGTAAATTATGGTTAGCTAAAAAATTCTGTACTCTTGCCGTGTTTTAATGTGGTAACATAGACAACATTCAACCAGTACACAAACTCTAGAATTCTTACTAATCTAAGTCTGATTACACAACATATTAACATAACAACATAAATGACATTCAATTAGTACATAAACTCTAGAATTCTTACTAATCTAAGTCTGACTACACAACATGGTAACACAGATGACATCCAATCAGTACATAAACTCTAGAATTCTTACAAGTCTAAGTCTGACTACACAACATGCCAACATGGTAACATAGATGACAAACAGTACACAAACTCTAGAAATTTTTAATACTCCAAGTCTGATAATTAATGAAATCTATCTCAAGAACTCATGCTCTTCTTACAACTGTTTTAATTTGATGTCTGTTACTGTTAATATTTGTTTGTGGTATTCATTTCTACAGATCACAGATGGTAAAATTATTATTCCAAAATATTTGATAAACCTGCTGGAAGATTTGGATTTTGTCCTTATTAAGTATCTCTGACAAACCAACAATCCGTAGTCACTGCAAATAGCAGAAAATATATTTTAAACAATTTTAATGATAGATAGTTTATGGAAGTGCATTTGTCATGAGATGACTGTGGTATTTCATTAAAATGTCTAACCGATGTCCCATTCTCCTCATGGAGACTAAGTGCTTCTCCATACTGTCAGTTACTTTGAATGAATTCTGTTTGAAGGTCTACCACCTTCCAAGTTAAATTCCTGTGTCATGTCCTGCTCTAGACAATAACTTGGCAAAGTAACCAGAAATAATGAATAGAATATCAACTAAGGAGAAGTTAGTTCTTCACAATTTGTTTTCATTGAGCAATAAAAGTACCTGTGTAAACAGACATGGTTCTATACCAATAAAAATCAACTTGATAAAGAGATATAAAACATTAACTGGCTACACATAAAACTTTCCAATTTAAAGAAAATATATTTCAGTTTACAAAAATGGTTTAATACTTACCTGTTCTAAAAAACTTTTTTAAAAGAAAAAAAGATAAAATCTATCTGCTGGAAAAGTATCAGATAATGAGAACAGTTATTATTAAAGACCAGAAATTAACCTGGGAATAAAACACAATTGGAATATCACCTGAAAGTAACTACACAACTGCAACTCTGTATAAAGTATGGAAGTCAGTCAAGCAAGCAGAGTGGCCACGTGTGAAGGGTTAGGAGTACATGATCCTAGTTCTGGACTGTGTTTCTGTTAATAAGAAATAAAATAAAACTTTAACAACAAAACAATTACTTTCATTAAGGATCCTCTTTGTCCCATTTAATTCAGAGCTAATGTTGAAATTTAACAAAATGGTTACAAGTATTACTCCAAGACAGTAGTTACAAGTATCACTTCAAGAAAGCATCTCCACTTTTACATAACAGAACAACCCAGTAGATTCTTCATGACTAGAAGTATCAAAGTTTTAAGGTCTTTTCTTGGAAATTATTTCAACATGAATCCTTATCCTTGAAAAATTGACCTTAAGTCTTGTTTAACTTCCCAAGTCTTTACAGAGTATCCTCTCTGAATTTTCAGTTTCTTCCCTTAAACTATTCTATTGTTCCACAATTAAAAAAAATTAGAAGTTAGTTTACAACATGAAGAAACAGGAAAACATCTTATTGAAAGGGAAGGTTTCAAACATTAGTACATCACATAAGGGGATTAAAAAATAACTGTTATTGTCTTGGAAAAACTAAAAATATCTGTCAAAGCCACAAAAAGATTAAAAAGTATCTGTCAACATCTTGAGAACTTACTTTTTTCTTTTTCTTTTCCTTTTTTTTCTTTCTTCTTTCTTTATCTTCATCATGCCGTCTCTGCTTCTTATGTTTCTTTTCATGGATGCTTTCAGTGCTGACATCTGAACAAGTTTAGTATTTGTTATTCCTACAACACACTATGTGAGAACTAGAATTATTATACCAGACTAAGTAATAATGGAATTTAGGATATTAGATTTGGTAACAACTGGAGTAAGGATATCACACCAGGTAATAATTGAATTTAGGATATTTTATGAGGTGGTAACTGGAGTTGGAATATCAGAAAAAGTAATGAGAAGATTTAGGACATCAAAGTAGATAATAACTGGAGTTTAGATATCATACTGGGTGATAAATGGAGTTTGAATATCACACTGTGTAAGGACTGGAGTTTGGATACCACAGTGGGGAAGGACTGGAGTTTCAATATCACACTGGGTAACAACTGGAGTTAGGATACAAGACTAAATAATAATAGGGTTTATGATATCAGTACACTGCAATGTTATACAACAGTTATTCTGCTAAATAAAAGAACTATATTTAACCATGTTCCAATAGTTCTCGTATCTGGTGTACTTAATATATTATAGGATGGGATTTCTATAAATATTTATACATACTGTTTTAGTGCTGAATACATCTATAAGAATATTTTAATGGCAATGTGAAAACAAAATAAATTATTGTTTGCGAAACAAAACAACAGAAATAATGGTATTAAATATTTATGAATAATAATTATACTTTTAGCTACCATTTTAATGGTTGCTACATACCTTGCTGTGATTCATGAGTTGGGGTATCCCCAGTTTTGTGTTTATGTTTTTTATTCTTGTGTTTTTTTTTCTGAGGTTGATGACTCATCATTCGGTACTGCTCAGGAAGCTATGAGAATCAAAAATATCAACAACTGTGTAAAACGTTTTTTTCATTTCTGAGTTGTATTAAACATCAAGTCATGATATAAAAGTTTTAAAATGTTTAATTAATTAAAACATTAATTCATGAGCTGGGTAAGTTCTGCATGATTATGAATGCAAGTTTAATTAACAATTCCTATAAACATACTGTCATCAATGTTTTGACAGTAGAAAGCTACATAATGATGATCTGTTCACTGCTGAGGAGTGGAATTAAGTTTTACTCCTGTAAGTCTGAAACATTACACTGCACAACAATTTTTTGAAAAGTTTTTGCTGATTGTGACAGGTACCTGGTGGGTATGCACATATATAGTTTTGGTTTTGCTCCATTATGTAGGAACTCCGAGAAATAGACAGTTAACTGTTTACTGGCAATAACATATTTAATTGTCTTTATGTTTCTAATATGCTATTAAGTTCAACATAATTAAAAGGGTTTCCCTCCTCATTTTCATTTGTACTCAGTGTCCGATGCATCACATTAAAGTGTCCAACAGTGGTCAGCAAGCATTGATGGATTCAAGTTGTCCTGATATCGTTTTTCCATTGTAGCAATGTCCTGGTGAAACTTTTCACTGTGTTCGTCACTGACAGCACCAAGATTTGCAGGGAGGAAGTCCAAGTGTGAGTGGAAGAAATGAATCTAGAGTAATATGTTGCACTTCATTGTTTTGTATGCTTTGAGAAGTTTGTCTACCAGCTGAATGTAATGTGGGGCTCTGTAATTGCCAAGAACATTGTCAACAACATCTTTGAAGGCTTTCCAGACAATCTTTTCTAACCCAACTAGCAGATCTTTGAACTGCTCATCACTCATAACATGTCTGATCTGAGGGCCAACAAAAGTCCTCTTTGATCTTGGCATCAGTTATTCTTGGGAACATCTGTCTTAAATAATGAACACCTTTCTTTTCTTTGTTCATTGCTTTCACGAAATTCTTCATAAGTCCCAATTTTACGTGAAGAGGAGGCAAAAAAATCTTTGCCGGGTCGACAAGCGGTTCATGTGCCACATGTTTCTGTCCTGTAACTAACTTTTTACGGAATGGCCAGCTCTGTCTAGAATAATGTGATTCTTTGGCATGACTGTCCCATTCACAGATGAAACAACAGTACTTTATATAGCCAAGCTGCAGTTCCACAGATATTCCAGTTGTACTTGCTGTACTGGATGTGTATCAGTAACATTTCCATGTTCTCATAGGTTTCTTTCATGTGTGCTGCATGACCAACAGGTATTGAAGGATGAACATTGTCATTGTGTAACAGAACAGCTTTGAGACTTAACATTGATGAATCAATAAAGTGATGCCACTCTTGTGGGTCATGGTCAAAGCAGAGAACAATTCTTCGATGTTAACACAAAAACAGACTGTCAACTTGCACAAGGTATTTGGTTACATCATCTTGGCAGCTTTGAAAAAAAATTTTTTTTCATACCTGGTGACAAACAACATTCCTGCAGTCTCAATCCCAGCAATTTGGCTTTTGCTTTTGACAGACCTAAATCTCTGACCAAGTTGTTTAATTCTGACTTTATTATGAGATGCGGATCACCTGAGGAGCACTGTTCAATATCCAGAACAATGTCACTGCCAGTTCCCTGCATTGCAGTTTCTTCACCTGGCTCATCTAAGGTCAATTCCTTTGGTGGTTTCAGAACTGGAAGAGTGTTGTCATGTGGCACAGGTCTCATTGTTGAAGGCAGATTAGGGTATTCAACTGACTTCTTGTTTTTGGCAGAGAAACCAGATAAATTAGTCAAGCAGAAGTAACAGTCTGTCACATGGTCTTTCTGTTCTCGCCATATCACTGGGACAGCAAATGGCATTGTCTTTCAAGTGCCTCTGAGCCAACCTCTCAGAAAGACAGCACATGTTGCACAACAAATGTGAGGCACCTATTCCTGGTCTTGATCACCAGTTTTACAGCTGAAATACAGATGATATGCTTTCTTCACAAGAGTAGTCATTGAGCGTATACTCGCCACAAATATAGCAGAATGTATCGTGATTATTACAACATTGACGAGATATATCGACCAACACCAATTGTCCAGTGAAACGTCTATAACATCTAACATACTTGTTACAGTGCTACTGAGGCAATGCTACATTCTGAAACAATACGTACACACTATAAGGTTTATATTAATCCAATGAGCAGCATCTGTGTATGCAAGCCACTTTTATAGCCTGTTGAGACAGTGTCAAGCTGGCTCCGGCCTGCTCGGCCTGCGTAATTCCACAGAAGAGCTTCCAACATGACCTGGAAATGCCCAGACTGCACAAAATATTTTTCATAGGTCTCTTACGGAAACAAAATTTTTTTGACACAAATATAACAAAAAATATAACAAAACAAGTTTTTGATGAAATGGTATGTAATGGATGTGATTTTTGTGATTAGCAAGCAGCCAAAAATCTATAAGGAACTCCCAACAGTATTCAAGAAGCAAAATCTTTGTTGTTCAGTGTTACTGATGACAGAGTGGTATACGTAACATTCTGTTTTTGTTTAAATTTTGCTGAAAATACTTCATTTTCTCACAAACTTACTATGCTATTTTTTTGTCACTAAACATTCCAAAACTAAGATAAACAAGATATTAGATTCCAGAGACAAACATTTTGCTTACATGCAACACTTTGACACAAAAGACCTATTTATATGAAATTTTTCTGTTCAAGAATAAATATATTTTGTAAATTTTGAAATAATAACTGGCCTTTTTATAATTTTTTGTGCAATAATAGTGTGTAATGACTTCCCTACATTTAACAGGTAGTCCATTTTTATTTTGTCATATTTTTTTATGGAAGCTGCAAAAATGATAATTTTTTTAAAATGAAAAAATACAATATGCAGTATTTCACATTCAGACTCTTCATATAGTTACAATATGGATTACATAGTTTTCCATTAGTCTAAAGGCTTTTTTTAAAAGTATTTGATTGAAACATCAAGGTAATAAAGAACAAACAATTTTTAACATGGTTTATCTTCTAAAGTCTACTTTCATCATTTCATCACCTAATCTCTATTTATCTAATATTCTCATATATTCAGTTTACCCATTTGAAACTGCCAAAATGTGACAGCTGATACGTGACAGATTACAGAAAGTACAAACCCATAATATTTTTCACATCTTATTGATCAAACAAATTTGTAAAACATTGTAATGAAGTAACTTCCAAAAACACTCTACATCTCTGTACAGTACCTACATGTGGCATTTTAAAAAAACAACACATTTAATGTAGATATGGTAATAAATAAACATTAACACTGAAAGCACATAAACAACTGTGTAGCCCAGACATCACAGTCAGTTCTCTTTTCACAATCTGATTCTTACCAGATTGAATTAAATTGTACATTGAGTTCAATATTTGGCTAAATTATTACACTGTCATTGTATTTTATTCCACTATTGCAATGTGTAAAATTTCAGAATTAATATGTTTTTAATTCCAAGTATAACAATTCAAGAGCACATTAAAAACCTTGTTACAACTGACCTAGCTTAGTTTCTGTTATGAGATTGTCTTTACTTACAAAAAAAAATTCATTTAATATTAACTACAGTAACACAATAATCAGTTCTAATTAAACATATCTTAAGAAACACCATCTTTAGAAGGTTACAAATTGACAACACTTACACTTCATATATCTATTACAATGATAGTTTATAATAATTTACTGTTTTTATTTAATATAAAATTAATGAACGCAAAACTGAAGTACCAGAGAATGTTTATTTGAAAGATCTTGACAGTTCCCAAGTATTCCTCACACTAGCTTTACTGAGTGTTTACTTAAGTATCAGTTTCATATTTTCTTCTTCAACAAAGCACTGGTTAATGCTTTTAACCAAACTTGTTTATTCCCCCTTCACACACACACAAATCTTCAAGTAATTTGGTACAGAAAACAGGTTACATTACATCAGTTTGGCTGGCTTGTTAGTGAAGTCTCATCTTGGTATCTATGTATGGTTTTGTACTTTTCTCTAAAATTGATTTTTTGAACCTATATGTTTTTCTAACATCATAAATTGCCATCCAAAAGTCACCTCAAACTTTGTATGCGAGGAAAAACCTAAACACTCAGTTTTACTGGATTTTTGCAAGTATTTCATGCTATTTTAAATCATGTCAACTGTTTCTGAAGTGCAACTAATAATTCTTTGAACTGTATAGAATGTACTGTTTAAGTTTATTTTGTTTTTTCACTTCAAATTATGTTTTACTTAAAATTAGCCTGATATAAGGAGTATTACTGCTATGAAACTCCAAGGCCAGCATTATTTCAACTTACGGGTCCAGGGTGAAGTCTGAAGCCAGTCAACTGGGCTCCGTATAACGGCACCAACTCTTTTCCACAAATTGGAGGTTTTTCAATCAATGAACGCAGAGAACTGAAATTAAAATGTAACCACATTTTAACTTAAGTTTATACAATTACTCTGTTATAGTTAAAATAGTAGAGGTTTATTTGAATGGATAGACTTTAATTGACAGATCAAGGTTGATATTACCATTACATGTGATAATGAATCCTGTACAAGTTATCAGATGTTCAGATATCTCTGTGATTTTCAATCACTAAAATGGATGCACTTTAAGGGTGTTACATAATTGACACTCCTTTTTGCTACTGAATAGTAGATTTGAGAATGTTTAGTCTTTTGATGTAGCTCGCTTTGTATCACCACATAGTGATAGATAAAAGATACGAGAGATAATCCTTCGATTTGAAACACTGAGTAATAAGTATTTTTATAATCATTTTGTATCACAAACACAATTCTTAAGTTTAATATACTTATCTGATTGTTTCAAATCTTTGAAAATCAACTTGTTCTTTAATTATAATCCATACTATCAAGAATTTGTACTAATTTCCAACAAAAGACAGTTAAAAAATAATATTAAAAGGTTACTAACCTATTATCTTGATGTCCAGGTGTATCAATGTTCCCAGGGAGGGTTGGAAGAAATGCACTAAGCTGGTCTTTCATCTTACGACCACAAAACTTGTTATAAGAATGTTCCAGGTTATGATAGGACATCAAATTTGTAGCTCCTGTCCGTTCACTTTGTGCTGCAAATTATAAACAAAATCATGTAATATTTATGTGTAACAGATTTGTAGAACATAAATAAAAATGTGATTATTGATAATTGTTGTTATAAACAACAATAGAAACTACTAGGTAAAAAGAAATAAAAAGACCTAACAATCAGTGTCTCGTTCTAACTTAACTTGTAGAAGAAAATGTGTTTAATAGTTAGAATTATAACTTTAAAGCTGAAACAATATCTTTAAAAGTGAAGTATTTAACAAATTTAATCAGTACACTTGAAGTTGCTATGATAACATTTGGTGATACATTGATAACAATATTGTATTGTTTATTGTTACTTTTATTTACTTTATTGCTACTTTTGAAGTGCAAGTAATTACAACCAGATGAGTTTGCTTCCACACAACCTAAACTTATTGTAGAAGATTACCCATAATAATCTTTATTCAAAAATGATATGACGTATAAAGTATTAAATTACTAGTCAAAGACATTGTGCAGACTCTTGTAAACTGAACAAAATTCTGTTCCTGTAATACTAAATGTGAGGTAAATCTGATAACTCATTTAACCTTCTTCAGAGGGTTCACTCTGGTATTTATGACAGTTAAGGCTGTGTTTAATATACCTAAACATGTTTTCCAAGGACTTTCAACACAGTGCCACAAGGAACATTGGTAACAAAAATTATCTATGTGGGTGTGAGGACAGGGCTACAATAAAATGAGTTCAGTCAAAGCTAATAGTATTTTAGGTTGTATCTACAAAAATATTGAATACAAGTCCAAGGAAGTTATTTCTTTTTTCAGATTCCTGGCCAGCCTAATTTGGAATACTTTATTAAAGCTTGGACTCCTTACTTAATGAAGGACACTGAGTTGTTGGAAAGAATTCAAAGAAGCACCTATCTTGTAAAAGTGTGTTTTCTCAGGGTATTCCCCTTTCAAAGACACTCAGATGCATTCATCCTAGCCATGGCATTAGATTTACAATCTTAGCCACTCCATGACCCTGATCATGGGACATTGGATGAATGTTCATAGTTTTGCTTCTTTTCATTCTTCCGTCATGTTTTTGACAGTACACAGACAACATCATGGCACTGGCCCCAACTGCCTTCTCTCAGCTACCTTGATCTGACCAGATACTTCTATCCCCATTTCTCTGAAATAACTACAACCTTAAACATCAACCAAGTAACACAAAACAAGCTATATCTAAAATCAAATCCAAATTCTCAAATATCACAACAAAAATTCTACTGTGAGCAGATCAAAGGGGGATATTAATATCCCTGAACACCCCAGGTGGAAAAGTTTACCTTCTTTCAAAACTAAATTACTGACACAATTTATGTTTTTTTATTCAAAGAAGGCCTACTAGAGTGATTCCTAGAATAAAGGAATTGTCATATGCTGACAGGTTATGGTTCATAATATTACTTCCTATTTATAAAAGAAGGGCTCTAAAGGATACAACTGACATGCTCAAAAATAGAGAGAACTGACAGCAAACTTACATCGTTTTTCACAATTTACTGTAATGTGTAGGGGTGGTAGGGCTAAATGAGATCTGATATTTAGCAAGATAGAAGTCATCTACAAAATAAACAATTTGAGTTTTTTGTAATAAGGTAATCAACCTTTGAAAAATATTGTCCTCAGATGTGATACTGGTAGACACAATAGTATTGGAAAAGTTCATTTGTGAATACTTACAAACCCAAGGTTAAATGTAGGAAAATGGGTTTTAAAACGAAATTTCACGAACTGTAAAGCCACGATATTGTCTTGTAAATATTATGTTCTACATTGATTTATCCCTATACTGTTATAGTACAAATGATATGATGCAGACAAGTCAATTTAAACTTACTAGTATTAATGTAACAAGCTAGTTAAACATATTAAAAACTCCGAACTACACACTGGAAGTGGAACGTACTATTACTCGGCGGTTCCTTCATAAGATAGAATGGCCCACTATGCACGATTGCAGGTGTTTTCCCGAGCGATATTGTAGTTTTCAAAGTTCCTGTAGAGTCTTGCCGAGGAACAACTGGTGACCGAGAACCCCTAGGACTCGATTTTGGAGAATGTTGATCTAATCTTAGAAACACTTCAGCCATTGTCGTTACATTTGTCTGAGAAGATATATACTTTTTTTCACCATTAAGTAATTAACTCAATAGCAACATTCGTACTATTAATCATTTGACAACCAGATACAACATCTCATGAATTAGACTAAGTCCCCGTGTCTCCAAGTGTTCAACATCTGAAAAATTCTATACATAACAAGCCAAAAGGTGGCAGAAGCATATCTCTCACTTAGGGGATCATTTTTTAAATAAAAATCCTGAACTAAACCAATAACTATTAAATATTTTAAATTTGTTAGTTTAAAACTCACATATAATTTGAATTTAATTTTTAAGTGTAACACATAAAATCAGTTAATAAGTTATCGATATTTTGTTACTAATTGTTACTAATTTTATTCATATTACTTCATTTTGTCATCAACATTATAAATATTCTTTGATACATTGTTCAGAGAGAGTATTCATGATGAAACTTTGCAGAATGGACGGCAACTTGTGTCTCTATAACAGGCAGTTGCCGCCTATTCTACAAAGCTTCTTCACTATAAGTATTGTTTGAGTAAATTGCAGAGCCATACAATAGGCTATCTTCGTTGTACCCATCGCGAATATAGAAACCAAATTTTGAACATTATAATTTCTCAGACTTACTGCTGAGTCATTGGAGAGCAAATTTATAAATATCCAATAAAGATAAAACAACTGAAATATTTTATATTTATCTGCAAACAGACAGCAAGTTTATCACAATAGCTTGCTATGGTTTTACTTTTGCCCCCGTTAGTGCAGCGGTATATCTCCTGATTTACAACGCTACTATCAGGGGTTCGATTTCCTTCGGTGGACTCAGCAGATAGCCCGATGTGACTTTGCTGTAAGAAAACACACACACAGTTTTACTTTTGTCATCTATATGAAACATGAATCTTAATTTCAAGACATTTAAGGTGACTAGTTCTGTTAAAGCTAATTACAACTTGTTATTCATGTTCTCACTCTATTCTAGTTATATAACTGGCTCATAAGTGCATAAAATGAAGTACTGAATTAGAATTTTAAATCTGAGCAACATTTTATGCGGACCCCGTATGGTTGAGGTATATTAGAGGCTTATTTTGTTAATTTTTCAAGGAAGTCATGTAGTCAGTATTTCCAACCGTTATAACAGTTTTGTCTTACTCTTGGGACCTAATAATGGGTTTATCTCTTGTTTATTACATGACCACAGCTGAAAATGCAAAGCTTGCTCAATGACATCACGTATCGGGTTCTGGACATTTTGATTGGTAACTTAACACGCAAAGTCTGTTAGTGACTTCAAATTTCATTATGTAGCAATAATTCTGGCCATAAACGATGTTTATAATTGAGTGAATAAACAGACTAGGTAGTAATTTCAACCAGATAATACAAATAAAAATATTTTAAATGAATATTCTTGGTCTTTTCATATTATTAATTTACTTTAATCTGTACACGAAGCCATTTTTTTAAATAAGTATAATTTATTTTTCAGTCAATTTTTTAAATATAAAATCAGTAAATTCCTCGTTAAACAGTTTGTCAACACTTAAATAAGAAATACTTCTCTTTTAACTCATACGACCACATATTAGGTTCTGGTATATTTGGAATAATTTATTTTAATCTACAAATAAAATTTATTTATATCAGCTGCTCATGTGATTGTATTAGTAGCGCCACCAAAAATATCATTTTTAAAGTTTAATTAGAAAGCAAGTTTGATTTTAATAGTTTTAATATGGGAGGATTAAAAGTGTATTTTGATTTGATGTCACAACCTGCTCGAGGTGTTATTTTATTTTTAAAAGCAAACAACATACCGTACATTTCATGTCCTATTGCTCTGCGGAAAGGTAAACTATCCATCTCTGGCATTAGTTTTATCAGTGGCAAGTGAAAATCAAATAAGGATGGAGTTAGGGTAGAGTTCTTGTGTAGGTTCAGGTTGTCCAAAAATCTGTTATTACTACTAGTAATAATAACAGTCTTAGAAAAAGTTTCAAATATTTATGTTTGATGAAAATATGTAAGATCAAGGCAGAATAGATTTTTATGAGTGTTATTATGAACAAATGACAGATTTATCTCTCTCAGCCTTTGAAAACTAAATTATCGTTTTATGTAAATTTATATTAACTATTTATCAACCCTTGATACGCGTTGGTTTATAAAGAAATTTAAGAGCATATTCCCATATATCATGTACATATAGCAAGAGATTTGTTGATTTATCTAGGCCACTTCATCCACTAAAGAAAACTTTTAAAATAAAATACTTTAATCCATTCCATATTCAAATATTTTCCAGCCTTAAGCTAAATTAACTGCATCCACCACATACTAAAGCAATTCAGTTTCAGAGGCCAATCACCCTTTTAGTATTAGAAAAGTAGAGCTATCTTAACTGAAAATGACTCTTACACTTCCAAAATTGATATTTGTATCTCCTAGTCCTGCCATTCTCACCATTAAATACAATAAATCTGGTTCATCAACAATCAATTTTCTCAATAATCTTAAATAGCTTAATCAGACTATTTTTTCTTTATGTTTTTTTCTAAGAAAAACAATTTCAGAGTCTTGAACCAGTTCTCATATAACAACATATCCATTCTAAGTGTTTTCATAGTAACCTATCAACCTTTTCCAACAGTTCAATGTCTTCTTAAGGTAAGAAAACGAGACTGAACACACTACTTCAGATGTAACCTACCCAATTCAATATGCAAAGAGTGCAGAACCTCTTTAGAGTTGTATTCAAAATTTCTCTAGATACAACCTAAAATAATATTACTCTACCACAAGCAACAACACACCACTTGGATGGCTTTATTACACCAAAATATTGTTGTTTCATAACAAGGTTATTCTGCATGAAAATTATACCTACATGTGATACTTTGTATTTATTATTATTAAAATCTGTCTATCATTTATTCACCTACCTTGGGTTTCATGTGACAGTTCTTAAGTTTTTGCAAGATGTCAACTGTCAACATTATGTTTACTTATAGTTTATGGTTATCAGGAATAGGATAGAAATTTTTAAATGGGTCTGGAACTGGGGAAAGCTTTGAAACCTCTGGTCTCAGACACTAGTGTTGCTACAAATAAGCATTTGACAAGATCTTTAAAATTGTTTTCTATTGAAAAAAGAAGAGTTTGGGGGATTCTGATTGAAGTGTTTAAGATTGTAAAAGGAATTAATAGTGTTGATGCATCAACATTATTTATACTTAAAAACAATAATTATAGAACTAGGGAACACATATAGATTTAAGCAAAGTAGAAACCATCTTCAGATAAAAAAATTTTGTTTTTCAAATATGGTGGTTGGCTTCGGAAATAAATTGTCTTTGGATGTTGTTGTAGTAAATTTTGGCAAGTTTGAAAGAAAGTTTGATAGATACCTGAATAATAGGGGCTGGCTTTATGTTTTTTTTATTTAATAGTTTCAATATAGCTCAGAGAATTGGATAGCCAAGATGGACCAACAAGTCTTTTGTTTTCCATAAATATTATGTTAACTTGTACTTTGTGAACACATGGACTCGCCAGGTGATGTTATGATTAAATTATAAAATCAATTCTAGTCAAAGAAAACACTTTTTAGTTGAATAAGTAGAAACTTTTGACTATGGCTAATCTTGCAGCTGGCTTGAACCTCGAGTACAAGCCCCAGTCCAAAAGGAGTGTTTAACATGTTTAGCTCTTAATAATGTGAGACTCCTGTCAGACACTTGTTTTGTTAAATCAGTGTTGTCTAAAATATTGAGTTTATTTGTAGTAGATATATGTTTTGAAATACTTTTATCAACATAAATCAGTAGGGAGATAAAAAGAGCATATTCAAAAATAGATATATATTTTTCTTCATGAGAAAACTGAGCGTTGTATGCAGTTATTGTTACAACTGTTCTATCAGTGTTTGTCATCTACCTAACCTTAATTCAGTGTCACAAGTCAGCTGTTATAGTATTAATCAATGTTAGTCGTTTACCTAACCCTAATTCACTGTCATAAGTCAGCTGTTGCAGTGTTAATAATGAAAACCTTTTATTATTCCTTAAATTAATTTTTTAATCTAAAGAAAAATCCAAAAAAGAGTATTTAAATATGAATTATCAAATTGTTTTTTAATTTTATAGTGTTTTATGATATTGGAAAATCTATTATCTTTAAAGATATTCTTACCAGTTCCACAGGAGTTTGTTTTAGTGACACATTCAGGGCTGCTTTACTTGAAAGTATCATTAAACTTGTGTTTTTAATCTAGGTGAGCATTTCACACCAGAGTTTACCAAAATAAATCCCTTACAGCGTGTTCCTGTAATTGACCACAATGGGTTTCGTCTTACAGAAAGGTAAACACTTATAATAATAATAATAAGTAGAACATTGAAAAGGGGTTAAAGTAAAGAAATTACACATGTGGAGAGTTATCACTTTAAAAAAAAATGTTTATTTTCTGAGTAACATTTCAATCAAACTTTCTCCTTCAAGTCTGAAACAAGTCTGTAAATTAAAGTGCTATTTTCTTGGCTAAGTATAGCATAGTCACTTGGAAATTGTGATTTCTAAACGCATTCTTTTTTATGTATATGATTTATTACCAAACTTGTCTCTAGTAGTAAAAGATAACCAATATTTTTCAGAAATTTGAAACATTAGTTCAATTAAACAGGTGTCTGACATAAAGATACAGGGGACAAGTTTTTTTCATTATCTGCACAGAATAAAACACACAATTTTACTTCCAAACTTTTAAAATAATAAAGACTTATGATAAAAAACAAATACTACTTGCTGTTAACTTAACAAGGATAACTCCATAAAGAAAGAAGCATAGATTGTAAATCCACTTATAATCTGAGTGGTTTTGAAAGGTGGTCTTTTCTCTTCAGGGATTTGTAATGAATTGACTTCCTAAACCTAACTTTATGAACATTTTTTTGCATGAAACTAACTTTAAGAATTAACTAAAAAATTAAATTTACCAATGGTTGACAGAGATAACATTTAATAGAGGAACCAGTGTAACAGTAGCTGTACAGTTAGTGAAGTCTCACTCTAAAAATATTTTCCCCAGATGCATAACTTTGTTAATGAGGTGTTGAAATAGATATTTATTTTAGCAATGAGAATGGTATGCCCCTCTCAATTTAAACAATGTTGTATTATTTGATTTTAAGCCAATCAAATAAGCATTGGTTTATCCTCAAAATAAGCAGAAATCAAATAATTAAACCATTAAATTACAGTTCAATATGATTTATACCAACAGTACACACCTCATTTTACAGAATTTAATATTCAAGAAGGGAAAACATTTGTGATTTATCAAAAGTTTGAATAAATACTTAGCTGGGCATATTATCTATTTATAGTGTTGCTATACTGAAGTATTTGTCTCGAGAATTTTGTACCCCTGACCACTGGTACCCCCAAGACAGTAAGCTTCGGGCTCGAGTGGATGAATTTTTAGCTTGGCAGCATCTAAACCTCAGACTGAATGGTTCTATGGTCTTCCGAACTAAGGTGTGTAGTTGTTTTTATTACTTTGTGAGAGAACAATTACTGCTAAATGAAAGGCAAAATGTTTTTCTAATATTTTTGGTTTTATAACTTTTAAAGAGAATGGTTCTGTAAATTAGTACATTACCACTAAAGTATTGCAAATTACTTTATTGAGTATATTAGTAGTTTTAATTTGTTGTCAATCAAGATAATAAAAACTCTCAGGTGTTTGAGTAACAATACACTTAAGAACTACTGTTTAACAGTAAATTCATGATAAAATTATAGATAACATATACTCTTCAAAAAAAGAAACACAAAAGGGATATTTTTTTTATTTTAAAGAGAAACATATGTAATTATGTTACAAGCTCAGAGTATGTGATGTTACACGTGTTAAGGCACTGATTGTCAGACCAAAATGACAATAAAAGTTGTGCTTTTTGAAAACAGAGGAAAACAACGGATTTTTCATCAAAATGCATTCATGTCCAATAAATTTGTTTGAGAGATCTGCATGTTCTGCAAGTGCAATACCCCTATAAACGTAACGGGTTCTCGATTTCCATAGCTCAGTGTTAAACCACCGACACGCAATATAGTTATGCCAGGACTGACTGAAGCACAATGCAACAACGTCATTGGTCGCTTGGAAGCAGACGAATCTCGATCAGATGTTGCCAGAGCTGTGAATATCCACCCAAGCACCATCACAAGACTATGGAATCGTCTCCAACAACATGGATCAACTCGTGACCATCCACGATCTGGCAGATCTTGTGTGACACGCCCACAGAAGAGTGCTACATCTGGTTACGTTACCTTCAGGATAGGACCACCACTGCGACGTCTACTGCCTCAACTGTACCAGAACTACATAGGATTTCCGATTAGACCATACGCAACCGTTGACGAGATTCTTAGGCCCCATGTGCAACCCATCATGATGAACGTCAACGATGTTTTTCAACATGACAACGCCTGTCCTCACACAGCCTGACTCACCACTGTCTTCTTGAGACACCACTGTATCAATGTTCTTCCTTGGCCCTCCAGATCACCAGATTTAAACACCATCAAACATCTTTGGGACGAGTTGGACCAACGTCAGCGACGGTGACAACATTGACCGCAGACTATACCTCAGTTTGCAACAGCTTTGCAGGCTGAATGGACAGTCATTCCACATGATGTGATTCATCATCTCATTGTTTCCATGGGCAGGAGATTGTTACGTTTTTTTATGTATGTTGACTGTTGACTGAACGCAACAGAAAGACACAGATAACAGCTTGTATAATTTATTTCACTAAACTATTATATATGTAACAGATATAACATAAATTACATAACAACAATGACAGATATTAAGTTTAAACCTTCAAAATTAATTACAATACAAAATGGTACTGGCCTGTATCTAATAATATGATCTAGAATGAAAGTCCAAAAGTTCAGATCAGAAATCCAAAATTCTGATCTAGGGTGTGAATTTGGTCCCACAAAGAAATACCGAGGTTTGAATGGAGAATGATCAAGTTCTTTTTACGGTGCTTCTTGATGAACGTCTCAAACTTGCTGCCTTCCAATTTTCCCAGTCTCCCCTAAACAGTCCGTATGTGTCGACTCTCAACACAACCAGTAATTCGAATGAATCGCAAAGATTGACAAAATCACAGCTTCTGTAGATCTAGCTTCAGTCACAAATTCAAGTTGAATAAACTCACAGGAAACACTTAAACTTTCTCAAACGAATGACTGACTCTTTTCTTCGAATAAAAACTAATGAGTCTTCTTATTTCTCGCATCTCCATCTGTTTATATATTAGTAGGCCTCTTCTCGAACAATCGCGTAACTTCTACAGAACTCCAGAGCAATCCGCGCATGTCCGTTCTTGCACGAGACTCAACATCTAGACACTAGGCCGCCAACATTCCATTTATAGTCAATTGATTGATCTACCTAATTCTAGAAATTTCTAAATGTTATTTTAAATGAATAACAACATATTTTATTGTTTTGAACTTTGAAACAATAATATAAATATGGAAATATAAATAATAGAAATGAAAATTTAAACACAACACGACATGTTGTCGTTTACAAAACATTTACTTGACATTTACATAACAGAGATGCTAAGAAGTTATTGTTGCTCATGGGAGGGCATACTCGTTATTGACTTTGAGTGATGTTAAACTTCAACTGGTGAGGGCGTGGACTTCACCTTTGCAGACTTTGGATGCTTAGGAGTAAATGTGCAAAGTTTCACGCATGTCATACAGAACTACCCGGAATACACTTGTTAACAATTTGTCTCAAATTTTGCCCATTGTGTTTATTTTTTTGAAGAGTATATTTTGTTTTTATATTTAATTGGAAAACCAAGTTAACAGTTCATTTTGTTATACATTTCATATCCAGGCAACCATGTGATATTCATTGTTCTTTAACACATAAGTGAAATAAAACAACTTCCTCTATTTAAACGTCTTACTAAGCCTATAATTATGGTTTTATAAACTTTACAGATATGTGGGAACTTAATACTTTTTATTTTGTAGGAACTGTTTTTATAAAAAACAAAGTCTGTCTTGAAGTTTATTATGGGTCAAACATTCTAAAATCAAGTTGTGCTAACCACACATGAGTGTTTACTCTGTGTAGTTGCCATGAGTTACTTTCACAAAACTTTTAGTTATGTTGTTTTATACAACAACCAGGGGCTGCTCTCATCTCTTAATAAAACAGTTAATTACTGTGAATATTCGTGCTAATTTGATGACTTAATCATTAAATAGGTTTGGTTTTTTATCTTGATGTTTATTGTCTTGTATGTGAACTTCTGAAATCAAAGAGAAATAGTATGGTATCTGTTATCCTGATTATCTATTGATAGCTTGTCATGTGTAACTCCAATAAAGATATTGGAGTCCAATCATTCATTTATTTTGGGATGATTCGATTTTATTTTTTTCTTATCTTTTTAATAGAAATAGTATGTACACACACACACACATCTGGAATTTTATGTATATTTTTTCTTATATAATTATCTTTGCTCAAGTAAAAACTGTTAAATAAATCATAGTTTGATGTTTGATGCACCAGCATTAATCTGTTGAATATTTTATAAAGTGTACCAGTAAAAAATGAAAGTCGTTGTCAACTGAACAGTTTTATTGTCTAGTTGTGTAGGGCTGCAAGGCCCCCTTTCCCAAAAATGTTAGGTAAAATATGTAACAGTTGAATCCTCATTGATATATACATATGCATACACACACCAATAAGAAACATTCTTCGAACAATTCACAGGTCATCGAACCCAGGATGACAGGTACTCCAGTTAATGAGAAGAAACTGAACCAGTTTCTTCAAGGTCTTGAAACAAATCTGAAGCAATTAGAGACTATGTTTTTGAGAAACCATCCTTTCCTGTGTGGAGAGAAGATCACCATTGCTGATTTGCTGGGATCTTGTGAAGTGGAGCAGCCTTGTGCAGCAGGATTTGACGTGTTAGAGGATAAGCCAGTCGTGGCTGCATGGATTGAGAATGTGAGAAGCTATCTGGCTCCTCACTACGATGAAGCCCATCAAGTGTGTCAAAAAGTTAGAAATTATGTGGAGAAGTCCAAACTCTAGCTTACAACATCTGTTTGATATGACACAAAGTTGTTTTAGGTTTAGGTTTAAGAACTTTGGAAATGATTTAAAAAAACAAAAAATGATGATAAATATGGTAAAATTTTTGTATAATTGGGTTATAATTTGATAAAATAAAAGTTCATAAATAAATTTTAAATTGTTTAGACAGGCAGATAGTCTGATATGTTTGTTTCCATTTGGACTATGGTGACACCATTTTCTATTGGTGTTCTTAAAAATTCAATACTTTATTTGGAATTCATAAGCGACGTTTTAAAAAAAATGTAAAACATTTGTATTTTTTAGTTTAAGAAATCT
The DNA here is from genome assembly GCA_011833715.1 of Carcinoscorpius rotundicauda. NCBI lineage: Eukaryota > Metazoa > Arthropoda > Merostomata > Xiphosura > Limulidae > Carcinoscorpius > Carcinoscorpius rotundicauda. The sequence continues at coordinate 23,109,923 of CM022403.1, forward strand.
TTAGAACAATAACAGTAAAACCTCTACAAGGTGTAAAGTATTAGATTCTTACCTTTTATTGTCCTTATTAACAACTTTCAAGTTTCAGCAAAAGTTTGTTGTAATTAATCGGATGCGCATGCGTGGAAGTATAATTAATAAATCACTAACTTGAAAAGTGAATGTGTAACTTCCTTGTTTGTTTGTTTTTCTTTTACGTGCATAACTTGGACGTGATCTCTGTATATTAATGTTCAAATTTTTGTGTCAGAAGTAAAAATTGGAATAAGGATATTTGTAGGAAATCGCTCAACGCTGTCAGTAATCAAACAATCGTTTGAACACGATCTGGCTGCATAAATGGTCTTGCGTTAAAAAACAACTTCAAATACATCAGAACATGTGGCGTAAAACTTTTTGGTCATACGCTGATTTTAAGTAAGAAAGGTTTAAATTATTTTAACCGTAAAGAGAGTATGTTGACACGACTTCATACGAGGCATTGTGCTCGTTATCAGACTTCCTTACGTCAATTGAATTTTAATTTTTAGCCATTTAAGTTAATAATTCTAACTCTCCAAAATATAATTTGTCAGTGACGTGAATAAAATTCATAGTCATTATAGCTTACTTAGTTTATACCATAACAGTCGTTGTTATTTATAAAATATGCTGGTATGGAGACCGCCTCGATTACAATAAGTTTCACGTGCCCTACTACTGGGTGAAAGCGTTCGTCTGTACTGGATACGTGATTGATTTAAGTTCGTAGAATTATGCATACGTTATAAGTGAAAGGCACGCAACTGAGTGATTTTCGTACTATTTGATGTTTCTGATTCACATCGCGTGTTATTTATTATTTAATAATATATCAGATCCACCTCTTACAATGAAGGAGATAACACGTATATCCTTTCTTTATCTTATGTGACTGAAATAACAATTATAATGTAACGCAACCTATTTAAAGGAATCACAAACAAAAATCCACAAAAAATTCATATTGTGGGTTTTCGAGATTCAAACAATTATAAAAGGAACCACAGACAAAAATCTACATAAATTCAAATCTTGGGTAATCGAGATTCATACAATTAGAAAAACAACTATAGTATTTTCCAGAACTATATCTTTATAAGAGAACACAACTTTAAATAAAACTACTGTTCTCACAACAAGAACACTACTTTCACGAGAACTATATTTGAGGATTTGGTTATATCTTTATGTGATTGTTAAAACACTACTTTCACGAGGATTATATTTGAGGATTTGGTTATATCTTTATGTAATTGTTAAAACACAACTTTCACGAGGACTATATTTGAGGATTTGGTTATATCTTTATGTAATTGTTAAAACACAACTTTCACGAGGACTATATTTGAGGATTTGGTTATATCTTTATGTAATTGTTAAATGTACTGAAAACTGAAGTTCTTTAAAATATTTATTGAATAATATATAAACACATTACGGTTTATATCACCGCAATCAGAACATTTTTTTTACATGCAGAAATACTCAGAAAATTCCTTTTTAAAAAATGCTCACTTTTTGTCAGTAAATATTAACATAAATAACGTCTTGTAGGGTGGCATTTCAGCTAATTATATCTTAGTCGCGTGCAGGAGTCTTTCTGTGGATGAAAACTGTTTAGTAAAGAAATAAATGAAAACGTGCCACTGATAGAGAAAGGTGGTCTAGCGTAGCTAAGTGGTTAAGGCACTCGACTTGTATTCCAACGGTCGCGGGTTCGAATCTACGTTCTCGCCTTTACAGCTCTGGGGACATTATAATGTGCGGCCAATTTCACTATTTGTTGGAGAAAGAGTAGCTCAAGAGTTGGCTGTGGGTGGTGATGACTAGCTGCATTTCCTCTGTCTTACACTGCTAAATTAGGGAGAGTTGGCGCAGATAATTAGCGAAATCAAAATTCAAATCCCCGTCACACCAAACATGCTTGCCCTTTCAGCCGTGGTGGCATTATAATGTGAGAGTAAGTCTCACTATTCATTGGTAAAAAAGTAGCCCAAGAGTTGGAAGGTGGTGGTGATGACTAGCATTCTCTAGCCTCACACTGCTAAATTAGGGACGACTAGACCTTGTGTAGCTTTGCGCGAAATTCAAAACAAACAAACAATAAATACACGTTATGCCAGGGTACAAAATGTCTACTACTTAGCAAAAGAAAAACCCCACGCACTACGAAGCACGAACATTTAGTGTCTCATCTCTTGTGCAACAATAAGATTCTCTGAAACAATGGGTGGAAAATCAGAGCGATCGGTTGATTAAATGTAAGCAAAACCACGGTGTGCATACTGCTGACCAGTATTTCTGAAGTTCTAGATGATTTTGATGAGATTTAATGACAAATGCCACCCTATAATTGTCAGATATTAACAATATGAGCCAGTTGTGAAATCTGACTGGCTACATGATTGACTGTGGTGAAGTAAAATAAACATTACTCGCTACATAATGGATTGTGGTGAGGTAAAATAAACATTACTCGCTACATGATGGATTGTGGTGAGGTAAAATAAACATTACTCGCTACATGATGGATTGTGGAGATGTAAAATAAACATTACTCGGTACATGATGGATTGTGGTGATGTAAAATAATCAATACTCGCTACACAATTGACTGAGGTGAAGTAATATAAACATTCTTGAAGATTACCGATTTTGTAACCATTATGAGTTTACTTGATATAGGCTGATAAAAAGGAACCTGGGTTACAAGAAAATAACTTCCTGTGCTTTCAATGGTGTCGTCAATGTTTTATAAACAATAAGTGGTGTGATAAAATGATTTTCAGAGAAAGCGGGAAGGAAAATTCCTTACTACATCGTAAAGCTAAACTTTTATCTTTAGCCTTAAATAGCGGTAGAAATGAAATCTTGTCTGTGTGAATGTTCTTCGTATCAGAGACATATATTTACTACTCTACAAATCATCAAAGCGTGAGCGCTTGTTGCACGAGTTTCAGAGCTCAATGGGAGAACCAGAAATAAAAATGTATAATAAGTCGATGTGTCCTGGGTCTGTAATTACAAACCTTTTCGTGTCATCTTAACTTGTTACTGCTCAACTATGATGTCCTGTGAGCACCTAAATAAAGATGGTATAGACTTAGCATCATTAGCAGGAGATATCATGATGTAAATGGATAATCCCCCGTTGATACAGCGGTAAGTCTACGGATTTACAATGCTAAAATCAGGGGTTCGAGTTCCCTTGGTGGATTTATCATATAGCCCAATGTGGCTTTGCTATAAGAAAAAACATACACATACAAAGCAGCAAATGGAAAAATGTAATGTTGTTGTTACCCTAACAGTTTTAATTAAGGCATTATTTACAGTAACTAATGCCAGCAATGCTTAGCAAAAAGAAAGCATAAACCTCTAGTCAGTTCCTGAACTTGTGGCGTCCAAGATAGTACATTTTGAGAGATATATAGCAGTGGCGGCGCCAGGATATTTTCGTTTGGGGGCTGAAGTAAACTGTGGGGGGGCTTCCCAAAATGCCATCAATATGAAATATAAATGGTGAATTATAATAATGTAAATACCAAGGTACATCTCAAAAAGGTGTGCTATTTTGAACTGCGTTTTCAATGCAGTTTTCATTGGAAACTCGTATTCTGATTAATAATTCATTATTACAAATTAGAAATAATCTGTTCATGAAAATATGCTTGAATGTAAAAGAGGAAGCTCACCTGAATTCCACCCGAGGTAATACATAATAATAAAAAAAAATAAAGATTAGTTTAGTTTGAATATTTGGCAGGAAATGTGTCTATAACAGTATCAATATCGAGTTGTTTTGCTCTCCTGGAATTTACTGATATGACAGCAAGGTTGCTAGTGCGGTTGTTACCACTGCTGTTGCGCAAGTTAGTCTTGAGGGGCTTCAGGCATGAGAAACGTCTCTCACAAGCAGCTGAAGCGACAAGCATGGTCATAGCGATGCATACAAGTTTGTGGAGATCCATGAAGGCATCCTTTTATGGGTCCTGCATGGTTGCAAGCTTCAATGCTCTTATCTTTCTTTCAGGCAATTAGCCGGTTCAGCTGGTTGACCACCACTGCGAAGTCATCCTCTGCCACACCATAGTTTGCTGCCATTCCTAAGAGTGCTTGCTTGTCCAGATATGTGGAGTGTTTTGGGCTCAATGCAGTTGCACCCATCAAAACACTGCAGGCATCAGAGAAGAAACTTCTATTCAGCTCGTTGAGTATCCTGTCTATGATGGCATAGAAGGTGTGTCTTCTGGTATCTGGTGTTGGTTCATCTCTTTGGCTAGTACTAGATGTGATTATGAATTCGTCCAGGTGTTTGGGGGCAGATCACTGTCCATCTTGATGCATCGTCTTAGTGCATATTCCCACTTTCTTATATATATCTTCAGCAGACTCTTTCAAGTCTTTCAATGCTGTTTCAATTCTCATTTCTGAGAGACCAGAGATGACAGATTGTACTAGGTCTTCTTCAGAGGCCAGCTGCAGGTCAGGTAACTGGAGGTGGTCTCATAGCTGTTTTGTCATCAGCAGAAGTTTTTATATAGCCACTAGACTGGTTACGAACTGCTGACCGAGGAGGATGTACAGGCCCTTTTATTCAGAGGCTCTGTGGACATTGTTTCCCTCCACAAGACGCTTTAGGGTTGTCACAATGGCAGGGAGGGTTTTTTCACAGCCAGACAAGCAGCACGTTGACAGGCCCATCTTCTGTTTGACAGTCGCTTCAACTCTATGTGCTGGTTCACGGGTTCAAACTCCTTCCGTACCTTCAGAAATTCTTCACGCACAACCGATGTAGAGAAGAATTTGTACAGCTTCTGAATTGTCACAAAGAACTCTGCTGCAGCCTGGACGTTGTGCACACAATCAGCTAGCATAAGGTTGAGCCTGTGATCATAGCATTGGACATACATAGCTTGAGACATCTCTCTTCTGAACTTTTGTTGCATGTCACTGATGTGCCCTGACATGACTGCAGCTCCGTCATAGCAATGACTAATGCAGGCATTATGATCAATACCACATTTAGCCAGAGTTTCCATGATTTTCTTGTACAATGAATCTGCATACAGACCCTCAGCAGTTGTGAAGTTCAGGAACTCCTCGTGAAGGCTCTGTTGGTGGAGGTACCTTACCACAATGGACAGCTGTTCTTGTTTGCTTACATCCTTTGTTTCATCCACTATTAGAGCAAAATACTCAGTTTCCATGACCTCTTTGCTGATATTCTTCCTGATCATTTCAGCTATGATGTCAAGCAGTTCATTTTTGATATCATGGTGAGTGTACTTGGCATTGCCAGGATCACTCAGTTTCTTCTTCACAATTTCATCATACCTGGAAATCATGTCAAGAAATTTGAGGAAATTTCTCCTGTTATCTGAAGGTAATCATTCTCTGTGACCTCTCTGGGCTTCATTCTGGCAGGCTGTGTAGAGCAGTGCATTTATCACGGCTCTTATGTAATGTCGGTTTTCGTCCACAGTTTTAGCATGGCTTGCATCGAGAGCATGTTGGATCCTTGCACCCTTTGTTTTCTGCCATTTAAACTCTGCCCAAGCTTGCATGACAAACTTGGGTTCTGCAGAGTTATCATGGGACTACAGTGCATGAATTTCAGTGCATTCAGTACGTTGCTATGGAACGTATGGCATATACTTCCGTCTTAATGAAGACGTTGAGTTCTACAGATCTATGTCTCTTTAATATTAATTGTTAAGCAACAACGACGATTGCGTTTTCCATATTTTATTAATGTACGTAGGTATCAATATTGGGGGCTGAGGGGGCTTGACTCATTTGTGAGTTAAGCCCTCAAGCCTCCCTTGGTGCTGCCACTGATATATAGACTCAGTGTGTACATTTAAGTTAAACAAACTCTACTGATATCTTTACAAAATGATTAAAACCCTGTCATTCGAGCGTTTTCGAAAGGTGGACCTTTTGTATTTCAGTTTAATCTCAGTATATCCATGAAGAAACATCTATCTTTCAAAAGCGCTCGAGTTATAGAGTTTTTTTCATTTTGCATCAAGACTTCGTGTTTTTCTGACATCATGACACTAGACACTATTCCTGCAGTTGTAGAAGATCTCGAAGCGAAATCTTGAAAGCGAACCTGAAAGTCAAACATTCAGAAACGTTAAAAATTTGTTGATGTTATGATTTTTTGAAAATTGAGTACCAATTCAGTTATTTCCCTCAGAAACACACGTGATTCCTTCCTGTTAATGTGCAGTTTGACATATAATGATGTGAAAAGAGGATGTAACTTCTTTGATAGACAGGATGCTGATGTGTTGGTTGTATTGAAGTCCTTCAAGTACATTGCAAGGGAACAAGGAGATGAATATAAAAACAAACATCGGGTATGAATATCTTAAAAATTATATGAACACCTTGTGGTTTGCACCATTTCGGCTACTGGAGTTAAGCGTTCTGTCAGCATGGATTGTATTCTGAATAAACTTAGAAACTGGATGAGGCAAGATATTTCAAAGCTGCATGAAGATAAACATAAACAGGCCTAATTTAACGTTGTTGTTAAAGCTTATCGAGTTATGAGTACGAAAAAAACAACCAAGATGCATTTGTTTTCTCTAAAAGGGGATACAGTGAACCAGTATTTTGTTTCTATTTTTGTACATTTTCGTAAAAATTACATAACCAGTAATGATAAAATATACCATTGTGTCTCAAAACGGTTGGTATGGGTATTAACACTTTTACTGATAAAGCAGGCAACAACGTTTCTACCTTCCGAGGTCATCTTCAAGCTTGCAAAGATTTATCGAGCAGTTCTGAGATACCAGCCGTTCCGAGATACATTTTAATTTCAAGTTTCGTTTTGCGTAATCAAAAATGTACCATTGTAAATTTGTAAAGACGAAAATTTTAATTAAAGGACGATATTTTCTAATTTGTTGCATTTGAATTCACGAACAAGTTTGAACTCAATGCTGAAAAGATAAAGGGTACTTTATATTTCAACGTTTCAAATGGCCCATTGTTAATAATTCACTATCGTTTAACTTAATTAAGCCTTATCAGCTTAGTGAGCCTTCCATTTTATGACTCTCTGTTACTGAGTTTAGAAGATGGTGAATGAACAATAATTTCAAGTCCTAAAGATTGTTTTCTACCGTGGTAAACTTCCCAACTTTCCTAAATACACTATTCTCAAATATAATTCACTATTTGATCTACAGACGTCTATGACCATTGTATGACGTAACCGTTAAACGTCATATTGGTGAAGCCCCTTGTTGGTACGGTAATTTTGCGCGAGTCATTTGTCGATAAATAAAGAGCAATAGCAGAAGTTGGATATCTAAACGAAACACATCGTACTCTTTCAATGTAGGCTGCCATTTTTAGTAGTGGATAACCTGCTAAGTGAGTATTTCTCGTGGAGGTTGTAACTGACCAATAAAACTCGGAGCAAGTGTATTTAAATATGTCTTTTACTTATCATGATAAATCGATTCTTTAGAATCTCTAATTTTTTTTAAATATTTTATAGTATTGTTCTAGTTATTTTACTCCTTACCTCGCGTGTAGAACTTAAATTTCCTGATACATTAGTAAATTATTTTGATAAATAGAAATATATCTTACCTTAAAATAGGTTATTGTTGAAATTACACTACTACACAGACGTTTATTATGGAACATGTGGTTCATAAATTATAATTCAAGAGGTGGTGAAGCATGTTAAAGATATATTAGAAACACGTGATTTGTTAGTGTAAGAACTTTACACTGTCTTTTTTTATACTTGTTTCGCTTTCCTGCTGGTTAACCTATAAAATCATCGATTTGTATACAGTGCGGTAGCGGTCAACATATTTCGTAGTAATAGGTAATACATTTTAGCTCTTGCTTGTTGAAACACTCGGAGTAAAGAACTTCTTGTAAGAAGAAACAAAGGCTAAATCACTATTTGTTTCTGTAAAACACCAGCAGTAATTGGAAGGAACAACTGCGATATTTATATTTTGTGTACACATCCAGCACCGGTGGACTCGGCAGATAGCTCGATGTGGCGAAGAAAACGCACACAAATGGACGCACATCCAGCAACAGAAAGTGCTGCTCCATCCCTGGCCCGGCACGGTCAGGTAGTTAAGGCACTCGACTCGTAATCCGAGGATTGCGGGTTCGAATGCCCGTAACACCAAGCATGCTCTCCCTTTCAGCCGTGGGTACGTTATAATGTTACAATCAATCCCATTATTTGTTGGTAAAAGCTTGGTAGCCCAAGAGTTAGCGGTAGATGGTGATGACTAGCTGCCTTCCCGCTAGTCTTACATTGCTAAATTAAGGACGGCTAACGCAGATAGTCCTCATGTAGCTTTGCGCGAAATTCAAAACAAACCAAAACCTCCCTCCCCTTTTTAAAACTAAAGTTACGCCACAACCTATGCTATTAGTATGAGTTACCTACAAGAAATATGGTGAATAAATAGTTTAGAAAAATACGTTTGAAAATAATCGGTCGATAATTTTGTTTTTTGGGGGAGTACATTAAGTATTTGTAAAACGTATGGTAAAATATAACAAACTAACCTTCAGTGGTTAAATACGAATTTTGTGAAACGCCGTAAAGTGTAAAAAAAATCGAATATTACAATCCTAAAATACATTGTAAATTATAATAAATGTATAAATTTGGTTGAACTTAAAATAGAATGTTTCAACCATGACTCTTACAATAAAATAAGTAATAACAATGTATAACTACATAGGGAAGGTGGAATCGTTCTTTCTTGCCAAAATGTCTTTATTTATTTATTTATTTTTACATAACTCATTAAACCAAAATAGTTTTCATAAATACCAGTTTGTTAAAAAAACAAGGACTTGAGTTTGCATCTTAAAACGGAACCTCTTTGAATTACAGTTGAATATTTGGTCAGTAATTACTCGTTTATTAATATATAGTAATATTTATTGAAACTTGAAGTTCACAACATACACATTTTAAGTTATATAATAGTTTAGGTTGACATGTCTGCTTATATCACTGTTCTTTGCGATACATCTCACTCGGGAGTGTAAATTATCCAGTTTATTTAAAAATTTGAATCTATTGACTCTAGTCTAGACATAAAACATCTGTAACATTTTATTACTTCTGTCTCTCTTCTGATTTGATGATGTGTAAACAGATTAAAGTGTGAAAAGAAAAACAACAGCATTTGGCAAATGGTAAATAATTACATCAAAGAGAAAGTGGGGCGGATAGCCTAATTGCTTTGTGCCATAAAGCGCCAAACCCACAAACCCACCTAAAGAAAACGTTTTGTCATAAATAAGTAAAACCAAAATCGCAGTGGGTAATAAAGAAGGTATCTCCTCATTTGCAAGCTACATTTTGTTAAAAAGTGGAAATATCTTGAGTTCAGTAAGTTTAGGTGACACTTCTTTTACAATAAGTTCAGGACTTTATCATAATATGTGTAGAACTATACAACTGTAGGGCTTCTAACGGATACCTCGCCTTCAGTTAGGCGGCTCATTGAAGTGTTGAATTTAGAGGAAGTGGAGCTTTTGCAACTGAACAATGGTCTCGAATTCTTCAAGAAGAGGGCTCCAATATTGCAGTACTGCATGGGAGTCCTCCAAGGGCCTAAATACGGTCCTTCCTGAGTCGGCAAGTCTGAAGGCTTGTAACACTAAAACAATTGATTTCGATGTCGGAGTGGGCAAACCACCTTTAATCCATGGTGTACTTTTGTTTCAGTAGGAATTTCTCTGAGAAACTCCAAACAAATTTGCAAATCTTTTCATTTATCTTCAAAGAGAAATGGCCAATTAGATTACAAAGAAAAATGTAAATGCAGCCTTTGGTTACAATATGTAGCACTTTGTTGGCATGTACTCTCTGTTTAGTATAACTGGTGTACAGTGTTCCCTCGTGTATCGCGGTAAATGCGTTCCAAAACCCCCCACGAAAGGAGATTTTCGGCGAAGTGGGATCGTCGATTTTTACGTATATATTTATGTGCATTTAGACTTTTAAAACTCTCCCTGTACAACTATTTAACCCTCCCATTACAATACTGTTCATTATTGCTGAAATAATAAGAACAATTATTAAGATATTAAGTCTTAAAATTAAAAATTACATATCTTCAGCAGGTGGTGTCTTTTCGGGGGACACCACTTCCTCTTCTGTGGAAGGTGAATCGGCAATTTCTTCGTCGGTCGTTACAACTTCAGGAACAGTACTTGCCACCGGTACCCTTTCTTTCTTGCTCGGCTGGAAAAACATTCTTATTGGCAGTTGTTTTCTCTGCCTCTTTAGCCTATCGAAAATCATTTGATAAGGAGTCATCAGTTCTTCTATTTTATTGCAAAATTGTACTGATCGAACCATATCGTTGTCCCATTCCTGTAAGCCCTCCTTCACTTCGTTAATTAGTTTCATTAGTTTACCTAACCGCTCTAACGACCATCCACTTTGCTCGATTGTTTGCTCGGCTTCTTTCGGTGTTTCCTCTTCGACGTCTTCCTCGGCAGCAGACTTCGTCAGTGCTTCTAAGTCTTGGTCGGCGAGTGGTTCGGATTCTAAGTCAATCAGTTCATCTACGTCTTCCTTCGTCATATCGGCAAATCCTTCACCTTTGATTAACAAAGGTAATTGCACAGATTTTTGAACAGCCGAGTGTTGGATTTCTTCAGGCGTGAATTCCTTGTCGTCGTGCACAACCTCAGGCCACAACTTCTTCCAGCTTGCATTAACGGTGCAATGCCTTATGAACATTTTGAAGACATGTAGCAATGGTGAAAGACTTCCAGTACTCCTTCAGGGTGAACATGTCGTTTTCGGCTTTGGTTTCGGTGGCATTATCAAGGCTACGTACGAGGTTGGACATGGTATTCCTTATGTATAAAGCCTTGAAAACCCTGATAACTCCCTGGTCCATCGGTTGTATAAGGGACGTAGTGCTGGGTGGCAGGAATTCAACCCTAACGTCTTCATACGAAAAATTTCTTGCGTGGCCACCGGCGTTATCCAAAAGAAGAAGGACATTGAATGGCAAGCCCTTCTCTAATAAATAAAGCTTAACTTGAAGAATGAAACTCTGATGGAACCAATCAAAGCTCAGAGGCTTCGTTATCCAGGCAGTAGGAGTGTGCATCCAATGGACCGGTAGCAAGTTCATGTTCTTATTCTTCAAAGCTCTCGGGTTTTTAGACTTGTAAATTAATGTCGGCTTCAACATAAAACCAGCAGCATTACTAGTCATTAAGAGGGTGAACCGGTCTTTATGAGCTTTAAAACCAGGGGCTTTTTTCTCATCTTTAAACAGGAACGTTCGGGAAGGCATCCTCTTCCAAAACAGGCCACTCTCGTCCATGTTGAATACCTGTTCAGGCCTATATTCCCCTTCAGCGATTATTTCTTTAAAAGTGTCCCGAACGTAAGCTTCACCAGCCTCCTTGTTAGCCGAAGCAGCCTATCCATGTAACGATGCGTTTTTCAGGCCGTATCGTTGCTGAAATTTCTGAAACCAGCCTTTGCTTGCAGAAAATGGTTTCTTAGGCTGGGAATCACTGGAAGTTCCTAGCTGTGGGTTGTCTACGTCTTCTTCATCTTCATCCTTTTCCGCGAAATTATCATACAACATCTTACCCTTCGTTGTGATAATGTTAGTATCCAAGGGAACACCTTTCTTACGGCAATCAGCTATCCATATGTCCAAAGCAGCTTCCATCCGAACGATACTCTTATTACGAGATGTTACAACCCTCTTAGCCGTTGTATTAGAAGTAATAGCAGCAGTCTTTCTAATATTAACTTCGTCCTTCTTGGTGTAGCGAATGGTGGATTCGTTTTCTCCGTAATGGCGGGATATGGACGCATAAGAGTTTCCTTCTTTTACCATATCTAATATCTTCACCTTTTCGGCGATGGTCATCATTTTCCGTGACCGTTTAGGCGTAGAAACATCCTTAGAAGTATTAGCACGTTTGGGAGCCATTGCAGGGGCTTTAAACACACACACAAAAGTTCAAATATGCTGCCGTGGATGAAATCACCAATCACAGACCAAACAAGGATATTGACAGCACCAATCACAGGCAATCAAAATGGGTAGCTGTTATTGGCCGTCTTTCATTTCTGCACCAATCATAGCCCGTCTTGCACATCGCTACGCCATGAAGCTGATCTCGCGTAGCCTTCGCAGACGCACAATGCGTACATCTATAGCCTTTCCAGTTGGTTCTGTTTCCATTTTTACGCTGTTATAAACTCAAATATATGTTTATATCTCAAAATATACCTGTCTTTTTCTTTACACTATTAATTATATTTATTTTTAATATTTTAATGGTATTTAATGCTATATTTTAGATTTAATGTTTATTATTTTATATATATATATATATGTGGGGGTTGGCCGAGCCCGCAAATTGCGAGGGAACATTGTACCACGTTCTGGAGGAAATGACAAACCAAACTTGTGAGCGTACGAAGTACTAACAAAATATTCAATCGTTTTACTTTTTTCACATTCCTCGTGAATAATTTAATTGCAAATTATCTTGTGACAAATAAAATCAGCCAGTATGCGAAGTAAAAACAGATAATTAAATGGTTATTACTTTTAAATTTATTTGACTATTGTTAAGGAATGAAAACTAGCATTTTGAATTGGGGAAAGTTGCTTCTAAACTCAAGTGAAAAATGATGAATTTAAAGATGTAACTAAAACAATATCTAGCTATAGCTTTCCCGGACTGTGTAGTCGATGGTTCATGGTTCTCCTCCATTTTCCGCAAAAATTAACACAAAAGTAATGAACTTCGCACTTTGATATTACGAATAAAAAGCTGTAACTATTTAAAAAGACTCTTCCAACCCAGGGTATTGAAAATGCATCATAAGAGTCAGATCCTACAACTAGCTGGCATGGCCAGGTGGTTAAGGTACTCGATTCATAATCTGAGGACCGCGAGTTTGAATCCCAGTATCCAAACATGCTCGCCCCTTCAGTCGTGGTACGTTATAATGCATGGTCAATCCCATTATTCGTTAGTAAAAAGAGTCGCCCAAGAGTTGGCGGTGGGTGGTGATGACTAGCTACCTTCCCTTTGGTCCTACACTGCTAAATTAGAGACGGCTAGCGCAGATAGCCTCTTTGTAGCTTTGCGCGAAACTTGGAACAAATCAAACAATTTATAACCACGAGCTGAGAAGTATCACACTCCTTGGGCTTGTAACATCAGCGTTAAAGGAGAGAAAATAACCTAATTTATCATCGTTATATGGATTTGAACCCTAGATTATTTTCGTTAGATAACCGAAAGAAACCCATCAATGATGAAACACCTTTACAACACCTTAATATGAAGTTGCATCTTTCGATATTTGTAATTATTTACAGAAATACAACTCAAACTGTTGCATGAGCCCTTAAAACGATGTGCTGTTGTTGAGAAAAGGCAAGGCACAAATGTTTAGTTATATACACACACATAGATACGTATTTGTTTTTAGTGTGAATTAGTTTAGTGAAATATTTAGAGGAATATATTCTGATGATTGTAGAAAGATTGAGCATATTGAAAAGTAATATTAAACAAAGTATGCATTCCAATATTAGATGGTTAATTAGTTGTTGTAAGGTTACCTGTTGTTTTAGTCTGTTGGTTAATTAACTGTTGTAAGGTTACTTGTTAGACTGATTTCTCAACTTCCTGTTTAGGAAATTATTTCTTTCATTGACCTAATATCACCATTTAGATGATCGTCAGTGGTAAGATAATGAAAAAGTTAGTGAAACTTGGCCTGAAAACAATAATATATTTTCTCCTGTTAATTATTCTGTATCACGTTTTAACAAACTGGAATTTGGCCATCGTAAGTCAGAATCAAAAATTCGAAAGAAGTAAAACTAATTTATTGCCTTTGAAACCACTGATTTCAAGAGTGAGAAACGGAAATGCGGACGTGACTCTTATGCCTGTAAAGGACGTTAACTCAAGTACATCATCAACCTCGAAACTTTCAGTGAGTAGGAATCAGCCAAAATTTGTAAGGTCCAAACAACAGAAAGTAAAGTTTTCAGGAAACAACAGAAATACAAGGACAGTCAGTAAAATATGGTGTACTGGAAAAACGCGAACACTTTACTGCGTGATGGAGGCATTTTACGAAGCAGAGAAAATAGTTGGTTTCAACAGCAGCGTAACCCTAACCACCCAAGCCACAACAGGGTTCGAACACCATGTCGAACAACTCTGTCGCCGATGGCAAGGTCCTATTTCGGTTGCTGTCTATTCTCCCGGTGAAGATTTTCGTTCAGTCAAAGAAAACATTGAATACTTCCGAAGTTGTCGTGATGCTTGTGTACGGGAGTGGGTCACGTGGCATCTTTTTTATGATTGGTCTCATCCACCAGACGTTCCTGTGATTAAGACGTCTGGCGATTTTAAAAACAATACTATTCCAGATAAATGCAGTTTTAAACCTAAGTTGAAACCTATAACTTACATTCTAACGAAGAATCTCCCATATCCTATTAACGTCGCTCGTAACATCGCCAGGCTGGCCGCTAAAACTAAATACGTTCTCGCCTCTGATGTCGAACTTTACCCCAGCGAAAACATTATTCCTCGGTTTATTAACCTTATCGATGAATTAAAGAACAAAACCAAATACTTCTTAACAAAGAGACAGGTCTTTGTACTGCCTGTTTTCGAAGTAAAGTTGGGGACACAACCACCGACAAACAAGGAAGAGTTAAGAAGACTCATGGCAAAAAAAATGGCTGTATCTTTTCATAAATACGCTTGTGACACCTGTCATAGAATCCCGAAGCTTCAAAGTTGGTTGAAAGCTCAAGGCTCGCCAACGAGGTTGAACATTTTCTTTACGACCAAGAGAGAAAATAGGGGGAAGACTGGCGGTTGGGAGCCTTTCTTCATAGGAACCAATCAGGACCCACTGTTTGACGAGAGACTGACGTGGAACGGGAAGTTGAATAAAATGCAAGTAGTAAGTAGCCATATTGTTTCCTTATATTCGAATTTTGTGAAGACTCGCTACGCTTACATAATTTTTTGAAATTAATAACTTAGTTGGACCTTTACTTTTAACCCCGGTAGGTTGCCATACTTCAATTTACCCGGAAACTGTGGTCTCCCTCCCCCTTGACCATGTGACTTGAAATTAAGACAACTTCTATTATTTAATTAGAAATACGAATAATCCTTGCCTGTTATGTATTTATTGTAAAAGCCGTGATTACTGCCCTATCGATTTTAAATTTTGAATATAAAAATTTGGTGTTATAACTTAATAATGCAAAGTAATAAAATTATTTACAGTTGATCAATGGAAGCGACAGTTTTCCTTTACATTAGACCACTCCATGTATATCAACGATATGGGCAAATATAAAACATATTATGAATAGAAGTAGCGTGGTAGAGCCTTTTGCATTTCACCAGAGCAACCATTTGATTTGCTGTAAGTTTAGTGCATAACAAAGTTTTAATATATCGTACTAGACGAAACGTCGCGATTATATTTCACTAGAACCAAAGGTTCTACTTTCATCAGAAGTAATGTATTGTTTAATAACTGGTAATAATGATTAAATTGGGTAAAAGAGTCGTTCCTGTTTCTTTTAATTGTTTTTAGTGGGTCATATAAGGTCATAAAGTTTGCTTTCTCAAACAATATAATTTTGATACAAGTAGAAGTTATTTATGGAATTGCATTTCTTGCTAGCAGAGAGAAAAGCATTTGTTAAAACTTTAGTTTAGATTTATTTACTCACTTCAGATCTTAACAAAAGGCTAGTTTTGTCTCAAATGTTTATTTACCATCTCTATGGGAACCGTTTGTGTTCATAATTTAATACACAGAAGAAGGCGAGTGGCACCTGTTACCACAGAGACAAGTTGTTTGTTAATATGACGGAGCTTGGCACACGTCTAAATGTCTAAAACATAGTTAATATGTATAATAATTGTTAACGTGTATAATAATTATCCTTTTATTCAAAACATTTTAAGGGAATTTTTCCAGAGCTCCCTTGTGTCATAACGTTATGTTCTCTGATATAACGTTGTGTTCTCCCCATCGTTACTAATTAGGCATTTTATTAAAACCGAAATTATAGGTTGATATTCAAACTCGTTAATAGTAGGCCTAGCATGGATATGGAATCGTGACTTCCAATTCCGTCATCGAACATGCTCACACTTTCAGCCTTGAGGATGTTATACAGTGTGGTTGATTCCACTCTTCGTTGGTAAAAGAGTAGCCCAGGAGATGAAAATGGTGATGTTGGCTGGCTTCCCTCCCTCTAGTTTATCAACATAAAGTTATAGATGTCTAGCTCAGATGGTCCTCTTTATGATAGGTTTAACATTATTAAGTTATCGTCATGGCTACAAAAATAAAAAACAAAATGTATTTACATTGAAGTAAACCAACAATTCTCCAATTTTCAATAGACTATTGTGCATAGAAATAGATGAAGGTATGCACAGCTTATGGCACCACAAATAAAAAAACTATAATCACTACAACATAATTTAAAAAAATAAAGTTAGAAACTTAATAAATTAAAATGCAATGAAAGAACTTAGTGATTAGTCTGCGATAAACAAAAAATGGAAAGTTACTTTTGATATACAGTATGTGAAGCTACCTACTTGAAACAAGAAAACCCTTAAAAATAACTTTGTACTTGCGGGGTGAAATCAGATAGCAAATTTTTTTATACAATATTTTAATAGATTTTCCGAAATGTACGATAATTTAGTCATTAAAAATATAATATTCATATTTCAATACTGTGTAAAACAAGAATTTTTTTTTTTGGGTCAAAGTCTATGAAGTCAGAGACGTGCCATTTCCATTTTTCAATTGAGCATTTAGTCTTACGTCCGGCAATTTTATGTCTGCTACCATTTCGAACACTATATACTGAAGGTTTAGTGTAGAGAAAAACTTGATTAATTCCCCGAAATTTGTCCATTTCAATAATTAGTAATTTTGCAAGAGATCCCAATGGCTGTATGGTAAAGGATATTATGCTGTGCTTTACTTCCATAATTAATTGATATGATAAAGAATTCTGATGTTTAATCTTAACGTATATTCACTCAAGAAAACACTTTATTGTTAAAGATGTGCCTGGGACCTCGTCTATTAAATTAATTAACGTGTTCTCTTGCAAGAAAGATAACTCAAGGTATGCCAGCATAGAATGCTTTATCTGTTGGCAAATTTGGTAGTATTTCAGGGCTGTTTTTCTCTTTACATTTTACCGAAGGTAGACAAAGGACATGTACACAGGTAGCGTGGCGTAATAAACCTTTATTATCGTCATTGAAGTTTTAGTGCTAAATGGGTATTTTAGAAGATTCGAATAATCGACTTACAAATTTTTCAAGTTTTCTAAGAATGGTTTTACTTTTATTTAGCCCCCCAGTGGCTCAGCGGTATGTCTGCGAACTTACACGCTAAAATTCGGGTTTCGATACCCGTGGTGGGCAGAGCACAGATACCCCATTGTGTAGCTTTGTGCTTAATTCAAAACAACAAAAAACAACAACTTTTATTTATATATTTTCTTTAATTTTTGTTTACTGATATCTTTATTGTGTTTCACTAACTTTCAGGTTTTTTGTTTTCCTTTGTTTTTGGTTGAACTCCATTGGAAAGCTTACTTTCCATTTTTTTAACTTTGTATATGTCTAAGTCAGACAAATTTTCATAGCTTGGCGGGGAAAGTGTCGTGAGGGAGGTCAGTTTTGAAAATAGATAATTTTTACTTTATCATCTGGATTCTATAAAGGAGAGTTGTACCAGAATAAACTCTCCGTACAGTTTTAACTCTCTTTATCCTTAAAACTTATAGGATCGTTTGGAATCTTTAGAAGAGAGTACAAAAGAAAGAACCTTGCATATGTTCAATATTGCCATTGCTACTAGTAACTTGTTTTTGAGGTGTCAAGTAAAAATGTATTCACTAGACGGTTAGCCTGAAGATGACATAAGAAGGTGGAAACTTTGTTCTGCATTTTATTTTAATTAAAATTTTAATACCCATACCAGCTGTCTTGAGAATACATTTTTACTTCAAATGGGTTTCTCGTCATTACGTATGTGTTGAGTGTCTTGCAGCCAAAAACATCTGCAGTACACACTGTGTTATTAAAGAAAGTTGTAATTCGGCGATTTTCCATCTGTATCTTAGACTGTGGTATTTCAAACTATCGCATATTTTCAGTTGTGCCGTACTGGACCCTTACTTGACATACCAAATTTTGAAACAATCTGTTAAGAAACACGAGATATAAAATCTCTCATTTTGACTGAATGTTTTGCTTTTTTTTTTGTCTTTTCATTGGAAATACGGACATTTTATTTGATAGAAAATCTTACTTTTATGGAATGTTTCTTAAATTTGGTACACTGATAGGTTTTATTCAACCTACACTTGATATAAATGTAAGTCACATGTGAAAAACTATTTAATAAAACCCGCCAAAATTGCACCAAGATATTTGTCCTCACCTACGCAAAACATAAGTTTCCGGTCTAAAATGTTTAGTACAGCTTCACTCACAAACAAAACATCCTGGAATGGCCAGGTAGTTAGGGCGTTTAGCTCCCAGTCTGAGAGTTGCGGGTTCGAATCCCCGTTCCAACTAACATGATGGCCCTTTCAATCATGGGGACGTTATAATGTGACGGTAAATCCCATTGCTTATTAGTAAAATATAAAGTAGTCCAAGGATTGGTGGTGAATGTTGATGACTAGCTGCCTTCACTTTAGCCTCTAACTGCTTCACTAGGGTCGTGTATCTTTGCACGAAATTCAAAGCACACCAAGAGT
Source organism: Carcinoscorpius rotundicauda (assembly GCA_011833715.1). Taxonomy (NCBI): domain Eukaryota; kingdom Metazoa; phylum Arthropoda; class Merostomata; order Xiphosura; family Limulidae; genus Carcinoscorpius; species Carcinoscorpius rotundicauda. Next base: position 23,128,816 of record CM022403.1, read on the forward strand.
AAAAGTGGGCAGTTTTAGTATTGTCATTCGGATTAAAGACAGCTGATTTAGAACAAAACAATAAAGTGAAAGAACGATCAGATATACAATTATTGGTTAGGTCAAGGAAACTAGATTATCAGTTCCAAGCTCAAGTTTTCAAAATAATCATACGATTGGACAATTATTAACAATTACCAACTTTAAAGCACAAATTTGCGAACTTATGAAAAAAATTAATTAAAAAGCTTTAACATCACATGATTTTAGCTTAAGCAATTAGCATAAATAATTGTGATTGGTATGGCTGTACCGAGTGCATGTTGGTGATGACAAGAAGCCATTAATCTAGATTCCATGGCATAACTATAGAGAAAGTTATTAATGATGTTTTAAAGATGAAAAACTGTTACCATATATTTTAAAGAATCTAATTGGTTCTGTAAACAATAGTTCTGTTCCGAATAATAATATTGCGATCGTGAAGCTAATGTTCGTTACTGTCGAGTGTCACTTTTTTTTACTTGCTGTGGTTTGTTGGTGTGTATTGACCAACAATACCAGTCGTATCTAATAAAATACAAACAAACACCTATAGTCGTGACAAAAAATATGGGGCCAAAAGAGGACTGATCACGCGACTAAAAGGGAATGAAATCAAAATTGGTGGCCAAACTTATACCATTGATAATAACCTTACAAGAAATATTAATTCAGTAGTTAGCTGGACCGCGTTTTTTGTTCAATTTGGGGCAGGAGTGTGGGTAAGAAAATACACGACTCAGCTAACTAACAAATGAAATTTGCTATAAAATTCTTATCAAAGCTATAAATTTGCTCACCTATTTTGATTTAACTCCTTTAAGCTTCACGCTAAATCCTTTTTTGAATGCACTTTTTTGTCACATCTAATATGTTTTTGATTAAACCTAAAACTGCATATGTGTAGGAGACAAACTAGGAGTGTGTGTGTGTTGGGGAAAGCATGATTTACTTGACTGAGGGAATGTGCTTCACAGGTGCATTCATTGCGGCTAGAGTCCACCTTATGGCTCTGGAAGCTCTTGTGTTTTAGATCAAATATTATCCATTTTTCCCGCTTTACTGTTAACTGGTACAGATTGTAAAGTGTCCCCTTTCCCGCTCACTACACAACGGTACTTTATCTTTTACGAGAGTGAAGTGTACAAAAATTTCTCAAATCACAAGTAGACCTAGACAGATGCTGGTAAATTTTATCTGAAGTATAGTAGACTGTATCTGTTTGTTTATTTCATAATAACAGTTGTATTACATTTGAATCCTTTCGGTCTAAAACGATTTAAATGTTTTTTTTTCTTTTTACCACCAGGCACTTGAACTATGTTACTTGGACTACGATCTTCACATCCTTGATGACGCTTTTCTCGTGCACGCCCCTGGGATCAAACGGTTCGACAAAGATTACCACAGTCTACGGCGTCCATTTATGGCCAGCAACCGCAGGGTTTTTAGAAAAATTGTGGAAAAACTAAAACAGAAATACAACTCAAAAATGCTGAAAAATTGCTGAGTTTTACTGAATAGGGAAGCAATCAATGAATCCGATAAGCCTTATCAATCACACGATCTTTACGAAATCAGTCTTTGAAACAGAGCTGACAATAGAAACCATAGTTTAAACATGAAACATAACTCTTCAAACATCCTCAAATGCAGCTGTACGTTAAGATGTACATCCCTACAGTTCAAGACATCTACGGACGCTTTCTTATTATTTTCGTTCTTATGGTGGTAGTAATGATATGATAGTAATTCATTTTCTTCTGGAAACGTGGAAACTAGACGAGTAGTGATTGGTATAAAGTGATGTCTGGAATTTGAAAATTAGTTTTGTAATAAAAACCAAAAACTGGTATGATCAATTCATCCACATGTTTAATAACATGTATCATATAAAGAATTAGTTTTCTTTCAATATTTGAAGGTACACTTATTAATCGAAACAGTAGTTTTGTGACCAAAATATAAAAAAGAAAAAAAGAATAGTGAAAACAGTTATGTCTTGTAGTTACGTAGTTTGTTCATCGATCTTTATATATATTATTCACTTTTCTCCAGAATTCGAAATGGATTTGTTTTTACTTAATACGTCTTTTTACATAGACGTTCATCATAGATCGCCATCTTTACCTGCGTTTTAAAAATGTTCAGTGACCACAATTTCTGTCACTAAAAAAATATAAAATGGCGTAACAATTATTTTTAGTAGGATATATATCAAAATCTGAATGAGCTTCTTCCCTGAGTAAGGTTGTTTGTAATGTATTGCATAAGGTTGATGCAATGTTGATAAATAATTTCATTCAGAAACACAAGTAAACAAATAATCCAAACAATAGGTGGCATTGTATCATTTTACTCTTATGCTGTAATAACGTATTTTATATTTTGTAATTTTCGTTAATTATGTCTTTTAATTCGCCAAAGAATCATTGCTGAGTAAAATGTGATGTGGTAAATTAGGGAAAACAACAACAAAACAAACGAACCTGTATGTAATATCAATTTTTATAGCATTTTGATGAAATGATAGTGTCAGTAACACCAAATTGCTTTATTTTACTGTATTTTTAAGTCATTGCTAACTGTTTGTGATAAAATAGAATATTATTTATTTTCCCCTCAAACATTTTTGGATGTAACATATTTTGTTATTAATAATAAATATCCGATATGCTTTAAGCTTTAAAGTTTTGAGTATGTATTTAGAGCTGTTCTTTAGTCGTTTAAATTATCCAATCTTGTAAAACTATCAATTCGATTTTAACAATGCATTTTTCACGTTTTGTTACGTCGCACATTTCCTTTACCTTTTTTTTTAGTTAACATTTTATTTGTAAATGCTAAATTATTTTATACAATAATAAATATTATTTTTTGTCAAAGAGACATATTTTAGAATAACTTGTGTATTTAAAAAGTTCCATTTTGTTTCTTACGGTTTTTAAGACTAGAATTTGGAAGTGAGAAAAGTTGTGTGGTTTAGTAATTTTAATTTGCAACTTTTGTGTTATTGTATTTTCTTACAAAATAAAACTGTGTACATAACTTACATTGAAAAAGTGTGACCTAAAAATAATCGTATCCAAGTTTTAAATGCGAAGGTTCGCGGCATGTTATTCATAAACTTCATAAGAGAGGTTGTGAAATCATTAATTGCCCAGTAGCTGGTGTTTTAACATTAAGGTTTTGTTTGCATATAATTTGTGATGTTCAAATAGGCTGTTTTTTTAAACTAGAGCTAACACGTTCAATACGCATAAATGAGCGGACTTAGCTATACATGTGAAAGGACTGCAACTACACAAAGAATTTGTAACTTAAGTTACATGAGCGACTGCGAAACCCAACCCTTACTTACCATCGTTTGAAAGATTGAAGGAATGTTTGTCTTCAAGAAATTGTAAAACCACTTCAAAAGCGACGGTGGTAAAAATACGTGGTAGGTGTAACAAGTTTAGACTAGACCTATAAAATAGGCCTCAATTATACAAAAAGTAATGTTTAGACTTCTTTAACACTGATAGCATAACTAAATCGTAACCTCGTGATTTAAGGCCAAGCCCTCTATTCTTACGGTAGGATTTTTAAAGGATAAAATAGGAGATAAGTATTTTTCCCCCATGTTTTTAAATTCACAGAGTAAAAGCACTAAAGTAATTAAATACACTGTATTCAGAAAACTCAATGAAACTGAAAGGAACAGTAGGATGAAAATACCATAGTTAGGCCTGTTTGTAATACACCTGATGATAGTGTTTACATTTTACGTGAGAGATTACACTGAACCATTGCACATAATTTCAGGGGAAATTGACTAATCTAGCATTTTAGTCGATAACTGATTAAAAATAATTTATATGATGTTTTGTGTGAAATACAAGTTATACACACTGGTTAAAATTAGGCTTTTCCTAGTTTATTCTGACGCAGTTGCTATTTGGAAAGATTTGGTTTGTCTCACCTAGTACAAAAAATCCCGTCTCAAATATAGATATAGGCCTGACGAAAGCTAAATGGCTGGTGAGAACATAACGAATTTTTAGACAAATTTACGAACGTAATTGATGCTTACCCCATGCTTATTTCAGTAATATAATAAATTATTATTACATACATGTTTTAATATTTTGACCAGCATCTGAAGAATAAAATATTCGTAGTTTTTGGATTCATAAAATTCGAAGAGATCCAAGAAGAAACTTCCATATCACAGACGATATGAAAATATCGGCACATTTCAGACCTAACAATTTTATGGTACTAACAAACAACTTTTGGTTGTTTAAAATCTAAACGCTAAGCCTTCATCGTATTTGTGCTGTTTAGTAGCTAATCCTAAAACTGGGTGTTGACTGAGCATACAATACCATTTTGTTAAAGAAAAACGTAAACAGATTTTAGTTGTTGTAACTGTTGAATAACTAAAAACCGTGTGTTTACTGGGGCAGTTGTTAAGTTTAGAAAAGTGACAAAAATGTTTTCAGTTTAGAGTGTGACGAACGTTAAATATATGAACTGGCGGAAACGTTTGTTATGGTGTGTAATATCGCTAGGGAAGCTTGGAAATCACACAGACATTAAAGAAATACATTCTACGAAAACAACTGTTTATCTACACTTTTTAAAATAGGTTATTTCCATAGTCTTGTATAAGTTGTTAACAAAGTACACACAAAATTGAAAATGAGTACAGTCTACTTTCAATAAAAAAATATACACAATGAAACTTTTTTAATGCATCATTTATACAAGTTATAGCTGCAACGATATACTTATTTATATTTACAATTTTACGCCGCAAGTAATCACTAAAGAAAATATATTCTCATTTGATTTTATATTTTTGTTACAAACTAAACCAAAATTGAGCTATTGAGGTAAAATAGTTTCACATGTATGTCTTTGTTTTACAAGGGTAAACAGTCATCAAATAATTTAATTTCCCAATATAAATACTCATGAATTCTGTCTTCTTTTATTTCGGGCTTAGAAAAGCCGTGTTTCAACAAAAAAATATTGGTTAGTTTTAGCGTGAAGCTATATAACGTGCCATCGGCACTGCGTTGATGGAACTTACTAATGAGCATCGAAATACAAGTAAGAAAACGAGAGGTTAGTAGACGTTTACTATGACTAGTTTGCACAAATATTTGAAATGTTTCTTTCTAGGATATCTATAAGGTTATTAGGAATTATTTTGTAATTAAATTCTGTTTTTAGGAGCAAAATTGCGCAATGGATTATCCTTTCCATATCCATTGCAGGGATCGATCCAGATGTTTAGTATTATTAACTCATATGATTACCACTAATCAAGCAGAGACATATTCTAAAACTGAAGTAATAGATTCATCAAAGCTAAATTTCTGCATAAGATGGAATAAGGCGTGAATGGATAGGTTAAAGATCAAATCCCTCCCATGCCATGATAAGACAGAGGATTCGGTACTAGTCTGGTTTAAGTGATACAAATGGATGAGAAAAGGGATACAGCCTACTATCAAATAACTTCCCACCTGTATAGACTCGAACAATTAGGGGAAATTTCTTTTTCAAATCTTGCCTCGAAACCGTAATTATTCGACTATGAGTTCAAAGAGTGAAACCGCTAGCCACGGTGGTTCGTTATGAAACATTTATATCTAAAGTATAGAAATGTTATTGGTATTTATCACAAACCACGTGCTCATAGAAGAAAGTTTGCATCTCCACTTTGGTTACTTTAATAAAACTTTTAATTTATTATTGTGAAACGTCTTGAAATAAGCAAACTTTTTATCCAAATTGCAATCTCTGGGTCGCGGGTTCGAATCCCCGTCGCTGAACACGCTTGCGTTTTCAGCTGCGAGGGCGTTACAGAGTAACAATCATTCCAACTATTCGTTGGTAAAATAGTAGCACAAACATTGGCGGTGGGTGACAGCGTGCTGCTTTTCCTCGAATCTTTTACTGCTAATTTGAGGATGGATAGAAGAGATATGTTTCGAGTAATTTTTCTTGAAATTCAAACAAAATCCAAATCGTCTTATTTAGAAATTCAATAATTTGATCTGTAATGATTCCAATTGATATAAAATGCACAGTAACAACAATTATAGTGCGTAAATTACAATAACGTTCTAAAATTATACGAATGTTGATTTTTTATTGTAAAATAAATAAACCCCAAATGATATATTTATACATCAAAAATCACAGTTTGATCATTAATTAATCTAACTATTTTTTATACGATTACATTAATATCACAATCATAAAGAAAATGTCTTAATAGTCTAGCTTGCTGCTTCTAATAGGGGCCATCTTGCACTTGAAAGTTATCTACATATAATGTCATACGCATGCGTACACCGTCTCTTAAAACTTAGAACAAATTTAAGGACCTGAGCTGTCGGTAGGATGAAACTTATGAAATAAATAATAAATGTTCAAAAACTGCAGACAAGTACGATGAAACATAGGAGTGGCTTGTTCTCTTACAGAGACGTTGTTTCTTTCACATCTAATTCAGCACGGTACGTGTCGCTTTAGAATCCGTCGGTTTTCCCTCCTCTCCGGTAATCGGCACTGGCGTATAGTTTTCCAGTTGGTGCTCGAGCAATGCCTATAATTCCCGACGTCGTTCCTGAAATCCCTTGAACTTCATGACCTCTTAGCTTAAGCCCCTCTAGTACTACCTGCTCAAAATGAACAATAAACAGATATCAAAAACTCATCGACGAGTTATATATATGTAAAAACAGCTGCTATGGATAGCGAAAGCTCTATGTAGAGGAGCGAACAAAGTTTTGACCTTCCAACGATGACCGAAGAAGGTCGGATCGTTGTTCGCTCCTCTACATAGAGCTTGCTCTATTCATACCAGCTGTTTTTACACACACATATATATTTTCTCTACAAGTGAGTTTTCTCGTCATCACGAATCATCGATGAGTTGAAAATATGAATTCGGAACAAACAATATAGCAATTATCGTTACATAAACAAATAATAAATATTGTAACAATACCATTAGGAGAAAACTAAACAATCTAGACCGTCACCCTACATAGCACAGATAAAACGAAACCTTCTAGCCCTTCATCCTTCATGGTACAGATAAAACAATAACAAACGGTCATTGTATTCCTGAGTTGAAATTGTAAATGAATTGTAAATGAGTGCACGTTACAACACCATTAACCCTTATTAACCCATATCTGTTCAATTTCATGCAGAGTCACCATTGTTGAGTTACCAACGTTACAAAATACATATTTTGGTTTAATCATTGTTATAGGTAAGAGAGGGTGTGAAGAGATTGTTGTTCATTTTCAAGTTTGCCGTGTTGCTGACAGTGGCCTCTACTGAGAGTAAAATTAAATACAAATCATGGAAGTTATTTTTGAGCCTTTAATCTATCAACAGGCAATAAACGAGAACTTCAAAAATCTTATTTTGAAACTGGGCATTTTTAGCCCAATCGTGACCATTATGTAATACGTCGAGAAAAGAGCCAGGTCAGAGATCAAGGTCAGGGTTGTCATGGTATGAATTCTTGATGACGAAAAACTCACTCGAAAAAAAATGCATCTCAGAACGGTTTACTGATAAGCAGAGAACAACGTTTTGACATTCCTAGGTCACCTTCAGGTTAACAAATGACATCTTAAACATGTCATACCAGGCGTCCTGAGATACATAGTATAAATAGTTGAACAAGGATTGCACGATCTTTCAGGGGCACCGGCCACTTACGTGGTTATTCTTAACTAAATAGAGGGATTGACTCTCATGTTTTTCAGCGTTATAATTTGACGATCAATACCACGATTCATTTTTTTAAAAAAAATCAGTGCAGTGGTGTAGGAAGAGGAGGAACAAGGCCTCGACTTTTCAATCTGTCGTTATAAAAATATATTAATTAAATAAAATTAATCTCGAGAAAAACAAGGGAATGAATAAAATGTAGTCCAGAATCCAAAAGTCCTGAACCCTTCCATGATATGTGCACCTTTGGAGCACATTCCCTCGCATTTTGATCAGTCAAATAATCCTACACTCCTACCCCTTTGAAGTGCAAGTGGTTTTGAATAACATTTATTGTATAAGTTTTAGCTGACTGGATAATAGCAATAAAAATACACCGTCGACTACGTAATGGCATAAAAAAATAAAGCACTAAATCTACTCTTTTTCAAGCACACGTAGTCTAGCAACGACGAAACCCACGTGCCATGCACGAGATTAGTGACAAATTGCATGTTGTTTTATATGACGTAATATTTTTTTCTTACCTTGGAAAAGTGCGATTCGTATTCGATAATATTGGGAAACAATTGATGATGGATACGTGGGGCTTTAATGGCTTGAGAAATATCTTTTCCTGCCCACAGGTTTAGCATGGTAACCTGAAATGTACGAATAATTTAAAAAATGTTTCTTTTAACCATTGTAGAAATCGCTTTTGAAAATTGTTTGTTATTAACAAGACAAAATTCATTAGGTTTCTTTCGGTCTCATTTGTACAAAACTGCCAGATTTGCCACCAGTGTAGTAATTTTGGTAAGCCAATGGATGGCACACGTTTCTTATCATTTATTGAAAATCAACAGATTTATAGTAATTCAACACTTATGGTATTACTGTTTTAGGCAATCAGCAAAACAGTCTACATTGTTATTCTAATATAACAGCTTACATTTTTATTCTAATCAAGCACATCTGCACTGTTATCTTAAGAACAGTTTCATTGTTATTATAATCCAACATAGTTTATAATATTATAACATAGTCCATATTGTTATCCTGATCCAACACGTTGTATACTGTTATACAAATCCAACATAGTCTAAATTATAATCCTGGCTGTAAATGTAGTGATGTATTGAAAAACAGCATCTATTCCATAAGTTATTTTATTGTAATAATTATTTCAGTGTGATTTTCGTATAGCAAAGCCACAAAGGGCTATCTGCTGAGCCCACCGAGGGGAATCGAACCCCTGATTTTAGCATTGTAAATCCGGAGACATACTGCTATAATAGCGAGGGACTAGTTATTTCAACATCGTTTTGATGTACAATCATTCATTACACGAAACGGTACGTGTGCCAAAATATTGGTGTTTGATGTGAACGTTTCATAACGTTTAGAATACAAGTGGGCCATTGAGAACTCCGTAACATGAGGACTCTGACCTATATTTCACGAAGAAACGTGAAATTTATTGAACATTCAGTTTACCTCTGTTAAGAATAACAGAGAAGCCAAGTGTACAAACAATTTAGTGAGTACTGCAGTATTTATAGTTCATATAATATGGCATGTTACTGTTTTATTTCCTTCCAGAAAACATTAGTAAAGACACCAGAATGTTGATTAGATGGACGACAATTTAGTTCATTTATATTCCATTCATTATAAAGAGGCTCGGCAGGTGGTTAAGGCACTCGACTCATATTCCGAGGGTCACTGGTTCGAATCCCCGTCACACTAAATATGCTTGGCCTTTCAGCGGTGGGGGCGTTATGATGTGATGGTCAATCCCACTTTTCGTTAGTAAAAGAGTAACCCAAGAATTGACAGTGGGTGGTGATGACTAGCTGTCTTCCCTCTAGTCTTACACTGCTAAATTATGGACGGCTAGTGCAGATAACTTTCGTGTAGCTTTGCGCGAAATTCAAAGCAGTAGCGAAGAAAATGTACGATATAAATATCAAAGTTATTGAATTACCAGTTAATAAGTAATCAGTGAGTGGTTCAGTTACTGAGTGTATTTTATGGATTTACTAGTGAGGAAACTTTGTAAATTTGTAAACAAGTTAGGTGTACGATAGTGTCGGAGTGCGAGTTGACCGAAACATTCTCCAACTAAAAATCTACCCATGCAAGTTTTCTGTAAAAAAGTGAATTTTATTAACCTCAAAGGAATTTATAAGCTTTTACAAATTTATATAACAAACTGGTTTACACAGAATGTTACCAATGAAAAGAGCTTTTTTTTCACACGGTGAAGTCATCGAATTTATGTGTGTTAGCTGATCAGTACTGGTTGTGTAAAGACGTCTTACACAGGTTTAGTTTCAAATAGTTGCACAGTTTCTATATTAATTACTTTTAATATTTATATAAATGCAAATAAATCTATGTTAGAACTAGCATCATACTATAATGGAATACTTGCTATATGATGCTGGAAAAACATTTTTATTATGCGATATGCAACTCTTAACTTCGCGAAATGTTTATCCTATGTACATGTAAATTTGCAAAAGGGGTCACGATTTTTCTCTTTCATCTTCGTTTTCCGTCAAGGAAAACTTTATTTTTTCCATTCTCAGGGTGTATATATGACGTCATGAATTCATCACACTTGAATATAATGCACTAGCGCCATCTATATAAATATAATAGTACTGTCTGTTGTATGTCCATAGAAGGATCTTCATCAAAACAGGTATGGAAGTTCATTAGGTCCATGGGGAAACACACATTAATTTTCTTTTTTTTTTTTTGCATTTTGCGGGTTTTTTACAAGTTATATGCCCTCTGTTGGTAGATATTCACCAAATTTAGCATGAGGTTTGGTTGGGTACATGAGGAGATACGTGCAAATTTTCGGTTTTACATTTTGTATTTTGCTGTTTTTATGAGCGTTTTGGTCTTTTTTTAAAAATTATATATAAAGGAAACAACTCTTCATGTCCTAAGATAACCTTTCATTAATCATGAATTTACATAACTTCCATTCAGGATACGGTACCTCAGGTAGACTTGCTAAAATATTATACACTAATATATCTTCTTCTTTTTTAAATAAACACCACAAAGTCATGACGACAAGAAAAAATAGGTCTGAAGTTAGGCCTATGTTTCAAAAAACGCTTTAACGTGTGGGAAATATAAATTTTTCAATACTTTGATACTTTTCAGGTTTAAAACAATCATTCGAATCTTCCATGTGTTTTTGTACAGTTTTTGTGAAGTTTAAAGCTGCAAATATGTCTTAAGCGAGGATGGAGTTCTATCGGGAATCTGATTGGTGTGTTTATTGTTAGAAACATTTTTACTATTGTTGTATTATCTTTTCGCTTTCTTGGGATTTTGGTGATCTTATGTACCCTGGAGGGTCAGGTAAACTCTGACTTTTTCTCCTTCTTTCACTTACATGATCATGTAGTGTTGGCTGGTATGGCTACTGCATTAGGGTCAGAGTAGTCTAAGCTTACTCCGACCCTTTTCAGGGCAATGTCCATACGTTTATCGATATTGTTTACTCTATCAGTAGGAAGTCTAGTTTGATGGTGGGCTTTTTGTTTCCTTCCTTAAATACATATATTATTATTTATTTTAATTTATTTGTGAAGGCTATCTGCGCAAGCTGTCCCAAATTTAGCAGTGAAGGCAGCTAGTCACCACCATCCATAGCCAACTCTTGGGCTATTCTTTTACCGATGCACAGTGGGATTGACCGTCACATTATAACGCTCCTACGGCTGAAAGGGCGAGCATGTTTGGTGTGAAAGGGATCCGAACCCGCGACCATTGGATTACGAATCGAATGCCTTAACCACCTGGCCATGCCGGGCCTTATCATTAGGGAGCATAAATACAAATTTTGTCAAGGTAGGAGTTATATTCGATTAAGATTGCTTCTCTTTTCTGAAAAGGGTAGTTGGCCTTTGGAATGGGTTGCTGTCATATATGCAGTTAATTTATGCGAGTTTAAAGGAAGGCTTGATAAATATATAAGTGTTAAGAGCTGACTTTGAATGTTTTATTTTAATTTTAAAGTACAGTTTTGAAGATAGTACGGTCGAGAAGGACCAACAAGTCCCTTGTTGTCATTAAAGTATACGTAAAATGTGTTACACATTTTGAATTATATAAGCTGTAAGGTGTTTCACACAGTCGTAGTAAATAAATTAAACTTCACTAACTTACAAAAGCAGTTCCCGTAGTTATTTTGCTGTCTCCTGTACCTCCTATCACGAGTCTGATTTCTCCATCACTGTCTACCACTATTGTTGGAGACATTGAAGAAAGTGGTCGTTTTTCTGGTGATATTTTGTTGTAGATCGCTGTTGGAAACCCGTTAGTGTCAGAGGTGTCAAGAGAGGTGAAAGTGTTCATTGCATTGTTGAAAACAATACCGCTTGAAATAGAGGCCCTTTTACTACCAAAGCTGTAATCAATAAGATAAAAACTTAAAATATATTTATTGTAAACAGTGAAATAAAATCTTAAAATCTATTTCTTGTAATCAATGAAATTAAAACTTAAAATCTGTTTATTATAAAGAATGAAATCAAACTTAAAACCTGTTTATTGTAAACAATGAAATAAAAACTTAAAATCTGTTTATTGTAAACAGTGAAATAAAAATTTAAAGTCTATTATAAACGATGAAATAAAAACTTAAAATCTGTTTGTTGATGCATTGGAAACGCCGGTTGATTTCATATTCACTTAATGTAATACTACATGTTCTCACTAGCAGGATCTTCACTTGACTTTGGGTCTAATCATTTACTAATAATTGCATACATCCAAATTTCGGTAGAAAATGTTTCATCCTTTTGCAGTTTGCAGCATACTTGCCCTTGTTATAAAAGCTATTTTTCAAACTTTAATCTTTAGCTTTCTTTGCTTCAAAGATTGATATTTAATACTTTTTCTTGGAAACCTAATCAGCTGGTGTTTGGGTGTCGCTTAGCTGTTGAGAAACTCTCAACAGTCTTATTGAATGAAATATAACACCGTGTAACAAAATTTTTACTTTTTCTTGTTCCTGAACAGAAAGTGTCATTTCCAAATTGCTTATGCCTAAAGTAAATGGAAAAGACCTATTTTCTCTTCAAACTTTGCTTTTGTGACCTGGGTAATGAAATTTTCAAATTTACCTACTTTCCAGAACATTTCAGGTAGATTCAGTGCTGAGTTGTTGATTGAGAATTTTCTCGAATTTATAAGAATTCTCAAGAACTTTTTAGAATTTTCTAGATCTTTCCATAGTAATATATATACAGGGGCTCATCACTCACCACTTCAGTTTAGTTTTAGCTGCCTAAGTGAACACATAGACCTGTCTGATTTTATCAGAGATGGTATCAAGAAGCTGCAAGCATTCTCCAGACGCATTCTGCTATGTCTGTAGCCAATTTATCAAGACAAGAGCGAAAAAGCACACTGTAACAGTATCTGCTAAAATATGTGAAGCATATTTCGGCATGTCTGTCGGGGATCAAGACAAACCCTGGACAATCAGTGATGTCGAGAAACCCACTTGTTGAGAATTTTATATGCAAAAACGGCTCGTTTGGGTTGAGAAAATATTTTAAATAGAATAGCGAACAACGTTTCGACCTTCTTCGGTCATCGTCAGGTTCACAAAGAAAGAGGTAACTGACCGGAAGCTGACCACATGTTTGGAAGGTGTTGTGTAATTGAGTGTCACAATGTAGAGGGCGGGGTTAGATGTTTGAATATAATTTTATCTATAATATTAATATAGGTATAATGGCGTTCCTTTATATTGGTTTATTTTGGGATTAAGTTGTTGTATAAGTAAGGCTTCTTTAATTTTGCGTTTGTTTATGTTTGTTTCTTTATTTAGTATTTCAGTGTTTTCTATGGTTATGTTGTGTTTATTTGACTTGCAGTGTTCGAAAACGTGTGAAGGTGACTTTTTATGTTCTTTGAATCTGGTTTCCATTTTTCTACTTGTTTCTCCAATATAGAAGTCGTGGCAGTTATCACATTGTATTTTATATATTTAGTAACAAAATATAACATTCCAGTTAATACTAAATTTATTCAAAAACCCGGCACAAAACTGAGGTCTATACTATGTAAGAACTACACTGACAAACACCACACCAACATTATTTATGAAATACAATGTCAGCTTCCGGTCAGTTACCTCCTTCTTTGTGAACCTGACGATGACCGAAGAAGGTCGAAACGTTGTTCGCTCTTCTATTTAAAATATTTTCTCAACCCAAACGAGCCGTTTTTTGCATATAAAACCCTGGACACCTCATTTTAGCAGTAAGCCCTGTAAAGAAACTATAGAAAGTAAGAAGAACAATGTTTGCTTGCTTGAATAGTAAGATTTTATATCACACAAATGTTAGAATTTTAAAAATTTAAGTATCTTTCGGTGCACCTCAAAGAGGAATACAATAGCGTCAAGACCTTCCTTGAAGCTTTGAAGTATGATGAGTATGGCTAGGAGGTTATTGGAGACTTCAAAAGGGTGGCATTCCAGATGAATTTCTAAGGAGGATTTACCAAGTTTCCCAGTTATATTTGCCTTTGGGACTGCAGGGGCACCTCAGCGCACTACATCAGGTAGCACTGGTCACAATTAACCGAGTTTTCTGTGAGGAGGCACAATGTCAAGCGTGAGAAATTGGTGGACCTCCAGAAGGTGTTGTTCCCACCATTGCACATAAAATTGGGTCTTTTGAAACAATTTGTCACAGCTCTCGATAAGGAGTCTGCAGCCTTCAAGTACTTTTGAGACTTCTTCCCTAAGCTGTCTCTGAGGCAAAGATCAAAGCTGGTGTCTTCGTTGGATCACAAATAAAGAAAATTCTGAAGTACACAGAATTCCCCAAGAAACTCAGTAGGAAGGAAAAAAGCTTGTGGCAGTTTTGTTACAGTAGTTCGGGGCTTCTTGGACAATCACAAGGCCAAATATTATGTGGAATAATTGGACTTTGGACGCCGCTACTGAGGAGCGTATAACGAAAACATGATGGGAGACTATATTTGGGGGCTGATACATGAAAGTAATTTACATTACAGCAGCAAATTTCGAAAACTACTCACTTCTAAACGTTTCTGTTCATTTTTATATAACTTTAGTAAGAAAACATGTAAATCCTGATTTATATGTTATTTTATTCAGATCTTATGTGAATGAAAGTGTGCAAATTTGCCCGTTTTTACATAGAAAATAGGTTAATTTCTAAATTTTATTATCCAGGTTACAAAAGCAAAGTTTGAAGGAAATAATTGCCATTTTGTGTACTTTTACAACATAAGCAATTAAGAAATAACACACACTATCCAGGAACAAAACGCTTCCCGCTAGTACAGCGGTATGTCTCCGGATTTACAACGCTAAAATCAGGGGTTCGATACTCCTCGGTGGGCTGCGCAGATAGCCCGAAGTGGGTTTGCTTTAAGAAAAACACACTCAGAAAAAAAACTTGTGTCACATAGTGTAATTATTTCAAAGTTCTAAAGAAAAAAAAAGAGAGGCGTTTCTTACTGGGAGTTGATGGAAGATGACACTGATACAGCATCACCATTTGGTGCAACTATAGAAAGGTGAGACGTGTCCGTGTCCGACGTGTGAAAGGCTTCCACCCCGTAATGAACCGGTTTGTAAGTGCGTTGGTCATTAATGTTTCGTCGTATTTCTTGGGCGAATTGTTTGGACGAGAGTTTCTTGATGAGCTACAATAGTTTATACAGACTTATATAGAATCATGTATGTGGATATACATGTAAAAGTAAGATGGCTGATCCAAACACATGTTAACTAGTTATTGTATAATGGTTAAGTGTAACACATGACTAAAGTATATCTTGTACTATAAATATTAATAGTAAATTCACATTTACAATAGTTCGTGTAGCATTATTAAGTTAAACTACACGTATCTATAAGTTTTAGGTCTCGTTTGAAAACATAATACATTGTTAAGTTTTGGGTATCGTTTGAAAACACTACAACACACCATTAAGTTTTAGATCTCGTTTGAAAACATTACAACGTATTTATAAGTGATTTTTTTCATACGTGTTTTATTCGTTTATATTTAAAACTATCATCACCATCTTCCAGAACTTCTAATCGTGATAGTTTTGAAAAAGCATGCTTATAACTCTCCACTAGTCTGTGGTAGTTTTTAGCATCCCGTGGCGGATCTGGGAAACTCGTTTCGTCAAACTTGTATTCGTCTAAGATGTTTAGCACGAAACCCAGTAAAGCCCCGCTCCCTGGAGGAGGAACGCTGTACAAAGTTAGGTTGTTACGGAGATGTACTCGAACTAATTCCTTCCAATGTGGTGTGTACTTTAAGAAATCTGTCTTCGTAATAATACCCCCTGTAAAACAAAGAAACCATCTAATAGTTTAATACAAAAATTAATTATTGGCAGAAAATGTAGTTGTATAGTATATCATGTGAATTACATATAGTGATGGGTTATAAAGTGTGTCATATTACTCATGTATCGTGACGGGTTGCACCAGGTGAAAGTTACAGGTATTATAGGTGGTTTACAAACCCTAAACTCAACAGTTTAAAAATAGCTAAAAATGAATGATATCGAATACTTGCCAAAACTTCGGATCTCTTCTGGAAGGGTTTCTTCTAGTTCCCCGAAGAACTTTGTAATAGTACTATTTTGAGAAAGTGTGCGAAGAGTCTGGGCAAGGACTGGTCTGCGCATCAGTTCATTTTCTTTGTAAACGTCATCGGTATTGTTATTCCAGAAAAATTTGCTGCAAAAATATTAAAGAACAGAAAAGTTAAAACTTGGGTAAATTTAAGAACGGCCTAGTATTGCCAGGTGGTTAAGCT
Source organism: Carcinoscorpius rotundicauda (assembly GCA_011833715.1). Lineage (NCBI taxonomy): Eukaryota > Metazoa > Arthropoda > Merostomata > Xiphosura > Limulidae > Carcinoscorpius > Carcinoscorpius rotundicauda. The sequence continues at coordinate 23,145,423 of CM022403.1, forward strand.
GCTTGGCTCGTAATCTGAAGTTCGCGGGTTCGAATCCCCGTTACACCAAACATGTTCACCCCTGCAGCCGTTGGGACGTTATAATGTGACAGTCAATCCCACTATTCGTTGTTAAAAGAGTAATCCAAGAATTGGCGGTGGGAAGTGATGGCTAGCTACCTAACCTCTAGTCTTACATTGCTAAGTTAGGGACGGCTAGCGCAGATAGCCCTCGTGTAGGTTAGCGCGAAATTCAAAAATAAACAAACAAAATTGAGAACACGAGATTTCTTAAATAAAGCTTTCACGATTTTATTTATCTTACCTACTCTACTGTCTGTTTGTTGTTACATGCAGTAGGCTTCTGTGATCTACACTCTGAGGGTATCGAAATTCGAATTTTAGTGTTATAAGCCTCTGATAGTTATTTTTGAGCTGATATTATTTTGTCAGAGCGAATGTACTTCATTTTAAAGTTAAGCACAAAGCTACACAAAGGGCTATCGGTACTTTGCTACCAGGGGTAACACGATTTCTAGTGTTGTAAGTCAGCAGATGTGTCGCTGTGACACCGAGGGACTTTGGAACCTGAAAATTGAAAAGAATCCTGTTTGCGTATACGAAACATTTTAATTTTTTATATAAAATTTATACTAAACAGTTTTCTCTTTATATCTCTGTTGTTTTTTTTTGAATTTCGGGCAAAGCTAAACAAGGGCTATCTGCGCTAGCCGTCCCTAATTTAGCAGTGTAAGACTAAAGAGAAGGCAGCTAGTCATCACTACCCACTGCCAACTCTTGGATTACTCTTTTACCAACGAATAGTGAGATTGATCGTCATAATATAATGCCCCCACAGCTGAAAGGGGCAAGCATGTTTGGTATGATGGAGATTAGAGCCTGCAACCATCAGAATGCGAGTCGAATGCCCTAACCACCTGGCTTACATGTGTAAGTTGAAAGAAATATACATATTGGCTTTGTTTGTTTTGAATTTTGCGCAAAGCTACATATCTGCGCTAGCCGTGCCTAATTTAGCAGTGTAAGACTATAGGGAAGGCAACTAATCATCACCACCCACCGCCAACTCTTGGGCTACTCCTTTTACCAACGAATAGTAGGATTGACTGTCACATTATAACGCCCCCATGGCTGAAAGGGCGAGCATGTTTGGTGCCACGGGAACTAGAAATGGTTATTAAATATTTTATCTTTCATTGTGCCCTTGACGCCGTTTTTGTTCTTTATTTCTTAACGGATACTTCTAAACTTAAAAAAGTTCGAAGTAATACAGAAACAGCTAAAACACAAGTTTACTAGAGTTTGTTTTGTCTGGTTTGGTATATATATATATGCTTGCCTAGGGCACTAAAACGCCCAAAGTCAGCCCTTACATTCACCATCGTGTGTACTACAAGAGTGATTGAACATTTTGTTTTAGTGATGTCGATATTAAAGTTCATAATTTATTTTTATTTTTCACCATTCTTACCGTAGACTGGGTTCATTCTGTATGACTTCTTTGTTCAAAGCCAGAGCACGTGCAAGCTGATGTTCTACTAAAAATCCATTCTCGCACATCTCTATGGCAGGTTGAAACAATTCTGTCCATGACAGCTTTCCATATTCTTGCCATACAACAACGTAACCAGGGAGTTCTCCAGGTACACCTATCGATAGTCCGCCTGATAAAAACAAAACATAATAACAACACAGATATTTACTGTTTGTTGATAAAAATAAAACATTCAGATATTAGTACAACAACAAAACACATACTGACAATTTGTCTGATAAAAACATCCAGATATTAGTGCAACCACTAAACACATACTGACAATCTGTCTGTTTAAAACATCCAGATATTAGTCCAACAACAATACGGATATTAACAAATCTGTCTGATAAAGAGATTCAGATATTAGTATGACAAGATTATAGATACTGACAATCTGTCTGATAAAAACATTCAGATATTAGTACATCAACAACACAGATATTGACAATATGTATAATAAAAACATCCAGATCTTATTACTTCTACGACATCACAGATATTAACAATCTGTCTGATAAAAACAGATATTAGTACAACAACAATACAGATATTGACTGTCTGATAAAAACATCCAGATATTAGTACAACATAGATATTGGCTGTCTGTCTGATAAAAACATCCAGATGTTAGTACAGTGAAACAGAGATATTGACAATCTGTCTAATAACACATTAAGATATTAATACAAGAACAACACAGATATTAACAGTCTGATAAAAACATCCAGATCTTAGAACAACAACATCACAGATTTTGACACAGAACAAATAAGCGTCGGTTAAATCCATCTTTATTTGCTGTATATTCTGTTGCATGTAAGATATTATGAATTATTAATGTAATAATTTAAATGGAATAAAACAAATAAGCATTTAATGTATAATATCCACCATGCCTGACACTATTAACTACATGTTTAAGCAATAATTTGACTTCAAACGATATAATTCAAAAGAAAATAAGAATAAGCTATTCATAAGGTCCATCAAGAAAACACTAACAACAAATCCAGACTCTGTAACCTGGTTGAAGCTAAAATCTATCTTTGTAAGCATGATTTGTCACAGATGTATTGAAAATCAAAACTAAAACCTAATGTGTTTTACAGTTATTGTAACTAAGAGCAATTGTGTTTTAAATTGTAAATAATTCTGAGAAACGGAACGAACGGTCTTTGGACATAAAATCATTAGAAATGAATGCAATTTAAATGTTGTACGTGCTCACGTCTCGCTGTTAGAATGAATTTTTGTGTGTGGAGAAATAGATGTATTATCCCACAAATAGCTGTTTTAAAACTTCATACAAGTTAGTTCTGCTTTTGACTATAAGATGGCGTAAACAGATCAATAAAAGGCGTCTCAGACCAAGTGTTACTGTGCCGACGATAAACATTTTCATATTCTCCAAATGTGTAATTCATTCATTTAGAATTGCGTAATTTTAATTCACCTTAAATCATTTTTTTGTGTGTATAAAAATACTGATGATATATACAGAAAACATTCACCATTACTTACCCTCTCTCGCTAATTTTTGATTTCCTTTAAACATATCTCCAGTGGCTTTTAGTGGTGCCATCTCGCGGGCTTCTAGAACTTTTACGAATTTCTCATCTCTGCAAGTAATTTTATAAGACAAGTTCTGAAATGGAAATTTCTAATAAAACAGCACCAAAGATTAATGTATAATTTATAAAATAAATAGTTAATTTGACTACAGTTTTACTAAATGTTATGTTTACATAGAAATGGAAATTCGAAAAGCGTAATTGCAATAATTTGAAAGATATTTTATGTTTTAAGAGGGCAGATGTCGATTTATTACTTATAGTCAGTCATTTTCTTTTTTTGTTAAAAATAACAAATATCTGTTTGACATTTTCGTAACAAAAGACTAACTAAAGGTTTCACCAACTTATTTTGGGTTATTGGTAATATAAATATGTTTCATAATGGAAAAATCAACGTTTTATCATGTTATTACACTGCTAACCGGACCCGAAATGTCCAGTAAATTTAGGTTATTTCTGCTTAAATATTTTGTATAGAAATCATTATTTCCTATTCGTTATGTTTGAAGCCCCTCCATATCCCCCTTGATTATTACGAGTGCGTAATTATTAAATTGGGATTTAACAATAGGCTCAATAAATCCACAAATTTCAGTATTAGAATAAGCTTATAATATCCAACGTTACTATATTTCCATCACCTAAGTAAACAAAATGAAAGATTATGACATAGCTGATTCTAAACAGATAAAAAAATGAATTTATTTGTGTAAATCCGACACTTCTCAAGCACAAGGTGATGTAAATGTTTAACATTAAAACTTACGTGGCGTTCAAGTTCCGTTATAAGAAAAAGTTTCGATTGGAAAGACTTGTCGTTCTCAATGTTTCCACGAGTTGCTGCGTAGGAAGTTATTTTGTTTTAGGCTTAAAAACTCGAAGAGAATGAAAACAACTGTTCGTAGCATTTAATATAAAAATGGGTATTAAAACGTTATTTTAATGAAACGTGTGCCACAATGGGAATGTATTTGTTTGTTTGTTTTTTAAATTTCGGGCAAAGCTACAGAAGGGCTATCTGTGCCCGACGTTCCTAATTTAGCAGTGTAAGACTAGAGTTAAGACAGCTAGTCATCACCACCCACCGTCAACTCTTAGGATACTCTTTTACCAACGAATAGTGGGATTGACCATAACATTATAACGTCCCAACGGCTAAACGAGTGAGCATGTTCGGTGTGACGGGAATTGGAACTCGCTACCCTCTGATTACGAGTCGAGCGCCTTAACTACCTTTCCATGCCCGACCATGTGGTGGGAGACACACGATTGCAGTCTAACCGTCAAGGTTTTACTCTATGACCATTAAATTTTCACACACACTAACACACAGAATCAAATTCACACATTTGATAGTTCTGGTAATAAAATACGAAGCATAGCACTGTAACACCAGCATTACTATAACAGTAAAACTTCCAATTTTAATTAACGTCATAAATACTCCATAAAAGTGTTGTGAATAACATGGAAAGGCTAATGATTCGATTCAAAAAAAGACACCAACATAATATTTCCTGCCCTGTTTAACAGATTATGGTTAAGAGGGGTATTACCTCTGGTATATTGTCATTAGAAATCCTCCCCCAAGTCCCATGCTGTGAGGGTTCACAACCCCCATACATAGAAGTGTGGCAATCGCTGAATCCACTGCCGATCCATTTTTCTTTAACATATATCTGGAAAAATAATATAATTAGACGTATAGGAATCCGATTACCACACTTTTTACTCATCCTCTGTTTCTCACACTAAATGTTTGTACTGAACCAACCGAAATGTTTCACAGCCTACTTAAGACGATCCCCATTAATCCCTCTCCTCAAGTTAGAAAGATTCTGTTTCCGTTAGCTGTTTAATTTCTGTACACGTAGATAGTGAACCTTGAAAACACGCGACTTATCAAACCACGATTTAAAAAATAAAAAAGATTATATTAAAATTAGTTCAAATAAATTTGTCAGATGTATGTAAATAAATGAAAACATAAATTACATCGATAAAAGAAATTTGGTTTCTAAACCGTGATACGCTGATAAGAAAAGTTATATAAGAAAAATCACATATATCGAAATGCACATATCCAGCACGATTAATATTCAATACAAACTAGTAAGATACTGTCCACTTACATTCCTACTGACGCACACTGACCAGCATCCGTAGATATGGCGGCATTAGTGTATGCTTCCATTGTTGTGGCATCTTCAGGATGAGCACTGAACGACAGTCCTACTATTAGGCCTACCACAAGAGAGGCTAATAGCAGTGATGCAACAACAGAAACCAGCACCTTAACCAACAGGTGTTTCCTGGAACAAAAGTAATAAATAAAGAGCCCAATAGTTAGGTCTACTACGAGAGAGTCTGTAAATAGTGATATAATCACAGACAACAGCACATTAAACGACAGGTATTTCCTAGACATGAAACAAGAGTAATAACTAAACAATCCAGGAATTCAAGCCACAAATTAGTGACATAATATTTCTTGGATAACAGTTTTCAACAATAAAAAAGTTGTTGTTTTTTAAATTTCGCGCAAAGCTGCACGACGACTATTTGCAATAGTCGTCTTTACTTTTGCAATGTAAAACTAGAGGGAAGGCAACTAGTCATCCCCACCCACAGCCAACTAACTCCTGGGTTACTATTTTTTAAACGAATAGTGAGATTGACCATAACATTATAACGCCCCCTCGGCTGAAAGGAGCGAGCATATTTGGTGTGACGGAGATTAACACTAAAGAAAAGTGATGACATCATTAATTTTGTTCCAAACTTTACTTGAATGACTCAGGGGCATTTTTATAAAGCATGTTATTGAACATTCAGTGGTTCATGAAATATATTCTGAAAGTAAATAAAAGATAAGATACGTTATTAGGTTAAATAGTAAGAGATCGTTACTTTTACTAGTGTTCTCAGAAAACAGCAAACCTGGCCAGACAAGAAAGCAGAACTAGTCTTGTCAGAGCAAAATAGTTGAAGCACTATACGGACTTTTTCAAGGTGTTAGAGCTGTGAAAATAGTAGAACGGGTTTTAGGGCCAAGATTTTCCGGTTTACAAGTTGATATCTAACTTTGGAGATTTGTCTCCAGGATATCTTATTCTAAAAGCGAAATAAAGTTGATTATTAAAGAATTTAGAACAAGCAGAGCGCGCTCTGGTGATCTGGGTGTCGAGCTGTGATCGAGACGTAATTTTGCTTAATATACTTCACGTTCAACTGAAGGATTGTTAGAAAAGTGACGGTCAATCCCGTTAAACTATTCAAAGAGCCCGACAAAGCCTTTGTGAGGACAGTTGACACTTATTGACTACCTTTCCTTTTGTTATAGGTTTAGAATGAATTACGACTGTACCTGAACCCCAAGGGGTTTCTGACCTGACTGTGTAGTCCATGAAGTGGAGTTCAGAATTAATAAAGTAACTTTCACTACAGTTTACAGGTTTTACAGTAAGGGAGACTAGTTATTTTACAACAGGTACGACGTTTCGATCATTAGTGACACCACTTGTGTACTTGACAATAATCGAAACGTCACACCTGTTCTAATAACTACTTACTTACTGTGAATTGTAATAAAATACATGTTATTGAATGTTTATGATATTTTTTTTACAGTTGTTATTTTAAGATTTGGTGCGTCACCAATGTTTAGCAAGGTGTGTCACTTATTGTTGTTGATTTGAGAAATCTGACTATGTTTAAAACTAGGTTGTGTTTAACTCAAATAGTGTTAACGCGATGACATTTCTATCTCTTTTGCTTTCTTCCTTAAAGTTCGGGATGCTGTCAATAAACAGTTTTGAACTAGGCATACAATATACATGACATAATGATTTGGTGAACCTAAACAAAGGAATAGACATATTGATTTAGTGAACTTGATCGAGGAATAGGCATAATGATTTGGTGAGCTGAACAAGGAATAGATATTTTAATTTGGTGAACCTGACCGAGGAATAAACATAATGATTTTTGTCGCTTAATTATGTTTTACATTCACCTTCATCGAATAGTTTGACTGACGTCACTATAAAAACCAAATCGTAGAGGAATAAAGTTGAAACTAAGTTTGTGGGCGATATATTTGGCGGGAAAGTGTTTCTGTCTCTTTTTTTTTGTTGTTGTTCTATATGCCTAACACGAAAAGACTTGTCTCGAGCTGACAGCTCCGCTGATGGAACAAAGCCAAATCCCCTGTCACCAAGCCAGAGCCTTGTTTGTAGATGAGGGGAAGAAAACAGCCAAATTTAAGATGATGTCTAATTGTCTTAATATAGTTCATAGGCGGTGTCTATTTCATACGCATGGTGTTAGTAGGAAGGAGGTAACGAGCATAGTGAACCAGCTGTTAACAGGATAAAGTTAGCTTGTTTCTTTCCACCCAGCTTCTTGCTTGATGGTTTTAATGATATCTTCTCCTCCCCAAACTTGTCAAACCACCTTTTTAATATTTATAACCTAAATTCACTGTACATCAGATAACTTATTCCTCTTTTGAGTAGGAAGTGTTTCTTATTATTGTTGTGTGACAGTAGCATTTTGTTTAAGTCATCGCCTGTTATTTATACGTTAATATCGCATTACCTCATAAGAACGTGACAAAGTTACTAAGAGTACTGACATGGGACGAAAACCTTTATTTTAAGTTAGATGACAGGAATATGATTCTTCATATTTCATTTTATGGTTTATTTTATAGTAAGTGGAAATTGAAAAAAATAATATACATATATATCTCAAAGGTGTGAATATTGTGTTGAAAAACAACCACCGAGGTTGAGGTGTTAAGATGACTCACTTGAATGCAAATGGTTTGCTGTTAAAGTGACACTCCTGAGTGTCAATATTTTGGTGTTAACGTGACACTCCTGAGAGTGAAGAGTTTGGTGTTAAGGTAACACTCTTGAGTGTCAATGATTTGATGTTAAGGTGACACTCCTGAGTGTCAATAATTTGATGTTAAGGTGACACTCCTGAGTGTCAATAATTGGGTGTTAAGGTCACACTCATACGTGTAAATGGTTGGTGTTAAAGCGACACTCCTGAGGGTCAATGGTTTGATGTTAAGGTGACATTCCTGAATGTCAATGGTTAGTGCTAAGACGACACTCATAAGTGCAAATGGTTTGGTAACGTGACACTCCTGAGTTTTAATGGTTTGGTGTTAAGATGACGTTCTTGAGAGTAAAGAATTTGGTGTTAAGATATTACTCCTGAGTGTCAATGGTTAGGTGTGAAGTTGACACTTCTGAGTGTCAATGATTTGGTGTTAAGGTAACACTTCTGAGTGTCAATGATTTGATGTTAAGGTGACACTCCTGAATATCAATGGTTGGTGTTAAAATGACACTCTTGAGAGTAAATGGCTGGTATTAAGGTGATTCTCCTGAGAGTAAATGGGTGGTGTTAAGGTGACACTCCTGAAAATAAATGGTTTGGTGTTAAGGTAACATTCCTGAGTGTCTATGGTTTAGTGTTAAGGTAACACTCATAAGTGTAAATGGTTGGTGTTAAAGTGACACTCCTGAGTATCAGTGTTTTGGTGTTAAGGTGACATTCATAAGTGTCAATGGTATGATGTTAAGGCAACTCTCCCTTGTTCATTTCATATATTTTGTCTACTTGTTTCTACTTGAGCACAAAGCTAAACAATGATTATCTGTACTCTGCCTAACGCAGGTATCGAAACCCGCCTTCTTGCGTTCTAAGACCTCCCCCCATAACGCTATGCCAGTGGGGAGCATTTTAATGTAATCATAAAACTATCCAGGTCAGTGAAAAAACAATTAAGCAGACAAACTTGGGTTTCACAGCTGAAAGACGAGTGGTAATAATTAGTACTTTTGTCACACTTGGTATAACAGATTATCATATCATTTTTTGGGTATATTGAACATGTAATACTCAAAATTATCCCAAAATTGGGTAACTAGTTAGGTGGATGAAGAAGTGAACAGGGAAGGTTTAGGATGGCTGTTTATCGGGTTTGATTAAATGAAGTCGATATCATATTTTAAAAACTACATGAAGACAAGTTTTCGACTTAGCTAGCTATAGATGTATAATGTCATTGTAGCTGAGTGCTTTGACGATTTGAGTTTAAACTGGAAAAACTAAACTATATAGTAGTCGCATACATAATACAAACACTAAATTAACGAAACTACGACGTAAAGTAATCAATTAAAAACAAACCTCACCTTACGCAGAGACACTGATTTTTCTGAAGTTTCTGGGGGACTAAAGTATACGTCACTACTGTCATTTTGCCGATTTTGAAATTTTTACAATTTGAATGAAACACAAAATTATTTACTCTCGGACTATTGTACAAGAACACACAAAAGCGTGCGAATCAGATTCCTTCGTTCTCTATGTACCTACTGTGAGCACAGATTATGTCTATAGGTTTTTAGCTCTCCTGCTTTTCCTATTGAAAGTTGTGACCAATCCCGAGCCAATGTTTCTATGACGTCACAGAAGGGTCTTCTACCGATGATGTGACGTACGGTTTTAGTTACTTCACCTAGTTTTAGCAATGTCCGTTAGATGGAGTAAATGACGTTTAGAACCGGAAAACGAATTTTAACAAATAGGCGACACAGGTAGGTGTGTTAGTGCCTTATAAACCCGCAAACGTCTAGCCAATCTCATCATATTAGTCATAAGATAGGACTGGTTTTAGCCACTTGAAATTCCTCCATCTGTCCCGATATTCAGGAATTCTAACAGCCGCTTTTAAGGGTTCTGTTTGGTTGACAATGTCTTTATTTGTTGATCGGTAACGTGGGTCTACTGTATTTATTTACGTAGTATATTCCCACCTTACCAGAATGAAATCATTTCATTCATAACTCTTGACTGGTGTAGAATATAGTTGAATTCAGGAATTGTAGAAGTTTTTATTTTAGGTACTAATAACATTCGTTTTTTTACCCTAATTCGTATTTAAAATTTCATGTGATGCAATGAGTGAGTCCCAGTGATAATTTTATTACAACCAAAACGGGTGTGGGTTCGAATCTCCTGTGCACAAAACGTGCTTTCCCTTTCACTCGTGAGGACATTATAATGTGACGGTCAATCCCCCCTATTCGTTGGTAAAAGAATAGCACAAGAGTTGGCGGTGGATGATGATGACTAGCTGCCTTTCCTCTAGTTTTTCGCTACTAAATTAGAGACGGCTAGCGCAGATAGCTCTTATGTAGCTTGTCTCGAGATTTAAAACCAAACAACCAAAACGTCAGAATTAAGAAAACAATGAAATCGTTTTGAAAAGTAGAAAAAATAAAAATAATTAAACAAACCGTAAGTAGATAAGTTGTAACAGTTCTAACTTGTTTTCAATAAAGATTACAGTTTCTGAGATAAGAAAATATCCAAACTTCATACTTTAATACAAATCTACCGACTTGAGACCGAAAGTCATCTAGTCGCCAGATCAGTCGATATATGTTATATTTAGTTAGCAATGTGATAAGAAACAAATAAACAAACCTGGGGAAGTAAACACTCGTGTAACAGCAACTTTCGATGTTGATAAGGAGAAACAAGAATTCCAAAGGTTAGTTACAAAGACCGCAGCAATTTTAAAGTTTGTTGAATTTCGCGCAAAGCTACTCAACAGTTGGCAGTCTCTATTCTAGAAGTGATAGGCTAACTGTAAGGAAGCTAGTTCACACCAGCTACCCCCAACTATTGGCTATTCTTTACCAGCAAATGGTGGGATTGATCATAACATTATGACTTCCCTAAGCTAAAAGAGCAACACGTTCGGTGACAGGACTGGGGGTTGAATGTCCTAATCACCAAGCCATATTAGGCCGAACAATAATTATTTAATTGTTATATACTTCACAGCAATCTTTTTATCTAAATAATATAAGATTAAAAGATATTTAGAAGATCACGTATAGAGAGAGATACGAATCAAGTATACCACAGAGACGCCCGGAAGGCGTGTATCTGTGTTCTAATTTCCCTATTGAAAAGGAAGATGTCTGGTTTCACATTATATGTGAAATGTCTCTTCTTCGTAAAATAGATGTTGTATCACTTGTGTCTGCTAACTTTCTCACGAGAACGATTTTAAGTTTTTGCCGATAAACCACTTCCGTAGGTTGTCCTGTTTTTACATGGGGAAACTTCGATCGTGAACAAAATCATTGAAAATAGCGTAGGTGAGAATTCTGGTATACCTTAAAAGGTGCGTTTTTGTGGAAATCCATAGTTTAATGTTTCTCCTTACAAAAGACGCAGACTTAGGAATTAGGATATTCGACTCGCAACCTGGGGGTCGAATGTTCAAGTCCCTTTACCAAATATACTCCCCTTTCATCTTGGTTATTGTAACGCAGTATATTAATGCAACTATTCATTGGTAAAAAGCAGTCCAAGAGTTGGCGGCAGATGTTGATTAGTTGCTTTCCTCTCTAGTGTATAACTTCAAAATTAGGGACAATTAACGAATGTAGTTCTCGGGTAGCTTTGAGTGAAATTTCACTAATCAGATAATGTTTGTTTTGTTTTTTGGAATTTCGCACAAAGCTACTCGAGGGCTATCTGTGCTAGCCGTCCCTAATTTAGCAGTGTAAGACTAGAGGGAAGGCAGCTAGTCATCACCACCCACCGCCAACTCTTGGGCTACTCTTTAACCAACGAATAGTGGGATTGACCGTCACATTATACACCCCCACGGCTGGGAGGGCGAGCATGTTTAGCGCGATGCGGGCGCGAACCCGCGACCCTCGGATTACGAGTGCACGCCTTAACGCGCTCGGCCATACCAGGCCTTACTAATCAGATAAAGAAATACAATAGCAATTCCGTCGATATCAATGTTATTTGTAAGCCACAAAGTTTAAGATAAAGAATGTCAAAGATAATTTGCTGATAAGAATAGTTAAACACGTGTTGTTGACACAATTACAGGAACATTTATCATGACGACACTCAAGATATTGAAAACAAAAGCCTTTTACGAAGAAATTTTAGGTTACTGGCGAGAAATTGAGTGGTTTTGTTTAGTGATTTTTATCAATTGTAGTTCTTTCTTGTCAATGAATTCATAATGTTTTTCTTTAATCTAGAAATTACGCATGTAATTATAGAAATAAACACATCACTTTACTTACCTTAAACATTTTGTTGTGTGAGATGTGTAATTACAGCTATTTTTATTTCTCATTATAACATCTATCATACATTAGTTCACTACTTCTCTGACGTCATTATGATATTGGTGGAACACCTAGTGGATAATTTCAAATTTACAATTTGAGCCACACGTGGAATAATTCTCGGGTTAAGGTTTGTTTGTTTTTGAATTTCACGCAAAGCTACACGATGGCCATCTGCGCTAACCGTCCCTAATTTTGTAGTGCAAGCTAGTCATCACCACTCACCGCCAACTCTTGGGCTACTTTTTTACCAATGGTCGTCACGTATAACGTCCCCACGGCTGAAAGGGCGAGCATCTTTGGTGCGACGGGGATTCGAACTCGCGATCCTTAGATTAAAAGTCGAACGCCTTAACCCACCTGGCCATGCCGAGCCGATGGTTAAGGTATAGTTGTTGATCAGGAGGTTCAGTTGTTGTTAATCCAATCTCAGGTTAGAAATATATGTTGTTGTTTTTTAGCGTCGTAAGCCTGTGGCAACAAGCAACACCCGAAGTCCCTGTCAATGATTTTGACTATCACATTCATAGCATGCCTACAGCCGGAAGTGTGAAATTTGCCTGTGAGATCAAATTTAGATTGTTCGGGTAAAATGAATATAGCTTCCGTTTGTTTGTTCGTAACAAATAAGAAGACTTACACACCTATCCACCGTCCAAGTATTTCAATGTGAACAAAAACTCATAGTATAATAATATGGGTTATAGACTTATAATACTTTAAATCATAGCATTCCTTATTCAGTTTCTTGCGACAAGGGCAATTATAAACATGCTTCACCAACATCTAAAAGGCTTTCAAACCATAAAAAGTACTTAATTTATTTTGGAATATTTAGTAATCATTAAGTTGGAGTGGTTTTAAGCCTGTCTCAGCAAAAAATAAATCAAAGTCAGGAAACTTACTTAAGGAAAGCATAAAGTTTATTCTAGGATCCAAGAGTTTCCAGGGCCATAAGGCAAGCCACCGTTGAGGGAAGAGCATCACGAGAAAATAGTTTACCCGTAACATTGTTAAAGAAAGCACGATAGATCGTTTCTTTCTTTTCACACTTCCCAGACAATTCAACAAGGTCCGGTATGGCGAGGTGGTTAAGGCGCACGACTTGTAATCTAAGGGTCGCGGGTTCAAATCCCCGTCGCACCAAACATGCTCGCCCTTTCAGCCATGGGAACGTTATAATGTTATGATCAATTCCACTATTCATTGGTAAAAGAGCAGCCCAAGAGTTGGTGGTGGGTGGTGATGACTAGCTGCTTTCCCTCTAGTCTTACACTGCTAAATTAGGGATGGCTAGCGCAGATGACTCTTGAGTAGCTTTGAGCGAAATTCATAAAACAAAGAAAGTAAACCAAAATATGATGACAAAACATAAAAAAGTACAGTCTGAAATATATATGAATGGAACACTACTTCAGACTGCCACATCGGCAAAATTTCTAGATCTAATTTATGACTCAAAATTAACATGAATTAACTATTTAAATAAAATCAAAAGTAAAGTGTGGCGAAGAACCAACTATGCTAGGAGTCTAACTGGCAAGAACAGTGGAACATAAACAGACAATATACTAAAAATTTACAAAACGTATATTAGACCAGTAACTGACTATACAGCTCCAGCTTGGATTACTGTAAGTGATAAAATAATCAAAACCAAGCTACAAACAGTACAAAACACACTCCTCACAACAGCATACAGAGTTCCCAAAACCACATCATCTTGTTTCATACACAAATATTTAAACATACCAACCATAGCAGATAGACTCCTACATAGTACAACAACGTATTTTGATAAACATTAGATGAAAAATCAATTATTATGTGAACTATACATGATGAAGATGGTCCTAAACATCCCTCCCTGATCAACATATATTTTAATCTCAGAAATAAATTATAAAATAAATAACTAAAAACAATAATAATAAATAAATAAATATGTATATATAACAGGGGTCCCCCGCTGGTACAGGGGTAAGCACACGGATTTAAACACTAAAATCAGGGGTTCAGTTCCCCTTGGTGGACTCATCAGATAGTTCAATGTGACTTTGCTATAAGAAAACACACACTCACACACATATAAAAGGGAGTAAAAAAAAGAGGCCACCATCAAACTAGAATTCCTACTGGTAGGGCAAATAATATCTATAAATGTATGAAATTAGTATATGGACATTGCTCTGAGAAGAGCCAGAGTAAACTCAGACTACTCTGACCCTAAAGCAGTAGCCATACCAGCCAACACTACAGGATTATGGAAGTAAAGGAAGGAGGAAGAGGTCAAAGTGCACCTGACCATCCAGGGTACCTATGGTAACCCAAATCTCGAGAGAGAGAGATGAAGCACCAAAAACCTATAGGCTTAAGGTTTACGATAATAATTATATCGCAACTACTATTTAAACTTCTATGAAGTTCTATCCATCAAATTACGTAAAATAGCTCTAAATAATTAATACCGAAATAAAAATTATAAACACGATAAGGAATGTAGAACTCTCCATACATGCAGCTTTAGACCCATGTCTATGACACATAATGTGACAGATGGCCTTCAATATCATCATGTACGTACGACCCATGGAAGAACATTTAGTCTTTGGTGAAGTGTTTTGTGAACACTTTTGAATGTTTTTATTAAAGTAACGCTACCCATAGGGTAAACTAGTTAAATTATTTGCCCATGCAGGATCCTTCAGGTTTACGTTTACAGTCGCCATTGTTTGTTTACGATAGGTCTACTATATACGATACGTTAAGTCTTTTTTTTCCCATTTTATAAAAAAGCGATCGACAGAAGGTTTGTCTATTTTACAGAATATTGTTGTTACTTTAAAATTTTTACAAACGTGTTCTATATTGATAGTGAATGCCTGTCACTTGAACACAGACTACAATGAAACAATCCTACGCTGACAAAAACTGGAGCCGGTCTAACTATTTCTGTATTTCAAACACCATTCAGTTTAATCTACTGTGTTAACGGACCAACTGGAGTTTTATTCACAATAATATTAAATCTTTAAATGCATATGTGATATATAATAGCTAGGAGTATTGAATACAAATACTTATTTAGCACTATAATTTCCAAAATGTGTTTACATTTTCGTATAGCCTTATTTTAGGCTCAGAACTAAGTTGCATAGGCCTAGGCCAGTATTATTAGTTTCAGGCTAGGCCTATGCAAATTTTCAATTTATTTTTGAATTATTTACCAAAACCAGAGGTCTTTCATCATGTCGGATCCTAACAAACCACTGTTTCCTTCTATTAACATTTTTAGAAAAGCTGTGGAACGAGGGAGAGATATGTTGTTTTGTGCATCGTTAGTGTACCTAAGAACACAACAATGATACGATGTCGTAGTTTTGTTGATCAGCGACTCTGACGAATGATGCGTTACCAAAAGACTACTGGCTTCATAAAAGACTACAGATTCATAAAAAAATTAATAAGAACAATTATCAAACCGTATTTTACGTTGATGTATATTGATATCTAATCCATATCGTTTCTCTTAAACTTTCTCAATATTTTAAACCTTTCCGATAAAAAGACAAACAGTTAATTTAAAAATTATTACTTATTTCTTAAAAAAGAAACAAAAAACAATGGATATTAAGTTGCTAGTAAGAATGACATTGGGTGGGTCAGTGTGATATATGGGAGTGCACGGCCAGCCTCAACCTTCACTCCCTCCTGTCCTTAGCCGTGCCTTGACAATATTTTACTTTGATTGGTGAACAAATATAAAACAAATTGTCCATCTTCAATCATTCATGTACTTGCTTGTTCAATGTCATAAACAAATCATAACATATTAGTGATATGGTTATTCAATAAAAAGGGATTTAGGAACTTTCTCTTTAGAAACAATGTAATAATAACTTTATTTTCAGTTCTTTATTTCTTGATTTACTTATAGACCTACTAAAGATCCAATGTGATGTTCTATCTAGCATCTTGGGTGCTAACATTTTTTGTTAGCACGATAAGTGGTTTGAATTATAAGAACGATTTGTAAATTGAGACTTTTGTCGCTGAATAAATCAAATATAGCCATCATTACAAGTCGCACATCAAAAATATTAACTAAGTATAGTGGAAACGCAAGTAATTTATAAAAACTAAAATTAGATCATTAATATTGTTAAGCATTACATTTTTATATCCTCTTTTATAAATATAATGCTACTGTCTGTTGTATGTCCATGTAACTACTTTGTAGGGTGTAGACGAATCTTCACCAAAATTTAAATGAAGATTTTGTTAGGTTTATGAGAGGGTACTTTTTTTTTTCAATTTTGCATTTTGTGATTTTCACGTGCGTCTTGTTACGATTACTGCGGCCCCTGTAGACAGATCTTCACCTAATTTGATAGGGAGGTTCAACGGGTTTATGGGTAGATACACAGAAACTTGCCATTAAAGGTATTGTGTTTTGTAGCTTTAATGTGTGTTCTTTTACAATTACATATTAGGGAAGCAACTTTTCTCTTATCATGAATTTAAATAACTTTGTTTTGACATTGATCGACGGTCTTTAGTAATTTACCATAATATTCATCGTAACACTTTAACATTATCCTCAATATACTAGTTAAAGAATGAATAAAATTCATGATATCAAAAAAAAAACCTTTCAGGTTATAAAAACGAAATAAACCAACTAGCATCCAACTCTAGGCGCAGCTCATGTATCTACAAAGTTTCTTTTGTTTTTACACGTTTCTTACAGACATAATCGCCAGAAAATTGAAATCTTGAAGAGTAGAGAGTTTGTTTGTTTTGAATTTCACGCAAAGCTATACAAAGATTATTAATTATCTGCGCTAGCCGTCCCTAATTTGGCAGTGTAACTAGAGAGAAGGCTGTTAGTCATCACCACGCACTACCAACTTTTGGACTACTCTTTTACCAACGAACAGTAGGATTGACCGTCATATTATAACGCCACCACGGCTGAAAGGGCGAGCATGTTTGGTGTGACGCGGGTTTGAACCCGCAACCCTCAGATGACGAGTCGAGTGGCTTAACCTTCTGGGCATGCCGGGCCTCTTGAAGTGTAGAAAAAATGTTATACTCTTGTAATACATGTAAAAAAAAAACCTGTCTGATTATATGGAGTACTTTGTGCATGTTTGTTTAATCCCCGAACTCAAAGAACGAAACGTTAAGCCCATATTGCATGGTTACATCTTGGATATATATAAATATAAAGAAGACGCGAGAACGCTTCTTTTTGTGTACACTGCATTTGACTTTGAAGCATCTACTCTACTCTACGAGATATTTACTTGAAACAATATTATGTTGGATTTAAAGAGAATGTCCTTGCTTGTTTTTCAGTACAAAGTTACATATCTTTGCTCCATCTGCCACAGATATCGAAATCCAGCTTCTAACGCTATAAGTTAACAGACGTATTTTTTGCGTCACCAAAGAGGGGGGTAGGCGAATATAAATGTTAAAAATACAGTTGTAATGATGTGAACACGTTTTCCAAGTTACCGAAGCAAAATTACAGTTCATTATACTCGTCACAAAACATTAATGTTAGGCATTCTATATGTTTTAACATGACATTCTTCAGTTAGTCCTCAATATTCCAAACACAATATTTTTACGATATCCATAATGTGATTGAAATACTATTATTGTGTCTCAGAACGGCAGATTGATATTAAAGCTTTTATTGATAAGCAGAGAACAACGTTTCGACCTTCCTAGGTCATCTTCAGATTAAGAGAGATCGAAACGTTGTTCTCTGCTTATCAATAAAAGTTTTAATATCCATACCTGCCGTTTTGAGATGCATTTTTATTTCAAGTGGGTTTTTCGTCATCAAGAAATATTACTATTATACATTCTTCTAATTATCTAGGATCCATAAAGAGTTAGATACAGAATGCAGTGTTGAAAAATAAAACAGGTCTAATATTAGTGTCTTATGACAAGAATAACTAATTATAAATGTTAAAGATGTTTTGTATTGCGCCCCCCAGTGGCTCAGAGGTATGTATGCGGACTTACACGCTAAACTCCGGGTTTCGATACCCGTGGTGGGCAGAGCACAGATAACCCATTGTGTAGCTTTGTGCTTAATTCAAAACAACAACAACAACAACAACAACAAAGTTTTGTATTGCAAGATTCCACAAATCATCTGTTAGTTGTTAATTTCGTAATCGTACAAACCTCGTAAAAATACTTCTAAATTTATTGTGTTTTAGTATGTTAATTTATGTTTGATAGAGGGAGCTGTTATTCGTTATGATACAATATCTAGGAAATTCATTATAATGCAATGTTTGAGAAGGTTTGTTAAACAAAGGTACGATACAAGTATGGGTAATAAATGAAGAATAAGTTATTTGTGACGTATTCAGAGAGTTTATGAGTCGGTGGTAGAACTGAGATTTATTGCGTTTATTCAAATAACCAATAAATTAGAAATAAATTATGTAAGTTTATTTGTGAGTTACGCGATTTACTTTGTTCCCGGACTTTCTGTTTAAACGTTATTTATGTACTTAGGCTGACCACTAAAGGTGAAAGTAGCCTGTACAAAACATTAAGATAGAAATAAGCTAATCTGGTAGGTTAAATAGGGTCCTCCATTGGTACAGCAAGAGGTTCACGGATTTACAACGCTAAAATCAGGGGTTCCATTCCCCTCAGTGAACCCAGCAGATAACCTAATGTGGCTTTGCTCTAAGAAAACCACACATACACACACGTTAAAGTGGTTGGTCTGGGCATTATTTTTACCAACTAGTTAAAAAATCTCATCCAACGATAGAACATGTTACAACAGAACTGTAAGAAGTGGGATTATTTTGATTGTTGTTGTTGTTGTTTTTAAATTAAGCACAAAATGGGCTATCTGTGCTCTGCCCACCACGGGTATCAAAACCCGGATTTTAGCGTGTAAGTCCGCAGACATACCGCTGAGCCACTGGGGGGCCATTATTTTGATGAAAATGAGATAGAAACTTGACTGAAATTTAAGATGGCAAATTGATCAGGACTTTCATGAAAATGATAAAGTAATCAAAAGAAATATTAGAAAATGAGAAGGAAGATGCAGAAAACGTAGAACGGGAACGAGATCGGAAATTAAATCTAAAAACGGAGACACAAAATTTAAAGATAAAAAACAAAGACCGGAAATAAGAAGAATGAGACAAAAATTTTAAAAAAATGACCAAGAAAATTGTGGATTTTTCTTTTAAATCAAATTTAAGAGAAGAGAATAGTTAAGTGATATAAATGTAATATTCAAATAATAATAAATCTGATTGAATATAGGATCATTCTCACAACTGAGGATGCACAGATTTGTTTTTTTTTGTTTTTTTTGTACTTCGAGTAAAGCTACATGAGGGCTGTCTGAGCTAGCCGTCCCCAGTTTAGCAGTGTAAGGCTAAAGGGAAGGCAACTAGTCATCACCACCCACCGCCAACTCTTGAGCATGTTTGGTGCGACGTAGATGCTAACTTGCGACCCTCGTATTACGAGTCGCACGCCTTAACTTACAAGTCCATGCTTGGTCAATGGTATCTGGGTATTTTGCCCTGGAGGGTCAGTCAGGTTCACTTTGACCTCTTCCTCCATAAGTCCATGCTGAGCTCGGTTTGGTTTGTTTTGAATTTCGCGCATAGCTATACGAGGGCTATCTGCGCTTTTTTTGACGTTTAAACCGTAATTTTAGGTAACTTTAGGTAACAAAGTGAGAAATATTGATAAATTTATGATATAGTCAGAATGTGGAGAATAAACTGGAAAGTTAAAATAAATAAATAAATAAGAGTTTTATATGATTTTCATAGATTTGTATAAAAGTCAGGAACTTTGGAACGTTACTACTATTTTTACAAATTAAAATCTAATGTGTACAAACTAGTGGTATTTTTTGTTGTTGTAACGCTTATGTTACGAATCATCTTTAATTTAAGTTACAATATTGTTACTGATTTTTTGTGTGATTGTTCTTTTTTCGCAACGAAGGAGAAACTTTATGGGACAACGGGTTCTAAAAAGGTTTATTGTTTATTTGTAGGCCTGGCGTGGCCGAGCGCGTTAAGGCGTGCACTCGTAATTCGAGGGTCGCGGGTTCGCGCCCGCCCTCCCAGCCGTGGGGGTGTATAATGTGACGGTCAATCCCACTATTCGTTGGTAAAAGAGTAGCCCAAGAGTTGGCGGTGGGTGGTGATGACTAGCTGCCTTCCCTCTAGTCTTACACTGCAAAATTAGGGGCGGCTAGCACAGATAGCCCTCGAGTAGCTTTGTGCGAAATTCCAAAACAAACAAACAAACTTGTTTATTTGTTTTCTTACAAACTTCAACCCGTCATTTCTTGACGGATCGTGTGTGTGTGTTTGTATAGCAAAGCCACAAAGGGCTATCTGCTCAGCCCACCGCTGTACTAGCGGGGGGTCTTGACGGATTGAGCAAAGCTAGTATTTGATAGTCTCTTCTGGCTTTATGAGCTCTTATAGTGAGCAAAACGCATCGTTGTCGTCAATGGATACGGTGGGCGTAGTTTACATTAAACTTCTCAGAAAAATCGTACAGGTTCGAAAAAAGCTTATAGCGCTTAAGAATAAATTAAGTTCGATACTGTTATGGTATCCATTATTTATTATAACCATGTGTAACCAGAAAAGAAGCGTCCATACCACAACAAACTTAAACTCAATTCGAAAAATCCTTACCTGAATCTTTTGAACCAATAATATTTAGGAATATAATATCGACACGTGCACTTACGAAAAGAAAAAATATATATATAACGGATAAAAATTTAATCTCCTAAGATATCACAAAATCTGCTTAATAATAATACAGCACTTAAAATCTCTCTGATTAAATATAACACATAACCATTATAAAGTGTAATTGAAATTTAAACAATATCTAACCTTTAGAGTCCATTTTTAATACCATTTTTCATTCCTCTTTTAATTTTTATCCGCGAGCTGTTATTTGACACTAGACAACGAGATTACAGCTCAGATTATGGCATCAATTAACCAAAAACAAAGCAGCTAATAAGCTTTATTTAAATACAACCAATAATTAAAGTAATAAAAATATTTTAAATCACTTACCTACAGACAATGCATGATTTCTACACATTGACAACATAAATTGTATATGATGGCATCACCCATACACTAGTGTGCAAAAAAAATTAATTATAACTATAATCATGTTTTCACGAAATTTCCCGCCGTTTTCAAACATACCTGTGACTTTTTTACCTGGTTTCGTTTTAAGAAGATTTTAATCAAATAATCCTCAAGTCATTTTATCACGGAAATAAAATGTTTTTATAGATGTCGTCAAAGATAATGTGAAAGTGAAATTATTTGCTCGAAACGTTCGTAGTGAGTTCTAGTGGTTGTTTTTATACCACTATGTAACACATGAGGCCTTATAACAACTGTATACAACTTTATTCTAAACATTCTATACAATTGTCAAACCCGGCATCACCAGGTGGTTTCGGCGTTCGAGTTTCCGTCACTTCAAACATGCTTGCCCTTTCAACCGTGAGAGCATTATATTGTTACGATCAATCAATCCAACTGTTCGTTCGTAAAAGAAAAGCCCAAGAGTTGACAGTGGGTGGTGATGACCAGTTGTCTTCCCTCTTTCTTGCATTACTAAATTAGGGACGACTAGCGCAGACAACCCTCGCCGAGCTATGCGCTAAATTCAAAACAAACCAAATAAATTTTTACATGAAAAAAACACTAAATTAAAAGGTTATAACAATTAACAAAATATTGGAGTAGTGATGATATTTGGGTCTCAAATTAAATTATTGGGAAAAGGCGTACCTACCTCAGGCCCTCGTCACACCAAATATGTTCGCTCTTTCAGCCGTAAAGCGTTATAAAGTTACTATTCGTTGGTAAAAGAGTAGCCCAATAGTTGGGGGTGGTTGATGATGACTAGCTGCCTTCCCTCTAGTCTGACACTGCTAAATTAGGGACAGCTAGCACAGATAGCTCTCGTATAGCTTTGCGCGAAATTCAAAACAAAACAAACCAACCTCTGGACCCGATGTCTAGATGACAATAAAACGCCCTTTTTACCTATCACTTTGATCTCTTCACTTCTACGTGGCATCATAATTTACAGGTCATATTGGTGCATTATATTTTGGCCATCTTATTTCAAGATTTAAAACATAATAATAATAAATAACACTATGTAACAAAATTTTTACTTTTTCTTGTTCCTGGGCCGAAAGTGTTATTTCCCAGTTGCTTATGCCTAAAGTAAAGGAAAAAGAACTATTTTTCTCTTCAAACTTTGCTTTTGTGACCTGGATAATGAAATTTTCAAATTTACCCATTTTCCAGAACAATCCAGGTAGATGCAGTGCTGAGTAGCTGATAGAGAATTTTTAAAAACTTTCCAAAATGTTGTAGAGCTTCACTCGTCAAGATTAGCTCTGCTTCTGCTACAATATATCCGTCTGTGCGAGACAACTGGAATTGTCTGTAACCCGAACGAGTGACACCTCTTCACTGATAGCTCATTCAGAAGCCTCCAAGCTGTGCTGCTCCATAACGGGAATAAGAGTCCGTTTCTTCCCCTGGCTCATTCGGTCCACCTTAAAGAGGAATATGAGAGCGAGAAAACCTTGTTAGAAACCTTGAAGTATGATGAGTATGACTGGGAGGTTATCGAAGACTTCAAAATAGTGACATTCCTGATGGGCATCCAAGGAGGCTTTACCAAGTTTCCCTATTATCTTTGCCTTTGGGACAGAAGGGACACCGCAGCGCACTACAACAGGAAGCACTGGCCACAAAGAACCGAGTTTTCTGTGGGGAGCCACTAGTGGACTTCCAGAAGGTGTTGTTCCCACCATTGCACATAAAATTGGGTCTTTTGAAACAATTTGTCACAGCTCTCGATAAGGAGTCTGCAGCCTTCAAGTACTTTCGAGACTTCTTCCCTAAGCTGTCTCTGAGAAAAAGATCAAAGCTGGTGTCTTCGTTGGATCACAAATAAAGAAAATTTTGGGGTGCACATAATTTCCCAAGATACTCAGTAGGAATGAAAAAAAGCTTGTGGTAGTTTTGCCACAGTGGTTCGGAGCTTCTTGGACAATCACAATGCCAAAAATTATGTGGAACTGGTTGAGGCTCTGGTGAAGAACTACGGCAAAATGGGCTGCAGGATGTCCCTAGAAGTCCATATCTTTGTCGCTCATCTTGATAAAGTCAAGAAAAACATGGAAGCATACTCAGAGGAGCAAGATGAGCGCTTCTACCAAGATATACTGGACTTTGGACTAGGAGACTATATTCTGGGATTGATACGTGAAAGTGATTTACATTGAAGTCGCAAATCTTGAAAACTATTCGCTTCTAAACATTTTTGTTCATTTTCATATAACTTTAGTATAAATACATGTAAATCTTGATTCATATGTTGTTAAATTCACACCTTATGTACATGAAAATGTGCAATTTGCCTGCTTTTACATAAAAAAATAGGTTAATCTCTAAATTTCATTCTCTCGATCAGAAAAGCAAAGTTTGAAGGAAATAATGGCCTTTTTGTGTACTTGTACAACACAAGCAATTAAGAAATATCACATACTATCGAGGAGCAAAGTTTGTGTTACATAATGTAATCAATGTAAAACACAATAGAATACAAAAAAGTGATAAAATTTACTGATTTAACTTTATATTCCAAAAGTGAAAGATAAAAATATATGATTGTAAATATACATTGTGAAATATTTGTTTGTACTTTGTTTAAGCACAAAAATACACAATACGCTCTGCGCACCACGAGTATTATAACCGTTGTTTCACGAACTGGGGGAGTAGGGCGTTTCGAAGGAAGTACATGACACTATGAAGGTTCCAGCAACAGTGTCATCTTTATAAATCACTGGGGGTGATTTCAAATTATAGATTACATAATATTAGTTATTTTAAATCCTTAATTTAGGGTTTTTTTTAAAGCAAGAAACTTTGAGGGACTTAAATAACACTACCTAAATTCTGCGGGGTCTAGTGTTTGACATACTGGGCTGGGTATCGGAAGGTCCAAGGATCAGGCCAAGGTATGCCGTTAAATACACTCCATACTGCTATAATTGTGACAAGGTTGCCGTACGATTAAGAATACAATTCTAAATTAGGTATGGTTATGCCTGGATCATAGAGATATCTCAGCCTAGTCATTTAGTTGATGTGTCAGAAAAATAGAAAAATATGGCGATGGAAATACCAAACACTTTGAAATAATGTATTTCGGAGGTCTTATCTCTAAAATGATCGGTTCTTCCATAAAGGCTGCATCGTCTTTTTAAGCAATTTTTTTCTGAATTATTTATGAACCAAGTTGCATATGGATCCAGGACATTGTTTGTTACAAGGTCTTAATAACACTAGTGCGTCTCCACCAAGTCTTATTACTATTAATATGACAAATTTCTATTGGTGTTTCTTGTGTTTGTGTATTTAAAAAAAATGATTTCAGCTAGTATTTGATGAGATGTTTAGACTGATGCTTGTGTCGGGCAGAGATAAAATTAGTCAATATGATATCATATTTGAATTTCATCGAAAGCACAAAAAATTGGTAATTTGAAGGTTTGTATTTAGCAGTGAAAAATAGCCAACACCACCATATATGCCAATTCTGAGGCTACTCTTTAACCAACGAATAGTGAAATTGACCGTAATTTGATAATGCCCATTCATTGTTGCGAGTTGAGCGCCCTAACCATGTAGCCTAATTTAAGAGGGCCCGGCATGACCAAGCACGTAAGGCGTGCGACTCGTAATCCGAGGGTCGCGGGTTCGCGCCCGCGTCGCGCTAAACATGCTCGCTCTCCCAGCCGTGGGGGCGTTATAATGTGACGGTCAATCCCACTATTCGTTGGTAAAAAAGTAGTCCAAGAGTTGGCGGTGGGTGGTGATGACTAGCTGCCTTCCCTCTAGTCTTACACTGCTAAATTAGGGACGGCTAGCACAGATAGCCCCCTTTAGTAGCTTTGTGCGAAATTCCAAAACAAACAAACTAATTTAAGAGTCAATAAATTTTATAATCCGCAGACATTTTGATAAAGATTGGTTAGTTATTTTTGGAGTATGTGGGCTATGTGCTGTGTCCGCAGTGGAGAATCAAATCCCGAATTTTAGCATTGTATATCCGTAATATTGCCGTTGTCCTATTGGTGAACCAGTGATAACGTGGGAGTATGCAATAATAGAGAGATAAAAAAGTAAAACACACGAACTACTGAAACCAAGAATAAATCAGAATGAAAAACCGACTTGACATATTTTATTACTGAAACAACAAACTATAAACATAAAACTGCTGCTACTTAAATTTCAAATCGAAATCCCAAAGATTATGAATTTAAAAAAAGAAGATATATTTAACGTTAGCATGTCGTATACATAGTCATATCTCTTTGTCTGTCTTTAATTCTAACGAAGTAAATATCAAGAGGGAAAAAGATATTTATAAAGCTTTAGTCCTTGTTTTGTTTCCCTACGGGGGGAAAGAGCAGATAATCCAACATTCTAAAAGAAACAAACATTAAATAAGTCAAACCAGACAATATTTTAAGAAATATTTAAAAGAATAAATACATGCAGAGTTGAAACGTTTGAAAGCAAAGTATTCTTCAGCAAAACATTATTTACTAAACCTCGAAAATAAAAGTTTTGTTTTAAATGGGTTTTTCGAGAAATAGGTTGAACTTGTTTTTGTTAATACAAGATTTGTAGTGCGCACTGGAGAGATTTGAACATTTGGACAATAAAGTTAGAAGAAGAAACAGTAATCTTTGCTCTCTGGGTAATCAAAAAAAAAACTTTTTATTTTTTGGTTGTAGCCCCATCTGGGAGAGAAGTACAAGAACTATTCTTGTTCTGCTTGCCCTAATGGCAACATTTGGGTTGAAATAGAAAAAACACAACCTTACTCTTACTGGAGAGAACAATTTTTATTTCTGTTTGTATTCCACTAAAGCTTATTTTTAATTATTTTTGACATGTTTTTTAATAGCTCGATTTCCTAGATCTATAGACACATTAAATATTCTGTTTCTAAGATTGTATCGTTTCAAAAAAGGCTTAACATTTTATCGCAATTGTCGTCAGAAGAATGGACAACTTCCTCCATTTCTAGATTTTATAAATTCTAATCAATTATTTTTTCGAAAACATTAATCTAATGTTTGCAAACATTGATTTAGATCAATGAGTATTTGTATGACTGTAATATGAGAAGACGTATAAAATAAATAAATTATCCTAAAACGAGGTTGGAGGAAATAATGAAACTATAGAGGTTAAAGAAGTAAATACAGAATCTAAAACGTTCAAGATTTATGAGAATGTGACGTCAGTGATATTTTACGAAATACAATGCTCGTGAACTTGAACTGATTAGAAATGGAAATAAGAACATGTAAAGTACACAGAGCATGAATTTTGTTTAACATAAGTTTATTTTTATTTATTTCAATTTTCTGAAAGCTACTGAAGGTCTTTCTGCACATAGCCGTCCCTAATTTGATTTATTTGTTTGTTGTAGAGCACAAAGCTTTATAATGGACTACACACAATAGTGCAGGTATCGAAACCCACTTTTTAGCGCTATTAGCCCAATACCTTACAGCCAGTCTCCTGGGAGGGGAGGGAGTATTTTGAACTGGTTAGTCACCGAACCTTTTTGTCAGCTGATTAGTTTAATTTGTTTGTACTTGATTTGGTTTGATCTACTTGAATTTATGCTTTTGTTTTTGGTTTTGGAATTTCGCACAAAGCTACTCGAGGGCTATCTGTGCTAGCCGTCCCTAATTTAGCAGTGTAAGACTAGAGGGAAGGCAGCTAGTCATCACCACCCACCGCCAACTATTGGGCTGCTCTTTTACCAACGAATAGTGGGATTGACCGTCACATTATACACCCCCACGGCTGGGAGGGTGAGCATGTTTAGCGCGACGCGGGCGCGAACCCGCGACCCTCGGATTACGAGTGCACGCCTTAACGCGCTCGGCCATGAATTTATGCACAAAGCAATATAATGGTCTGTCTAGAGCTCTATCCATTACGGGTATCTAAATCCGGATTCTTGCGTTGTAAGTCCGCAGGCATACCGCTGTGATATGGGGTCGGGTTGTTTGTAGTTAAGCACAAAGGTACTCAATTAGGTCTCTGTAAGAACTGTTGACTTTCGGATTCATAGTCCAAACACGCTAGGCTTCACTCGGCTCCCATACTTTATTATATTAATGTTATAAAGGTTAGATCGGCCGTTATGATATACATTTTTATTTCAAGTAGGTTTTTACGTCATTAAGAAAGGTCAGGTCGATATTTATTAAATTGATATGAGATGTGAATTAACATGAGATCACAATTAATGTTTTAAATTTATTTTTAACCCATTTGGAACATTAAATTAAGAGAAAATTTCTCGAAAAAGTGTAATTCTAAACATTGGTAATTATTACTTAAAATGACGAAATAGTAAAGTTATCGGGAGGTTAATGAAACATCTGTGTTTGTTTATTGGTTTTAAAAAGTTAAAACTTAGCTTTGTGCTATTTACCTTAGGCCTTACATAGTCAGGCACACGACTCGCTATCCAAGGGTCGCAGGTTCGAAACCCCGTCACACCAAACATGCTCACCTTTCCAGGCGTTATAATGTGACGGTCAGTTGGTAAAAGAGTAGCCCAAGAGTTGACGGTGGGTGGTGACGACTAGCTGCCTTCCCTCTATTCTTACATTACTAAATTAGAGACGGCCAGCACAAATAGCCCTCGAGTAGTTTTACGCGAAATTCAAAACAAACAAACATAAGAACGAGCTAATTTTAATATTAATAAACTTCCAGCTGACCTGTCACTGAGTGTGTCCAGCTTTCCTCTTGCATAGAAACACCTCTTACACTGGTCGCAACTCTTCATCAACCTCGTCACGTCATAATGGTCCTAATCAATGGTGGAGCACGATTTGACTTCACAAACTCGAACGGACGAACAGCTTTGCATCGAGCCGTAGAGTCAAATAATTGGAAACCCTCAAAGTAAGTTGATCTAAGTTACTTAACTATTAGATTCGTTATATTAGATAAATTCCATGTTTTCTTGTAACTGTCCTTCTCTGGATTATTATGAATTCGCCTATGTGTACTGAGCGGATCACAATATATCGATAATTTATTTCCCTGGTGTCAGAAAAACACGTAGGTTCAAGGAGTCTTAATACAAAACGATAAGGTTGAACTTTATTCTTCAGGGGAAAACTCGAAGTCAGCAGTAGGTTAGAGGTCAGTCTTATGTTACAAGACAGTATTAGATTAGAGGTAAGTATTAAATTGGAGGTCAGTCTTATGTTACAAGACAGTATTAGATTAGAAGTAAGTATTAAGTTAGAGGTCAGTCTTATGTTACAAGACAGTATTAGATTAGAAGTAAGTATTAAGTTAGAGGTCAGTCTTATGTTACAAGACAGTATTAGATTAGAAGTAAGTATTAAGTTAGAGGTCAGTCTTATGTTACAAGACAATATTAGGCTAGAAATCAATATCAGATTGGAGGTAAGTATTAAGTTAGAAGTCAGTATTAGATTAGAGGTCAGTTGTAGGTTAGAAACTAGTATTAAGTTGGAGGTTAGTATTAACTTAGAAGTCGGTATTAGGTTAGATGTCAGTATTAGATTAAAGGTTAGTATAAGGTTGGAAGTCAGTATTCATATACTGAAAATATTCTGTTTAGTGACTTAGACTGAAAGGAGTATATGGTTTTTACACCCTGGTATATTTCTCTTCATTTTAACAGACACTTCTCGACTTGGGAGCATCTTCTAACTTGAGAGACAACCGTAAGCTGACCCCTCTTTATTACACTGTCATATGTGGATGCGATCATCAGTTAACGGAGCTGCTTCTTCAGGAGTATGCAGACCTTGGATCATCTGATCATCAGGGATGGCAAGAGGTTCATCAGGTTTGTCCACTTGAGTATGAAGGCACACCATATCGCTTACTTTGAGTAGCATATAACGTGGAATTATCATATGTTCGGTGAGCCAATTTAACATGGTACTCAAAACGTGAGAAGTACATCTATAAGTTAAGAGAAGGTCCTACTTTTAGAAATGTTTGAAATGAACATTTGTTTATCAGCATTTGTTGCTTATCATTACCTTTGGAGCCAGCTTTCTTGCAAAAAATGTTTTTGCCAATAATAGATAAAGTGTAAACATTACAGTTGGAATTTAATTGTATTGAGGACTTGGTAATAAATATAAATTTCATGTATCTGTTAAAATACTCCATTGAAAAAAACATGTAAAGAAAAAGAAGTACACCCTTGTGCAAATTAATTGAAACAAGACGAAAAATTACGATTTTTCCAATTTTTTGCGTTTTATTTCTGAAAATCCAAAAATTACTCATGATGTGAACGCCTTTATTTTTCAGAAAATCATTAATCCGCTTTGGCATCGAGTCCACGAGTTGACTGCAATCTTCTAATATTTGAATCGCGGTACCACACCTCAATTATGGCCTCAATCAATTTATCTTTCATAGTACAGTCTTTTCCTCGAAGTCTTTCTTTACATATCGCCCAAAGATTTTCAATAGGATTTAAGTCCAGAGAGTTTTCAGGACAGTCCAGCACCGTTATTCGCGTTGTAGTCATAAAATTCTTCACAAGTTTCGATGTGTGGCATGGAGCCAGATCTTACTAAAAATCACAGTTCCATCTGGAATTCAATTTTTCAATTCTGGAACGACTATTCTCTGCAAAACTTCAATTTACTGTGGTCCTCGCATCATACCTTTTACGATTGTAAGCCTCCAACGCCATAGTAGCTGAAAAAGTGCCAAAACATCTTCTTCAAGGGATGTTTTACGAACTGATTGATATGAGATTCTCGAAGTTTCTCACCTGGAGATCTGCAAGCATGCAGACTTCTTTGACGCTGTACAAAGAAATGAGTCTCGTCACTGAATAAAACCTTCCTCCATTGTTCTTGCGTTTAGTTCTTGTATTTCAGATCCCATTGATACCATTTCTTCTTCATTGAGGTGGTAAGAAGTTGGTATTTGACTGGTCTCCTTGCCCTTCTAACACAATTTCAAATGGCGTAATATTCCTCAAAATTTCGTCATATAACCCAAAAATAGATCGACCAAACTGCAAAACACAGTTAATGACGCCGTATGTGTGAAAAAATGACTATTAAAGGAAATCAGCGGGTCCAGAGAGCCTACACTGGCCACCATGCTGAAAATATTGTAAATTGACCATTTGTTTCAATTAATTTGTACAGGGTGTTTGTTTTGGAATTTCGCACAAAGCTACTCGAGGGCTGTCTGTGCTAGCTGTCCCTAATTTAGCAGTGTAAGACTAGAGGGAAGGCAGCTAGTCATCACCACCCACCGCCAACTCTTGGGCTACTCTTTTACCAACGAAAAGTGGGATTGATCGTCACATTATAACGCCCCCACGGCTGGGAGGGCAAGCATGTTTAGCGCGAACTCGCGACTCTCGGATTACGAGTCGCACGCCTTACGCGCTTGTCCATGCCGGGCCGCACAAGGGTGTATATTTATGAATGTCTAATATCAATCCTACAAAATGATGTAAACATGATAGCAGGGATGGAATATGTATTAACATTACATAACAGCAGGAAAGAATTAACATTTAGCAGTAATAACTATCAAATCAGAATTGAGTTTAATATATCCTGTTTTTGTCTGTTAATATTCTACTTCCGTGTTCCTGTGTTATTACGTAAGGATGATACAAGCGTTACCCCTACTGTCGTGTTTACATTGTTTTCGCCCCGTTGCGCCAAACATGCTCGCCTATTTCAGCCGTGGGGGGCGGTATAATGTTACGGTCAAAACCACTATTCGTTGGTAAAAAGAGTAGCTCAAGAGTTGGCGATGGGTGGTGATGACTAGCTGCCTTCCCTCTAGTCTTACACTGCTAAACTAGGGACGGCTAGCACAGGCAGCCCTTGAGTAACTTTGTGCGAAATTAAACAAACAAACACTGTTTTCGTGAGATTGATATAAGCCATCCCACATTTACTTCTCTTTTTGAAAAATCTATTATTTACTTGCAATAAAGCACGTAACAAATATTTTAATGGCTTTTTAACTCTGAGGATTTATAAGTTTCTTTTCCAAAACTGTGAAATGAATAAGTATCATCATGGGGAGGGAAAAAGAACCCTTTCGAGCATATGACAGCATTATTTTTTCGTGTCAGGCATGTAAACGCGGAAGAAACTAGCACTTGGAACTAATTCTGTTATACAGTGCCAAGTCAAGTGTCGGAATGCGAGAGGAAACACCACACATTACAATGGTGTTGTAAATGAACAGAGGAAATGTTCCAAGGTGTTGTTTTATCTTGATTGTAATTTTATATGAATAACATAAGTTTTCAAAACAGAAATTTTTGCACTGGTGATAAGTGATGTTGTGGTAAATGTATTATATAACTTACATGAATTTCTTTGGAATCCAATATTTTTAATTCCATACACCAGCTTTAAAAATTACTTTTATGTTTTTTTAGGTACCTTATTTTAATATTTGTAATGTAGTATACTAAAAAATTTAAAAATGTATCAGTACTGTTGACTATTCTTTCTGATAAATTTCAGGAGAGTTCAGTATTTTTAATGCTACAGCAGCATTAAAAAATTCTTATTTTTGTTGTTTCAGAAATCAGATTTTCAGTGTTTAAAGTGTCTTAACAAAAAATTAGACCATGGTTACAAAATACTAAATCGACAGCACACATTTGAATACAGAAGAGGAAAGAAAGACTTGTAATTTAATATGTTTGGACTCTAAGTTTGTTTTTATAAACGTTTGAGATTTTTAATCAGATGATATTGTGTAAGCCAAGTGTTTAATACCCTTAAAGTTTGTTTTGTTTTGAATATCATTCAAAGTTACTTGAGGTACGTCTATTGTCTTTTCTCCCTCTGTGCAGGGAGAAATTATTCTCCGTCTTCTAGTATCTTGATGAGCAATATTAAACGATTATTTGGCTGGTCAGTAAAAATTACTTCACTGGTTTTCTGAGCTCTGCTTGCTTGGTAGAATTTTTCTTTAACTTTTCCCAGCTTTCAAAAAGTGTTTCAAGTTGTTCAGGTCATATTGGAATTTTAGATTTGTTTCAGAGTAATATTAAATGTCTCTGATTGTTTGCTTTCAGAATTTTGTGATGATAAAAAACACACAAAACCAATTTTTTCAAAGATAATTTACTTCTAGTTAATTCTGGTTCTCGGTAACCACAGTGAAGCCTTGTTTCTATTTACTTCTGCCATTGCAATTTTCATGTAAAAGTTATTGACAGTAAAGTGGATTTATTAGGTTTTTAAGCTTTATTTACTTTATAGTATAACTCACAATTTATAATTCGTTTTGTTTTCTCAAATTATCCTGAATCTAATTTGCTCAAGTGTCAGTTCTTTATGTATGTATTTTGTTCACAAGGACTTTCTAGAATAACATTATTGAACAGTATTACAGAATACCGTGGAACACTACACAACAGTAAAGAATATAGTGCAACTAAATGCAAAAATTCTAGAAAATTAGAGAACAGCAAAGAATATTACAGAACTTTAAAGAATGTTCTAGAAAATTCTAGATTTTATTAAGATAAAATCATTAAGGGTTCGTATACATAACATATTTTACCTTAAATAATTATTTTCCTATTAGCAATTTGCCGATATCTATGATAAGCTGTCAGTTTTACATGTAAATTAAAATGTATCAGACAGTACTAGATTTGCAAAATAAGTAATAGTTCACAACATACTAAGCCGCACTGTCATATTATTGTACATGTAGTTATATTTTTAACCATATAAGTAATATATCTCCCATTGCAGGTTGTGTGTAAGCAGTGAGCACACAGTATATTACTTAAATATGCAGTTTATATTTTAAACCCCTACATTACTGAGCAATCTCTAATTTTCAATAAATATTGGTGAAATTTTGCCTAAATGTTCAATTTACTTCTTGAAACACATTAGTAGGGTGAGAGTATTGAAAATAAAAAGTCACAAAATATGAACCACTGTAATCTCCATGGTTGAAAAGACAAGCATGTTTGAGGACAGGAATTCAGTCTAAGGTGACTGCAGATTGTAACAGAAAACTACAGAATGTAATGTAAATAAATTACAATAGGAGGAGGACCTAGAGAATAAATGCCCCAATTTTTATAATAGGGGGGGGCCTGTGGACTTCTTATACCATTTCTTTATGAAATTAAGACTACAGTTTCATGCCATATTTTATTCGTATACATAGATATAATGTAATTAAATTACATTTGTAATGCAAATCTGTAAGAGATTGTGACACTTTGGCTCACCAGTAACAAGAAAGTTAAGGTTTGGTGTGTTCCCACCCTTCCATTCAGTATTTATGACTCAGAGTAGTCATGGTAGAAATATGGAAGAGAGGCTATATATGATTTCCAATGTGTGATTAAAATATATTACAGAATGCATAATCTTAATCCTTTGTATTCTTTAATCAGTCAACTTTAAAACCAAAAGATTGATAGCAACAGATGTGTAAACAGAAGATTAAATTTGTAAGGCAGGATTTCTAAATCATTGCTCTGTAAAACCAAGTCAGTATATTAAAAATAAAACCCAACATTTATTTTACAATACATGACAGAAAGGTAAATTAGAGTCAGTTCTAATATTATATTTTGAGAACCTGGGTGTATTCATAAAGATATTGAATCTGTTATCTAAGATACCAGTATTTTTTTATCTAGTAAATTTAGTTTTGAATCTGTTAACTGGTATTGAGACATACACTTTATATTCATTATTGTACAAAAGTTCTTCACTGATATTTGTGCATTTACAGACAGATACAGAAATGTATCCAAAAACGTTTTTACTTTGTACATCAACTGAACATTTTGTTTTTAATTCTTATCATTTTTTGTATTTGTAGTACAGCCAGTACAAAAACTATGGCCAAAATATATTACATATCACTTGGTTTCTAACAAACAAGCATATTTCAAATTTCTATTTTGTTATTTGTTGTTAATATTGTAATATATATCAGTTATTATTGTGTTACGATCATTTTTATCAAATTCATGTTTTTAAACCCCAATGTTTATTGGTTCCTTAAGTAAATATACTAAAACATTCAGTACTTTAATATTTTACTTCATAATTATTTTGTTTTTTGATAACTTAGTAATGATGCTTTTGATGTTACCTGCCCCTCAAGAAAAACAAAATGTAGAATAACAAATCACAATTCAGTTTAAGGAACTATTAAGACACATTTGATGGTGGTCATAACATTGTGTAAGGCTATCATCTCATATATTAAACATTTAAAGAACATTGTATTGGCAGAGATCTGTGTTGTAATCTTATATCAGATTAGGATTAATAACATAAATCATAACATCCTTCACTGGCCTAGTACAGGTTTTCAGTAAGAAGAGTGTTGTCATATCACTACATCTATATCTAAATCTTAATAAATATTAATAAATGCAGTATGTCTTTACTTAATGTGTTCAACTTATTCCTTTCTGTAATTTAAAAAAATATTTTGTTTATATATGTTGATATTATATTTGTGTAAAAGTTAATTTCAATGGTTCTGTAAAGATTTCTTTAATCCAGGTCACTGTGCTCAAATTGTGGATTTTATTTTGAAGTGGAAAATATTCAGTAATAATAACAAAGATGAATATGCATTTGGTAGGTTGGAAGAATAGTTTTTCTGTAATATCTTTTGGTTTGGCATGATGACAGTTACCACTGAATTAAGTATCTTTCTATGTAACTTATTGTACATCAAAATTACTGAAAAAAATTAATAAACTAAATTAACACTTTGTGAAAAACAAATTTTGGTTAGGAACTGAGTTTTAATTATTGTTAGGAGAGACTTATGAGAAAACTGGATGTTTTTTAATTTTTTAAATTTTTATTTTAGGTATGGATCATGTTTATACATATTTTTATTTATTTTTTTAAATTATTCTGTTTCTTGAAGAACTTGAAAAAAAAAATATAGCTATCTTTTTCTGAGAAAAGTGAAATGGAATTTTAAAATCTACTTATAGCATATTTAGTAAGCCAGGTAAATTACAATAGTTTTGGGACATTCTGTTCTTTTGATTGATATATTTTTATGTTTTAAAAGTCAATATTTGACAGCGACGTGAATTCTTTTCTTGAACACCCAAATTTGAAATACTTTGTAAGACTTAGAGAGGGACGATTTAGATGTGTAAATAAATTTGAATATGTAGTGAGAGTTACAAATATTTGTTTTTTATGTATATTTTAATTTACAGTTATATAATCTTTAATAAACGTAATTAAAGTGTGAAAATTAGAAACTGCTGAGTTAACCATAACAAAATTTCAATAAAGTAAAACATTTATAATTTCATAAATTTGAACTTGATTCGTACCATCACTCATCCACATCACACGTGCTGTTTGAATTAGGTTTACAAGAAACAGTTGATGGGATTCCACTGGCTTCATTCATTGTGATGGAAGGATCATTGTTTTAGTGGGTATGAAGTGTAACAATTAAAAACTGCTAAGCTCAGTTGCACAAAACAATAAGTTTAAAAAGAAAACAGGTAAGAAAGTGTTAGCAGTTGAAACTATTTTGTAACTTTATACTCAGTACTTCAGTCATCATATAGGAAATAGAATGGTATTACTCATTTCAACTTTTCATGTTACATTAAAGATTTCTATATAAGTAGTATTAGGGTGCAAAGAACAGGAGAAAAAATATGTTTTACCATAAAACTTTTGAATAAAATTGTGATATAGAAAGAAGTAGAAAAAGTTTAGATAAAACCAATTCATAAACTTGCATATCTTTTAACTAATTTTGATGCCTGTCTATTGATATCACAATAAAATCCACAATTATTTAAAAATACCTATATGATTGTACAATGGTTTATATAAAGTCTTTCACTGTCAGCAACAATGAAATTTACCCCCCCCCTCCAATAAAGGAATAATGGATTTAACTGAATATTTATTACTTCCTTGGAACATTTTTCTCTCTTTTTCAGGGAGTCACCATTTTATAAGAAAGATGTAATTGACACAATCTCTTTTACACAAAGAAATGGCAGTGTATCAGTGAAAAGACCTGAAAAAAACGGTAAATTATTATAACAGTGTAGCAATACTTCATTTCACTAAAAAATAAATGTAAACTCAAACATAGTTATAATGCCATAGGTTTCCTAAATCAGTAAAGTGAAAAATTCAGCTACAGTGGTGAGCCTGTAGTGTATTACAGTTTTGTGCTTACGCATGTTACATATGTGGTAACAGTATATGATTATTATAGTGATGAATACAAGTCATTGCAATCACTCTTTACATTGTTTTATTAAATATTGTGATATTTAAATATTTCACGCTTTATATATTTATACTGTGGTTTTCTCCCATTTTTTCAGGAATAACCAAGCTTATGAATAATAATGTGTATGAAGCTGCCTTTCCTTTACATGTGGTCAGTTAACTTTTTGGATTCTTCTTTCCAAGTGTGCTTGATGTTGGTAAAATGCTGTGGAAGAACAATTTTTCATGGTTGTTATACTGCACAACTATTGAAATTTTGTCAGTTCTTTTATGTGTTAAAAGTATTATTCACAGTCAGTGTGTATTATTCTGCACTTACAGTCGTGTGAAAAAATTAGGACACCCTATGAAAGCCAGTGTATTTTTGTAACATTTCTGGATATGTAGATATTTATCTCAATTTAACTATACTGAGAGGTTATAGGAATATAACTAAACAATTAAACTAAAGAAAAGACTTTTCAAGATCTTCTGTAAATGTCATGCTAGAGAAATGCACATTTGAACTGAGGAAAAAGTTGAGACACCCTACCCTCAAATAGCTAGTGTCATCCCCTTTGGCTGAAATAACTGCAGTGAGACACTTCTTGTAGCCAGTTGCCAGTCTCTGACATGGGTCTGAAGAAAGTTTGCCCCACTCCTCAATGCAGAATTCTTTCAGCTGCGAGATGTTTGAGAGGTTTCTTGCATGTACAGCCCATTTCAAGTTGCCCTACAGCATTTCAATGGGAGTAAGATCTGTGCTTTGACTCAACCATTCTAGGACTCTCCATTTTCTTATTTTTAGCCAGTCCTTGGTGGATTTACTGGTATGTTTTGGGTCATTGTCATGTTGCAGGATCCAGTTCTGCTTCAGCTTTAATTTTCGTACAGATGGTCTCACATGATCCTCAAGCACCCTCTGATACACAGTAGAATTCATGGTGGATTCTGTGATTGTGAGCTGTCCAGGTCTTGTTGCAGCAAAGGAGTCCCAAACCATGACACTTCCACCTCCATGCTTCACAGTTGGTATGAGGTTCTTTTCCTGGAATGCTGTATTTAGTTTATGCCAAACATGTCCTCTGTTCTGGTGTCCAAATAATTCAATTTTAGACTCATCTGTCCAAAGAACACTATTCCAGAAGACCTGGTCTTGGTCTAAATTCTGTGGCAAACTTCAGTCTGGTCTTGATGTTTCTCTTAGAGAGCAAAGGTTTCCTCCTTGCACACCTCCCATGCAAGTTACACTTGTGCAGTCTCTTTCTGATTATAGAGGCATGCACTTTCACATCAACAGTAGCAAGAGCTTGCTGTAGGTCTTCTGATGACATTTTCGGGATTTTAGAGACCTCTTTTAGCATCTTGCAGTCTGCTTTCGGGTGAACTTGCCTGGATGACCAGACCTGAGCATGTTGGCAGTTGTTTTGAAAGCCCTCCACTTGTTGACTATTTTTCAGACAGTGGAATGGCTGATTTCAAACTCTTTTGAGATCTTTTTAAATTCCTTACCAGACTCATAAGCTGCTACAATTTTCTTTCTGAAGGCCTCAGACAGCTCTTTTGCTCTCACCATGGTGTTCACTCTCACTTTAACAGTGAGGAGCACACCAAACTAAATGTCTGAGGTTTAAATAGGGCAAGCCTCATTCACAATTGCTAAGCAATCTTCTAATCATATTCACCTGGTGTGATACACCTGTGTATGAGTTGAGTTATTTTAAGTGGGAATAAATGTGTGGGTGTCCTAACTATTTCCTCAGTTAGAATTTGCATTTTTCTCAAATTACATTTTACAGAAGATATTGAAAAGTCTTTTCTTCAGTTTTAATTGTTCAGTTATATTCCTATAATCTCTCAGTATTGTTAAGATTGAGATTAAATATCTATATATTCAGAAATGTTACAAAAATACACAGGATTTCATAAGGTGTTCTAATTTTTTCACATGATTGTTTATCAGGTTTATGACTTGAGGAATTTGTGCAATTGGGTTTCTCCTGCAGTTTGTTATTAGTATATTTTTCCAGTAAAGTGCAGTTTTAGTAGCTGTCATTATACTTGGAGATATTTCACTTCCTGTATCAGTAAAATAATAGTTATGTTGATAATTTAATTTGATGTATTATTAGGGGGAATATGATTCTTCAGATGGCAAAGCTCTTTGGAAATGGTTATTGAACAACTGGGCTGGTGTATGGACAGTCTGGAAAAAACAACCTCTTGGTGACATCAAATGAGTAGTATTAATCAAATAGATGGACAGAAATTTATTTATTTAAGAGATAAACTACTGTTTGAAAGTTCAAGAATTATTTAAAGATTGTAATTATTTTAGCAACATTTTGTATTTGTGTGCCATTTTTAGAGCCATGGTTGACAATTTTCTCGTGCTGGTTGAATTTCAAATTAAATTACTCCAAATACAAGAACTTTCTACAAGTGCAGTCAGTCAAAATAGGACAATGCTACTTCTAGGATGTATATGTTGTGTATTTAATCTGTGTTGATTGCCACTGGCACAAACAAATTGTTTGCCTGTGAAATAGTTTATGTAAATAAAAGAAAGAATTGTGCATTTTAATATTCTGTTTGTTCACACCTTTCAAAATGTGTTATGAATGATTTTGTGAAGATAGATTGCAGTCATAGCTGGAAACTTTTGCACAATTATTCAACAACTTTCTTTATTGCATGATTTAAATAGTTTGCATTCATAGTTTTAACACATGTAGCTGAATATTAGTTGACTCTAATATTATTTGTAACCTAATTTGTCCATTAGATCTAACATATCTACCTGAAACATTATTTTATTATAACTTATGGTTATTTCACGTTTGTTGTCAAGATAAAAAAGTTTTATTAATCTTCATCATATAATTAAAAAATGTAAATAAAATCTTGTTAAAATTTATCATGCTGCTGTAAGTCAGCTTAGTGAACTATTCTTTTTCTTACAGTTAAGCCTAAATTAATGACAGTAGAATCATTTAACTTTGGCTCAAGTACATAGACTTATGGAAATGAAAATATCTGTTTAGATTTTAACCTAAGTGATTTCTGAATTGAGCTCTTTTGCTGTTATATCATGGAAATTATAAATAAAAAACAACAACTTCTAAATCAACACAGACACTAAACTGATAAATAAAACTTTAGTTTTTACTTTGTAGATATTTTATCTTATTTTTTCAGTCCATATACTAATAACAGATTGAGGTCATATATAACAGCCTTTATGTGAGTGCAGTTTTACAAAAAGACACTGGCTTTTGTTAACAGTAGATGTGCTTCTTCAGTTATGCAACAAAAGCAGTACATCTGCAGTTAACATTTGTTGAAGTAATATAATATGTTATTAATCACACCAGGGTATTTTTCATTTAATATTTTTAGGTTTACAGAGTAACCAAAATTGTCCATAAATTTATGAGTTGTCATCACCCTCATGTGGCATATGGAGAATGTCTCAACAGATGGCATCTTGCCCAAATATTTGTATATAGTCTACCATTTTATTTATTTTTTAATATTTTTAAGACATTTTAAAACTTTGTTTCAAAGTAAAAATATAATTTGGTAGGTAATTTAATAATTATAGTTTGTATTTTTCAAGATTAGAAATTACATTGTTGCAAACATTTGACACTTTGTTGCAAAACTAGAAAGAAATGGTAATATTTCGATAAAACAATTGTCAAACACATTTTTCAGTCAAATACAAGAGACTAAAAATTTTTAAAAGATGAGTAGAAAATAAAAAACAAAAAACAAAGACAATGATGATTCAATTCATATAAAGAAAAACTCAGATCAGTTGTCCACGACTGAAACATCATTCAAACAACTTGTAGAATATTTATCAAAATTAGATAAATTTGGGTTGTTGTCTTAATTTGATTACTTCATTCAAGTTTTATAATTTTTCACAAAGTATGCATCTTATGCTTTATCAAAGTAACATCAAATTTTGCAAAAATTTTATTTATGGATAGAAAAAATAACATTAAAAGCTAGTTTGTTTTCAAGTGAAAGTCAGTAACCATGGAAGTGAGACATTGTACTAGATCCCTCTCATGTATCAAAAAATCATAATTTTTTTTTGCAGTAGGTGTGGCATAAATATGTTATACAGACAGTAACTGGATAAATTTGTCTGTGATTGCATTACAAAAAATTTCCCAAATAACATATATCCTAACATTGAATTCTTGGAATCATACAAAATAGGTTTCACATACCCTAACAGTGATAGCACAGTTTCTATGATACATACTAATACATGTATAATATGTGTTTTACAATCTGAAGGTTGTGGGTTCAAATCTTCATTCCAACAAACATGCTCACCCTTTCAGTTGTAAGGTTATTTTGATATAAAAGTCACTACCACTATTCACTGGTAAAAGAGTAGCCTGAGAGTTGACAGTGGGTGGTGATGACTATCTAAATTCACTTTAGTCTTTGACTGTTAAATTAGAAAAAGCTAGCATCAATAGCCTTCGTGTGGCTTTGTGCGAAATTCCAAGCAAACTAAACCATATATAGTATCAAAAAATAATGAATAATAATGAACAAATAATAGTATATATCAGTAAAAATTTTCAGTAGAAATTTTATGTCAAATAATATGTAATAAATTCTGACAGTTAAAAATGTAATAGCATTACATAATAATTTACTACATTAGAGTATTAAATATAATGTTAAATGACCACTCTTTGTATTGTGAATTTTATTGTTACCAGTCTGTGGTAAATAAGTAGATATTTACATTAATCCATTTGTTAAATGTGTTTTTGTTGTATTCCCTAACATTTTTTTTACAAGTGTCTTAAAATGCTACAGTTGTATCAGTAAATAAACGAAATTTATCTCTGAGATGTAAATCCCTTGAAATTTCAAAAAATTTAAGTGCAGTTGAGTATTTTTGGAGGGTAATGTAAGCTTCCTCATGTCCTCTGAAAAAAGAATAACTGTTGTGAAAGGCTTTCTCTGGAATTAACTTGGGGCTAAAATAAAGTATCTTTACATAAAGTTTAGGTACAAGTGAACAGTGA
This sequence comes from Carcinoscorpius rotundicauda, assembly GCA_011833715.1. Taxonomy (NCBI): domain Eukaryota; kingdom Metazoa; phylum Arthropoda; class Merostomata; order Xiphosura; family Limulidae; genus Carcinoscorpius; species Carcinoscorpius rotundicauda. Next base: position 23,187,245 of record CM022403.1, read on the forward strand.
ACCAGTTTTAGTTTGTTTTTAAGTTTCACAACTTTTGCACACACACACACAGTTTTAATCTTTGAAATTATAATAATTTGTAAAAATATAATGTTAAAATATCTCATCATTTTTAAACTGAATAAATCAAAAACATTTTTAAAGATTCCTACATAAAACCTTTTACAACAAGTACTATTAATGTATGTGATGTTTCTTATCAAAGTGCTTCTTATGTAAAGATAGTTGACGTGGTTTTATCAATTAAAAGCAAATCATTGTTGCAGTCTGTGATTATACATGTTGATATTTGGATATCTGGATAATATTTGTCCTCTACAATGCTAGATTTCTGTCTTTAAAACACCTGATATTCTATAATATCTTTATGTAATTTGGTTGAATAATATATGGATTTAGCAAGTTTAGTGTGTTTTAAAGTTTCTGTAAATGTCACATTTGGATATCCAGATTAGCTGTTCAACATTAAGAAAATGAGAGGGAAGAGCCTAATGTAGAAACAGGCCAGAGAATTTTAGCAGATAAGTTCTGAATAAGGATATTAAATATTTCAAGACAAACATTGAAAAAGAAACATCTTTTCCATGTTGTCATGGTACAAGTTTTTCTTGTCATTTTATGTATGTATTTAATAAGTTTGATTAAATATTGTCATTTAAACTGTTTCTAAAGAAAAATGTGCTTTTGTCTGTTGTACAAAATGTTTTGTATGTGTATAAAATATGCCTGATGTTCATAATATATTCTTATGAATTATTTAGCAGAGGCATTTAAAATAATAAATGTGAAGCTAAATCTCTCATTTCATTTACCACTTGTTGAAATATTATACCAGTTTTAGGGAATTTCACCCCTCAGTTTGCTCTTGTTGATGCTAAATCATGAGTGGTGAAATTTTCTTACACTAATATAACTCGAACAAAAAATGGTAAATCAAATATTTATAGAGACACTGTAGTTAAATGACATTTATAGTTGTTTTAATTCTGAATGTTTTTTTAAAATATGTAAAAAAAAGATTTACAGCTGACAGGAGATTATGTTCAACATTATTTCATTCAAAACATAAACTGGCAGATATAAAAGACTGGTTAGTGTAGGTAGTGGTTGTTTCTTTATTTTAGGAGTTAATATTTAATGATTGTTTGTTTTTTTCATGAGATTTGAGTTAAAGCAGATGATTTTTGAAAGAATTGTGTTTGTAAGTCATAATATATTTATGTAGAGACTATTGAATGTCATATATAAGCCATTGATGCCAAGGATACAGAAATTTCTATAAGGGCTAAGTAATTACACATTATAAATAGTGGCAAGAAGACAGATAAAAATGGGAAGAGAGCCAGAAGTAAAGCCAAGTGAAAGAAAGTTTTGGTCAGAGAAAGGTTGGAAAATGTAAGACTAAATGTCATGGGAATGAATAGCCTAATGGTTGATATGTTAAAGTAATGTTAACAGTTTTTTGATACTTTAGGAGAATAATGCATTTTGTCGAAGGGTGTTCTAAAGCAGTTGAACCTATCTTTGTGGATTTTGACAAAAAGCAGATGACTATTTGGAAGTAGGCTTATGTGCAATAAGAAAACATTTATTGGAGGTAGGCCTATGTACTGAAAAGTAAACAAGTATCATGAAGTTCAATATACAACTGTAGTAACTCATAAGACAGTGTAAGTGAATTATACATCAATACTGTTGTGATAAAAAAAGAACAAAGAAAAGGAACAAGTGATTTATATACTGATAGTTTTTAATATAAAAATAGATTGACTTTTCATCTGAATTATAAAGCAATTGAATTGGCTTAAGTAGTTCCATTGACAAGAAGAGAACTGTATCTAAGATACAATTATAATATACATAATGTAAAGATTCTTTGTACTTGCATTTAACTTGTTTTGAACATATTATTTCAAAACAAATGGAGTGTGTGCTGTTCATTTATTGCCAACAAGTCACAGACACTTGTTATGGAAGAATCCCCAGCCAAACACACCAATATATGTACTTTGATATATACTAGTTGAAAAGTAAGAAAAATTTGGACATAAGAAAACCAGATTTCTATTACAATTTACTTTTTAATTTCAACAATGAACAACATTTAAAAATTACCATTTCTGTATATTCTTTAATTGTTTTTATCATTATTATTTCTGTCAGTTGAGTGTTTATCAAAGTGCTGAAAATATCCATTCTCAAACAAATGTTGATTCAGTTCTCAGTGACAAGATGTCCATGAAAGGTGAAGTTGTTACAAGTGGATTAGCATCAGATGGTAGTTCTACTGAAGGACAGATTGAGGAATCCACAAAAGCATCATTACATAGGAATTCTTCTCATAATGGTGATGTACCAAGTTTGTATTATGAGGTAAGTTTAATAGTTTATAAGAATTTATGAATCTGTTTATTATTCATTACATAATCTGCATGTTTATTAGCACTTTTTTAGTTTTATCATTTACAAAATAGTTAAATTGCTAACTTTTTTACTTAAAAACATCAAATATTCAAATTTTTTGTATTTTAAAAGTTGTAATGGTGTATATAAAAATAAATCTTATTTACACTTTTTAATGTACAACTGTCATATGAATTACATAGTTCAATAATTGAGATATTGAATGGTGGAATAAATTGGTCTTGTATACACCTTAAGTTGGCTTGATTCTTTCTAGCATTTTATATACATATATATAGAATACTAGGATAATTTTGAAATGATTATATATTGTATATTTATTAATAATATAAATATTTATTGTGCCCCTTCATGTATATAACATGTCTATCATTTTTTGTCAAGGGATTTGATATTACAGGTTTAATGTACATGACGTAATTTTTTTACATACATCACTGAAATTAAATTCTTTTTTTTCAAAAAACTATTTTGTAACATTTAAGGAAGTTTTTCATTCAGAATTTTTTTCTTGAAGGGAAGAATTGTATTTGGTGAGTTCTGTGGTGCAAAACGTTCATGTGCTTAAAGACACACTGTGTCTATAAATGTTGTCTGGTTTTATGTCTAAAGATATTTTTTACAAGTATGTTTAAAATGGTCCTGTTTTAAGGGCCACTTACTTTTCATTACAAATGTTATTATTTAGAAATAAAACCCTCAAATTTGGAAAGCATTTTTTTGGGGGTGGGGGTTAGTTTAGGGGATGTTTTCCCATGTCCTGTGGTAAGGAAACCTATTCATTTTTGCAATTTATGAGCTTTAAATGTAAAGAAATTACAAACCGTCACTAGGATATTACAGTATACATATTTATATGCTCTTAAGAAGCTTATTAATATTTTTTTATTTATACATATATACTTTTGCTAGGTAAAAAAAGATCAAGTGTAAATGTATATATTAAATTATTTTCATTATGAACAAGAAACAAAACATTCAGACAAACCAATAATCATTTTGTTTAGATGAAATGTAAACCTGGTTAGAATTACAAAATTTGGGAATTGTATTAACCAGGAACTTTTCTGTTATTTGATGGCCAATGCTGTCAAATTGACTTTGTGTTGGTTTACGAGCCATAATTAGAGAAAGACAGTCCTCATGAAAATGTTAGACAAGTGTTTGAAGTAAACTTGAAAGATGAAGGCTTAGAACTGGAACATGTTCATCAAGGAATTCTTGTTTTTTCATGATATATGTTATTTCATGATGAATTGTTAATAGATGGTTCAGGAGTTTGTTTTACATAAGAAAGTGACATACAAAACAACATTTATTGTTTGGTTACAAGATTTATTTTCATTTTTATGTAGTTAAACTAATAAATGCAAATCTTCAAAGTTTTTGCTTGTTTGCAAAGCTGTTATTTCACTGTATCTTTAATTTCTGTGTTTTGATGTGTCTTTCTTCAGACTTGTTTCTATTTATGTTACAAAAATATTCGTTTTCTTTAGTTGTTAACTCTGAATAGTTCATTATATATTTAACAAAGTGCTGGTACTAAGAAAACAAGTATTCATTTGAAGAGTTAATTTATTTGAATTGTTTAAAGCTAGTGGTATAGTTATTAGTATAGAATTTGTTTTTATTATTTACTAAAGATGAAAGCTAGCTTTGTGCATAGATCAACAAATTATGTAATTAACTTGATACACTGGTCTCTCTAGTGGTATACTGTATCACAGAAATATTTATAATGATTATGTGAAGAGTTGGGTACACTGTGGAAATGAATTTTTCCCCAAAACAGGTTTTAACCTAATAATATTTGACAAAAGTATGTTTAGGAAATCATGCATTGCTCATTCTTGCTTTTGTTTCCCAGGTGGGATAATGATAAGTTTAGTGATAACACTAAAATCCAGGGTTGGATTCCCTATGGTGGACACAGCAGATAGCTCAATGTGGCTTTGCTCTAAAACAAACATACTAATAACAAAAAATGATGTAGAAACCACACTAGAAACATCTTTTACTGTATGAACAATGTTATGCATATCTTATTAAATCAGTTCCTTAATGTATTAAAATGTAGAACCAGATCTGACTTTAAATAATAAAGTAATTACATGATGTGATTGGTGCATATAACTTTTCTCCTGTTATGGGCTGTTTCAAAATAAATGAAATACAGCATGTGGTAAATTGGTTGATCCTCATGCTTATGTCACATTTTCACAGTTAAATTTAAAGTGTAATTATCTAAACTTAATATCATTATATATGAATAAACTTGACATCAAAACATGTTTAATAATTAAAATATCAATATTACATTTGTTTTAAATTCTTAATTTTATAAGGATATATTTTTAAAAAATCCTCAAACTCGTATAGTATGAAAATTGTGTAATTTATCCTTTAGTTCTTCTCTCTTCACTAATTTATTTTCTTTTCCGAAAAGTAGAAGATGTGATGGAATTTACTTGTTGTAACATAATTATTGCTCAGGCAAAGCATATTTTTAAAGCATTCAATATAATTAATTTACAGAGCCTTAAATAAGAAAGTCAGACCCACTTACCACACCTGCCTGCCACATCCTTTCTTTCACAAATTACCAGTAGTTCTTTCTGGTGCCATAAACTATATTTATTTATATGCAATAAAAAGTCAAAGTTTTAATCTAACAAATTACATATTATATTACATTGTTTTTTTCTTCAGAGGATTGTTTATTTTTCCTCCAGTTCAAACTTTATTTGTGTGTGAAACATTTTGATGAGCTTAGCTGAAGTTTTATCTTGTAGGTGGAAATCCAGAGAAATTATGATGGTTGTAGGACATTGTTTGTTTTTCATGTTTTATTATTTTATGTGTGTAAGTGTATAAATTAAACAAAAATTTTAGCCTGTTAGTACCACCAATACAAAACACTAGGCTTAAATTTCATCAAAAACAAAATGAATATAAGATCCAATGAAGTACTTTAATTTGTTTTTCACATTTTTTTATTTATTGTTATGAAAGTAAATAAAATGTAAAAAACTTGAAACTTGTTAAGTTGAAGAAGGTTAGATTAGGTAAGATAAAGAAAAATAACAATAGTACTAAAAATGGTTGACAAAATATGCTTGTGAGCAGTTCATGAGTTACATTATTTATACTGTAGTATATGATACACTTTGTCATGGGATTTTCAACTTTGGTGATGGGATTATTAGTTAGACACAGTTCAAAGAACAATAAAACAAAAATATTTTAGTATAAATTACACTATTACAATATTTAACCTACTTACAATAAAACTGTAGTTTTCTGTCACAGTTTGCAGTCATTCTGGAAAGAATATAATGGTAATTTAGGTTTGTTTCCTTTTTTCATGGTGGTTATGAGGAGTATCAAACTGAACAAATGCACAGAGAATTAGGATAGAGAAAACAGAAGATAAAATATGAATTAAAATAAAAAATAAACTAGTTGATCAGTGTGCAACACAGTAAAGTATATTTAGTTGTAATACCTTATAGTTTTGTGATTAAAGCAGTGAAAACTATTCACATTGCTAACAAACATATAAAAAATACATGAAAAATTGTACAGTACTTAAATAAATATACTTACAATAGTTTTAAGGTTAGATGGTTATTTGTAACTTTTAATTTGGTATTACGTGTTTGATTTAGTGACAGTTCATGGCAAAGAAGAGTAAATATCATATACAGTGTACAGGGATACTAAAAAGGAAAACTTGTAAATGTGCATTTCAGAGGCTTTAAAGGCAATGCAAGCACAATATGTAAACAGTACCATGGATATAGTATTTTTAGTCTTTACATAAACGTTAACATGTTAATATGTAACTCATTGCCATCCTCAATGTTACCATCCTTTCTTTATTACAAATACTTTTCCAGTATATTTGATATTTAGCATACAACATACTTGAATATTCTACTAACAGCTTGCAACATCTTGTGTAGATGTATATAATAAATTCAGAAATATAGTCAGCATTCCATTTGTAATATGGCATTCATCCAATAAACCGACCACATTCATTTTATATTAAGGATATATGTGTGTTTTAATATAATTTTTCATAACTTCAAGACTTGTGTATGTAGGCTGCTAATGAAATAAATTTGAAATATGGAATTTCATATTAAATAAAAATATGAAGTAAAATCATGTTAAAATTAATAATAAAACATCTCTTATTAATGCAACCAGTTTTTGTAGAGATATTACATCAGTTGGCTTCAGTACTGCATGTTACATATTTTAAAATTGTCAAAGATTACTAAAAATGTGTAAAAACTACCATAAAAAGGTATTTCTATTGCAAAACTGGAATGTAAAGCTCTTTTTTTCTATTGCAATATAGAATGAAATTAACCGTTTTGATTTAAAGATTAACTTGTGTTTCCTAATGATTTGACTTGAGAAGTAGTTAGTGTTTGCTAATTTAATGGAAACTAGTGTATCTAAACCACAAACATCTTGATCAACAGTCATTGGTATCCTGCTGATGACAACAACAATAAAAATGATGGAAGCTAAGATAAAGCTTAACATTTATTTAGATCACAGATGAATTAAGAAGAATATGGAAAATTTGTCTTCAGTTCCTGTGATTTGTATTTTATTATGACTTCCTTTCCCTCAATACAATATCTGACCATAGTATTTCTAATCATGTAAAACTACATTGCAGAAATATCTCTGCTCTGTGTGACAGCTGCAGAGTAACCTAAAAGCTGGATCTGAACCAGACTTTGAAAGTTTGATATTTATAACTAGGGAAAATAATGAATTTTGTAAATAAGAAATAATACACTTTCAGACAGCAAGATATGTATACACTAAAGATTTGATCTGAAGAATAGAACTTAATGTTTCACATAAGAACTCTAAAAACCTCTGACATAAAATGTGTTAAATGATGAGTTTGATAGTATTATTTATTGGATACCATTAGTGTGAAGTTACTGTTTACCAAACAAACATTTTTTATTTCATTTATGTTAACCTTTTCCTATATGTTAATATTCTGTTTGTAAATTAGTTAATACTGTTTTGAAATATTCTATATAGAAATACATTGAACTCAAACAGAATATGAAAATAGTTTGACTCTGAAGATGTTCCTTTTACAGTTTGTAAACTACTATTCATGAATTTTTTATATCGCATTTTAAAAAGGAAGGTGAGTAGTTTGTTAACTTATGTTAAAATATAAAATGAAGTAGTTTACAAAGTAATAACAAAAGATCCATAGTGAAAAGGTACTCAAAATAAATAGCACTAAAAGACAGCTAATAATACATAGCTATAAAAACTAATGTTTTTAACTTGCTTTGTAGACTAACTTATCAGTGTTGATAGAAGTGGTTAAAAATCACATGTAACATGATTTTTGAAACGTTTTAGTGTCTGTATGTGTAGGTTGATATAGATGTTTAAATTATTGAAGCAATGTGCTAAAATTTATATGTAAGAAAAATGTCTTAAGCAATAAAAAACCTTGTAACACCATAAAAAGGTGTTCCCCTTCAAATTCAGGTTCTAGGTAAGTAATCAAATATTGAAGCATGTGTCTTTTTTTGTTCATTTACAAATAAACTTAGCATTATGAGGATTCTTTATTTATAAATATTGCAGATAATATAATTTATTGATATACCAGTCTAAATATAACAAGTTTTCACTTTAAATAAAAAAAGTCCATTCAGGTTCTGTATGTGTCATGAAATTTGTGGAAAGTTAAGAAAAAATGTTTTATAGAACTGGAAAAATTGAAGAATTTTCATTAATTCTAGTTGTGGTCATGAAAATTCAAGTAGTGGACAAGCTTCTTTCAGAAAGTGCATGTTGTATAATTACAGCATATGATTGTGTAACATTTTCTCCCCCCATTTTCATGTTGTGTGACATTTTCTGAAGTCTGAATGTTATTCTTAACACCCAGTGTTTTGTAGTTATGTAGCAGTGGGTAGTTCAGACAGTGGTAGTGTGGAAATTAGTTTCTTATAGATGTTTATTCTTGTTATTCTTTTAATCGTAATTGCAAAATAGAATGTGATATGATTTTGTGTTGTTTTCCAAGTTATTTAATCAGCTGATCAAAACAGGATACTTTTATATGGTTGACATATCTTGTAACAAGGTTTATTTTACAATATATAATTATCCAGCCACTTTACAGTTTTGGTCGAAGTTAGTCCCAGCCCTTAGATGGTAACCAGTTGTTTTGATGAAACGTTTTCCTAAATGGCACATATTTGCTTGATGAACTGTGCAGATTGGCACTTAAGGTCTAGTGCAGCATAATAGAAGATGCTGGAAATGAATTTTGAGATGACCCTATAACCTCTAAACAATGTATTGGTTAGCACTTAATATCTAGGTGAGAAAAAAAACGAACTTCCATGTTATTTCAACAAAGCAAAAATGTTTTTTCCATTGATTTTGCTTACAGTGAATTAAATGGTCATGGAAAATTTAACAATAACTTATTCAAATGCCATAGAATTCTTTATTTTTCAAAATGTCCTAAACTTCTTTCCCCAATGACACAGCAGTATGTCTGCAAACTTACATTGCTAGAAACTAGGTTTTGATACTGGTGGTGGGCAGAGCACAGATAACCCATTGTGTAGCTTTGGGCTCAGTTATTCACAAACTTGTGATTTTAACTTTGAGATTTTGGGAGACTTAAAAATGTAAAAAGATAGTTAAGTAAGTGTCAATAGTTCATCAATAGAGAATTGACTTTTTAAGATTTTATTTTTATCTTTATGTTACTTGTGAAGACAGTTGTTTATATTACAATTTATCTTTTTATACAACAGGTTTGTTGGGTGTCCAGGACATTACAATTCATTGTTTGGATATTGACAAAAGGAAATATGTATAACGTTAGTTTTTTATTATATAAAAGTTCAGCTGTTAAACTTTTGTTTGAAAATATTTTTTTCTTTTTTGTACAAAGTTTATTCATAGTACAACATAATAATTCCAAAATATACTTACCATCTGTTGATGCTAGCTATTTCTCAATCTCTAGTGTCATTAGCTGCTCAGTTCAGTGGTTCTTTGAAGACATTGTGTCAGCTGGTATGTGGAATATATCTATTACTCTTCTATCTAGTTGCTTACATAATCTGGCCGATTCTTCTTCTGATGGTTTTCCACTACGTCCTGTAGCTTTTATGACCACATCTGCTAAGCTTTTACCAGAAATTAGTATTTTCCTCAGTCATATACTCTTTTATTTCCAGGGTCCCTTTATTTTTCATGGTATCCCACTCTGGGGTGAGTGCTTTTGAGTCAGGTATGCTTTCTCTTTTCAACTTCATACTAGCAACTACTTTTACTATAATTACTACCACCAGTATGCAACAGGTTCTGTCAAAATGAGGTGTCTTGTAAGATCATTTAGGCACCTACCAGATGATATTATCTTATTATAGATTGCCACTCATGGACATTCATGAATATAGCTAAAAAGGATCTTGCTAATCTTCATGTTGAATAAATTGTGATCAGTTTGCTTTGAAAAAATATAGGGAACTTGATTTGCCTATTGCACAGCTTTCAGAGCTCTGTTTTTCAAGACTCCCCAGTGCATTTTAGCACCCAGGCTGTATTAGTGGAGCTTGAAAAACTGTTGCAGACAAGAAGCTTTTCCATCAAAGTTTTTGAGTGTGTTCAACCACTCTTGGAGAAGAGGGCAAAGTAAGGGGTTCTCCTTCTAGGATTCGTTTTTTTTTTCAGATTTCAGTAAAAGGGGCTCCAGCCTCCCTGGGAACTTACTGTTAATTTTGGTTTAAATTTTGCATGCAGTTATCTGGTTGGGGGAGTGCAAGACCCTTCTCTTTGATCAGTGCCAGTTTCATTTATCATTCAGGGAAGTTGGTTCACTATATCATAATTCTGAAACCAAAGCAGTTCCATCTTAGGTCATTGGTTGAGTGCAGGTTTCACATAATTCCAAGGTTAAGTTGAATACACCTTACTCACTTGGTTAGGGATTGAGAATGAATGTTCATAATTCCAAACCAGATGAGTTCTATTCCTTTGTTGAGTATGGCATACAGGATCCCATCATTTCGAGCCTTGGGTGTTACCTTTTGAACTTGTTCAGGTGGAGAAGAGAATTTATCCACTGAGGTGTTGCTTACTTTCTTGTTGTGATTCTGATGGTGCCAAAAGCAACATTCTGTGGTTACAGGTTGGTATCTAAAGTGTGTATGTATATACACACACACACACACACACACACACACACACAAACATAACATTGTGGTCTAATAGCCATAGCCAGCAAAATGGGATATAGGTACTACAACCCCATAATTCCAACCCTAAGTCATAGAACCTTGGCTGTCTGGTTAGGGGTGGCCTATCCAATAAATACTCATATTCTGTTCTGCCTTTGATATAGGAACTAAGCTCCAAGTGAAGAGCATATCTGTTCTAGAGGTAGGGTGTGATTTCCACACTCTTTTACCATTTTTTTCTCTTGGTACTTTCCTGTTCTATACAAATACTTTGTGTGTGGATCATGCCTGCAATGCTCCCTACACTTTTATCAGAGTGAGATTCTAGCTACAGTGTTGATGGATGGTAAGTATTATTGTAAACCATTTTCAGTTTAAGAAAAATGTTAACTTTTATTTTTGGATAACTTTAGAAAATAAACCTTTTAGAGGCTTTTAATTTCCTAGTAATCTTGTAATTGTCACTTTTCTGTCCTTTAAGTCATAATAAATAACATATTGCTGTTTTCTTTGTTTGCAGTTTATTATTTGTAAAATCTTGCCAAAATAATTAAGTTAGGACAACTTATCATTTTCAGACTTTCATTTATATCTCATGGTAATATCGAAACATGAATGTTGTAAAGTGTCTTTAAAGTTGATATAGTCATGTGATGTACTGACATGAGTTCATGTCATGTGAAGATTATATGCAAAAATGGTGGTCAGTTGGCCAAAATGGCCATTAACTTAACTAACTTCTAGATACATACAGATATTATTATTTAAATTCTTAAATAATAAGTTAAAAAGTAACTGAAACATTGAAGGGAATGCTCGACTAATAATTGTGTTGTTTGTTCTAAGTTTAGGTCGAAATTTGCAAATAGGATTTGATTTTATACTATAGAATTCAAATAAGTGATATAATTAAGGATTTTGGTGATTTTCTTTTCCACTGTTCTTTTTTTAAGTTGTCTCGCAGACATATTCATAAAAATTTTTGGTTTTTGAAATTTTCTCCCAGGAAATTATAAGTATCCAACATTGTCACTATGTTGTAGAAATGACACTAAACATAAAGCTATCTTCTATTTCCACATCTTATTCAGTGTTGGTGAGACCTGTGTTTAGGCCTGAGTATCATTAGGACACCTGCATTGTTTTATTGCTACTAACAGTAGTAGAGATCTAGGCTTAGATAAGATCCAGGGTCAGTAATAATTATTTATTTATACACACAAATGTAGATAAGATTAGAAGTAACATACCTAAATTTCTTCTTACTTGTTCTAATAAGCTACATATGAATGGCACTTTAATATACGTATATAGGCTCCCACATGACTTTACCAACCAGCACTGAGGTAAGGACAATTTTCCAACGTATGAGAAATAAAATGTAATTTATTTTCGGCAACTGTTTGCCTATATCATGGACATGTTTTGTGAGTTGTTTATCTGTGACTTCGACATACCTTGTTGGATTGACTGATTTAACTTTTATGTGTACTAGTGATAACGTGTCAATAACGGAGAAATCTAGTGTTTTTGAATGCAAGCACTAAAAACAATTTTATTGTCCTTTATATTGTTGTTGTTGTTTTGAATTAAGCACAAAGCTACACAATGGGCTATCTGTGCTCTGCCCACCACGGGTATCGAAACCCGGATTTTAGCGTGTAAGTCCGCAGACATACCGCTGAGCCACTGGGGGGCCCTTTATACTGAAACTAGCAACACCTTGTGGTTTTGTTCAGCTCGTTTTGTTGCAGGTAGGTAAACTTGTAAAAGAAAAAATCTCCCATTACTGCTAAAGTGCACTCTGGATTTTGGAGATGTTTCAGTTAGGAGTAGCCCAAAAGTTAGCGGTGGGTGCTGTTGACTAGCTACGGTCCTTGTTATTCAAAATAAGAAACAGCTAGTGCAAGTATAATTTATATATAGATGTCTTTGTTAATATAGGTTTATAGATACATACACATGATTGAACATAGGTGTTTCTTTATTTGTTTCTGAATTTCGCGCACAGCTACATGAGAGCTATCTGCGCTAACCGTCCATAATTTAGCAGTGTTAGACTAGAAGGATGGCAGCTTGTCATCACCATGACCTATTGGGATACTCTCTTACTAACAAATAGTGGAATTTACCATCACATTATAACGCCCCCACAGCTGAAAGGGCGAGCATGTTTGGTGCGACAGGGATTCAAACCCGCGACCTTCAGATTATGAGTCGAGAACCTAAAACATTTGGCCATACTGAGCCCTCAGGTTGCGAGTCAAATGTCTTAGTCACCGGGCTGTTTCAGGCTCGCGCAACTTTATATAGGTTCCCACGGGAGAGTACTGATACAGTGTTTCTGTTTGTTGTTTAGCATTGAAGCCCTCAGACTTACAAATAAGCCACCAGGGCGCAGCAGCTTTGCTATAGATAGTACACATTTTTTTAAAAAAATTGTTCGTTAGTTTAGGAAGCTTGCTTGAATTTACACTAGAACTAGTTACGCTAATCTGGAACTCATAAACTATAGAAAACGCAATTCGTGAACAGTACTCATCGCCAACTCTTGGTCTAATGTCATCGAATAGTGGGGTTTGGACGTTACTCTTATAACGCATCTTGGGCCTCAAAGTGTAGGACGAATTTTTATGGGTAACGGAAGGCAAAAAGAAAGAAGTTGTGACAATTAGTTCCATGTTTCACAAAACCAGTGGAAGGAGATCAGGAACACAGGTTAAGGAATTACTACACGAAAACTGCAGAATAACTTAATTAGTAATACGCCTGTCTGTAGTGTTGAAGTAGGGTAGATAACGTACATTTCCGGTCCCACATTCTTTGGAGATTCCGAGTCCAAGGAACTTAAAACAAAAAGAAAACTCTGACAATATAGACTTCAGAAACTGAATAAAAAACGAAATACAAGTTTACACGAGATACCTCGTTTATGAACAGCCAGGAATGAAAATCCAGTGTTTGATCCCAGTTCAAATAATATAGATCATAAAGCGACAAACCGTAAATTATAAATCCCAAATAATCATTCTAAGATTTATAAGACACAGACAGCAGTCATAGTTACAGAGCAATAAAAATTAAATAAAAGAGGTCGCAGAAGGCGTAGTTACAAATTACGACATCAAGTTAAACCTCAAAGACGTTCTTCGACTGTGTTAATAAAAAATAGGGTTTAAAAAACGAAATATTACATTTTGTTTACTGCTGTAAATTTATGATACTACAGTAAGGAAATTAACCATCAGAGGGAGCATAAAAAATGCTCTTGTCTTATATTGGCGAGGGGAAGAAGGTTCCGCCTGTTACCTTATCTTCTGTCGTGAGCTATAAATCATTGACTTGCTTCTTACATATGCAGGTTGGAGTTTAACGATTCCCTACGAAACACTTCCAGTACAGCTAGAAATAGTTATTGTACACAGTTTTTATTCCATTCTCAGCCTAAAGATAAAATTATAATATAATCATCTACAATTTCATTTCAAGAGTTTCTTATGAATAGAAAAATAATAAAAATAATAAATCTATCGAAGTTATCAAGTGTGGTGTTATTGCAACAGCAGTCATAAAGTGTCGTTCTTGGATGATATTCGATAGATTCGTGATGAGAAATCCACTTGAAGTGAAAATGAATCTCAAGATGGTTTGTTGTGGGTATTAACATTTTATTAAAATAAAGTTCAGAACAACGTTTCGACCTTCTCACGTCATTTTCAGGTTAACAAAGGTGTAAACTCTTTTTTGTTAACCTGAAGATGATTTAAAGAGGTTGAAACGTTGTTCTATACTTTAAAATATTAGGTTGTCCAGAAGTAAATGTCGTTTTTGAACTAAGAAGTTTGTGAAAGTATAAACCAGTGTCGTAGAATTGCTTTAATTAAAGTAAGCACTATTTGCTTCAACATAATTTTGTCAGTTCACGCGGAACCAACTTATTCAACTTTTTCGTCTTTACAATGATACTCGATTTGTTTGTGTCTAGCTTTCCTGAAAGCTCACGTACTGTTGTGCAAGGGTCTATCTCACCTGCTTTCCTTAATGTGTTTTCATCCAAGGATGGCTTTCTTCCACAACCTTCGTGGTCTTCAAGACTTTCATCTTCATATCGAAACCTTTGAAACCAACAGTAACAGATCCATGGCTGAATGCGTGGTTGATGTTCCATGGAGTATTGGTAGCTTTTTGTACAAATTTGAAGTCGTAGAAGATAATTAGACGAAAGTCCTTTTTGTCCATGTTGATACTCTAAGTAGTGTTGAAACAGCAGACAATTAAAACACCTTGTAAGCAACAAATGTTGGATTAAACCAACCAACCAACGATAACTTACTTAATATTCAGCTTCTAAATGTCATCGTGAGAATTCCAACATTTACTTCTGGACAACCTGATACTGATACCCATACCAACAGTTTTGAGAATACAAAATACGATAGATATCGCATCCTAAGGCCCATATCACGACTTGTTTTTTGCTAAGTGCAAAGCTACACAAGATAATATCTTGTGTTGTGCTCACTACAAGTATCGAAAATCGATTTCTGGTATAAGTATTCAAAATTAACGTTGATCCATTGGGTGGCGCCACCATTTGAAAAGTTAATAAAGTAATTATGCTAGAAAGTGATGAATTCTGTTTTAACACGGGAATTGCATTTTTGTGGATACAGTAAGGGTCTTCCTTATATTGAAAACGAAATAGTTATGGTGGACAAAACAAAACCTATTTCTTCTGTTAGTTTATTAATCTAAAAATTCTGTTTCCATATAGTTAGGAATTAATAGTTTTGTGTTTTTACAGTTTTGTATTAGACAGATTATGAGATAGTATTTTTGTAGCACAATGGGCTGTGTGTGCTCTATTCACCGAGTGAAATCGAACCCCCCATGTAGGATGTATTATAAACAGTACATGAAACAGGACAATGATCTGTCAATTTAACCTCCAAGATCTCTGGTAGCACGACGGTATGTCTGCGGACTCACAGTGTTAGAAACTGGGTTTCAATACCCTTGGTTGCCAAGGTATAGCTATCCGTTTGTGTAGCTTTGTGCTTAAGTTTAAACAAATAAAAAATCAACAAGTTTGTCAAAAACATTAAATCTGGCAGTAAAATATAAACTACCTGCTGAAAAAGGTCATCAAAAGATCATTGATCTAAGCCTAAAAGACAGTTGTAATAAATTTGGTTTGAAATGTTTAATCCTTAACTGAAAGGTTAGGATTAAACACCACTAGGAGTGTTCAGAAAAAATGTTTTCTCTTCGCTTCCATTCATGGTATAAATATTTTGGAATGACAATGTGATAAAAACAAAACAAAGAGACATGATCTGACAGTTTTGAGTATTACACAATGATTGGTGGATAGATAACAAGTAGAAAGGAGACCAGGAACAGTCAACACATGGTTCTTCAGGGCGGCGGGAGATCTATAGATCCGATGCATAGAGTTAGATGCGGGGGAAAATGTGGCCCTCCCAGTGAAAACCCACATTCACTAGCTGACATCAAATAACTGCTAGCCAATGTCTGGTCAGGTATAACTGATGATTATTAGCTAGTGATGAAGAAGGCAGAGGACTGCATTACGTGAAACCGTCGTGGGAGGAAGATAGTTTGTGTAAATAAGAGCTGAAAGCAACAGGTTGTTTTGAAGGAGGTCTATCATCGGGCGAATCGTCTTCTTCACTGGTCGAAGGGCGACAGAAGAAAGAGAAATGAGTGCAGCCGGATCCGTTTGTGGGCAATGATTGAGACTCAGTTGATGTATTTACGAAGAGAGCAGTGGACGAGCTGGATTATGGACAGTAAGTCTTGGGGCGCAGAGAAGGGTGGTAACTCCATGTTATCTTTAGAAGATTCGGTAGGCGGAAGGGTCAATGTGGCTTTCCTCCTTTTCTAGGATTTCGTTTAGGCATACTGGGAGGTTCTGATAATGCCATTGGTCATGGTGGAAGTATCTTGTATGATATTTAGGAATGGTTGGGAAGACTAAATGTTGGTTAGAACTTGTCTTCGAGTTTGAATTGACTGTTGAAGGAGCGAAAAGGTAACGCGTGCTGGCCTAAGTCTTTGGAACGTGACTGATTGAGCTGGGAGACCGAAGGGTTTACAGTGTAGGTTATGGAAGATGTCGAGAGTAAAGATATGGTTTATCTCGGAAATGTTATGAATAAGGAGATGATTTATATGAAGTTATGCAGATGCTAGGAGATGTTGTGGGAAAGGAAATGGTTTGAAGCTGTTTGCGATATTGTAACTGTCTTGATAAAATGGGTGGTTTTGCTGAATTTTTGAGTTCATGTACTAGGCTGTGTTGAGTTTGGTTGTATAGAGTGTTCTGTTGTTTTCTTGAGATAATCGTGACCCACGTTAAGGCATACTTGGGTGTAGGCTGTAGGAAAATGTCTCGTCTTAGCATTTTACGACCATTATTCGTCGTAATGGACAATCTGGTTTGTGAGGTTTGGGGATGCCGTATTTTTGTGGTGTGCTTGAGTCGGTTTTTCATAGGTAGGAATAAAGTGTTTGTGAAATTGTGTTCGCTTTTTTCTTTTATGTAGTAATATGTTTAGTTGAGTCTCGTGTGCCTTTGTTGGATTTGTGTGTATTGGTTTAAGTTTGTTCGTGTCTGATAGGATGTTCTTCAATTTTTGGATGTATTCATTCGTGTTCATTATAACTATAGCGTTACCTTTATCTGCTTTTAGAATTTTTATGTTTTTTTTTCTTGTTTTAGGTTTTTAATAGAATTAATGTCTCTTTTTGGTAAAATTGTTTTTAGATTTCTGTTTTGTGAAATTATGTTGATGGTTTTGTGAGAAAAGTCTTTGAAAAAAATCGTATAAATGTCGCTTTTAGGTGTTTCTGGAAAATTTAAATTTTTAATTTTACCTGGGAAGTTTGGCTGTTGGATGTCAATAAAATTGTCTAAGTTGTCTTCTTTCTGTTGGTTGTTTTTGGTTTTTTCCTTGTTTTTGTTTTCTGTAAAAAGTATCACAAGTCTCCTGGCTAGGTCTTCTGAACATGTTTAGATTTTCATGATTGGAATGTTCCTAGGTGCTATTGCGAAGTTGAGTCCTTTGTTAAGTAGATGTATCTCGTCTGTGTTTAAATGTCTGTTAATTATGAGGTTAGTCAACGTTTTGTCTTGATGCCTTTTCTGTTGTTTGCATCTCAGTAGAAAAATGGAAACCAGATTTAAAGAACATAAAAAGTCACATTCACACGTTTTCGAACACTGCGAGTCAATAAACACAACATAACCATAAAATACACTCAAATACTAAATAAAGAAACAAACATAAACAAACGCAAAATGAAAGAAGCCTTACTTATACAACAACTTAAACCCAAAATAAACCAATACAAAGGAACGCCATTATGCCTACATTAAATATAATAAAATAAATAATATAAAATTGTATATTCAAATATTTAACACCGCCCTCTACATTCCGACACTCAGTTACACAACCCTTCCAAACATGTGGTCAGCTTCCAGTCAGTTACCTCTTTCTTTCTTTGTAAACCTGACGATGATCGAAGGAGATCGAAACGTTGTTCGCTCTTCTACGTAAAATATTTTCTAAACCCAAACAAGCCGATTTTACATATATAATTCTCTACAAGTGGTTTTTTTCGATATCACAGATTAGAAACTATGTTTGTCTTAAGCACATGATCATATAATAAACCATCTGCCCTGTACTAGATGTAAGTGTCGAACTCTGAATTTTAGTGTTATAAGTCTTCAAATGTATCTTTAAACCATCGAAATGCAAATATCTGAAATAGTAGCAATGGATTTGCATCACATAAATACAACTGTAAGTCCACACTCCTCTTGTGCACAATCCGTTATCTGTTCGTAGTTACTAGAAATACTGCGAGTGTGAATTGCTTATGTAGAATTTACGAACAACAAGGGAGATCATACCATCTTCTATACCAAAAATTGAAATGAAAGTAAAACACTTGAAGACATCCATTAACATTGGAAAATGTATCAAGCCTTCCATTAATTGTTTTTAAATTAACTGCATCTACCACATTTGAAGGTAACCCATCCTTAAAGCCAACCACTCTATTAAAAAAATAAAGCCGTCTCAGTTTAAGAATACACCTACCACGCCCAGATTATATGCGTCTCCTTGTCATCCAGTTTTCAACATTAAATATGAAAACGATAAAGCATCAAAACTATCTGTCCCTTTAACAATTTAAAACACATTATATCAAACTGTCTCTTATCTTAACAATGTAAAATACATTGTATCAAAACTATCTATTAATTTAACAATGTTAAACACGTATAAAACTATATTATCTTAACAATGTAAAACACCTTGTTTTAAAAGTATCCATTATCTTAATGTAAAACACCTCGTTCAAACCCCTCTTAAATCGTTATTTTTTAAATAGAAAACGGTAAAGTTTTTGTTTGGAAGGATTAGTGACTATACAAATAGATTGATAGAAACCTTCTAAGAAATATATATTTTTTTTTTATTTTGGTTTCATATTTTTCTTGAAGTTGACATCAAACTTTTATCTTAATAA
This sequence comes from Carcinoscorpius rotundicauda, assembly GCA_011833715.1. Classification (NCBI taxonomy): domain Eukaryota; kingdom Metazoa; phylum Arthropoda; class Merostomata; order Xiphosura; family Limulidae; genus Carcinoscorpius; species Carcinoscorpius rotundicauda. Next base: position 23,206,504 of record CM022403.1, read on the forward strand.
ACCCTTTTTCTCTTATCGGTGGAACCACGTGCTCCAATTTAGACATATATCATTCGCCAATTTCAAGTTGGAGGAAGAGGTGTCTTTTTAGCCTTGCCGTTGGAGGGCCAAATCACAGAAAACACTCATTAACATATGCAATCAAATGACAAAGGAAGTTCAGCCTGCATTGGTATGTCTAAGAACTTAACACGCTAGAAACCGAGTTTCAGTACCCGTGATGGGCAAAGCACAGATAGCCCATTTTTTAGCATTGTGTTTAACTTGAAATAAACAAGCAAAGGAATTTTAGAGAATACCTAAAAACGCCTGTCAATATATAATACCCTTATAGGGGAGGCTCTTTCGGAACCCCTACCGAATTTGAGGTTTACTCCGACGCCCAAGTTTCATATCCTGCTATTTAAAACAAAATGAACGTAATAACGTGAATGATAACATTTGTTATATTTGTTAATTCTGGTTTTCAATGAAAAAATAATGTTAATTTTGGATCGTAACTGCCTCCTCGATTTTTCGTAAGAACTGGGGTTTGGTCTGAATTTCGCACAAAGCTACAGGAGGGCTATCTGCGTTAGCTGTCCTTAGTTTAACAGTATAAGACTAGAGGTAAGGCACCTCTAGTCATCATCGCTAGAATCCAACCCTTGGATTGCTCTTTTACTAACAAATAGTGAGATTGATCGTTATAACGCTCCCACGGCTGAATGAGCGAGGATTAGAGCTCGCGGCCCTCGGATGACATGTCGAGCACCCGAACCACCTGGCCATGTCGGACTAAGATTTGATGAACTGTATAAAAAAAAAAAATCGTAATATTTGAAACAAACGAAACGTCATCAATAATAAAGCAACTCCAATTAGTTAACAAAGACACCCGAACTTTGGCTGGGATCCGGCTAAAAAGGGTTAAGAAAGGACCCATTAAATATCTTAATTTCAAATTCAAATTCTACTGTTGAGTTCAACATGTGTTAAGCATTTTTCTCTTTTTAATGGAGGTGAGTTTCCCATTTTCTCTTTTTTCTATCTTTGTTTAATGTTTTCCAGTGCTGCATACAACCCTTCAATACGGAAAAAACGTATGTATATTATAACTTGTACATAAAGAAGATGCCACTGTCACATTAGCGAGTCTAATTAAAGTTTATTAGCTTTTAAATTTAACATTCAGAAGTCATTTTCATAAGTTCCTTGATTTGAAACAAAATTATATGTCAATCATTATACAATACAAATTTCCCGATGGAATCCTAGTTTTCTTTTTGTCGGAAAGAAGTGAGTTAAGGGTTAATTATTATAAATATTTGGTGAAAATATTTTTTAGTCTTTTGTAAACACATCTTTAATGACGAAATAAACAACATGCCACTCTTCATCTTAAATTAAGACAAAACTTTACTGTATATTTTGGAAGGTAAGTACTTCTAAAACTATTTAAAAATAGAAAACATTTTAGCGTCAATAATAAGTGGCCATAACTGATATAAATAATAATTACAATTTGATTTATCACAATGATTTATTTGGTTAATCATAACTGTTTTGGTAAACCTGTCAAACTTGTAACTTCCAAGAACATACATTTTTCCTGTCCATTGTGGAATCGACATATATTTTATTTAACTACAAATAAGAATTATATAAATTAAACAGTTGTTTGGTGCATAGTTTTGACACTTATTCATATTGTGAAGTAATTTTTCACCAAAGAAGAAAGTTAATAAGTATAAAAATGTCTTCAACATATTAAAATTAAAATGAAATTTTCTGCGTCAATACATGTTCTTAGTGAATGAAAACATGTTTGACATTACATTCTAAGGCAAGGTTTACTAACAGAGCTAAGTTTCTGTTATTAAATCAATCTGTCTATCAGTTTACAATTAGGAATGAATAGTGTAGCTATCCCTTCTTCAATATTTTGTAAAACAAGTAAACAAATCTCTATCTTTATAAAGTGATTTCTGTTATATAGCTTTCATAGTGGATCTTATTTTCCTGAAATATTGGGTCCTAGTGAAACCGTTTCTGTACTTGTTTCCTTGGTGGGTTAGTGATATATTTATGACTTAGAATATTGAAATCTAGGGTTTGATTTCCCCATGGTGGACAGGGTGCACATGCGCAATTGTGTAACTATTCACTACAAGTATAACAAAAACAAAGATGTGAACACTTGCGATGTTTTAGCATTTGATCAGAGTACGTAAAGAAGATGTAACAGTCATAATACTGTAGTTAGCTGAAATTTAAAATTATTTCTTACAACATTTAGCTTGTAGAGGGAAAACAAAAGATTATTTTTGAACAAATCAACCTTCTCACAGTTATGAGTGGTTTTACCCGTATATTTAATGATTATTTATATTTGTACAAGAAATTAATTTTGCTTAAGTAAACCTTCAAAGGTCTACCAAATTTAAAACAGGTGTAATATTAATTATGTCATATTAATTAGTTCTGCAATATCTGAAAATGATTGAAACCATAAACTTTGGAATGTTCAAAAAAAGAGTTAGATAATCAGTTTGAAGTAGTTTCGACAGAATATACCAAATTGAGATCCTTACAAATGGTGACATTTATTATTATGTTCTACTTCCTGGAAGTAAGTGGCAACACATTATTGTGATGTTACTATGTTTGACTTCATGGAAGTAAGCAGTGACACATTATTGTGATGTTGCCATATTATTCTACTTCATAAAAATAAGTAGTGATAAAGGTATTCTTTAAGTTCTCTGACTCGATGGTGATTGTTCATAACGCGTGCTGTTAGAACACTTTGGGCTTTTTCTTAATCAGTAGTTTCATAACATACCATTGCATAAAACGTTGGTTGAAAATATTGCGTGTAAATTTCTACTGCTAGTCAACTTCGGAAACTGATTATAGAGAGCGCTGTAATGTAACGAAAATTAGCAGAAGCTGGCAATCTTAAGAAAATATGTGTTGGTTTCAACTGTTATGTGTATTCTTTGTGCTGTGTTTAATATTCACTTTTCTTTTAGTTATGGGTTTGTAGCATTTTGCGCGTGTTATGACGTCATATGTGGTAATGAGCTTACCCTTCAGAATGCAGTTCGACAATAGTGAACTTGAAGAAACTTGATTGATTTATAAAAACTGCACAGACTTTAAAACTACTGTAGCAACACAGACAATTTTATTTCAGAAAATCATCCCAGGGCTCATTTATTTAACCCTTTGAAAGAGGAGCACATCGAACTTATATATATATACTTTATTGTTTTTCTTCCGGCGAACGTATGAACTTTTGTAGGATTGGACGATAAAAACTTTCGAAAGTTTTCTATGTAGTATGCATTGTCAAATCTGAAATAAATTTAGTGCTAAGCCTTTAAGATTAAACAGTAAATGTCACCAAGGGTAGAAAGTAAAGGGTTCGAACACTGCATTCCAAACTGTGAGTACGTTCTGGTGGCTAGAGTCGGGACGTTCTTTTAGCAGAAAAGCCCATAAAATAACATAAATAAACCTAACAAAACTATTAATTTGATCTCAATTTTTTTTCTTACATTTACTCATTTCTTACAAGAATTTTTTAATTTAGAAAAAAAGTGATTAAAATAAGCTAATTAAAGTGTTGATACTTGTTTTTATTTGTCAAACTTATTTTACTGTGAAAGAAGAGGGTTGACGGAAGCTTTCAGTGATGTCGAGAAACCCACTTGTTGAGAATTTTCTCAACCCAAACGAGCTGTTTTTGCATATAAAAGACGGAAGCTTTCGTTAAATCTGGTGGTTCAGTTGCCCCATTGTAACTTTTCAGTATGTTTATCAAGTTATTACATTGTTACTGTATTGTTATCGTTCATTTCGTTTTGATTTTATTGAAACAAAATGTTGATGTCTTGTAATTTCTTACTCACTGTGACACAATGATGGTATAATTTCTTACTCTCTGTGACACAATGATGGTATAATTTCTTACTCTCTGTGACACAGTGATGGTATAATTTCTTACTCTCTGTGACACAGTGATGGTATAATTTCTTACTCTCTGTGACACAATGATGGTATAATTTCTTACTCTCTGTGACACAGTGATGGTATAATTTCTTACTCTCTGTGACACAGTGATGGTATAATTTATCATTCTTTCAGATCTTTCCCGTAGCTCTCCGATAAGTCTAAATAATTTTAACGGAAAAACCAGGTTTCTATATCCGTGGTGGGTAGAGGACAGATAGTCCATTGTATAGCGCCTAACTACAAACGGACATACTCCAGAGTGTACACGATATTTTACCATGTCTCGGCGGTAATCGTGAGGACGTACGATACTAAAATTTGGGATTTGATACTTGACTTGGGCTCACTTTGTATCACTTATAGTTGTTGCTGTTTTCTTTGCTCCAGATTTTTAAACAGAACATCATAGCTTAGTATTGGTCGCTTAATAAGTAGTTTGTTGCGAAAGCCTTTAGGGTTTATTCTTGTTACGAAACCTGGCAACCCTTATTAACAGCTAACAAAGAACTTCACAGGGTGACGCTGTTGTCGTTATGTACTGTATACTAGTGACATCTACCGAAGAAAGGTACACAAAGTTTTGTTTTTTCGTCTGTTTATATGTTCGGGTGGGGGAAGTGTCAGTCAACCCCGTTAGTGAACCACGAGACTAAAATATGTTGTTTATATAACCTACTCTGGCTTTAAATCTCCGTTTTCAAAACACGTTTGTTCTAAAATTTATAAACTGCTGACACAGAACTCGCCTGTTAAACCGAAATGAAGGAAACCTTTTAATTACTGGTTTTCAGAGCACATATCGGAAGGGATTGAGGTAAACCACATACGAGGCAAAAACCCTGCATCGCTGAGACGGCCTACTTCCTTTCTCAGTTTGGCCGTGTCTATGTCTAACAGTTACTGTACAGGATTGAATCTCTGGCTCGCATCATTTAGCTCCCCGGTATGTCTACGGATTTACAACGCTAAAATCAGGGGTCCGATTGCCCTCAGTGGACTCGGCAGATAGCCTGATGTAGCTTTGCTCTAAGAAAACAAACCATCGCATCTTTTTAGTGCAAACAACGCGTTCTGCACTTCCAAGTGTTGGGGACGCTATAAAGGTGACAATCTAATTCCATAGTCAATTAAATTAGTTCAAGAGTTGGCGGGGTGTGGTTCTGACTACATGGTGATCGCTGGTAGTCCGTATGTAGTTTTGTGCGAATTTCTGAAACGAATAAAAAACAAATCTGTACAAACATAATAAAATTTTAAGGACTCCACATAGCGGTCAGTTTCATAAATCTTACAAAATTATCTAATTAACCACAGACTGTATGAGAATTTACATCTTACAGTAAGGAACTCGATTTTTCTGTTGATATATCGACGGGTGAAACGATATAGTGTTTGTTTTCTGTTCCCGTACTCTGTACAGTATTATTATTATTATGGTGCAGATAGCCTCGTTGCTTTGTGCCATAAAATACTAAATCAATCTGTACAGTATTAAATGTGGCCTCAGTTGAATGATAGATATTTTAGGTTATTTTGAATCGTAATATGTTATATTACTAGTTTAACACATGAAGATGTGTTGTGTCGAGATGTTTGAACTTGTCCCCAGTAAATACATGAATAAACAACAACACTGCAAGTGTTATTACACATTAGACTGAACATTCATATTCATAAACATAATTATTGTTTCATGGATTAACTGCCCAATGTGAGATCGTTATTAGGACTCAATAGTTATTTATTGTTACAAGAACAGACTAGATGATTATCGTTACTAGGACCGACTAGTTGTTTATTGTTACAAGAACTGACAAGATGATTATCATTACTAGGACTGACTAGATGATTATCGTTACTAGGACTGACTAGTTGTTTATTATTACAAGAACTGACTAGATGGTTATCGTTACTAGGACTTACTAGTTATTGTTACAAGAACTGACTAGATGATTATCGTTACTAGGACTGACTAGTTGTTTATTGTTATAAGAACTGACTAGATGGTTATCGTTACTAGGACTGACTAGTTGTTTATTGTTACAAGAACTGACTAGATGGTTATCGTTACTAGGACTGACTAGTTGTTTATTGTTACAAGAACTGACTAGATGGCTATCGTTACTAGGACTGACTAGATGGTTATCGTTACTAGGACTGACTAGATGGTTATCGTTACTAGGACTGACTAGTTGTTTATTGTTATAAGAACTGACTAGATGGCTATCGTTACTAGGACTGACTAGATGGCTATCGTTACTAGGACTGACTAGTTGTTTATTGTTATAAGAACTGACTAGATGGTTATCGTTACTAGGACTGACTAGTTGTTTATTGTTACAAGAACTGACTAGATGGTTATCGTTACTAGGACTGACTAGATGGTTATCGTTACTAGGACCGACTAGTTGTTTATCGTTACAAGAACTGACTAGTTGTTTATTGTTACAAGAACTGACTAGATGGTTATCGTTACTAGGACTGACTAGTTGTTTATCGTTACAAGAACTGACTAGATGGTTATCGTTACTAGGACTGACTAGTTGTTTGTTGTTACAAGTGTTACGTTTTTTTTATGTGGACTGAACGCAACAGAAAGACACAGATAACAGCTAATATAATTTATTACAATAAACTGTTATATATGTGACAGATATAAAATAAATTATATAATAACAATGACAGATGTTCAGTTTCAACCTTCAAAATTAATTACAATACAAAATGGTACTGGCCTGTGTCCAATATAATGATCCAGAATGAAAGTCCAAAAGTCCAGATCAGAAATCTAAAATTCCAGTCTAGGGTGTGAATTTGGTCCCACGAAGAAATTCCGAAGTTTGAATGGAGAAGTCCAGAAACAATTCACTGACCAATAAATTTGACGAAGTTCCTTTTATGGTGTTTTTGATGAATGTCTCAAATTTGTTGTTTTCCAACTTGCTCCGGTCTCCCCTGAAGAGTCCTATACGTGTTGACCTTCAGTATAACCAGTAATTCGAATGAATCGTAAATATTGACGAAATAAAATCACCAGCTTTTGTATATCTAGCTCCAGTCACAAATCCAAGTTGAATAAACACACAGCAAACGTTGAAAAATTCTCAAACGACGACAACATCTCTTGAATCGATTGAAAACGAATGACTGACCGACTCTCCTCGCATCGCCGTCTGTTTATATACTAGTAGGCCACCTGTATTCTCGAACAATCGCGTAACTTCCACAGAATTCAGAGTAATCTGGATTCGTCTCGTACAGACACCAGGCCAAAATACGTTTTATTTATAAACAAATGATCGATCTACCTAATTCTAGAAATTTCTACATGAATAACAACATATTTTATTGATTTGAATTTCGAAACAATAATATAAACAACAACAACAAAAATTTCGACTGATAGATATGGAAATTCAAACACAACATGACATGGCATTTCAAGCGCTTTATACATAATACTCTCACCCTTAAAAGCAAAAAAAAAAAAAAAAGTGTGAACTTGTGAAAATTTTTTTTTTCCTTTGAAATGTTGTACCAGAGTTTTTCATGCCAAATGGCATAACTTTGTATTGGTACAAACCATCGGGTGTTATAAAAGCTGAAATTTCTCTTGCTTGAGAAGTTAAAGGTACTTGCCAATAACCTTTAAGTAGGTCAAATTTGGTAAGGTACTTTGAGTTACCTACACGGTCAATACAATCATCCATCCTAGGAATAGGATATGAATCAGTCTTGGTCACATCATTAACCTTTCTGAAATCTGTACAGAACCTAACTGAACCACCAGGCTTTGGTACCAAGATACAAGGTGAACTCCAATTACTGTTTGACAACTCAATGAAACCATTTTCAAGCATGTATTGTACCTCTGACCTGATTTTTGACAATTTCACAGGATTGGCCCGATATGGATGTTGTTTTATTGGTCGAGTGTTCTCAATGATGACATCATGTTCTATGACATTGGTTCTACCAGGCACATCAGGGAACAAATGAGCAAACTCTAAAATCAAACTTTTCAACTCTTGACTTTGTTGTTGGGTTAAATGACTGAGTTTCTCATCTAAGTTTGCTAATACTTGTGAGTTTTTGAGTTTAACGTGAGCGTCTGGAATGCTATTTTCTATAATTTCAGGAGGAGAAGGAGAAGGATCATGATCTTCATTTACACCACTTGTCACATTCACAGGAACATCATTCGACACATTCATTTTTTTTCGCACATGATAGGGTTTCAACATATTGATATGACAGAGCTGTTTGCTTTTCCTCCTATCAGGGGTAGTGATTACATAGTTTAGATCATTGATTTTCTTTTCAACTGAATAAGGTCCAAAATATTTAGCTTGAAGTGAAGAGCCTGATGTGGGCAACAAGACTAGTACTTGGTCACCAACATTAAAAGATTGCTTCCTGGCCCTTTTGTCATACCAGGTTTTCATCTCTTCCTGAGAAGACTTCATGTTTTCCCTGGTAACATTAAAATCATTGTGTAATCTGGTTTTGAAATCAGAGACGTAGTTCAACAAAATAATTTGTGAGTTATTGTCCTCCAACCATTTCTCCTTAATAAACTTCAAAGGACCACGAACTGAGTGACCATAAACCAACTCAAAAGGGCTAAATCCAGTAGATTCTTGAACAACCTCACGAACTGCAAACAACAACAAGGGAACACCCTCATCCCAGTCCTTTGAGTGCCTGTGGCAGTAATTTCTAAGCATGGCTTTCATAGTTTGGTGGAAACGTTCAAGGACACCTTGTGACTCAGGATGGTATGCACTGGATGAAACTTGATGGATGTTTAGTTCATGCATGGCTTGTTGAAATATCTTGGACATAAAATTTGAGCCTTGATCTGATTGCACAACTTTTGGAATCCCGAACATGGTAAAGAATTTGACAAGAGCCTTAACAATGTTGGGAGCAGTGATTTTTCTCAAAGGGATTGCCTCAGGGAAACGTGTAGAAGCACACATGATTGTCAAGAGGTACTCATTTCCTGCTTTGCTTTTTGGCATTGGGCCAACACAGTCGATAATGACCCTTGAGAACGGTTCTTCAAAGGCAGGAATAGGCTGCAGTGATGCTTTGGGAATCCCCTGATTTGGTTTTACAGTCATTTGGCAAGAATGGCATGTCTTACAAAAGTCAACAACATCTTGGCGCATCTTTGGCCAATAGAAATGTTGTCGGATACGATCTAGGGTCTTTCTTACACCTAAGTGTCCTGACAACACATGGTCATGAGCAAGACTAAGAATATCATTCCGATAGCATTTTGGAATGACGATTTGGTGAATACCATTCCACTCTTCATCAGCAGCAACGTCAGGAGGTCTGTATTTTCTCATTAACACACCTGACTTCTGGTAGTAACAAATAGGGACAGTTCCTATTTCATTTTCATCAACGGCCAGTTGTAGAAGAGAACGAGTTTCAGGATCATTGTCCTGTTCCTCAACAAGTTTGTTTCGATCAAGAGAGTTGAAAAATGACTTGGAGTCATCAGTAGAACTGGAAGTTGAGTCAGAAATCTCATCGATGTGAGACATGAACGTATCAGATAAAGGGAAATCCTCTTTGGACTCCTGAGAACGTGTTTGAGAACGAGTAACAGCACAGGCGGGGAAAACATCAGGAAACTCTTCAACGAGTTGCTCTGTACTGGGACTAACAACAGGTGCTTTAACAACACGAACCTCTGGTACCACCTTACTACCAGCTAAATCATTCCCCAAAAGCATAGACACACCTTCAACAGGCAATGAGGCTTTAATACCCACAGTCACTGGGCCCGAAACTAAGTCCGAATGTAAATTCAATCTATGAAGAGGAACAGAAACGACGCCATCTTCTACACCAGAAATGAGCACACTGGCCCCAACGGATGACTTTTCAGAAAACGGAAGTACACTTTCCAAAATCAAACTCTGAAAAGCTCCAGTATCCCGCAGGATTTTAATTGGTTGTAGATGTGAATCGCCAATAAAAGAAACAAAACCTTCAGTGATGAAAGGCTTAAATTTGTCCTCAACAAGATCTTCAGGTACATCAATAATATTGGACTTGGAATCCACAGTGGACTGGACAGGGTCGAAATCATTGGGAACCAATGATGTATCCAACGAGGGCGAAATGAAACTATGGGGTGATGGCTTGTTTTTGATCTTATGGCACTCAGAAATCAGATGGCCAGGTTTCTTACAATAAGCACATGTTTTGGATGAGAATGACACGTTTTTGGTAGATGTTGAGCTTTGAGAATGAGATGAAGTCTTTGCTCTTTTTTGTCTTTGTCGACATTTGCATAATGTTTGAATGAGTCATTGGGTTTCTTTGCTGTGTGATTTGTTTTGCTTTTTTATCATCAGAATAAAATAATAATTTATTATTATTATCAGAACTGACTAAATAATTATCGTTATTAGGGCTGGCTTGTTGTTTATTTTAACATGAACTGATTAGATGATTAAGATATATGTAAAGACGTCTAATTTGGGTTGAGATTTTTTTTATGCAGAGGAGCGAACAACGTTTCGACCTTCTTCAGTCATCGTCAGGTTCACAAAGAAAGAAAGAGGTAACTGAGCGATAGCTGACCACTTGTTTGAAGGGGGTTGTGTAACGGAGTGTAGAAATGTAGAGGACGTGCTTAGATGTTTGATAATATCTATTAATATAGGTATAAAGATGTTCCTTTGTATTGGTTTATTTTAGGCTTGAGCTGTTGTATAAGTAAGACTTCTTTAATTTTGCGTTTGTTTATGTTTGTTTTTTATTTAGTATTTGGGTGTTTTCTGTGGTTAATTATACAACTCAAGCCCGGAATAAACCAATACAAAGGAACACCTTTATATCTACATAAATAAATATCAAACATCTAAGCACGTCCTCTACATTTCTACACTCCGTTACACAACCCCTTCAAACAAGTGGTCAGCTATCGCTCAGTTACCTCTTTCTTTCTTTGTGAACCTGACGATGACTGAAGAAGGTCGAAACGTTGTTCGCTCCTCTGCATAAAAATTTTTCTCAACCCAAAGCAGCCGTTTTTACAAATATATTTTTATCTACAAGTACATTTTCTTGTCATCACTGACGATTAGATGATTATCGTTATTAAGACCGACTAGATCATGGATTTCCAACCGGTGGGTCGCGACCCCCCATGGGTCACGAATCCTTGGCAGGGGAGTCGCGTAGCCTTGTTAGAAGTAGCTTGGGATAACATTGATTTTATTTCATTAATTACATTTTCATGTCGCGAGTGCCAAAAGGTTGGGAACCCCTGGGCTAGATGATTATTGTTACCAGAACTGGCTAGTTGTTAATTGTTAGTGATGTGTCTTTGTACATTATAAGTCATTTGGGGAAAGTGTGTTTCATGCCCAAGAAAGTAGCTGTTACGTTACGTTTTTAGAATTTTTGAGCGTCGGACAAACTTTGTAATTTTTTGCGAAGTGACAGTTTTGACTAATTTCTACAATTTCTGTTAGATAATAATTTTGTATTATTATGTAACTTTGGAAATCATTACTTTTTGATTGACATATATTCGTAGCTCACCTCGAGTGTGTGACGTAAACAAAATATCTTCTCCCAGAATTCTATAGGTCTGTATTTACCCCATCATCAGTGATTAAAAGTGTTAGTAGTGACTTAAAAAGCGAGTTATATGCTCGTGTTCTTTTTACATGAGAATGAATAGTGGCTTGTTTATTACGTTTTTAGCACAAAGCTAAACAATGGACTTTTGTTCTATCTACTGCAGGTTTCGAAACCCGATATTTAGCGTTATAAGTCTTAAGATTTACTATTGAGTTAAGAGGGATGTTGAGTTTTTTCCTTCACATGTTTTTTCAATTTATTTAATGTTTCAAATATTTTTTTAATACAGGGGACAGGCGGACATGATTTCTAGAGGTTTAGAAAATATTTGGAATTTTAATAGTTTAAGACGATTAAAAGTACAAATGTTAATCAACATGTTGTGTGACATTGAAAATGCAATGTGGTAATGAAGGCAGAATATGACTTAGAAAATGTGTTATCTCGGCTTTTGTCGTTAAGTGTGAAACTGTGAAGTTGTATAGCTATCCAATTGACACACAGCCATTAACTAAGAATATCTCTTCCTTGTAGAGAACTATATTTCTGGAAGATTCGGGCACCATTTAAACGTATTAACCAGCTCTGAGAACTCGAATATTGTCATTAGAATGGTTTGCTTTGGTTTTTGGATTTCGCACAAAGCTACTCGAGGTTTGCCTGCGCTCACGAAAATGGAATTTGATAAAGTCAACGAAATAAGTACTGTTATCTTTAATATCGCTCAGTTTTTGTTGGTGTTCTGATATGTGGTAGTTGAATAAATAAATATCAGAAAAGCGATAACTCTCAAACGTGATTATTTATATAGGGTGTGAACTTTACTTTTTCACATTATGTAAATGTATAACTGATAATGTCTTGTGTGAATACGAGGGTTTATGGTTCGCGTGTAGATGCCTTCTTAAATCAAGTAAATCAGAGTTAGGGACAGCCGTAGATAAATAACCTTGTGAGTCATGCAAATCAGTTTAAGTCTAGGGTCAACTAAACATAAATAAGCTGTGTACTTTTCCCGAAAATTCCAAAGAACTAGAGATATAATAAGAGAGAACATAAAATTTATTAAATTACAACATGAAATATTGGTTAAAGAACGTGTTTACTAAATAAGGACAGTTTAGAAATAATAAACAAACAGAACTTTTAAAATATATCCAATCACTTTCAAATTCAATCCTTTTTTTGTTCTTTCACTAAGTTCACTGTTTGTATTATCAAATATATAAACAAAAACAGGTTACAAGTTAAAAAAAACAACAACACGAAATGTTGTGGAAAGTTGTTGATATTTTAAGTAAATTAGAGGTCGATGTGGCTTTCTTACCATTAAATAGCACGCAGTTTATACATGCAACTAAGGTACGACAATGAACAACAGTAAACTTATTAAAATAATTTTACAGACGACACTTCAGTTCACAACGTGGGTCTTCTCATAATTGCGTTAAAGTGAAAACAAAGAAACTAGCTAATAAAATAGGGAAAGTTTCAAAAATATAAACATATCAAGCGGTTTACATTTTTTTACTTTAAATCCTATAATGCTTACGTTGTTGCGACAATGCCATTTTATAAAACATGTAAAGCAATGAAACTAACTTTGAACGAGACAAAACTATATCCACCAAGTATGTGCACTAATTGAAATTAATGTTTCTTTTTTCGACACTTAAGTAGCTTGTAAGACGCATCAAATGATTCACAGATGTAACTTGTAATCCCACAAATTTAGACATTATACCAGGAAATAAGTAACACGTACATTAGAGTCTAGTTTCCTTAAGCTGCCAAACAACTATTAATAAACTCAACAAAAAGGGAAAATGTCTAGAGATGTCATTTTTTGTGATCAGAAGGTTAATCGAAATAGTGGTAAGTTTTTAGGCACCATGTGTTGCTTCAACAATAACGTTATTTCTATATCTTTATTGTTGTTTTGGCTTTACTGTTATTCTAGTATTGTATTGTTGACGTTAACATGCGCATTGACTACATAAAAGTAACACTTTCCGCTAGTCCTTCAAGATCTCATTTCTTTCTATAACCTTCACAAGCCTATCTTCCCACTTACCCTTTGTTAAATTCCTTGTAAATAACGTGCTAAGACGTTTCCATGACTGCCAAATATACGAAGTCACTGTCTCCTGGTCGGTTACTTTCACAAGTTTTAACTTCCAACGATGTTTTGTAATAATTATTTTAAAGTGGAAACAAACACTAATAATGAATAACTATTGTTGAAATTCCGTAAAATTGAAATACCTTTCGGACTAGAACTAAACGTGTTTAACAAATAATGTAATTCAACTTTTAAGGAGAAACATAACACGGTTTCATAATTGTTTAACTAACTTAAAGCGGACAAATTAACATTATCCAGTCTTACTACTGGCAAAATATTTAAAACAAATATTAATGAAGATGACTGTTTCAAAGAAACTTTATTTTAATATAAATTTTTATGCTAAATCTGAAAGATGTTTTTGTTTTTGAATTTCGCACAAAGCTACTCGAGGGCTATATGTGCTAGCCGTCCCTAATTTAGCAGTTTCAGAATAAAGGGAAGACAGCTATTCATCACTACACATCGCCAACTCTTGGGCTACTCTTTTACCAACGAATAGTGAAATTGGCCTTCACATTATAAAGCCCCCATGGCTGGCTAAAAGGGTGAGCATGTTTGGTGCGACCGGGATTCGAACCCGCCACCTTCGGATAACGAATCGAACGCTTTAACCCACGAGGCTTGCTTGGATTTAGATTTTAAAATTTAGGGTGATTGAACCATATTTCTTCTAACAACAACCAAATTAATTTCAAAAGCTTTAACCATTACTGATTAATGGAATATCGTTTGATCAATAAGTAACTAGAAAAAGGCAAAAGTATCAGTTATGTGGGCAAAGGAAGTCTTATTTTTGTTCTTAAAGAGGTGTTTGTGTCTGTGTAAAAATGGTTATGGTTTTCATAGTGAGGTAACTGGGTAAGAAAATTAACATATTAGGTTTTAGATGAAATGCCACTTTCCAGAAGTGGCTTATTTTTCGAGTTTAAGTGTCTGTGTTAGAAAAGATTTAACACTTGCAATTTAGAGACAACAGCTCGTTTGTTTAGAGAAGCCATTGTTGTTAACCCTAGTCAGTTTGGTCACCAAGGGTAGTGCAAATAGCCTAATCTGTGTTTAAAACAAAAGATAAACTAGCATAAGTTTTGTTGTACTTTTTGAAAGTTTAGTTTGCTTTGTTTCAAAGTCATGCAAACATTTGCCTTTTTTTCCCGAGACATGTCTGAAGAAATTTTCTGTTCCACAGACGTCACTTTCAAAATTTCGAAGTCATGCTTTGTGGTTTCAGGGTAAAAACGGACAAAGAGTAGAAGACACTCATGTTAATATAACATTTGTTACAAAGAACAAGAGACACTCATGTTAACGTAACACCAAAACCAAATTATAGGAAACAGATGCATTAATACTGGAAACCAACAAGAATAATACACAACAGTGAAAAACTGAAATTCAGAAAATATTCTCTAACAAAATTATATGCTTTATAAATTAACTTCAATGAATATTAATAATAAAACGTATTTTACAAATTATTTTAAGTTTTACAAATTCTCACAACTTGCTCTACCACCAAATGAAGGTTGAGCTGTAAACTAGTTTTATTGTAGAGGTTACGTAAAACACGACTCATTTGTCGAAATGTTTTTCGTGTTAAATATTTATGAATATCCAATATGTAAAAATAGTTGAAAGAATACAAGTAGTTATGTATCTATGAAAGTAAATGTTTGAGGCGAGAGTGTTCCGAGAGTTGTATGACGTCACATCAATCCTGTTGACGTTATACGGCTGTACTGTGGACATTGATTGGTGGATTTGAAGTAGTGATGGGCTGTATCTTGGCCTTACCTACAGGTTCGTTCAAAAGCGAATTAGTTGAACACGTGCTTGGTCTGTGATGTGTTCGACCTACGTACGTAGTATTGTCCAATGGCCTTGGCCGGGTTAACCCCCTGTCTACAGCTAGAGTGCGGATAGAGCGGTCCGAGAACTGTCTAGAAAGTATCCTTTTGTTCGTTCCTCTGTCCCACATAGCCGAGAGCACGGGGGCGGAGTATCGCCGCCTCAGGCCGGGTCTCCCTTGTTGGCTGGTCTTGTCAATTTGCTGCTTGAAGAGGTGCCGTTGTAAGAGAAACTTGAAGGTGTGTCGCAACACTCGGCTTTTAACGCCATAAACATAGGCATTCACCGGGGGGGCGAAACCGAATAGGATCGTTGTCATGGAAACGAGAATGGCGCCTCTCTCTCTTCCCGTCGCCGCTTCCCAAATCATGACAGTGAAATACGGGACGGTCAATACCGTTACTGAACCCACCAGCTGCACTATAGTAAAAAATGCATTTCTACCTTTAAATTTTGATAGGTAGCAAGGGTTACGCTGGTGGGTTACTGTGGCCTGCGCGCGCAGGGTCACTTCATAGATGGCTGTAACTATCCGGTTACGGTGGTATCTTGCAATGTTGATGATGTGCAGGTTACAAAACAGGATGGTGAAAACTGGGATGACGACAGTCAGCGTTACGTAAGTAAGGGCGTAGCCAAGTTCAGCCAGCGAACCTGCCGTGCAAGTGGCAGCACATGCTCCCCGCGAATCTCGGTAGACGTAAGGACAGACGTTCAGTAATGGGGGGAGGGCCAAGATTGCTCCTAACATCCACCCAGCTGCCAAGAAGATCGCCGCCCGACGAGTGTTGACGAGGCGGGAGTAGTGTAGGGGGGTAGAAATAGCGGCGTATCGGTCACAGCTGAGTCCACACACCGTCCACACCACGACGACGGGGAGCAGCGTCCACAAGAAGCCGTGAACATTGCATCCTGTGGGTGAAGGGTCAGTTGGGACCATGGCTCCAAACACGGAGTGGGAGATAAGAAGAATCATACAAAAAACTGTATCCACTAATGAAAGGTGAAGTAGAAATACGTTGTTCGGAGTCTTCATGTAGCCCTGATTATGCCACAATAACACGATCATAATATAGCCGTTAAACACTAAACCTAATAAGGCAGCTATGGACACGCACGTGATTTGAATAAAATGAGGCATGTTGAACATCCAGTTTAAGACACGAAACTTTAGTCACCTGCTGTTGGTGTCTGTGAAATACAAGAAAGAATTTACCTGTAGTTCGTTATTCACTGTTGTTAATATGAACACTTGAACTGTTAACTCCTGTTGTTAAATGCTATTTTTAATTATAATGTACAACTGTGCTATCACGTTATTAAACCTTACGCTAACATAACATAATTCAACCTCACTGTCACATTGTCAAAGTTTGTTATCATGTTGTTAAACATTACACTAACATAATATAACATAACATTACTGTCACAGCTGTCGAGTTGCACTAACATATTGTCATTCAAAACGTTACTTTAACTGTTGTTTTCCTTGCTAGTAAAGCTTTCCTTATCCATACAAAATACTGATAGAAATTCCATTTAAACAAAATAAACGTTACGAACTATAATCTAAACAGGTTACCTTTTTCCGTTGGTCAATTAGCGAATGATTCCAGGTCTTCCTATTTGCATGCCAAAATTATCGACTATTCAATGAGCTCGTAAAATAACCCTTGAAAACATTGTTTGTACACTTTGCAGTCTCTATTTTCATTTCATAGATTTACAGTTAGAGTTTCTAGCACTTAAGTTTTTCACGAACGATGAAAGCGAAGTGACCTTTCACCTGCGACTGACCTCACTGTTTTACCAGACGATTCTTCTTGTGCAAAACACCTGGGGGAGTAGTTATTTCTCAATTAAAATAAATTTAATAGCTTGTGAAGGTAATAGTAGAAGTGGCCCTGCGTTTTTCACCCTCTGGTGCTGGTAAACGGGGCTAGGAGTGGATGAAAGCAACTGTTGAGGGCGTGTGTGAACATTTAGAATTTCTAGAACTACGTATGCCATCCTCCTGTTCGATAACCCTAGTTTCCAACTAGAGACTGTTCCCGTTCATGAACACACCGCCCTCTTGTTTCCCGGGAGAATAGCAGACGATAGCTTGTGCGTCGGACTCGTGTTTTGTCATCAACACAGGCACTTTTTATACATTATCCTAGGCCTATATGTGACAACAACATAACCTTGCTATTTCTTTTCTTTTCAACCTCACAAATACGTGCGTTTCGTGAAGTCTACTCAAACGTACGAGTTTGGAAACCCCTTCAAATAAAAAGTGAGAGAAAAAATCGTGGTTTAAATAAAGTAAACAGTATTCTGAAAAATCAAAAACTGACTTGAATTCGTTACGAGAGGTAAATATACAACCCTGTAAGATGCAGCTCGAGAGCGCGTGCGGCGTGGAGTACTAAATACTTGTGTGCTGAAGACAAGACAGCAGGGGGTAGTTTCAGGACTTCTCAAAGTCCCGACCTCTTTTTCATTACATTAAGCTTGTTCGTCTCACAACTAAAGATCATATCTTATTTTAGCTTCTCATATTTTGAATTTTATATATATATATACATAATAGACTGTGTTTTTCCATGTTTTTGTAATTATTTGGTATTAGGAAGACATTTTAATACGAGTTTGTAGCCAAAGGAAATAAAAAAAACAAAAGACCCCCGCCTTCTCTAAATAAAACGCCTCGAGCCAAGGCTGAGTAATGCAGAGTTATAATGGTGAGTTGTTAAGCTTTGATATATAGTCTGGCAGACTGGAAACAGTAAAAATTGATTTTGCCGTCGCAGCTCTTCGAGAACAATGAAGGGGAATTGCCCCCAGTTGTCGACTACTAAATAAATGTATTGAAACATGGGGCAGTTATCAATAACATATTATTGGTTAATTCGAAATATGACACGAACAAGCTCTCTAACCGCTAGAGTTCTCTACAAGTAGAAGAACTTATGAAAACGTAGTTTAATGAGTCTCCTGTGAGTTATAGGTGAAATATCATGACAGAATGAGGCTAAGCTCTGGCACGAGGAAATAAATATACCGGAAACTAGGGACACGTCGACTGATGTGTGTGTGTGGAACAGAACAATAACATTTAAAATTTTAGACAGAAAAATAAGGTTCTTTAATTTCTTTTTGCACGTGGAGAGGCTTCCAATGTGGAAATCTTCACTGTTTTTATAACACTAAGCTAGTTTGTTGGTGTTGGATTCGATAACTCATGATAACAGAACCGACACCTTTTTCCTGCTATTCTCTCTCGTAGATTGCCCAATCACTGTTACTCACTTGTAACATCTTGCAAATTATTTTAATCCTTGTAACATGCACGTATTTACCACATTCTCATGAGCTCCATGTTTATATCCTCTAACCGAGAATTTTTTTACTGATCTTTACGTTCATATTTCGTTTTTGACGCACGCTCTTATTTTATCGTATTTTTATATAAACCTTTTTTCTGTATTTGGGATTGATTATATTACAGTAAAAAACATTCTATTTTTATAGTGTTTATATAAATCTTTTATCTATATTTAGGATCATATTACTGTCTCAAATATTCTATTTTTACAGTTTTTATATAATCCTTTTCTCTAGATTTAGGATTGGTCATAATACAATCTAAACATTCTATTTTTACTGTTTGTGTATAAACCTTTTATCCATATTTAGGATTATATTACTATCTAAAACATTCTACATTTTAGTTTTCATATCCTTTTATCTATATTTAGGATTATATTACTACCTGAAACATTTTATTTTTTAGTTTTCATATGATACTTGTATCTATATTTAGGATTATACTGCTATCTGAAATATTCTATTTTTTAGTTTTTATGTAATCCTTTTATCTATAGTTAGGATTATATTACGATCTAAAACATTCTATATTTTAGTTTTCATATCTTTTTACCTATATTTAGGATTGTATTACTATCTAAAACATTCTACATTTTAGTTTTCATATCCTTTTATCTATATTTAGGATTATATTACTACCTGAAACATTCTATTTTTTAGTTTTCATATGATACTTGTATCTATATTTAGGATTATATTGCTATCTGAAATATTCTATTTTTTAGTTTTTATGTAATCCTTTTATCTATAGTTAGGATTATATTACGATCTAAAACATTCTATATTTTAGTTTTCATACCTTTTTACCTATATTTAGGATTGTATTACTATCTAAAACATTCTATTTTTACTGTTTTTATATAAACCTTTTCTCCAGATTTAGGATTGATTATAATACAATCTAAACATTCTGTTTTTATATACGTCTTTTGCATAGATTTAAAATTCTTTTATTACCTACAACATTCGTTATTTTTTATATATTAATCAGTTTGTTTTTCTCCTCCATAATTGAGGGTCAACCAATTGAAAAGTCAAAAGTTCGAGCGACCATGACACTAAAGACATTCTTTTTTTTACGGCTGAGGGTGCTTTATAAGTATAATAGTCGATTACATTGCTCTGTATGATGTTAAACAAGATCTTTATGGTGGAGGGTGTCGACGATTATTTGTCTTTCCTCTCTCGTGTTTTGTAGGCCAAAGATAGAGATGGCTGCATTCTATGGCGTTTTTGATCTGGTCATTAAGCTTCGTGTTCCCATAGGGAAGTTTACATTCAACATCAATATTTTCATGTTTTCTTTAATTAGTGAATTTATTTATTAGTTGAATATTTAATCAGTTCCAAGTCTCCAACCTTGTATTCATCAATTTTAGTTTTCTAACATTTTGTTTTTGATCTCACCTGTTGCAAAGTGCTCTGTTTTTGATTTTTTTAATTCCTCAGATTTATTCATAACCTTTTTGTTATTTTATATATTTTGCATTTTAAACGAAAGATAAATAAAACTATTGTTCATTAGTAGTCACAACCGACCAACAACAGCAATAAGAGGTACTTCAGCTGTCTTTACCTTTCCGTCTTTATCAGGCTGTTTTCCTATCTTTATCTATCCGCCTGTCTGTCTTTACCTACTAGTCTTCGTGTTTACATCTACCTGTCTTCCTTTTTTTTATCTACGCGTTTTCGTGGCTTATCCAACAGTTTTCCTGTTATTACACACCTGTCATCAAGGTGCTGTTAATATAATCTACAAGTGTACTCACCTATTTCAGTCTCCATGTGTTGGGCTTCTCTGAGTCACATTTTAACGATGCACAGAAGGTAAGGTTACAGTAAAGTGTGAGTTTTGTATTATGTTCTATTTAATATTAAAGAGACAAGTTATGGTAGTATCCGTGTAACAACTGAAACAGATGTTTTTCTCTTTTTTTTGTCGAGTTACGAAGGGAGAAATGTAATGATTAGGAACAACTGTGTTAGAATTGAGACAACGTTTCAAACAGACAAGAGGCTTGAATTATGAGCTAAGGACAGAACCAGAAATACACACATACACTTCATGCTGTATGAACGTGCAAGACAAACCTGGATGTTTTCTGGTTCTAAACTGGTTGTGACATACATACAACCTTTGATAGTCGTAACGACATATTAATCAGTTGGGTGAAGACAAACTCTGCTCGAAATAAGTTTTCTGCTATTTAGTTGTTGTTTTTTAATCCACATTTAACTTAAGAGATTAAAAACTATTTGGGAGACGCGTATCATTTGAAACGATTAATACAAATTAAACCTTGCGTTATGTTTTCAGGTACATGAAATGTAAGTGTTATTTCAGCTCATGATAACCTATCGAGACACGGGGACTTCCATTCCCACTTTCCAACCTCTAGAGCAATGATTCGTTGTTTTTATGGACTAAAGTTTAGAGTAAAGCGAGTTGTGACGACAGAAATAAAGTATAGAAACCACAGGCCCGACCTCGATGCCGAATTCGTTTTACCATGTTTCCGTATTTTCGGACATTGTGGCTAAACGCTTCCCTCGGTTTGTTTTACACCACATACACAGAACAATATGTGGTTAGGTTTACAGATATGTGACAGAATTAATTACATCTTAATACAATAAAGAAAGATTGAGAGAATTACTGTTAAGTCATCATTGAAACAGTTGTTTGCTGTTGGTTCTGACTGACAACATAACGTATGGACGTTTAAAAGTTTAATATTGCAATGATTTTATGACAAGTTGAAAACACGCTTATTAAAGTTTATGATTTGTATTTATGATTAACGGTTTATTTTAAACGTTAATTTACTCAGAACCGAAAGAACCAGTTGTACAAACTAAACCTGTCAGGATTGGAACCTCCGATTCTCCAGAGGTTTGATTCTAACTTCGCAAGAAGTCAGATTTTTGGAATAAATGAATAAAACGTATAAACGGTTCTGTTTCCTCTTAAAGTATTTATATTTTTAAGAAAGCCACCAAGCCTAGCCGTCCCTAATATTGAAGTCATAGTCTAGAGGGTAACATTTAACGCAACATCACCTACCGTCTACTCTTGAGCTTCTTCTTACCGACAGAAAGCGAGATTGCTCGTCACATATAACGCTCTCAAGGCTGAAAGGATGACCATGTTCGAGTACGGGTTTCGATTACGTGACCAGCAGATTGTGAGTCGAGGGCACTAACCACCAGGCTATGCAAAGCCCGCTAAAGGATAGACTGTTACTCTTATAACACACCAATATATTATAGTGTGGGGAATATTATACAGTATCGAGCGGAATCAAACTAGATTCGCTAGCTCCGAAATCCAGAGATCTACTAACCCAAAATCCAAAATCTAACAGAAAGAGTTGTAAAGTAAACTATTATGACATGGGGAAAAAGGTTTACAGTGACGTAATATTAAAATGAAACATTAATATCCGAGGCCTGGAAAAATTGAACGATTTATTTCTCTAATAACAATCGGTGAGTCTTACGGGACGAACAAGTGTATATATACATTAACAAGAGGGCATAAAGTAAGGTCAAATACTTTTCCTTTACTGACACGTGCATGTAAAGTTCCTCTAATATCTGCGTGAAGAATGTAACCAGATCCTCTGTCAAGTAATGAAAGTGACTTAGGAGCTGTGGGGAGAGGAAAAAGAAATGTAGAAACGTTCCATTATCCGGCTGTAAAACTACAAATCGTCGCTGAGTATTTTTAGTTCACGATCCGTCTCAGTATGGCAGCAGTTTGAAAGTTTTAAACAGATTTTATCGGATGATTATACAACTGAAGAGCTGAAGCACATTGTGTCGCATCTGAGAGTTGATTACAACAACTGTAACTTTTTAAATATACTATGTTATTTCCTTTGGTTGACTATTTACAAGTACAAGTTTGTAACACATTGTGTCACTTCGTATTGTTGACTATTACACTGTCTGAACTGTGCAAGCTATCTGACTACATTGCGTTTCCGCTACAGTATAAATTACTTGTACTGTAAATAAACATCTTTCAACATTAGCCTTGATTTGACATTTTCTTTGACATTTAAAGCTAAACTTTAAACACACTTGAATTAAAATGTGAAAAAATAACCAATTCTAAATACTCCCTCGATGTAAAAGTAATTTCTCATCGCTAGTAGGCGCCTCGCACGAGCAGAGCACAAAAAAATACATCAGTTCTAAGCGTTCGAAATCTGGGTCATTTTTTCTCCTTAGTCAACGGTAAAGTCACAGAGAATGGGGTCCCATAAAAGATACAAGTATAATAAACTTTGGTGTTAGTGAGTTTTATGTTAAGGTTTTGAAAATTTCTATGAAAAAAAATAAATGATAATAATCGGCTTGTAATACTCGCAGTAACTACGACCACGATTTGTGTGTGTTTATTTTCAGCCCAAAGATACACAATAGGCCATTTGGGCTTTTCCATAGAAGGAAATTAAACCTCAGATTATAGCGTTGTAAATTGTAACCTTAGCTTTTACCCACTAGAGGACAGCAGCATCTAGAAGTTTTTATGAAGTCATTGTTTGTTTTTTTTTGGAATTTCGCACAAAGCTACTCGAGGTCTATCTGTGCTAGCCGCTCCTAATTTAACAGTGTAAGACTAGAGGCAGCTAGTCATCACCACCCACCGCCAACTCTTGGGCTACTCTTTTACCAACGAAAAGTGGGATTGATCGTTACATTATAATGCCCTCACGGCTGGGAGGGCGAGAACCCGCTACCCTCAGATTACGAAGCGCACGCCTTAACGCGCCAGGCCATGCCGGGCCCTGAAGTCTTTGTCTAATATTTTTTAAAAGGTATACCTTTCTTGATAAGAAAAAGAAAACAGTCCTCATCGACGAAAGGATATTTTATAAACAAATAGTTCACGTGGAAAATGAAGAAAAATATGATTTACTAAGATAAATACTAATTGTTTTATATAAAAGAAAAACTTTTAATTTTAAAAAAATTAGATAATAAAAATGTTTTGATCATAAAGCCTTTTATTTGTACATGTCCCCTGCCCCATTTGTCAATGAATCAGTTTCTGGATTTTCAACAATAGAATCAAGTTTCCATTCCCACGGGAGATAAAGTATGTAATGCCCATCGATTAGCTTTATTCTAAAAATTGAACGACTTGTGTGTGCGTTTTAGCACAAAGTCACAGAACAGGAAATATGTGTTATATTTGCAGCGAGAATCGATGCTCGAGTTTTAGTGTTAACAAGGCCTGAAGTTCTTGAAACTGATAGTTCCGATCAAGCGTATACTTATGTATTTTTCTGATAACAGAGCAATCTGCTGAGTTCACCGATTCGAATCGAGCCGCTGATTTTAGCGTTGTAAATCCGTAAACTTACCGCTGCAGCAGTGGAGGACCCGACCAAGAGAGACTGTTTGTTCGATATGGGCCTGGCATGGCCGAGCGCGTTAAGGCGTGCACTCGTAATCCGAGGGTCGCGGGTTCGCGCCCGCGTCGCGCTAAACATGCTCGCCCTCCCAGCCGTGGGGGTGTATAATGTGATGGTTAATCCCACTATTCGTTGGTAAAAGAGTAGCCCAAGAGCTGGTGGTGGGTGGTGATGACTAGCTGCCTTCCCTCTAGTCTTACACTGCAAAATTAGGGACGGCTAGCACAGATAGTCCTCGAGTAGCTTTGTGCGAAATTCCAAAACAAACAAATTGTTCGATATTAAAATATTCTAGAGTATTTCATATAACTTTACTAATAAAGCGGAGAACAAAATTTCGACCTTCTTAGGTTCACTATAATGTAGTCTTTTAATTTGATGATATCGTATGTTTATTATTAAGTTTGATAAGTTTATTTGTCGTTGTTCTGAACGCTTAATTACTGATAAGAGGAAAGACAGTCGATCAGCTGCGCTTGTCGTCCACCATAAGGAATGAACTGTCACTCTTATAATGCGCCTACATTTTGCACTGTGGGAAATGTTTTGTTTATTTTACAGATCTGAATTCCACAGCTCTACCGTGGGACTAACCTAATGTGTAGATATAATGTACCATCCCTTCGTACTAAAATGGACACAAATTTGAAACGACGTAAAAACCTGTTTTAAAGCAATTAAATGTAACGGCTTATGCCCAAAATAAACTTCTATAATCACACCAGTGTTTACAAAAATCGGAAAAACATTTTACTTACAGTTGATATTTCGTTTCACAGAAAAACAAACTTCACTTGACGCAAATAAACGTACATATTCTTTGATGTTTAGTCTGCAATTACGTAGAAAACATTCAGCACAAACGGAAATTGAGTAACTTTGTCGATGTCAAGAAAATTTGTTTCGAGCATTCATGTAAAAGCTGCACGAGGGCTATATGCGCTAGATGTTTTGAAATTTGAATTGAGAGACTGGAGGGAAGGCAGCTAGTGAACAGCACTCACCGCCAACTCTTGGACTATTGTAATCAAACAGTATGATTTGATTCGTTTATTTATTGTATGTTTTTGTATTTCGCACAAAGCTACTCGAGGGTTATCTGTGCTAGCCGTCCCTAATTTAGCAGCGTAAGACTAGAGGGAAGGCAGCTAGTCATCACCACCCACCGCCAACTCCTGGGCTACTCTTTTACCAACGAAAAGTGGGATTGACCGTTACATTATACACCCACACGGCTGGGAGGGCGAGCATGTTTGGCGCGACTCGGGCGCGAACACGCGATCCTCAGATCACAAAGCGCACGCCTTAACGCGCTAGGCCATACCAGGCCCGATTGTAGGAAACTATCAACATATAAACGACGGGGTCGTACCTGACTACGTGGTCACGTGCCTAAATCATGAATCCTTCGATTCGTGGTTCGAAACCTTTTGCCTCGAACAAATTCAATTTGCATCTTGGAGTATTGGATGAGTTATAAATGTAACAGATCTCCATTTGAATGGACGAGAGCATCTCAAAGAGTTGAAGGTGCGTACCGTGCATTCCAGCTGTCTTTTATAAAGCTTATTTTTCCTGTGTAGCTTTGCGTGAGTTTCAAATACGGCGAAAACAAATAAAAGTGAAGTTTGTGATTTATAATTTTCTTTATATCTTCCAGGGAGAGTAAAATAATTATTTATTTTACAAATACAACAACCTTACGTGAACTCGTTTCTGAGACGCCTTATTTTGGACGGAAGGTTATCTTATGTTAACGTTTCAAAAATTCTGTAATACGAGATTAATGAAATTGCACTAAAATCAGACGTGAAAATTACACCTGTAAGAAAAAAAGTGTCAAAAAATTACTGTCTAAAC
The DNA here is from genome assembly GCA_011833715.1 of Carcinoscorpius rotundicauda. Lineage (NCBI taxonomy): Eukaryota > Metazoa > Arthropoda > Merostomata > Xiphosura > Limulidae > Carcinoscorpius > Carcinoscorpius rotundicauda. The sequence goes on from CM022403.1 coordinate 23,232,748, forward strand.
ACAAGACACGTTTGATAAAATCCTGCGCACGTGCGTTAATTTACATGTGTTAATAAACAAAACTGTATACTTAATGTTAGAACACAAATTTAACACCAAAACTCGATACTCTATATTTTAAACAGGAGTTCCTAACCTTTAGGCACTCGCAACTTGAAAATATAATTGATGAAATAAAATTAATGTTATCCCAAGCTACTTCTAACAAGGCTACGCGACTCCCCTGCCAAGGCTTGTCGACCCCCTGGGTTATAGAGTCTGTAACTAGAGTACTTCGTAAAGGTCGACCTCTCTTCTTCAGGTTGGGTTATAAGTATTATAATTTTGTGCTAATTAAACGAATATGTATTTCCTTCAGAATTTATGTGGTCTAAGCACAACCTGGTGGCTAGGGCATCGAATCACAAACTGCGAGTTCGAAATGTCCTACCCTTTCAGCCGTAAGGATGTTATAAAGTTTCGATCAATCCCACTGTTCGTTGGTAAAAGAGAAGCCTGTGTGTGGTGTTGACTGGGTACCGCCCATCTAGTCTGTCACTGTTAAATTAGTGCGGGACAGCCTCCTGGGAGTTTGCGCATATTTCAAACCAAATCAGGAGTTTGGAATTAAATATCCCTTCTCGAATGTTTAAAAACAGACTTAGTGTTGAACAGTCAAAGCTCTGTCTTTCCACAAAACAATAGCTAACACTGTATACATATATCGCCCCCAACCCCACACTAACAGAGACGTTGGTGATGATCCATCAACATTGGTTTCCTGCAGGTAGAACATACTGAGTGACCCTAATTCTTACTTGTATACATCTGTAACATTTAACGAAGTGATTCTTAACTGACTTTTTCTGTCCAACAAATTTGGTCCGATTCTGCAAGCTCTTCAGATAAGATGAAACTTTATCAGTGCCAACTCTGTTGGGGATGGAGACAAATGTTGGTATTGATAGTTGGTTGACATACATTAGTTTCTGGCTTGAGATTATTCTGTTTGTAATTAAAACTAAGTGTGCAGACAAGAAATGAACAGTTAGTCAAGTTCGTGCTATCAAAAACTGACTAGAAGTTCATTGTGCCATAACTAAAAAAACCAAGCCATGTATCAGAAAATTACTGTAACATTTTAACACCTAACAAACAATGCATCAAATACGTGATGACAAGAAACTCACTTAAAGTAAAAATGCATCTCAGGGCAGCTGGCATGGCGATTAACACATGTTAATAAATTACATAAGAACGTTTCAACCTTCTTAGGTCATCCTCAGGTTTACAAAGAGAGTGAAGATAACCCAAGAAGGTCAAAACGTTGTTCTCTGCTTTATTAGTAAGTGTTAATACACATATCATCCATTCTAAGATACATTTTTACTTCAAGTGGAGTTCTCGTCATGAGTGACTATAACAATGTTTTAATTACTGTGTTAAACAATGCTGTTATTATTGTGCAAGTTCATAGTCAAAGAATCAGTTACATGGTATTTATAACTGTTACATAGCTGCTGCACTGAACTACAGTTGGTCTGTATAGATAAATCCTGTTTGTTTTAGATTAAGATATTTTATCAAACCATTCTTTATTCCACAAGCGATGAATCAAATTTATTTTAGATAAATGCCAATGAGACATTCTAGTGATAAGAGAAGGTGAAAATAGTTGTTTCTTATTATAAAATGTTAGCTACAAGACCATATGTTCACATTAGTACTAAGTTGCTGCTAATATACCAGTAACTAATGTTTCTGATATATCAGTGTTGTAGGCCCCATGTTTGTTGTAGTAGTACAATCCATAATCCTTCTGGTGCATGTTTTTATCATCAAATGTTAGGTCATTTCTTGGAAAACAGACTTTAACAAAACTTTAGTTTATTGTATAGAGTTTTCCTGAAATAAGCAGTTGCACATCAACTAGAAGGAATCTATATCCAGATTTAAGGGTTATAGATTTGTAAACTTGTTACTGATTCTGGTTCACTGGAGCATTGTTTTTTCACACAATTGTTTTTCTTTTAATATTGGTGTGATACAAGTTTTGTGGTCATTACTCTAATATTTATTATACCCTCTTATTTGTTTGTTTTCAATTTCATGCAAAGCTATACAAAGGGCTATCTGCACTAGCTGTTCCTAAATTAACAGAGTAAGACTAGAGGGAAGGCAACTAGTCATCACCACCCATTCCAACTCTTGGGCTATTCCTTTACCAGTGAATAGTGGGATGAAATGTGGAATCATTATGCCCTAATTGTTGAACTGTCCAGAATGTTTGGAATGATGAGGATTCAAATCTGCAACTCTTAGATTGTGAGTAGTGTGCCCTAACCATGCTGGATAATGTAATATAAGGACTATAGACATTTGACAAATTTTCAAATGATTTTATAGCATCAAAAACAAACTAAGGATAGGTAGAAATGGCTTCAGTTTTCATGAATCAAAATAATTTTTAATAACTTGATGTAAACAAGTAGCCAAGTCTTGTAGGTTGGGTTATAATTTATAAAAACAAATGAATTTTGATAAACTATATCCAATTATTACTAGATAAAGTAATTTACAAATTAATTTTACCCATAACTAGGTTATGAAATGTAATTATGACACCTATACTAATTTAACTATTATAGTTTAAGTCTTTTCCACTGAGTAGAAGTTGTCTTGACTTTTGTTGAATTTCCCACACAGTGGTGAATGCATTCCAGAGAAACAGTTTGTTTGTTGGTTTGATGTTTTAGGTCATAAAGCAAATGGGTTATCAGCACCCTCAAGAAACATGATTAAGTAGATGGTGGCAGCCACAGGAACCTATGTGAAAAAAGGAAAATATTTATTTTGATGTAATATCAGTTATTATAAGGAACATTTGAAAATTTAAATGGAAGTTAAGCAAAACAATTGTAATTATTGGTACTTTAATAACACCAGTTGAACCCACTAGGTATGACATTTATTGATTCACATCAGATGCAAAGTGAATTTGTAAGAAAGTAACTTAAGTTTTATTGGAGACAAAACATCCCGTATTATTACAAGTGGATCAAAACTGGATTTTTTGTTTTACCAACCTTTCACATTCCTTCACACATTGGACTTGTTCATCTTGTATAGTGTATAGGCATTGTACAGCTGGAAGAACTATACAAATACATTTATTTGCAAAGATAACAAGTATCCTGTCTTTAAAGCTTTATAAGCACAACAGATAAAGGGTTTTTGACTTGTAATAATGAATATTTTCAATGGGGAATTAACTTTTGTGGTACAGCTTCCACTGGAGAAACTACACATGCACAAGGAACATAAAGTGACATTCTTTTATAAACATTAAACTGAAAATGTTTAACCCAAAACCCTTCTTTTCAAATATGATAAAATTATATTAAGATAAAGTAACTAACCCTTATTAATCACATCATGGATACTTTCTCAGGAAAAAACAGTAAGACATATAGAAAGCATCTTTACTTTCATGTTTGAATGTATTCTGTTGAGGGGGAAAATACCTATGTAAAATGAAACATAGCAGCTTATAAAACAGGCAAAGTTAGTGCTTCAAGATTTTACTACATGAATTTGTCAACATTAATACACTGCATCTACCAGATAGAAGCAACATCCAAAGGAAAGAAGGTGTGTGAAGTTGGAACCTTTATTAATAATAAGGTAAGGTGGGCTGGAATATAAATTAAAATAACTAGGATACAGAATTGACAAATTTTCAGGAATTAGGCCTAACAGAGATAGGCTGTTTTTAGAACTTAATGAGTAATCAGGTATCTGTTCAACATTCTCCCTTGTGAAAGTTTTCATGAAGTGAGGCAACTGTCATACATGTTAAGCCTATTAAGGACACACCCAGTAAAAGTAAGACACTTATCAGTTAGGCCTCATTGTGCTGTGCTACTTGTTAACTCTTATTACATCTTTGTTGTAATCTTTCACAAAAGCCTAAATAATATCTATAAGAGAAAAACTGCAAGAACTGAAGGATATTTTTCCAAGGAAAACAAAATTAATACAGGAAGGGTTACTAACACAGTAGCTTTATAGCATTCATTTAACAGAAAAGACAAGTCTTTCTTGTAATTGCTAATTTTTATTTAACCAACTTCCAATCTCTAAATGCATCTTTGAATTTTTAGTTTATTAGTTAATAAATTAGGTTAATAAGCAGTGATCAGAATGATTACTCACAGAAAATCAACAGTAGCCAAAATAATCAAGTTCAGTTGGTTTGTTTTTGAATTTTTCACAAAAGTACACGAGGGTTGTCTTTGCTAGCTGTCCCTGATTTTGCAGTGTAAGACTGCAGAGAAGGCAGCTAGTCATTACCACCCACTGCCAACTCTTGGGCTACTTTTACCAACAAATAGAGGGGTGACCATCACTTATAACATCCTCATGGCTGAAAGGGTGAGTACATTTAGTGTGACAGAACCAAACCCATGACCCTCAGTTCCTTAATCACCTGGCAATGCTGGGCTAATTCAGTAGGTAAAAGAATTGTAATGTGTGCCATGTAGAAATTTGTATAAAAACCTTTGAAAATAAAAAATTAAGAAATAATTCACAAATCATGTTATCATAGGCATGTTCATGTTAATAAATAAAAGCATTAATTTCCATATGGCAAGAATTATATAGGGAAAATTCCACATTCATAAGGAGTGGTTAGACTAAAGAAATAAAATTCTGAAACACCATGATTGTTGTGAACAAATCTACTTGATGTGGAAAGTGCTATGTAGGAAATATTTTACTTTTACACGTAGTTTTACTTATTGCTTTTTTAACCTTTTCTAAAGTGAAAGGCCTGGCATGACCTAGCATGTTAAGGCATGTGCTTCGTAATCTGAGGGTTGCTGGTTCGCTCCCGAGTCGCGTCAAACACGCTCTCCCTCCCAGCCGTGGGGGCGTTATAATGTGACGGTCAATCCCATTATTCATTGGTAAAAGAGTAGCCCAAGAGTTGGTGGTGGGTGGTGATGACTAGCTGCCTTCCCTCTAGTTTTACACTGCTAAATTAGGGATGGCTAGCACAGATAGCCCTCGAGTAGCTTTGTGCGAAATTCCAAAACAAACAATTCTAAAGTGAAGTAGAGGGCGTTGCAGTGGCAGACACTGCAAACAGTACATGGAAGAATATACTAAACACGTCTGAGAAAAAATAGATGATCTTTACAATATCACAAAACTCCCTTTGTATATATATATATTTATCTATCAGAAAACAAGAAATACCTATCTATGTGAGTTCTGATTGGCTGACAAGCACTGATAACATAACTATGGATTTCCCAACATACCCAGTATGGAGAAGCACTGCACTCAAACTATTGGTAAACATTGGAGAGACCATTTTTTTTTTTTATTTCAAGCACAAACATGATTACTGCAAGTAGCCATTTGGACTATGTCTTATTTATTATCAAAATTTATTTGTATCTCGCTAGAAATTTTCTTTTCACCCCTTTCAAGCCCTGGGGGAACAATTTATTACTTTACTGTAGAGGCCTATATAATATATAATAATTTGGGAGTTGCAACAAGTTGTAATTTGTCTGTATCAGTGTATAGTCATAATGTATACACCAAAATCATAATGGTTGGCATCTCTGAAGTAGCAGTCAGTTTATATCTTTTAGGACAATTTAAAGATGTTTTCAAAACAATCAGTAATATCTACAAATACAGGACTATAAACACAAGTCAGTATTTGTTTAATCACATGTTTTCCCAAATAGTGAAACTTCTTTATGGATGAAAGAGTGAGGATGTTTGATGTAATGGGTATTTGAACCTGCAACCCTCAGATTATGAGTTAACCACCTGGCCATGCTGAGCCAAATGAATTTCAGCAGGATACAAACATGTGCATTACACAGTGAGAGATGACTCCAACACAACAACATTTAACACAGGATGATAAAACTTGCCATCACTATATTATGTTACATGTTAGAGTAGCTTTTAAAATGTTAAACTTGAAAGTGTGTTGTTTTAAATACACTTGTGTGTGATAGAAACACTGTTGAGATTGTAATTAGTGTATAATCTATCCAGATGATTCTGAAAAGCAACTAGAAGTGTGTGTAGTCTGTTAAAGTTCATTTGATAAAGTCTAACCAAACAATGATTAGTCCAGCTTGAAATGCTATCAGAACTTTGTGGATTGACTTCCATCCAGTGATTCTAAAACTAAGATACAGGACTTCATATTATCTGTACTTCAAATACATCAACAAAACTGAAAACAGAAAAGATAATCAGGATGAAAAAAAGTTTCTAGTATTTTTGCTCCATGTTTGTGTTTTTTAAATGATGTTTAGAAATACAAAACACAGCATTGGATAATTTTATAACCAGACTCACTCAATGTATAAATCCAGGAAAGTGTCTTTTGCTGAGGTAAAGTAGTACTAAATCATAAGAGACAGAAGTAGGGAGTCAGTCACTCTAGAAAACAAAAAGGAAACCTTAACTGTTGCAAATAGAATAACACCACTCACTGTGAAATAAATCAGACCAAGTTAATTTTTAATAACAAACATTGGACAGTTTGCATAATAGAAATGTTATAACTGTTTTTACTAGTTAGTGAAGGAACATCCACAGTGGTAAGCAATGTAGTCCTTCCATGGAAGTGTAACCTGGTTTAGTGACTTTAAACTTGCATGGAAACCACAATTGCTCTGAAAAGTAATTATGGAATGATGATGACAGAATTCATCTTATACCAGCAAAAGTACCTGGCTTTGCTAAGGTACTTAGGTTGATATTGTATTTATGAGTGACTTAGTATGAAAGTGAAACCAACATATTAGTTGCTAAATAACATGGCATAAAAATCATTGTTGATATGCATTGTTAGAAAAATTGAGTTTTTTTTGCTAGCTTACTTCATAAAAAGTATGTGCACACTCACATGGATAAGAAATAACCAGGTGCACACCCTTAGTGACCAATTAATATGGGTTCATAATATTAGGATTTTAGGTTCTTTGCTATTGAAGTTAAGGCAATCACACATACACTCCCCATTATTGTTGATACATAATTTCTAATCCTGTTATTCACAAATGCCATAGGGTTTAAAAAGCAGCAAATTTTTAACACGTAAATGATGTGGCACAAAGATAATGTTTGCTACAACCTCATATAACTGCTCTAATTTTTGAACCTGTAGAAGTGGAAATAATTCTTTAGCCAACATTACCAAATTAGCAAGTTGTTAAATGCAGTTGATAACGTACCTTGATTTCTCATTTTACTCTTGCTATCTGTAAAGTCCCTTAGGCAGATGTTGCCATTTTGTATTCAGAAGAGATAGAAAGGAATTGCTTACTCTTCCAAATATGCCCAAAAATTAAGATCTGGAGACATTCTGGTGGAGAAATGAAGATGAAAAGACACTGAACTGCTGTTGAAGTCCAAAAGCTTGGTGGATTTGTTCCTAAATACAGCCTAAGGACTTATTGCTAAAAAGAAAGTGAACAGAGGTTCTCTTCAGCCAAAGAATTCTGGTTGGGCAATGTATATCCACCAGTAAAGATAGGGTATTTCAGCCTTCTCATTCTGATGTTCACTTCTCCACATCTCCTTACATTTGTGAAGGTGAGTTACTTACATTGCAAGGTTTAGCCCAGTATTTCTAACCCTCTCTGGTGTTTCTTATTTCAGTGGTTTGGTCATGTAGCCTCTTATCATAGAGATTTGTGCTGTTAAAGTTCTATGTGACCAGGAGCCTTACTGCATCAACTGTGATGACTCCTACTCTTCCTATTCCAGTTCTTGTCTTAAGTGAAACAAGGATAAAAAGGTACAGTGCTCCAGAACTGTTCACATCTCATCCTGAGGAAAGAAACCTTTGTCTTTCATGTGGACAAAGACATTCACTCTTGAAGTAGGTGTGCAGCCTAACCTTTTTATGCTTTTTGTCTTGAGTTTGTTGTCCTCTAAAAAGAGGAGTTGACAGATCCACATCAACTCTTGTCTGTCTCTACTTTTATTTCTTGTGACTGCTTGGGTCCATTTGGCCCAGAGGTGAAAACAAAAGTTTTATGGTCATGCTTACAACCACTAGACTCACCATCTTCTATCAATTAACTTATAAATGCTGCCAAATATGTTATAAACCAGATCTCAAAGGTTTGTAATTTAACATGAAATAGCTGTGATAATTACAAGAGAAAGCAGTCATTTGTCATACTATCTTGCATTTATTAAAACTGTAAGTGATGCCTTTGGAGCAACATACTGTGCTTCTGTTTTCATTTCAAATCTGCTATACAACATAAACAATTTAGTATGAGGGAAACCTGGAATATTCTTATGGTGTTCCATAAAACAAATAATTCACTGTTGAAATGGAAGGTTCTTGTATATGCAGAGTTGTAATAGTTGTGTTGGACAAAGTTCACTATATACCTCATCAAATACTGTGATAAGGTTTGTGCTGCACAAGACACAAGAGGGTCATAAATGTAAGTGTATAGTTGTGACTGATGATAGAGATCACCATTAGGAGTCAACTTTGAAACATTACACAAGCTGAAACATCATTTTAAAACAATATACAGACCTAGCTTCCACATTAAACACCAATTTAAGTATAAGGATTCAGTAGCTAAACTATTACATTAATGGTTCATCTAGTGTCTAAAATTGTGTATGTTGGTATCCAAAATTTCACTTAAAAGCTAAAACTTGTTTAGGAGTATCCAAGAGCCAACTGTCCACTACTTAAACTCCACCACTCCTCCATTGATACACATTCTCAAATTTCAGGCCACAATATCTCATTTAATAATTTGTATCACCACAGGACCTTCAGACATTGAACTCTACACACTGGATGAGTTATGTATGAAAATTTAGAACAGGTTTAGGTCTAAAGAGCTTTGTGAATCATTAAGGACTGAGCAGTCCTTAGTTTTTTGCTACAAGTAGACTTTCCATAATGTAATGTATATATAAATAGTCCTATCTCTCCACCTACTGCTTTTCCTAGTAATGATTATGTTATCATAGCTTTAGTAATAATCATCTTTGAAACAGTTTTCAGGTTTTGCTGATGGAATAAATTGAGTAACAAAAGTAACAATTACTAGCAATGAGTGCACGAAACAATGAAAGTTTACACTGCATGAAAATAAGATCTGTTAATTTGTTTTCAAAGTGGATTATAAAATTGTTTAAAATTCATATACACACATACATAAAGTCAAAAAAGATTCAATTAATTGGTTTCACAGCTCAAATACAAGTCTACAATCATAAGCTAATATATATAAAGTAACACAGGTGAGGATACACTTACTGCTTTTCTTTGTTCCCTTTATTTTTCTACCAACACATTGAGCTTTACTCAGTTTAGTCTTGGGAAAGAAAATTGTATGAAATACATATTTTGAATTTAAAACAATACAAAGATGGTTCAATCAAGGGAGATTGTTTAAACTAATAAATTATAGATTTACATATCAGTGTGTGTTTTTGAAGAAATATAAACTGAAAGTATAAAAATATTACAGTGTTTGATGTAATTAAATTTAATGGCTAGTTCATAATCCATTCTTATGTTGAAACTTTTATATCAAACTATCTACACCTAAACTTTGCTTATGGTGTTCATGTAGCTTTCATTTAGGCGATCACATAAGTGGTAATAACAAAATATTTTGTTATTCTTCCCAGTATTATTTTAAGCCTTGGGTACTAAAATATTAAACTATGACCCAATATATCATGCATAGGCAATATTAGTAAACCATAGGCTTGCATAAGCCTAACCACGGTATTACTACTAATAAAAAGTGCTAAGTTAAGTAGCTGGACAAAAACAGTTAATGCTTATTGTAGCAATAGGTTCAAAAAGAAACTGAAACAATTATTAATCTTCCAGTATTATATTTGAAGTAGATAAGTTTAATGCCATTTACACGATAAATAAACAACCATATTTGAAATGTTTCTATTAGTGGTGGTCAAAGAACATTATGTAAATAGATTATTTTATAGTACATTATCAAGCAATAAAAGTAACCTGGTGGAACACAAATTGCACCAGTTGACTTAACTTATATGTGCAACTTATTTACTGGAATGGTATGGCTACATGGTTAAGGCACTCAACTTGAAATTTGAGGGTTGCAGGTTTGAATCCCTCTCACACCAAACATGCTTGCCCTTTCAACTGTAGGAACATTATAGTGTGACAGTCAATCCCACATTTGTTGGTAAAAGAGTAGCCCAAGAGTTGGCAGTAGGTGGTGATGACTAGTTGCTTTCCCTCTAGCCTTACACTGCTAAATTAGCAATGCCTACTGCAGATAGCCCTCATGTAGCTTTGCATGAAATTTAAAAACAATTTGCTGTTGCATTCTGCTTGTGATTAAACTGTTAAAATGACTGTCTTTTCAGATGGCAGTAGGTGTGTTTTATCAATATGACACTAGTAAGTATAGTCAGTCTGCAGATTACACTGATCAAGAGTTATCTCTACTAGAACTTGATTTTGAATTGATTGATTAAAAAAGTACAGGGGATCAACAAAATCCAGAACAATAGATACATCAGCAAATATTACAAAATGTGTTCTCTGTGGTGTCCCTGTAATTCTAAACGTTTTTATTTACAGCAGGTCCTTCTGGTTCTCTGACAGTGACACAATCAGTTGCATAACTGAAAGTAAGAAAAGTTGTAAATCACCTGTGGTTCTAGACTTTTCACAAAAGTGTACATTCAAGAGCATCAATCAACATAGACATCTGCAGCCCCAAAGCACAATACATGATTGAGGTAACAAGAAGTAAACCATGAATTCCCACCCACAGTTAGATACATTAATCACTCAATCACATCCAACTCATGTGACATGAGCCAAGAGACTTGTTAATCAGATAGAGAACAGCCAGCCAACACCACTTGCTGCCTTCATAAATTTCCATAATGAGTAATGGGCCACTCTGTGTAGCAGAAAATGTAGTCCAATGACAGGGGTTTGAACTTTGGGCCTTTAAAATGTCCTAGCTGCATTACAGGAAAGCAAGCCCTTGTTTGTGGAAGAATTACAAAAAAACATCCCATTTTCTTTTCTGAACTACTCATCTAGGAATGTTATGTAAAAACATCAATTGAAATTTATATTTCTTGGTCAATACTTGTGGTGAGGTGAATATACAACTTCATTTTACATATCCTGTTATCTTGGCATTTTTTTTCTTCGTTCAACAGCCAACATTACACTTTCCACTAATTTATTGAGGTGAATTTCTGTACATGGTGAGGAGACTTCCCAGAGAAAGTTCTGTACTTTTATATTATCCCCTCTGGGATCTAGAACCCCCACCTACATAGTTGCCATGTATAGCAACCCATGAGAGAAAGGAAAGGACCCTGGTGTTTGAGGGGTCCAAGTCTAATATACCACTTTTGCCTTAAATTCCTGTAGACAAGCAGCCTTGAGGTGGCAACTCCAACGACCAATTGGCTGGGCCACTGGAGCTAAGGTTAACCAAGTTCATGTTGGATGTTCAAGGAGGTGTGGGACATTGGGTCCAATAGTGGTAGTTGGTAAGAACAGTTGAGCACTAAAATGTGTTTGTTATGGAACCCTCCCCCCATTCAAGAAAAATATAAAGAAAAAAACTGCCACCCATTGACAACAGTTACCAGTCAGATTATGTACCTTAATTTCTTATTTTGCATTCAATATCTAAGAAATCCTGAGGGCAGATGTCTCCCCTTTCTTATGCCAAGGAGATTAGAGAAACTTGTTGATTCCCTCAAAGTTAGTGAAAAAGGTTGCACTCAGGAAACATCTTACCACAACATACACCCCCCCCCTGAAATTGAACGCAATGGGGGGGGGGTTACCCATTAAGGTTACTCATGCTACTTTGAATTTCAAGATTAGTTATAGTATAATCATAAAGAATAGAGTTGTAGATTTTTGCTTGTTTTACCACCCAAGACCTTTCTGCTACATCTATTCTCATGCACAGAATAATGCTACCTACTAATGCTTCAAATTTTGACATTTACATTGCCCCATAAACCTGCCACCACCAAGCCAGATTACTTAAATTGTAAGGTAAAGCCATACATTTCCAACCCTCTATGTTTCTGGTGCCAGCAGTTTGCTCACTCAAAGATACTATGTTGTGGATCTTTGTGCTTGTTGTGGTGGGTGGAACCACTGTTAACTTAGCAGTTCAAATCATCTCCATCAGGAGATTTAAAACTGAATTGTTTGCTTTGCTACCCTTCCACATCCCTTAACATGTGGGACTCTTCTCAGTGTACAGCTGGAAAATCCATAAAAATAGATGTATTTATTATATTAGTAAGCAAGACTGTCTTTAAATATTTCTTTATCAGCATAACAGATAAAGAGCTTCCAATCTCTAATAATGAACATTTATCCATGGTGGAATCCAACTTTGGTTTTAAATCATTAGAAAGACCAGTACATGTTATTTAACTGTTTAAATCAGGAAAGTTATTATAATGTATCATGTAACACTTAGGATGGATTGACTAAATGTAAGAGATTACAGTACTCTACTTCTGTGGATCCCTATGTCTTCAATCTTAACTGTTTCTAATGGGTTCATCTCCTGTTACATACATTTTTCAGTATGTGTAAAGTTAAAATCTCTTAATGTGGATAAGTCAAAGTGTCATGACCTTTTACAGAATTAAGGTTTCAATTTAATTTTAAGGAAATACTGAATTAAAATATTTGTCCTTCACTTGTATAAATTATGAAATACTTTTTGTAATTATCCATTTTCTGCTTTCTCATCACCCCCTATTTGATCCATTGAATTTAAAACAAAACAAATTACACATTTATAGTATTAAGGCATAATGTATCTTCATAGCCAATCTTTATATCAAATCTCATTCACAAAATGTCAGTAATTCACTTTTGATTTTGAATTAATAACCAATAGAAAGAGATGACAGAATAATGTATGAAAGAAAGAATTTATTTCCATATAAGGTTAGCTTGTTGTGGCAACAATTTTGAATTACACAAGTTAGTGCCATAATTAGTTAAACTGGTTAAAATAGAACAAAGTTTGTATAGTGTTAGCGTAGTTACTTTCTATAGAATTTAATAGAATGGTATTTATTTGGAAGGTTCTAGATATGTAAAACCTGCAAGATGAAAAATAATTGGTATATTGTGTTGCATACAGACTAGTCAAACTGACATTTTAAATACCTCATTAAAAGATATTTTTGGATATGAAAGACTTATAAATGTTCATTTAAAGCTTGCCAACTTTAACATTTACTAGATTAAAAGCTTAAATTATGTAGGTACACTCATGGTTACAAAGGTTTGTCACAATGATGTATTACAAGGCAACTTCCCCATTGAAGTTGTTGTAACCGTTTCTTGTGGACTTCTAGTAGACTGATTTAACTTGAAAACCAATTAATTCACAAAACTAACATAAATTTGATATGCAAGGAAATCAACTAGTAAAGTGGACTTAAGGCTAAGAATTTAAAACAGCACAAAATAGAATTTTTTTTATCTAAGAAAAACACAATATACAATACTCCCCATCAGAACACTGAGAAATGAACAGACTATATGCACAAGTTCATTTAAGTCTAAAAGAAATAATTAGTCCAGCTTGAAATGTTACCATATTTGTTTCCATCATCTCACTAATCCCAAAACATAGATAAGATTTAGTATTATCTTCTGCATTTACACCATTGAAACTAAAAATAAGATAGATAAGTTAAATAGAAACATTACTTTGGATAATTTAGAGCCAAAGTCACTTTGATACTTTCTCTTATTGTCAAGAGAAATACCAGGGCAGAAGGAAGTCAAGTATGGAGTCAGTTAATTTAACCCAATTCTATTATGAATTTTTATTAAAAGTTAAAGTAATAGCAGCAAGTTTACAACACTAAAATCAGGGGGTTTGATTGCCCTCACATCCTGTCTTATAGGAAATCCACATCACTACCTTCAATCATATATAGTATTATAGAAAGTAACGCACCGAGTAAGGAATAAGGTTAATAGGTTATGAAATGTATATTGTGCATTTAAGCAAATTACCATTCAAGACATATATACTTGTTTACGTTAGAGAAGTGCATGCAAGTAATAGGTTGTGTTGAAGAGTTAGAAAACATGAAGATAGGTCTTTGAAATAAGTTAGAATAGGCTACGTAGGCTTTTAGGTTTAATTTCTTTGACACTTAGGAAGTTTAACAAGTCTGTCAAAAATTTGACAAAACATTTTTCTACATCTTCAGGAAAGAAACTTCTTAAGCAGTCTACTTCAGCTAACAGCCAGGATGAGGGGGTGCCATCATAAGAGGCAACACTAGTACAAGTTTTCAAACAAAAAATGAGGAAAAGTTAAAAACTTGTAATAGCTTAAAGTTAGGTTCTTTACAAAGAAAGATCTTTGATAAAAGTTACATATAAAAAGGTAAGTTGTTTATAATATTGATGTCCATGTTAATGAATGGTGGTCCAAGACCACTGCTGATTAGTGAAAAAGTTTCTTTGGAACCTCAAGTGCAATTTTCCTATAACTAATGGCATTGAGATGTATTAATGCTTATGTAAGCAAAAGACATTTAAATTGGCATCAACTGCAATACCAGTTTACTGGCTAAAAGTCTATAATAAACACAACAGAACAAGCAACAGTTCAAGGAAACAAGGAAAGCCTACTTTACTTTGATATTAGTTTATTTGTCACAAAATAAAAACTCTAATACAAAAGTACCGATATTTTACAGATTTAAGAAATAGTAATTATGTATTTATAGTCAATTATTTAGGTAATCGACTTTGCAATTTCTGAATCACTATCCAGGCATAATATTGCACTGTCCAAAACACTTTTTTTACCGCAGTTAACAAATTTTAATTTATAATATTTTATAACAATTAATATTATACAGATTAGAAATATTTAGTATTAATTTTTTTGCCTTTTATTGTTACAGTTTCTCTCCACTGTTGATTCTTCACATTGGGCAAAAATGTTCACTTCCAGCGATAGATGATGGGTTCAAATACCCATAAGTCAGGATGGCCATAATGTGGTTCGGTTTTAGCAAAATCGGATTTACTCCATTGAAAGGGTGGGAGTGGATCATGAGGTGGTCCACCAATTGCAACAAATTCATACTTATAAAACAGTCTAAATGTGGTCAACTGCAAGAAGAAATAATTCAAGTTATAATAGTAAAACTATCTGGGAAAAAGTTAGTCTACTTCAATAGTAGATGGACAGCTAAACATATAGGCAGATTATTCCCATCCCCAATCACATTCAGCTACCATTTTAAACGATAATTTGTTATACTGAAGTTAGTTTAACTTAAGATGCAGTGAAGACAAAATTAAAGATCTCCACATTTAGCATTATTAGTACTTTAAGTAACCTAACCTTCATGTCAGTGGCTCCATGAGATCTGTGGCCTAATGCAAAAAATGGGTATGTTCCATTCTTTGGATTCAAGTCACAACGAGCTGCAATGGCATTCTCTGCACTATATGGTGGTGTACAATTACACCAAGAGAGGGGATCTTTTGTGTAGTCGTTGTATCTGTTAAAAAACAATTAAATTTTACTTTTATATATATATATAAAAAATTACTAGAATAGTTAACATTAAAGAGTGCAAGTTAAGAATTTGCATTTAGAGAAAAAGGATAGTACTTAAGTGGTTGTTTGTAACATCTTGCCCAAGTTTACTTTCAAAGGGATTTTGTTTTCAATATTCATTCACTTAATTGTTTTACCATGGTATTTATGGTGAAAGAGTTCAATTAATGGAAGCTTGTTACAAGAGTACATGGCATTTTAAGGTGTCCATAAGAAGGTCTTCCAGAACTGTTATACTTTAAAATGGACAGTTAATGAAGTTAGTTGAAAGTATTAGTTTTTGTACACTTATTTTACTAAGGAATTAAAGCTAATCTTCCCATTCATTGAGATTTAACTTTATCAAGTCAATCTTAAACACATTTACCAGCATTATAAAATTTGAGAAATATGTACTGAAAAACATTTAAACTTAATTACAAATTCTGTAATTCTAGTGTTAAATATATTATATATATATATTATATATATGTTAAGAATAATTCCATGATTATATACCCTGGCATTAAAAATGCAAATTAGTTGTGACTAATGACTAAAAGTTAGATGAAGAGTAAGTTAAATTATCTATGTTGTAAAAAGTTGGACTCAACTCAGTTGGTTAAAAGTTAATACTAAAAATATGAAACTGGAAAAACTAATTTGTTGCTTTTATCCATATCTCACACAGAAAGGTTGCATTACTTTAAGAATAAAGTAACTGCTAAATAGTAAACAGTTCTGACAGATAAACAGTATGTATACATTCACCTCATTAGATGAATCATGCTGTCAACATCGTGAACTTTCACTTGGTCACGTTTAAATATTAGAGCTCTAGGAGTATGGTCATAGCTGAACCAATCTCCATACTTTTTAACCATCTCTGCACTTCCACTCATGTTGAAGACATCAGGGAAATATCTATTCATCAACATAAGGTAGAAAGTTAAATCCTTTCTAATTGAAATTGGTAGTTAAGTGTAAAATTAACCATTTCAAAACATGGAATGTATGTCAGGTTAAAAATAAGTCTTGGTTATACGCAATTGTTTACATTAACCACTGCTTAAACACTATTATAAATGAAAAGAGTAAATAGACATGTACAGATAGTATAAAAATAAAGGTAAGCCATAATATTTTACTATATGTAATAGAAGTAACTTACGGAGTATTATAACTGGCCCAGTAACCATTCTTCCCTAACACTTCTGTAACATCTGCACTTGTTATATAACCCCTGAAAAAAGGAATTAGTATAATTAATGTTAATACAATAGTGTAACTTTTTTCCATTATTATAAGTTAAACTGAGCAAGTAGTTGTATTAATTATTTAATATTAAATGAAAATTAAGTTACTTACGGTAGTTGCTCCAATACCCAGAGCAGCCCAGGGGAAATCCGTTTCCCTGGTTTAAACAATTTATAATCTACTATCATCCACTGGTTGTTATACCTGTTAGGTGAGAATTTTAAAAGTCAGTTTAAAGTGTAACTGAGCAATTTGTACGTACAGAAAATGGCATTTAAAATATGAAAAAAACTTAGTAATGGGTCAGATAACTGAATGTAACTAAAATATTGAAGGTACTGCTAATAAGTTGAAGTTTTTGATACTTTTAGTAAACAAACACCAAAATAGAGCTTAAGTGTATGAAATTAGTGGTTTTCAGTGTTAAGAAACTGAAAAACATGAGGGGGGTATTAAGTATACTTTAAAAACTACTTGTCTAGAGAAAGCTGAAATGTTATGCAGACTGAGATACTAAAGTGAATTACCAGATTTAAGTGACTGCTTTAAATCAGTAGTTTTGTCCAGAAGGAAAACCTATTAGAAGTTGCACAATTGAGTAGAGAAAAGTTTAATTTAGTGTACAAAATTAGATTAAGTGATAGAATTAGAGACAATTAAGGGACATCTACACAAATGTAATGGTGCTAAAGGAAAAGCAGTGGATGGTTTCAGAATTGAGACTGAAGTGGTGCTAAAGGAATTTAGCAAAGAAAGCAAGATTTTGCATTTTCAAAATTAAAGGTAAAAGAAAGCAAGTAAATGGGAAAGGTGAATAAAAAGTTACATGTAAATTGTAGATCTTGAAAGATTAGTTTCAAGAGTTTCTTAAAAAAGGATAATTTATTTTACTGAGAAGAGAACTTAGCTTTTAATCCTTAATTTTAAAAAGGAAGGTTAAAGTAAAATAAGTTTATTAGGAAACAAGTTAAAATGTTTGGTTGAAAGAGTGAACCTCTAAAGAGAAGTAGAGGTTAATTTGTAGTTGTACAAGAAAGCACAGAATGGGATTTAAGATAAGAAAACATTTAAAAATATAGATGTTTTCATAAGTATTTACCATGGATTAGTATAATTAAAATTTAAATGTTAATTTTACAAGTGTCTTCTATATCCCAAGAGGAAACAACTTAGAATTTCAAAGTAAAAAAGGTAAAATTTTAAAAGGAACTTCATGAACTGGAATTAGTATTAATCAAAGTCTGAAAGTAAAGAGATAAACATTTTACAAGGATATACATGTTACTCACCAGAGAAAGTTAAAATTTTATCATTAGATTGTTATTTTCAGGCAAGTAAACATATGAATGTAGAAGAGTTATTGAATAATGTATTTGTATCTCAGAACAGTAGGTACAGGTATTAATACCTACCAATAAAAGCAGAAAATAACCTTCCAAGATTTGTTTGAAGTGGGTTTCTCATCATGAAAAACTCAATTACATTCATATTTTAGACATGTGAAAGTGATTTTGTTCATAAAAAAGGCACTAAAACAAATCAAACGTTTGAAATAAAAGAGTTAGCTTATGGCACTATTGATGGTTTAAAATAAATATCCATTAAGTTTAAGCTATTTAGAAAGTACTATATAAACTGAATAGTTTGAATTACACCTAATAATTCAGATGAAGTAATTAAATATTTAGTTGAAAAGGAACCATGTTTAAAAAAGTTGATTTCCTCCAAGTTAGACAAAAACCACAGATTTAGAATTAATCAAATAGTCGTAAGGAACTAAAACACTAAAGTAAAGATGAATATTAACTACATGTTTATTTTAGAAAATACAAGTTTTAACATGTTAATAATCGGTCAAGTTGTAACAAATTCGTTAAAATATGTCAGAAAGTACTTGTGTTGAAGAATAAAAGTTTCCAAACAAATAGCCCACCTTACAATTATTTAAAATTTTGGAATTTTTGTAAAGATTTCTTTAAAATGGTTTATGATATTTAAGAATTCAAATTAGGACTTAAAGTTAAAAAATGTTTATCATAAATAGAAATTTGACAATTAAGTTTCTACATGTTTATATCCATTTATTACAAGTATTGTGTATCCATACAATGTTTGGTACTTTGGGTACTGTTCACAAACAAGCCTACAAGTTTAAGGCTACTTTAAAAGCAAGTACTATTTAAAAGAAAATTTGTTAATGTGCACAAGAGAGATTTTAAAGTTACAAAATCAGGAGATACACTGAAAACATTAAAACTACTTGCGTTCCACTGTTGAACTTTCTAAACCAGTGGACCCATTCAGCTCCAGTATTGGACATCCTGTTAGCAACCAGGTTACGAATCCACTCTAAGACTGTGCCTTCAGGTTGAACGTACTTCCATAGACTAGAGTTATTATTACCTATTGTAGTTTCCAGAGTAACCTAAGATATGAAAAACAGATAAAGAATTAAATTGGTAGTTTATTTTAAAATCTTTTAGGTTACTTTAAAAAGTTTATCAATAAGCAAAATTTCCACCTTGTAAATGAAGACAATTAAAACACTAATACATACTATTGGATGTGCAAGAAATAGTAAAATTCCATACGCAACCAATTTTTGTAATAAAGTGGAAAATAAAGTTACTGCAGTGTATTTATAAAAATAAATGGAAGTCAAAAACATGTTAGGACAAATAGATAAATTCTGATAATCTTATGAAGGAAGCAGCATCAACTTATGATGCATTAAATAGTTTTTACAGTATTAAAAACATCTATAGACATACTGCCAATTATGCTGCATTTCAGATATGTTATGAACAATTTAAATTTTATTCTCACCAGTCCTGAGGAAATAAGATAAAAATCATCTCCTGAAAGGATCATTCCTGGTGATGATGAGAAAGAAGCAGTGTGACCTGGCACCAGAGGACTTCCTGTAAAAAAAGGAGTACATGTTTTAAAAGAAAAATGTTAAGGTATAAACATTCTATACAATATTAAACTTAAATAGAAAAGCGCTTCCTAATGAAGAGTTTATAAAAAGATACTTGACCAATATGCACAAAAACGTTAAAGAACATTTTCACAAGCCCACAACCAAATTAACAAGTGTCAAGGTTTAAAACTTAAAGTGAATCTCTTTAAAAGAGAACTTATCATTGGAACAGATAAAGTTTCTACATGTGCTAGTGGAACAGGTAGACCTTAAAATTAAAAAAAGGGGGTAAATATTTGCAGTATCTAGTTACAAAAGTAGAAATCTTGTAGGCTGTTATGTAACCAATTCCGGCAATTTCAGACCAGACACATTACAAGATAAGCTAATATATAGTAACTTTCTATAGCAAAAATTCAAAGTTGAGGTTACGTACAATGATCATGTGGGAATAACTTGAAACAAATAGACTACATACACATTTACTATTACAGGAGCAACTTTGAATGTTACTCATTCCAAGCTTATGTCAATTTAATATTAGTTACATTTACAATTATTCTGGACTTTGAGAATAAGCTTACAAACTAAAAAGATGAACACTTACCTTTCTGAGGAGAAAGGTGAATCTGCAAGCTATATTTTTTCAGTATTCTCAACATAGTACTGTAGCTACTCCATGTGTCATGAGCAACAAACAGATCTTTATTACCATTCAAAAGTTTGATAAGAGCTGAGCACGATCCTTCCCCAACCTTCCGTCTCGAGACCTTTTTATTTAACACAACTTCTAGGTCTTCCAAGTCACCACAGACATTAAAGAACCTGGAAGAGAATATAGATAGTAAGGTTTGGAACCACTTAACTTGTTATAGAAAAGTTTAAAGTACAAATTAAAATAATGTATTGATGTAATAGCTTTAAAGTTAATACTACTGAATATAGTGGGATTATTCAAGTCATTAGCAAGTTAACTATGATTTAAATAACAGATACATACAACATTAGAAGTTTCACATTAATTTTAAATAACTTAAGCCATATCAACCCAAGAATATTATGCCCATTTTCACTTGTACTTAAATCTTAAGGGAACTATTGGCTTATTTTGGGCATAAATATTAATCATTCCATATTGATATGCAAAAAGCTCTTAAAGTTAGTTATATTCACTTATTCAACATTTAAAAAGAGATTCAAGAGGATAACCAACTGGCAAGAATCATTTTCAAAGCTATCTTGGGGATGATTTGTTTTGAAATCTTGCCATCTTGAACAAAAAGAGATACAATAACTATTCTCTTAAACAGAAAATGATGAGAGGATTAACAAAACTTACTACAAGAGCAGTTAGAGTTCAGTCAAACTGGATAAAAAGGTTAGTGGTACACCTGAAGGCCGTGTTCCCGACTCATTGTTATTTTTGATTTACAATTTATTGATCATTAATTAAATATTTAAGTTGTTAGTAGTAAAGTCTTGGCTCTTGCCTTTAAAGAGGCTTCAGAGTTAGAAGGTTCAGTAAATGAACAGATAGGTTTTAATTACAAGCCACATGCACCATTTGTAATGTGAAATGGAAAAAATCTTGGTATTACAGAGGCAAGAGATTTAGATATAAAACAGTTTGTCTATAGCTATTAGAAGCTGTATGTTGCTGCTAGTAGAAAGGTAAATGATTTTAGATAGCCTCTATAAAGTTACTGTTTTGGGTAACTGGATCAGCAATTATGGATATTGGGGCCAGTGCTTGGTTCCTGTCTAAGATTGGTGAAAAAGTTATACCTGGTATGGACAAGGTTTCCTCATATGAAGAGAAATCTATAGAATATATGGTTTAATATTACAACTGGAATCAAGTGTTAAAGCATTATATTTTAATATTTAAAAGTAAGGAGTAGGAGACCTAGTTTTAGCAGTGCAAGAGTCATATTCAGCCAAAAGTCTCGAAATTGTTGTTGGCCTCAGATTGGTTGCCTTGATGGTTTAGAGGTAGCAAGTTTAAAATTAAGAGCCTGGTAAGCATGAATGTTTTAGATTATTAGTATTAAATACAAAGTCTACAAGAACAATTTCAAGATCTCTTCCATAACAAAGATCCTATGCAGGAATAGAACAACAACAACAACTCACATAATTCCAATCACATCCACATTAGTCCTAGGTTTAGTAGGAGCTTTCAAGTAACCATCTTCAATGCCACTTATTTGTTCCAGAACAAGAGCTACCTGCAAATTACAAGGGAAACTGAAGAAATTGATATTAAGCTGTATTTGAAACTTAAGGGGTGAAAAAAGCATGCGAGGTTCAATAGAAAGTTAAAAAAAGAATCAAAACAGCAAGTAATGTAGGTATTAAAAAGTACTTTAGTTACCAAGTAATGTCAATGTATTTTAGTAGGAAAATTTTAATGTACAAAACTCTGGAAAGAAAAAGCAAACAAATTTAAGTTAATATTTTTATATTTCAGAAGGAACTGCAAAAGCTAGTCTTAGAAAAAAAAAAAAAAAAAAAAAGTTTCAAAGTGGGTTCAAATAAACTCAAAGTTACAACACAATTTAATCCACTGAATTTAGACAAATGTTACTCACTTGATGCCAGTAACTCCAGGTACTTCTATAGAGAGCAATGTTATCATTCATATAATTTATATTTGTCTGCAGAAATTGTCTCAGTTGCTGACAATATTCGATTTCTCCATAACAGTAATCAGCAACAGTGTTTCTCCAATGGTTCTTGATGAGAGTTCTCGTTAGGTATCCTTCTAATAATCCAGCTGCATAAACTTGCATAGAATCTTTGTATGTTCCATTTGTCGATATTTGAAGGTAGGACCACCTGAAATTTATGATCATTTACCTTATGCATTATGAACAGTTGGAATGTTTTGTACAGAATAGGAGTTAGAGGTGTTAAGCGATATATTTTCAGTGGTTTAGCAGTAGCTAAAGGGAGATTAGAAGTGTAATAATTAGGTATTAGTTGCAAGCTAGGAGTTAAAACAGGAAGTATTTAGTAATTGCATCTGTAATTTATTTAGCACATCTGTTACTACTCAATTTATAAGAAATATTGCAAGACAGTTAAGCTTAGCACAGTAATGTTGAACCCAGCAAGTGTTAAGAAATACAAGATCTAGATTTGTCTTGTTTTTTGTTAATTAAAAATTATTAAATCACTGAAACTCAAAACAATACCAATACTGTAGTTTAGTCTACCTAACAACTCCTACAGTTGTAATTTCAATTAGATGTTTGTCAATTTCAGAAGTTCTAACAAAAGTAATGTAAAGGTTAGATTTAGTGAAGGAAAGAGTCTTATCATTTCTGAAGAGTAGAAACATCACTTTGAATTTTAGTTTAAGTAACTAAAAAGTCAAGAGTCATTCACACTATTAAATACATACAACTAGTGAGAAGAAACTGAAGTCAAGCCACCAACTCACCCAGTTTTGAAAATTTCATCTGTAAAAGTTGCCCAGGCAACAGAGTCATTTCTAATGTTTTCATGAATATGGTACCAACCAGTAGAAGGGTCAAAGGTCACTGATGCATATGTGGTAGCATTGACATTTTTATGAAGACCAAAACAGATGATTAACAAATAGAAGTGTTGTTTTGTAATGGGCATGGCAGTAATTTGGAAAATCTAAAAGATAAAACTAAGATGTTTAACAATCTTTAATATGACAGTGGTTAGGACACAACACAAGTTATTATAAAAAGTATTGATGGGGTTTAGTTTTTATGTTGTCATAGAGAACACAAGTATTATGCTACCACAACTTAATTTCATGGAAAAAATGGCCATGATTATCAAAACATCCAATTTAAGAAGTTCATTAATCTTTAAGTACTAGTTCACCATACAATGATTTATTGATTGAATAATGTCAGTAAAGAATGTTTAGTGGTTTAATAAGAAAAGTGTTAAAAACTGCAGATATTGGATAGCTATATGAACAAAAACAGGAAGTTACCACAATAAAAAACAGTTTACACCCGATAAAAACTCGGGTTTTAAGTCATATGTAACACTATTTCAACTGAATGTTTAAGATAGTTCAGTTTTAAAAACCATTTTTAAAACTTATTTAAAAGAGAAGGTGTGGAACATTCATATTGTACGTATAACACATTACATTAATCAAAGAAACTATAAAATCAGGTGTAAGTACAATGTCAAGAGTGGCTTTAAGACATTCCAAGAAAATAAGGTAGTGTACACAAGTTTTATTTTAAGATATTACAGTTTTTGCAAGACTAAAACTTACTAGAAGAATGAAAAAAACATTAAATTCGTAAACAAAAATGTGTCAAAGTTGTAGTAGGGCAATATTTATCTCTAAAAGATAGTACTTTAAGGTTAAAGTCCTGAAAACATGCAAAGTGACCTCGTACACTCAGTACAGTGGGATTTACACTCAGCTGACCTCTGAAAATTGTACAGAATAAACAAACATGTCCAGAGTACACTGAAACTTAACCATCTAACTATTTGATTTAGTAAATACAAACATGTTCAATATATATACATATACACACTTTAAAAAGAGACTAAATTAAACTACTGTTTTGATTATTGCAGATTCCAACACAGAAAAGCTGAAAATAAAGGGGTGGAAAACTCCTGCTATCTGGACTATTCCAAGACACTTCATAACATTAAGATGTTCACTTTAACTGCTGGGTTAAAAATAAACAGTGGAATTTCCTCTAACCTTAGTTAGAATCAAAGTTATAGGTTTTAAAACAAATTACTTAAAAATCAGTTTTCTAAAAAGTGTTGTAAAATAGATTTATCAACCTCAGTTTATTCTAATTTTAAGAATTAAAAAAAGCAAATTAGTGTATAATTTGTATATATTGTGACAACCATTCTCTCACTATGTTTTAGAATGTTAAAGAAACAATGACAAATATTACCTGCTTATATAATAAAGTTAACACATTTAGTCTAGCTTTATAGACAGTACAGGTGGGAAGAAAAATAAGACTTCTATTTCAGCCACTAATTAGGACAAACTTATAGTATTTTGTAGTTCTTGATGTCCTGGTCTGACCAACAGGAATTTAGTGGAAATAAGTTCAAAATGATTTTAACACTCCTTCAAAAATTGGGGCCTAATAGGCCCCAGAGCAACTTGAAAGGTTGCTAATATTAGGCTAATAATTTTGTATTTAAATGAAAGTGCCATTAACTCACCCTATCCCTTTATATTTTAAGGAGCAATAGACTTTTCAGACATCTACGAAATATTTAAAATTTTTTTTTTAAAACATCCACTAAGGGTAGCACTTTAGTGAATGCAAATATTTTTTTCGTAGGAGTGTTAAGGGAAATGAGGGTTATACAAATAAGCTTTTAATAGAGGAATATACAAGAGTATATTTAAAGTTAAAGGACATCCAAAAGAATTAATCAAAAAGACTGTATCAATTTTTGTTCCCTACTCCAACACAAGACAGGCAAGAATGTAGTTAAAAACACCAGCATCACAAACCCTTTGGACAAGGTAGCACTGGTAGAAACAGAAACCTGTAACATTGTTTAAGAGTTTAGAGTAATGGAATTTACATAGATATAGAATAAGAGAGCATTTTACGATTCTCTCCCCCGCAGTGAGGGGGAAGTATCTTTGAATAACCCAATAACATTTAGTCAAACACTCGAGGAAAGTATAGAAACTCTTAAACTAAACGTTACTACAAAATGTTTTAACACAAGAAACTACTGAAGTTGGATAAAAGCTCTTCTAACCATATTTTATAACCTTAATCTAATAGAGCCAATGAATAAAAGTCAAAATTACATAATTTTTAACTACCTACAACAAAATAATAAAAACGAATAGAGAATTGAAGTTACCGGTTCTTCTACCCTAGTGCAGGAAAGCAGTTAAATACTTGTTATGAAGTATTTGAATTAACGACTTACAACTATTGTAAACTTAACCTTAAAAAAACATCCACCTAATATTTATATTCCACTTCACAGATCCCACATTCCTCACCAATTCAAAGAACTCAAATACTCCCAACATACAATAATTAGAATTGAACTTTGATAAACACACGCGTTCACTAACTTTATAAGAAACATCCGAGTGAACTATGGGTAGATAGAGACGCTGGGAGCGAATTATGATTTGAAGTAACTGAAAGTGGTGGATGGTCAACATATATTTATTTACTTAATTTTAAATGTATAAAAAAATATAATGAATTTTGGGCATTACGTAATAATATGCAAATACCAAACAACACAGGCTTTATAATGAATAAGACAACGGCACGAAATAAAAACATTTCAGAAACACGAATCAAAATATTCTAATCTGCCATTAAAGAAAACAAACCCGACAACGTACTAAGTAGGCATATAAATGTTACATAACTAAAATTTACCGAACTCTTCACAGATACTTTCAAAACATTGGCACATAAATACAATACATTCATGTTCGGAACAAAACCACTTCTGTTGGCATCCTCCCCCCCTTAAACACACACTCAAACATCCTACGTTCTTGTCAGTGGGTCGTGTCAGACAAGCTAACCAAGTTCTCACTGTGGATTTCTTTGTGTACATATGTATATACACAAAGAAACCCCCAGTATATATATATGTACTATATTTATAAGTATTGAGGTAACGATTTGATTTGTTAGGTTTTCTTCATGATCTTAATGTGCCCGATTAAGCATAAATTATCAAAAAGAACTAAAACAACAGCATATTATGTGACATCTTTATTTCGGATATTCGTAGAAAATAACCTAAAGGCCTGGGTAAAATAATGCGTGCTTACTGTCTCCCTCCACTTCCCTTTTTTCCAGCTGCCTCTCCCAGCTTTCTTGGACATTTTTTTTATTTTTACTTTTTGAATTATTTTGTTGATCATACAAAGAAACAAATTAATTTTGACCTTTTTCTTTATTTAACATAAATTTTGTATCATTTTGATGGATACTGAAACGAAGAAGACTCATGTTTGACATGAACCATTTTAAAACAAGCTGAATTATTTGAAAAAAGACAAACATTTCCTTTATAAGAGATAGTTGTTTGTTTTTTAAAAAGACTACCTCTTCCTTTTTATCACTACGTTGAATTTTTAATTGACTAAGTATTACTATCATTAAAGGAAGGTTGACTGCTTTAGTCAGTTACAACTCGTAAAGCTAAGTGTGGCCAAGAAGTTAGGATGCTCAACTTGCAATTTCAGGGTTCAAATCCACGTTACGCCAAACATGCTCGCCCTTTGAGCAATGGAGGCGTTATAATATTACAGTCAATCCCACAATTTGTTGGTAAAAGAGTAGTCCACAGGTTGGCGGTGGGTGGTGATGACTGGCTGCCTTCTCTCTAGTCTGAAAATGCTAAATTAGGGACGACTAGAGCAGATAGTTTTCGTGTAGCTTTGCGCGAAACTCAAAAACAAACATAAACTCGTAAAATATGGGTAAAATATTAATGGTAAGAAAGAAGAGCAGATGTCCACTGTTACTGCAGTTAAAGAAAACCTTTGGCTCGAGCGTCATCTATCTTGAAATAAAAAAGTACAAAAACTTGGTGATTGTTCGATCTGTTATTTAATTTTAATATATTTTCGTTGCCTGTTTGGTTTTAACTAAATTTGTCTTTAAGTTAAATTTACTAATTAAACAGCGTCTGCTTTTATACATTAACTACTGTAGTGTTCAGAAAATGTACTGAAAAGTGTACTAAAATAAAACCATCCTAGTTGCTTTCTTTTTTTCTTTTTTTTGGCCTGGCATGGCTAAGCGCGTAAGGCGTTCGACTCGTAATCCAAGGGTTGCGGGTTCGCGCCCACGTCGTGCTCAACATGCTCGCCCTCCCAGCCGTGGGGGTGTATAATGTGACGGTCAATCCCACTATTCGTTGGTAAAAGAGTAGCCCAAGAGTTAGCGGTGGGTGGTGATGACTAGCTGCCTTCCCTCTAGTCTTACACTGCTAATTTAGGGACGGCTAGCACAGATAGCCCTCGAGTAGCTTTGTGCGAAATTCCAAAACAAACAAACAAATTCTTTTTTTTTTCTGAAACATGTTGTATTACGTGATCAGTATATTTATTGTTTCTATTACATGTTTAAAGTAGCGGTTAGGCCCCGCAAAACATAAGATTGATCAAATACTGATTTGGATATTATAATGTTGTGTGCTTGTGACTTCTTGGTTAACAATAAACACACACAAGATGAAAACATATTGTAAACTAGTAAAAGAGAGAGAATGTGAAACGAAATATTTACTGGTTCTATCTCTCTCATCAGTGTAATGGGAGTTTTCCTCCTATAATTGCCCCCCAGTGGCTCAGCAGTTTATCTGCGGACGTACAACACTAAAAACCGGGTTTCGATACTCGTAGTGGGCAGAGCACAGATAGCCCATTGTGTAGCTTTGAGCTTAATTCAACAACAACAACAACAGCCGTCTATAATCTATACGAAAAACGAAAAATAAAATGAAATTATCATAATTAAACCATACCATGTGAACGAAAACAGTTTTGTTACTTTGTTTCAACAATAATGTTATAAAAGCTCGCAATATCTTAAACACAAAATCGGTACAATGCCTGGATTTTCTAAGAACTTATGCTTTAATAAGTTAATAAAGATTTGCTAATTTGTGGGTGATAACTGAAACCAAGTCAGACTGCTCACGAAATGTGCATCACCCACGTGACATCAAACAACTCGTGCTTGAACACAGATGCCATTACAGATTACAAGATTTGCCAATAGAAGACAGTTGTCTATTTCGAGATATCACGAATTAAATCGCACCTATCTCTCCTATTAGAAAACATGTTTAATAGATCCAATCCCACGTGCAGCTGAGGTAATAAGTTATGTTGCTTATCCAGCATCCAAACAGAACTTAAAGAACATACCAATTCCGAAAAAGTTGCCTATTAACTGATGAGTTATCACACATATGGCCATAATTTATTGTAAGCTACGTATGTGGTTAGCACTGAATTGATCAGATCACTTTCAAGCACTTTCTAAGCACTCTCAGGGCGTTTTTAAAACACTTTTTGGGAAGCTAAAATATATATCCATATCAATCGGATACCACTGAAAGTTTATAAAATTTATATTTATTTCTTTAACATATAGGTCGAGACTAAAAATAAAATAATGTACTCAACACCGCAATATGCATTTAATGCTAGATTTATCGATATATTCTGCTATTGTAATATGTTCAAGTACCTTTGCAAGAAAAAAACACCTTTTCTAACACTTGCAAGCCCTTAAAATTCCATTCTCAATTTCCTGAATTTTTCAAAGATGTATGGATCGTATACGTAGCTTGTGGACCAGCCGGTTTTTGCGTGCATGATGTTACTGTCAATAGGGCCCTTACATTAGGGCGCTCGACTCGTAATCTGAGGGTCGCGGGTTCGAATCCTCGTCGCACCACACACGTTCATCCTTTCAGCTATGGGGGTGTTATTACGTGACGATCAATGCAACTATTCGTTATTAAAAGAGTAGCCTAAGAGTTGGCGGTGGGTGGTGATGACTAACTAACTGCCTTCCCTCTAGTCTTACATTACTAAATCAGGGACGGCTAGCGCAGATGGCTTTCGTGTAGCTTTGCTCGAAATTTTAATGGAAAGCAAACAAACAAGACTGCCAATAAATAAATAAATGAATAGTGCTCCGCACTCTGGGACCATAAATGTGTTAGAGTGGTTTAACCAAGAACTGGTGGTGGATGCAATTGACTGAGTGTATTTTTCTAGCCTATTTGCTCAGTTGCTTCAGGTAGATATGAAAATAAGCATATTTAACGTTGACTTGTTTGTTATATCAGTATCTGAAGAAAATGATAACAGCTATTCCAGTTTCGAGGAATAAATTATACTGTTGTACAATTGCATTCCTATTGTTACTTTGTATGTTGGGGCCAAGTGTGGTGTAGTATTTGTAAAAAATGACAAATATGGATAAAACCGCATAGGCAACGAAAGTAACAAAATTGAAAAATGGGTAAAACAATCGCCAAGTTTTAATTGCTATCTGATTTTATCTTTTCATGACTTATAATTGTTTAGGTAATAGATGTAATTTTGTTTAGAATTTTCACGCTTAATATTCAAAACACTACGAACGCTTTTCTTGTAAACTGTACGATATGACAACGAGTGCTAGTTCGAAACGTCATCCTTCTTTAAATAAAAACTTGGCAACTGTTCAACCTATTATTTAATTTTGTGGTCTGGTATTTAGTGTACAATGGAGTCTTAGGTGCCCCAAAGTGACATTCAAATTCCACTGTTCAAACAAAGAAAGACATAGGGTAATGGCTGTTGACAAGGTTATTTTACCACAAGTCAAAATTAGAAGTTGTCATATTCCATGTAGCTTTGTGCGCAAATCCCCCAAAACAAATAAGCAAGTTTATTTATGTTATCTAAAAATCAGTGATATATGGATGAAACATAAAAACGTTGTTGTTGTTTTTGAATTAAGCACAAAGCTACACAATGGGCTATCTGTGCTCTGCCCACCACGGGTATCAAACCCGTATTTTAGCGTGTTAGTCCGCAGACATACCGCTTAGCCACTGAAGGGGCACATAAAAACGTATGTGCAGAACAAAAATAAAACTGAAGGGATAACGTCATGATCCATTGAGTATTTCATTTTGGGGTTATTATAATATGAATACCGTTTATTATATAATTGTATAAGATGTATAAGTAATGAATAAGTTACTGTAGTCATCAAAGCAGTGTTCTTTTGATTATGACAAATGTAACAGAATTTCAGAGTTCATTTATAGTCACACAACATACAAATCAAAATAGGTTTGTTGAATTTCGCACAAAGCTGCACTACGGTCTAGACGTCCCTTATTTAGCAGTGTAAGACTAGAGGGAAGGCAGCTAGTCATCATCACCCACCGCCAACTGTTGAGCTACACTTTTACTGACGTATTGACCGTAGTATTAATACACCTCCACGGTTAAAAAGTCGAGTACGTTTGGTGTGATGGGAATTCGAACCCGCAATTCTCGGATTACGAGACGAGCAGCTTAACCACCTGACAACGACAGGGCCATTTTTAAAGAACGAATATTGAATTATTGGAAAGGGTTGAGTGGAGGACTACTAGAGTAATTCTGGTTATCGAAGGCTTAAATTAAATGGTGATGTTATCGATAAGATAAACACTTCAGATGGTGATGTTATCGATAGGATAAAGAATTCAGACGGTGATGCTATCGATAAGATAAAGAATTCAGATGGTGATGTTATCGATAGGATAAAGAATTCAGATGGTGATGTTATCAATAGGATAAACACTTCAGATGGTGATGTTATCGATAGGATAAAGAATTCAGATAATGATGTTATCAGTAGGATAAAGAATTCAGATGGTGATGTTATCGATAGGATAAAGACTTCAGGTTTCTTTTTGCTACATAATAAAAGTAGATGACAGGACAAGAAGACATAAGTTTAAGATTTGAAAAAGACAGAATAGGCTCCAGTCAAAATATTTATATTTCTTAACAGGATGATTATGAAATAAGTTGTCGACGGTACTAGTGGTGACTGGCAGTTTAGAGTTGTTTAAAAATAAATGGTGGGTTTAAATTTTTATTTTTCTCGAGAATGGGTGTTAGTGGATAACCTTGAAAGACCATAAGCTAACGATTTGATGACGGAAAAGTGGAACCCTCTAATTTTATTTCTTATCCCCAGACCTACTATTTTAATTCTCATCCGAGGAAGAATAAATTCTCCTACTTCCCTGATAAAATATTTTGAATTTATTGTGAAAGTTTAAGATATTGGACACTGTACACCTGATCTTTTTTCCACTTTACAAAAACGTAATAATAGCAAATGTTTAACAACCTTTGTACCTATCTCTAACTATCTCAAAATTGTTTAGAACGGCGCTTGAATAACAGAGTAAACATACATGCATAGTATATACACATAGTAAATATTTTATTGGAAAGGGTTCATAGGATAAAATGATGATTCTAGGAGTATGAGAGAATTATTCAAGAATATATATCAATGTTTCTTACCGATGATAAAAACCTTATAAGTAATTTTATTGAAGTTACGAAGAACATTCAGAAAAACCATGACTTAAAGATCTCACAAACCTTTTGAACAAGTTGGTGTTGGCTGAAACGGAAACTGGAACCATTAAGCATTCAGTCTTGAATAAACAAATGATATCTTCAGTCAAAGTAAGATACTCGAGGAAAATGGAGTAGCTCTTAAACTGAGACTAAAATCAATTCCAAATGTTCAGTTCACACAAGCAATGAAACTTAGATTATTCAATTTAAGTTAATCTAAGAGACCTTACATAGGAAAAGGAAACCATGGTAACAAAAACCACAGATGGTGCTCCATAAACTTAATACTAAACAAAAATGACTAAGTTGGAACATTTTCAAGCAATTAAAACTTTCACTGTTTCTGATTAGGTGACATTTGTAGGTAAAAATAATAAAACAAAAGTTATTAAATTTTGAACAAATATTGGTTGAATATTTTTCTATACTTCCACTGAAAAAGAGAAACAGTAACAAGTTGTACAAAATGATTTATATATCATTATTTAACAACGAGGAAGGTAAATCAACTTGTGTGATATATCATTATTTAACAACGAGGAAGTTAAATCAACTTGTGTGATACATTATTATTTAACAATGAGAAAGTTAAATCAACTTGTGTGATATACATGTGTGTTTGTTCTTGATCAGGTCGAGGCCTGGCATGGCCAAGCGCGTAAGGCGTGCGACTCGTAATCCGAGGGTCGCGGGTTCGCTCCCGCGTCGCGCTAAACATGCTCGCCCTCCCAGCCGTGGGGGCGTTATAATGGTACGGTAAATTCCACTATTCGTTGGTAAAAGAGTAGCCCAACAGTTAGCGGTGGGTGGTGATAACTAGCTGCCTTCCCTCTAGTCTTACACTGCTGAATTAGGGACGGCTGTGAAAAATTCCAAAAACAAACAAACAATTGATCAGGTCGATAGCTGTTTCATTCTTTTTCTTGTTATAAAAAGTCTAAAGTTCTAGGCTTAGAACATTCAATACAGAGAACACGATGGAAAATCTGAGAAAGAAAAATTCTGTAATTTAATCGAGTTTGTACCAGAATAATATGTCATTTAAGTAAAAAAAAAAATATTTAATTACGTATATCAGTTTAAGCAAACATTTATTTTTTTTCTTTACAGGATTATTATGTAAAATTTTATGGTTTGAAATAAATGCAAGTTACTTTTTTTCTTATGCACTCGGCCATTGAGACTGAAATCTTTCACCCTTGAATTAGTGAATACTTTTAGGTTAAATATCTGTTTAATGGACAGAACTTGTGTCACTTCATGAAATTGTTAATTTGGATCATGGAACTCTGTTATTTTGCTATCTGGTTATTTCTACATTTTCAGTAGAGTGTTCAGTTTCTTATTTCTCACCGAGTCTGTAAGTTTAATTTATAAAACACAACAGTATTCATGACTGTAATCCAAGTATTAAGTAAAGCTGTTACTTAGAAGTGTATATCTTTGATGAAGTTTATGCAGCGAAACGGTTTCTGTGGTTGTAACCTACATCCTTAACCTTAAATTTCTTGGTTAAATTGAAAGATAAATTGTCTAAAAGACATTTTCTCTTGTTGGTTCTGCAATGAGGAATTTTACTTTTCTTTTTTATAGACCCGTTCAAAGTTACTAGACACTTATGGCCAGGTGTAACATTATTAATATTTAATATATATAATATCTCTGTTAAATATATTACGTCAAATACCGCACATGGCACCTTGAAAGCAAAACTTAATTCTAAAGTATGGTTTCTGCTAGTTGGTTTTACTGGTTTCCATGAACATATAAAAAGGAAGTATCACACACACACACAGTCACACATAAATTTTAGTATTCATTAAGTTAATTTGATTTATTTATTATGTGAAAACAACATTGGGAATAACAGAGAAAACATTTGGTTGATAAAGGAGAATAGAGAATGTTTGCAGTAGTTGGAATTAAAAGAGTAAAAACTTTTCCGGTAATTTTTAAAACTATGTGGTTTGGTTTAAAATTGTGTATGTTCTTCATTTTTCTTGGATACATGTATAATCATTTGTTTTTAGTGCCTTCTGTTCCTCAGACTTTCGTCCATCTGTGTATTATAAAGAACGAATACAACACTGCAGACTGGCAGGGTTAAATATTTCCGTCATAAACATTACGAAGCGCCAAAATGATCAATGTTTAAATAGACTTCAAAAAATATTCTCATTTACAATTCATTCAGATTAACTTGAAGATGACCTATTTTGTGCAAAGATACTCGAGGGCTATCTGCGCTAGCCGTCTCTAATTTAACAGTGTAAAACTAGAGGGAAGGCAACTAGCATTGCTAGTTACTTTATTTTAATTAAAGGTTTAATATCCATACCAGTCGTTTTGAGAATACGTTTTATCTCTTCTCACACTAGCCGATCACAACTGTAAGCTAATCTCAATGCAATGATGGCCGAGCGCGTTAAGGCGTGCACTCGTAATCCGAGGGTCGCGGGTTCGCGCCCGAGTCGTGCTAAACATGCTCGCCCTCCCAGCCGTGGGGGTGTATAATGTGACGGTCAATCCCACTATTCGTTGGTAAAAGAGTAGCCCAAGAGTTGGCGGTGGGTGGTGATGACTAGCTGCCTTCCCTCTAGTCTTACACTGCAAAATTAGGGACGGCTAGCACAGATAGCCCTCGAGTAGCTTTGTGCGAAATTCCAAAAACACTCAATGCAATGAATATAAATCACCTTTAACTCGCCAAAAAAAATCCATGATTAAGTATAAGTGTTTAATATCGAGGACTATTTAACATAGGTATTATTTATTAATTGTTTAGTTTGTTATAGTAAGAAAGTTAGAAGTAATTATTTTAAAAGCGATAGTTATGACAAGTTTGGTTACATAACTCGTTAAGTCTTATGTTGTGTTTGTGGTTCATTGTTATAGAGATTTAACTTATATTGTTGACGTCATATTACTCGAATATTTGTTATTTTACTACGAGAGAAAACTAGTTTGCCTTGTCAGTTGGATTCTAACGTAATTAAATCAGCCTGAATGGACTCTTGACAAGAAAAAGAGAATCATACAGTGTTTAAGTGCAACTCTGATCTCCATAGTATAATGAAGTTTTGTACTAAAGTTTAACCTGTTTTCAATACATTATTTTAAAAAAAGTGGAATGTGTGCTATCCATTTATTGTCGAATTTATCACCAACATGTCACAGACGCCTACTTTAGAAGAATTCTCATCCCACTTATGCATAAAACCCTGACAACAACAAAAAAGCCACTACTGAACATTACAACAAAGTATACAGTACAATTAATGAGACACTTTATCAAATGAAAGTTTTAGTTGTGACAATTTTCTTGACAAAAAATTTAACGAATTTCTTTTGAGTCATTCCAAACGCCCTTTCATTAATAGGTACAATGTCTGACCCCTATAATATTTTTAAATAATTTTTTTCTTTATTTATTTTAAACTTACCATTATTATATGGGATTATAACTCATTTAACAACACTTTTAGCTCGCTTCACGTGTTATGCTCCCTTACACTGTTGTACTTCTATTTTATTTCAGTTATTCTAATTTAAACTCAGTTTGGTACTTGTGGCATTCATTGACCCTTGAAATATGTGTAAGCCGAAACGTCTTCAATCAGAATAGATATTAATCTACAAAAATATATACAATATATACAATAGTAAGTTTGATTTGAATTTTGTGCAAAGATACTCGAGGGCTATCTGCGCTAGCCGTCTCTAATTTAACAGTGTAAAACTAGAGGGAAGGCAACTAGCCATCACCACCCACCGTCAACTCTTGGGATAATCTTTTATCAACGAATAGTGGGATTGACCGTCAAATTATAATGCTCCCACAGCTGAAAAGGCAAGCATGTTTGGTGTGACGGGGATTTGAACTCGTCCCTGAGATTACGAGTCGAAGGCCTTAACCACCTGGACCATAATAGTAAGACCACTCAATGGATTGCCAATATAATTTAACATTCTTGAGATTTAAATGCCCACAAGAATTACCAGTGTACAATGGGCATTCCGCACATGCCTAAATTATCTATTCATTTACGCGGGAACTTTTTTCTTGAGACACAGAAGGGGTAATTTTATTTAATCAGAGATAGTCTCAATTATGCCAAATCCGAGTTCCATAAAAGTGGCGTCGCAGGTTTCAATAAAACGAAATTCAAAAAGAAAATTAAACCAATAATCACCTATTTTTCTGCCAGTCCCAGAAATTAACAATAATGAATACAACACAGAAAAATAAGTTTGATCGTGACCGCGCGAGAATTGTTATGGCTCGTGATTACATCGAGACGTTGTCAATGCTTTTGTTTGTTACAGACTAGTAAAGTTTCAAATATTGTACTTAGTTCTACAAATTATTATGTAATACAGTATTGATGATACTTGCCAGTGCAATGATACACACTAGTCATTATGTCTAGTCTTGTATCAATTTACGATGTAAAAAAAAATCCTGAAGATGAAATATCTTGTCTTATATATATATATATATTATGCAGTATAAATTTTAATGGAGTGGTGTCTTTGATAACAGACTCCCCAAAGTTATTATTTGTACATTCACAGCTTCATTAGACTAGCCCCCCAGTGGCTCAGCGGTATGTCTGCGGACTTACACGCTAAAATCCGGGTTTTGATACCCGTGGTGGGCAGAGCACAGATAGCCCATTGTGTAGCTTTGTGCTTAATTCAAAACAACAACAACAACAACAATTCATTAGACTACTACTGTACTTCAAATACAGGATGTTCGGAAAGTTAGTGTGCTGTTTTGTAATCATATTTTATTCAGTCTATTTCAAGCCAGCAACTGATAGCGGTGTTTAGAATCAAAATAAGAAGGATCAAGGCCTGTATTGATGACAACGGGGGTCACTTTCAACATTGTTTACAACTGTCATTCATATTTACCTCCTGTATTCTGTATTGGAACATGTCTGCTAATAAATATATAAGTGCACAGTGACTTTCCGAACACCCTGTATAATACATTTACGTACAGAGCTTTCACTTACTCCCTAACACGTGTTTAAAAATTTCAGAGGTGTGGCTAAAGCAGATCTCATTACATTACCTATAGTGGTTAAAATATATCTTTGACAAGATTTTACCCATCAGTTTAACTAAGAATAGTTAAAACTGCTAGTAGGCCTAGAAAGTCATATATTCTCAGTTGTTAAGCCTAAAAAGCCATGTTTCCCAGTAGATACGCATAAAAAGTTATATGTTTCCCAGTGGACAGGCCAAAAAAGCCACATCTTCCCCAGTGACAAGTCTGTCGATTTATTATGTTAAAACCGGTTTTAGTTACCTGTGGTGTGGACAAAGCATAGATGGCCAGTTTGTTTGCGCTTGACAACAAGCAAACGAAGATACAACAATGGTACTCGCAGATCTTCAGTACAGATGCTTGATCTTTGAAAGTTCCTTATGAAGTGAGTAGGGACATGCTAAAATTATAAAGGTTCGGATTAATTTAATTTAGGTACTTTATACAATCTGTAGTAATTATTCGCAAAACAGTTTTGGTTTTAGTTTGTTACTACTTGTTAATCGCTAACGTTTGTTTTGTTTGTTTGTTTTTGAAATTCGCACAAAGTTACTTGAGGGCTATCTCTGCTAGCCGTCCCTAATTTAGCAGTGTAAGACTAGAGAGACTAGCTGACTAGCTAGTCATCACCACCCACCGCCAACTCTTGGGCTACACTTTTACTAACGAAAAGTGGGATTGACCGTCAAATTATAACGCCCCCACGGCTGGGAGGGCGAGCATGTTTGGCGCGACTCGGGCGCGAACCCGCGACCCTCAGATTACGAAGCGCACGCCTTAACGCGCCAGGCCAGATCAATAACAAATAAAGAAACTTCACAGCATAGTTTAACTGAATGAAACCTTTAAGTTCATTTATCTTAGAAAATGACAAAACAGAAATAAATATGTTACATAGCAATATCAATTATTTCACATACATACATTTTGTCGGATTTCTTGTGTTAACATTCAGTATAAATAAAATGCCAACCCAATTTAAAAAAGAAAAGAAACTTATACAACGAAAATGTAAACCCTGTTACAACTTTTATTTGAAATATTCCATTTTACTAAGCACAGTAACTGTATACAGGATAACAACGTACTGATAAGTTCAAGTGTAGGGTAAAACCCTTCTTTTAATACATAAAAATGTAACAAACAAACCACGAGAATAACAAGGTTTTCGCATACTTAGATCAAAATTCTAGGCTAAAGTTCATCAATGTAATTAAAGTTTATGCACGTTAGCACCGTTTACAGTTCAATATCAAGTTATTGTCGCTTTAGGTGTTTCGGGTCCCCACATTTAATGTCAAAAATAGGCATGTTTTTACAATGATTATTTCGCGGTACTGATATTTCCAGTTCTCTTATCTACTCTCTACCACTGAACAGCATATTTTCAATATTGTTTCTCAGAAAACTATCAACAACAACAAGAATTTTAAAAATTCCATCAGTGAGAGATGATATTATTATTCTACAATCCAAATCATCGCGCTAAAAAATTAAAAATACTGGCGACATCTATCTAGCCGTAGTGTCTGAGTACTGCCAAGCGATATTGTACTGTGTAAAGTAATTAATTAAAACATTAATAAAGAAGTAATAATTATATCTTAAACCATGCGTCGTTCAGAGATAATGAGTTTGAGCTTTGACAAAAATTCAACAAATTGTGATCGATAATGGTCAATGTAAAAGTTCGGAAGCAGATGAAATCAAACATTAGTTTCACTTTATAGCACTTTTGTATAACTGACAAAAAGCAGCATATCCTTTAATCGACTGCATTAACATTTTGAGGAGGACGTTCCGGAATGCTAGTGCAAGTCTACATCAGGTCAACAGTTCGAAACGTTGTCCTCAACAGTTAGAAATTGTTTTGTTTTTGTTTGTTTTGGAATTTCGCACAAAGCTACTCGAGGGCTATCTGTGTTAGCCGTCCCTAATTTTGCAGTGTAAGACTAGAGGGAAGGCAGTTAGTCATCACCACCCACCGCCAACTCTTGGGCTACTCTTTTACCAACGAATAGTAGGATTGACCGTCACATTATACACCCCCACGGCTGGGAGGGCGAGCATGTTTAGCTCGACGCGGGCGCGAACCCGCGACCCTCGGATTACGAGTGCACGCCTTAACGCGCTCGGCCATGCCAGTTAGAAATGGAACTGTCCATAAATGTTTCCATGTCAGTACATTATCATCTGACAAAGCGTTCTTTAAAATAAAACGTATGATGAAAGAAAAACTCGAAGTAGTTTTAACCAAGGCCGGATTATGGGTTTCATTGGCTCTAGGTTTTTCAACTTAAAAGAGGCCCAGTCCCCTCAAGACAAAACTTCTACATGCAACACATTTTTTTTTTCATAGCTTGAGGCTCCCTAATTAGTGTGAGACCCTGGGCTTCACCCTGGTAAGCCCTTGCCTTAATACGGGGTTGGTTTTAACAACAGAATAGGAACAACAGTTGTTCCAGATAAGTTTTTAGGCTACGTGTGAAAGAATACTTCATTTATATAACAACAGAGATGTTTAAAATCAATATGGTACCTTTAAAGGTGTTGAGTTTGTTTAGTCTAAAAACTCGTACTGTATAAGTTTATCCAGATATATTTGTGGATCACAAAAGTTGATATCGGTTTTCCTATTTGATTCTTTCATCTTCTTTAGAGAACTATTGAAATTAATTTTTTAAATCACAAGAAACAATATTAGTATATTTTTGCTTTTATGTACGGTCATTAAAATCAAAATTCATAATTACCACTAGCTGGTATGTGTTTACATTCAATAGCTTCCAGGGAAAGTTAAGGGTAATCATTGAAACGTGTAAGTTTCTAACTATTTGGTTGTATTTAACTTTGTAACTTTAAGGCCTATATACCCTGAAACAAAATCGTAAGAGTACGTGGCCACATACTTTCTGTTCATTATCAAAATACGATCTTAGGTTCATGGGAGAAACACCATTAAAAAATATTAAAGTTTTGTCTGCGGAAACTGTGTATACTAGTTTTACACCCGGTGTTTTCAATGAAAAAAAATACTTAGTACTGCAGTACATGGGGTTATTTACGATTCACTTTTGTGTTTGATAGTTGGTGAATAAAGCTAATTTTTATTGTCATCAATCACAATCAAAGTTCTTCTTAAGACATTGTGAATACCAGTAACCGACAGTCCTCAAATTGTTAACCCGAAACTCTGATACGCCGTCTTAGAATCAATAAAAGACAGTACATTGTTTATACAACACATAAAAATGGAGAAAATAGTATAACAAACCGAGGTACACGTGAAACAGCCTTCTTCTAACTGACTTCAATTTTATCATTAACAACCTGTGACACCCGTCCCACAACATTCTGTCACACATCTACGAAATCCTTTTTCTCAGCAACAAAGTGGAAACTGTCAAGGTGTGCATTATATTGTTTATATGGTACAATATATACAAATTCTACTCATTATTTCCAATTTCTAGTTACATAAAAATTGCAATATAAAGGATACAAAACAAACATTGTAGTTAGTTAATAAATGTCAGACACACGTAGCAATATGCAACTGTACACATTATTTAACAGAACCTTGACTTCCAAGTCACCCAGCAAGTATTTATTTATCTCACTGGTGTAATTTCCTTTCATATATTAAAACGCACAAATTACACGCAGTGCAGTGAAAAAAGCTATGGGTGAAATTAGTAAACAAAAAACATAAAAAATCTCATAGGTCGAAAAGAGCATAATTTTCTGCTCCAATATGTCACTCACTATAAGTAGTGGATAGACGCCACCTGTGGTGTGGACAGAGCACAGATAGCCCATTTTGTAGCTTTGTGTTTTACAACAAACAAACAAAGATACAACAATGGTACTCGCAGGTCTTCAGTACAGATACTTGATCTGTTCAAATCTGATGTTGCGACAAGGCTGATTAACACCTGGATCATAATTAACCATTATTGCATAAAATCGATGAAACTGATATATCGTAGATGGCGTTAACAGACGATTGTTACAGACATACCTCGTGTGGATATACTTAAATGTACACAAAGAATATATCAATACAGATAAAGTATCCAAACAACACGACTAGTCATCATGTTGAGACAAAGGTTCCTTACTAAAATATATACACAGTCCTCAGGAAGCTATTGCTGTCGAACAGGGATTTGTTTACTTTCTCAAAAAAGGAGTAAGGCATCTTAAAAGTTTAATTGCTGATAGGTCTATGTACAGCGAATCACAGTTCATAATAATAATGACGTGCGATAGAACTGTTGTTCATTGGTTAATTCAAATCACCATCAATTCGCTTTCTTCAAGATACATAATAAAATCATGAAAAAAAACAAACTCAGTACCAACTCTTTGGCATCGAAATATTTAGTTTTAGCAAACAAGTAAGAAGGCTTCGACCAATATAGTGAATTATAGATTGTATATCACCATTTCTACAGAGCACCTCTGACTAAACATAACTGCTAATGTATTTATAATTATATTGTTCAAGGCTTTAACTTATGCACTTAAAATTGACTTCATTTCAATATATATCACTATACAACATTTATATTTATACTCATAGTATAATACCAATGTTGAGAATAGAAACTAATTGTATAACATATCAAATAAAACAGTTAAAAATAAAAGCAAGTGTAACGATATTATCTGAATAATTTTAGTAAATATTAATTAAACAATTATTATTACACACAAAATACTGAACACAACAAAATATGATGACTATCGATATAGTATTTTAACCCCTCAGAATCAGTGGGTTTTAATACATTCCGCTTAACTTAATTATAAATGGAATAAACCATTCTATACATTAACACAAAAGCTTAGGTAAGCTGCATCACTGGGTTAAACATGTCTTATCGAATATTAGTTTTGGGTTACTACACAAACAGTACAGGTGATGCAATATTTCATCTTTGTGTCACATTATACACAGAAATATCAAACGATGTGGTATGCCATTAACTCCAAGTGTTAGCTTGAACATACTACTCAACTGCCCAAAACAACACAAATTTCCTAATCTGTACATAAGTAACGTAAAATAACGTTATTACTCTTATTACTGCATACAGTAACGTAATAAAAATGGAAAGAACTAACCACTTCATGTACCATCTTTGTTTAGCCAATTTTCCATTTACAATCACTGTTAAATATTAAAGACTGAAAGCAAATATTGATATAGTATAAAAAAAAATACTACTGAAATTACTTGACAATTACTGTTAACAACAAATGAAAATTAAAAATAATTCATGCAAATTATTAAAATCCCAGAAAGGGATAATTCAACAGTTTTTAATTATCTATTTACTTATCGCTCAATTTAGAGCGATTAAAATATTTCGTGTAATGCACTTGGTTCATATAGCAGCTTCGAAGAGACAAGGATATGACACAGAAACACGCAAGATCAAGAAAAAATAGTTTTTGCTCGTCAAATATTTAATTAATGAAATCTTACTTTCATAGAACGAATGGTATTACTTAAATACATATTTTTATCAGGTGAATACAAAGTACCTCTTGAAAGAAAACATTTACTAAAAACATTAAAGTTGGAAGAAATTAATAAAGTTTGTTTATTCAATAGGAACTCGAGATACCACATTCCATTCGTTAGTAGAAGTATTTATTTTATGCTAATTAATAAAATTAGAAATTTAAGTTTAATTAAATTTTGGATTTTACAGAATATAGATTAAAATGTAGCCAAACTATTTCATGTGCATGATTAATTACATTTTTCAAACTGGGCTGAGAACCTGTTGACTTTCCAATTCTATTATTAAAGCAAGATTGAAGATTACTTGTATTTCAAATATTTAATGTTAAGTAAATACAAAACTAGCCTTACTAAGTTAACTGTACGTTTTAAAGTAACAAAAGTCCTGATAAAGGGAAGGTTAACTTGTAACCTCTATAGAGACTTTTTAACCTTAGTTTCAATTTCCAGTAAACATTCAAATTACAAGTAACAGTCTTCGACTGTGCATTACTACTACGACTTTTCATTTACAATACAAATATAACAATCTTTAAAGCTTATTTTTTTCACGTCTAACTTTAGATTAATAGTAAGAGTTAATAATTCATCAAATTTATATAATCATATACACCCTTGTGCAAATTAATTGAAACAAATAGTCATTTTACAATATTTTCAGCATGGCGGCCGGTGAAGGCTCGCTGATTTCCTTTAATAGTCATTTTTTCACACAGACGGCGTCATTAGCTGTGTTTTTCAGTACGGTCGATCTATTTTTAGGATATATGACGAAATTTTAGAAATATTACGTTAGAAAGGCAAGGAGACCAGTCAAAAAACAACTTCTTACCAACTCAATGAAGAACAAACGGTATAAATGGGATCTTAAATACAAGAACTGGACGCAAGAACAATGGAGGAAGGTGTTATTCAGTAACGAGACTCATTTATTCGTACAGGGTCAAAAAGTCTGCATGTTCGCAGATCTCCAGGTGAGAAACTTCGAGAATATCACATCAATTAGTTCGAAAACATCCCTTGAAGATGTTTTGGGGCTTTTTCAGCTACTATGGCGTCGGAGGCTTACATATCGTAGGAGGTATGATGCAAGGACCAGAGTACATCGAAGTTTTGCAGAGAAGAGTCGTTCCAGGATTAAAAAAGAGATTTCCAGATGGATCTGACATTTTTCAGTGAGATCTGGCTCCGTGTCACACATCAAAACTTGTAAAGAATTTTATAACTGCAACGCGAATAAAGGTGCTGGACTAACGTCGGAACTCTCTTGGACTTAAATCCTATTGAAAATCTTTGGGTGATTTTTAAAGAAAGACTTTGGGGAAAAGACTGTACTACGAAAGATAAGCTAATTGAGATTATAATTGAGGTGTGGTACCGCGATCCAAAAATTAGTAAAGATTGCAGTCAACACGTGGACTCGATGTCAAAACGGATTAATGATCTTCTGAAAAATAAAGGTGGTCATATCATGTATTAATTTGTAAGCAATTTTTGAATTCTCAGAAATAAAACGCAAAAAATTGAAAAAATCGTAATTTTTCGTCTTGTTTCAATTAATTTGCACAAGGGTGTATCTTTTACAATATTTTCTTTTATCATTTCCCATTTTAAAAGTAGCCCACTACACTACCAGAAGCAAACTTACCAAATTTACTTGAGAAGGAAGATTCGATAGGCCTAAAAAATGATGACGAAAATCATGCTTGACTACAATTTTTTCTTAAATATCGCCACTGACTTAAATAATACAATTAAACTTAAGTTTATTATTTAGCATAATGTCTAATTCTATTCAATATTTTGTTTAGTGTTTTCAGTTAAGCATGTAACAAACAACTCCTTTCATTTTAACCAAAATAGTTGAAAAATATATTATGCGGACAGAATTCGGCGTCTTCTAACTATGGTTAAACTGTAGCGATTAGAATATAATGACACTCAGGTAAATATATTTAATATTAAAATAAAATATCACGCCTAAATCACTTAGTTTTACCGTTATGTGGCTCTCCAGCTATTTTAAAAATAACAAAATTGGAACATAATTATTTTGCATTTTACACTTCTACCTATGTTCCATTCTTGCTATTAAGAGTACATCTAAATAAAATTACAGTTATTGCTTTCGAATTAATTGCTCTTATATAATGGCAGGATATGAAAGCATTGCCACGTTTTACCCGTTTCAGAAATATTAATTCCTGCATTTATGTAAATCGCCCAACATTATAAATATTTTTATTCTTTTTAGTTAGTAATGTTACATTGCTTTATTTTACATTTTTTAAATTATCAATGCTTTCA
The DNA here is from genome assembly GCA_011833715.1 of Carcinoscorpius rotundicauda. NCBI lineage: Eukaryota > Metazoa > Arthropoda > Merostomata > Xiphosura > Limulidae > Carcinoscorpius > Carcinoscorpius rotundicauda. The sequence goes on from CM022403.1 coordinate 23,277,619, forward strand.
ACCGTTTTCTTTTTCATGTGAAAATGTTAGAAAATGAAATAAATAAAAATGTATGAGGACATATTCGCTATTGCAGCTGTTGTTAATAGTCATGCTAATAAATTTGTTATACATATATATATATTGGTATATCTGTGTTTATGTATAATTGATTTAGTAATTCGTGTTCAAAGGCTTACAGTTTTTCTTATCAAGACAAGAATCGCGGAATTCTACAATTTACATTTATATACATTACATTTTACTGTTTTATATACCACACATTTAATTTAATTAAATTTAATTAAAAGCTGCAAAATGTATTATCTTGCACATATAAACTTTACATCACAAGTTTCCCAAAAACATAGATAAACCATAAAATTTTCGCCCGTAGAATTCTGTTCAGCCGTGAAATTAAACTTAAAAAACATGCGTACACACATACTCATATGAAACTTGATTTTAAGCCGCAGTTTATGTGATGTGACACAAAACAATTACTTAACATGAGCATTTGAAGATAAAATGATAAAACGAGTTCCTCAACATTTGACAAGAACTATAACAATAAATGTTATCACTTTATATGCTGAGACAACTTGAATAGTATAATATAAATTACACTGAAAGAAATACATCCACACTTCCACGACATATCAATCAAATTATGAAATAACAACACAAAAACTTCATTATTTTACGTGTTCATAATTGGTAGATGAAGCCAGAAAGTCGTGTAGGGAAGGGAAAGAAAGGAATCGAAAATGACATGTTCTTCGTCTATTCAACCTTTCAAACCATTATCCGATCTCATAGGGCCTTTGACTTGGAAATGGAAGTCGTTTTTTTACCAAACCAATGTTCACTGTTCCTTCAGTTAGAAAACTGACGTATCTCAAAAGTTTTTACATCCATCCGTTAACAAGAAAACATATTGCCATTCTAAACATCTTCCAACGTTTTCCCAACTACAAACCTGTAAATAAATAAATATAACAGAATTAATCAAAATAAAAAATAAATAAATCAAAATTTATTACACTGGTGAGGAAAGTATCACGGAATGTCCAAAACGCCCTCTAGCGGCTAAAAGGAAAGTCTGCAAGGTTTTAACGCTAAAAATGGAATTTCGACACCCGTGGTGAGCAGAGCATAGATAACTTTATATGTAGCTTTGTGCTGAACAACAATCAAACCAATCTAAATAACAAATTTGCGCGATATATGCGGTAATTATTTTGCTTTAATAAGAAAATAGATTTTTGTATTACAAATAAATATCGCAGTTCTTGAACAGCCAAATTACTGAAGAAAAACTGAACAAAAACAAAGCTTAGTAAAAGTTATCTTACAAGAGCAACAGAACATTCTATGATTAAATCTTACAAAGGTTACTAACACCAGATGATATAAAAAGCAAGAAAAGCCTATATTAGCGAGGGATAATAAGTTTATTACATTGGAAATCATGCTATTATAATAAAAGTAATTCACAAAACTAAGTAATATACATAAAATTAATTAAAATAGTAAATTATTTTTTATTTTAAACTCAACTTCCATATTTTAATAAGAACAAATGAAACACAAACTCTGAATTTTATTTTTTAATAAAGGGAGTGCCTTATCAAACTGCTACAAGACCTACCAACAAACGAAATGCGATAGTTAGTGTTTATTCTTGGTTTGTTTATTTTTTAATATTGAGCAAAGCTATACGAGGGCTATCTGTACTAGTCGTCTCTAATTTAGCAATGAAAGGCTAGAGTGTTTGGTTTGTTTTCTATTTCACGTAAAGCTACACGAGAGCTATCTCCGCTAGCCGTCTCTAATTTAGCAGTGAAAGATTAGAGGTAAGGCAGCTAGTTATCACCGTCTACTGCTAACTTTTCGGCTACTCTTTTACTGACGAATAGCAGGATTGGGCGTAACAATATAACGCCCCCCGACTGAAAGGGCGAGCATGTTTAGTGTAATGGGGATTCGATCCCGCGACCCTCTGATTTCAAGCCGAACGTCCTAACCATCTGGCCATGGAGCTTTTGTCATTGACCTTTGTGGTCAATGGACTACACCTGTTACCAAACGCCACACTTTATTTATCAGAGCTAGAGTGCGACTTGTTATAGGTCTCTATTCAGATAGCCCTGGTACCCTAAGTTTGTTCATATTCCATTGTTTCTCAACCATTAAATGTAATGAATGTCCCACATTTGAAAATCCTAACTTTCCGATTTGAAAATATTTATGACTCGAGATTACAAATACTTTGCGTTGGAAAATACAGTTACAAGCATTTATAACAAGCGGGTGGATTTTCGTTGACGTCACACTACTTACGCAACACCAAAATTATTAAAATGTAGTTCTGCTACATTCCAAAACTTTATATCGCTATGGTTTTCATGTGATATGTTTATTTGTGCATGAATAACCTTTTCCCTCTGTATCTTAATCAGTAGAATACCTAATTTCAAATTCAATCACGTTGTTTTAGTTCGTGGAGTATACCCATTTTGGTATATTAAAGTGAACTTATGATAATCAATAAAATCGTGGTTTTGTTTTGTTCTCAGATAAGTCGTTATGAGGATGAAGTATTGGGAATTAATGTTGTTATCTTAACAATAATCATTATACTGGTATAAACATCGAGGAAGTTCATCTATTAACACTAGAAAAGAACAACAAAAAATACTTTTTCGAAATGTATATCAGAACAATTTCGTAAATCTACGCTATATTTGTAGCTCTTAACAATATAGTTTCTAAACATAGTGTGGTGTGAGTGTAGCCTAGGAGTTAGAGTGGCGAACTGTGAATTGCAGAATAGTACTCAAAATTTTAGGATTGTGGATAAGTTATATCATTTGATTGGAATAACCCAAGAGATGGGGGAAAGAGGTGTACTACTGATTAATTGCTTTCCTCCAAGTCTGTCAGTTCAAAACTAGATAACCCTAGTGTAGCTTTGCGCGGATATACGAGAAAAGTAAATGAAACGAAAATATATTCTTTAACCAACTCCTGCTAGATTTGTTTACCAACCAGTTTGTTTGTTTGTTTTATTTGGAATTTTCCGCAAAGGTAATATAGAAAAGGCAACTAGTAAACACTATCCACCGTCAACTCTTGTGCTACTTTTTACCAAAGAATAATGGAATTGAATTTTACTTTGTTACACCCCCACGGCTAAAAAACTAAGCATGTTAAGAGACGGAATTTAAGCTGGCGACCATACCAAATAGCGAGTCCAGTTTCCCAATCACCAGGCCAGAAATAACCTTACCAATTCCACTATCCACCAGGCCATACAAGCCCACAAAATAGCCTTACCAATTCCACTAATAACCAGGTCATGCAAGGCCAGAAATAGCCCTACCAATTCCATTAATCACTAGGCCATAAAAGGCCAGATATAGCTTTACCAATTTTACTAACCAGGAGCCTAGCATGGCTAAGTGGTTAAGGCGCTCGACTAGTAATCTGAGGGTCACGAGTTCCAATCTCCGTCACACCAAACATGCTCGTTCTTTCAACTATGGGACCTTATAATAAGACGATCAATTCCATTATTTGTTGATAAAAGAGAAGCCTAAAAGTTGGCGGTGGGTGGTAGTGATTAGCTGCTTTCCTTCTAGTTTCAAACTACTAAATTAGGTATGGCTAGCGCAAATAGCCCTCGTGTAGCTTTGCGCGAAATTAAAAAACAAACAAATAAATCTACTAACCACCGGGTCATGCAAGGCCAGAATTGGCCTTACCAGTTCCAGAGATTTATATACAAACTGGATGTTTTTATCTCTAAGTCAGTGACATTTTCTAAGATACTGATATAAGTGCAACCTCAGATGTATAGGATCAAGATTTGATTTGGGCGAAATATATTTCGATTCTTATTAAGAGTTTAAATAAAAATTATTTCTTGCGATTGAAACGAAACCAGAATATCCAACTTTAGTTCTGACAACATCTTTTATTGATTGTTTTCTAAACTCTATGATTCTTTACGCTTACCATTTCATTACCTGTGGTTAGCCACTGCGACAAAAGCCATTTATTTTGTTGAATAAATAAAATTATTTCAGAGAGCAATTACTTTCTCCAGTCCTATGTTTAGTTTTAAGTCCAGGTTAATAACATACTTATAAAGTTATGCATAAGTTGAAAAATAACGCATCAAATAATATTCTATTAAAGCGGTTGTTGGTTTGTTACCGTTAAGCACAAAGCTACATAGTGGACCATCTGTGCTCTGCCCACAATGGGAATCGATACCGATTTTTAGTGTCGTAAGTCAGTAGACTTATTGCTCAGCCACTTTTAAACTGTTTCCGACTGTAATGACTTTTTCCCTTCTGTAGTTAAATATAAATTATTATTCGTAGTTTTACTTCAATTGAAAGGGCTTGCTTTTCAATTTAAAAAAAAAATTAATTCAGATATCTTGAAAAGATAAAACAGGTAGATAAACTTTAATCACCTAGGTTTAAAACACAATTTTTTTTTCTTCGAGTGAAACATGAGGTTAATTTATAAAGTATTTAAGTGTATGAAATAAATGCTCTTTCCCTTGCACTCAAAGTTTACATGATTTATGTGTGAAGAGACTAAAACGCTTCCGTCACATCAAACATGCTCGCCCTTTCAGGCGTAGGGGCGTTGTAATATAACGGTCACTCCCACTATTCGTTGATAAAAGAGTAGCCCATAAGTTGGCGGTGATGAGTAGTTGCTTTCCCTTTTGTTTAACATCGATAAATTAGGGACGGCTAGCGCAAATAGCCTCCGAGCAGTTTTGCGCAAAATTCGAAACAAACCAAACCAAACTAAAACCCTACCTTGCACCACCAGCCGGCACCAGGCCCCTTCGTACTTTAACTCAATGGTAACCATTTGTAAAAGCCGCTGCTATCAGGGGGCCCTTCAAAATGAGAAAGAAAAAAAAACATTATGAGGGGAAAGATGGTATATTATTATAAATTTCTCAGCAGAATACTTAACCTAGTAGTTACGAAGTCAAGTAATACAGGTATACATCCAACAATGAGATATATCGGGTGTAAGATTGCTTTATTTATTACGAAACTACCAATTTAAAATATTTAGAGGACATCGTTTGGAAAGTTTTTTGTTTAACTTGGTTACAACGACCAAACAAGTTTGGTAACAACCACTGTAACTAATTTTAGTATCGTTGATAATTGATAAATACATACCCTACTTACAGCAATATGTGGAAAGCCTGAGGGCTGTGGGCTGGTAGCCTGTACATATCCTACGCTATCCTGACTGGAACTGTATAGTTCAATGGGTCCTGGACTGTTGGTAGCAGGCCATCCATGATTGTTAGCTGGAGAAGTGGGCGGAGCAAATCCTTGGGGTGCGTAGTTGTTTATCACTGTTAAAAACAATATCCATTTTTGATATTACTTTAACGGTCGATTTTTATAGCGAAGTTTCTTGACTAGTTTCTTAACGATTTCTCTCTATTAAATCTACAAATCTAAGACTATTCTCTGCTTGTTTTATGGTCACCTATCCGATATCATTTCATTAACATGAACCGATAAATGACTGTAATGATTATTGGCTGAAGAAACGTGCAAGATTTTTCTGTTTCTTATTTTAACATTTAAAGATAAAGCAGAACTATGAACACTGAATTTCTAAACTTAAAGGGAAATCGATGTTAAAAGTTGTCAGCAAGGTTACTTCTGTACAAAGTTTGGTAGTAAGATAGTTTTAAAAGTTTTATTTTTTTTAGTAATGTTACCTGTAGTAATTTCTTTTAGTACCTGATAAAGCCTGGGCCAGTAGTGGAGGCGAAGTTTGTTGACCATTTAATTCCACTGCAAACATAGATAGAATATTTTAGAAACTTTTTAAACGAACGGAAAAAGTAGAGACGAACACATTGAGTAGCTGTCTTGAAAACAAAACCAACTGGATAGACGAGAGGTTATTACAAAGTAGAAGAAATAAAACGTTAAAGTTAAACTGGATCGGAAGACTGTTTTAAAAATAAAGAACTGGTCAGAGCAAGAACAAAAACTGGATTTATTTCACATAAATAACTGGTTATATAAAGTAAAAATTAAGTTATTTCAACCTGGTTAGATTTGATGTAACAATTTGTTACATATTTCGAACTGGATAGAGCAACTACAATAAATAACATGTACTTGTACATTTCCAACTTGTTAGATAAAATGTAATAATTAGTCATATACTTGAAATATAGGTTAGTATGTATTATAGCTTCGGTCTAGAAAACCATTAAGTTTCATGTACTACACCTGACCTAATTAATATTGATGAGTGACACAAACAAAGGATTATTTTATATATTATAAATTATTCTTTATAACAGAAAGAAACAATGACCATAATTAATAAGCTGAAATAAGTAGATAAAATAATATCAATTATTACTTTTATGCCAAGTGAATTAAACAAATATTTATCATATGCACATATATACACGTGTGTGTGGAAAACAAAACACAATAATATGTACACAATACGGGAATGAAAAAAAATTACTGAACAGTTGAATACAAGAAATGAGAGATCTTAAGGTACCAGATTCATTAGGTAAACACTGGGTTGGAGAGTACTCGGTTATGAAACACTTTTAATTGGTCCAGAAACATTTTTTGAGGATGATCAAAGTTGTAGCTAAATTGCTTCTCTATATTAATTTATACTCGTTTTGTAGATATTAATTTAAAGTAAATATGCTATAAGAAAATACACGGGTTTATTTTATTTGTCAGTTTTAATTTACTCAAATTAACAGTGTAAGGTCTTCTTTTGTTACGGTCTTGCATGCATTTGAGGATGAGGAGATAGGCCTAGGTTAGCTGAAAGAAGCAGTCTCAGGTTGTTAATATAGTTTTAAATACTAAAGTTTGGTTGATAATTACGTTAGGTTTCTTTCGCATAATTCAAGAATGATTTTTTTTTACACACCTGGTTTCATAGGCAGTGCTATGAACCGTTGTCATTACTTGACATAAAAGAGTATGAAATTATCTGAACATCATAATTTACATGAGGAATTTAAATAACGACTGGAAGTTAGAAAGGGTAGTATTAGGGTTAATAGTGGTGAACTTAACTGAAAAGATTTCAGGTCTTGACTTATGTAGACGAGAAACTATTGGAAGGAGGGAAAGGAATAGAGAAGAACATGGATTGTGAACCTAAAGAGGTTATAGGTACAGGTGATTCCTTAATATGGAATGTGTATAGAATAGTCTTTGGGGTAAATAGGGAGAAAATAGATTATATTACCCTGGGGCACAGGTAGAAGGCAACTTACAGCATGGGATACAATGAAGTGGATTAAAAAATGATGCACTTTTTGATGTGCATGTAGCAGGGACTAATGCTATGGGAAAGAGTAAGTCAGAGGATCTAAATAAGTACAAGGGTGGATGAAAGCATTTAAAAACTAAAAATTAATTGTGTCAGGAATACTGCAAAGAATATTATTATTGTGGAGATGAAGCTTTGAGTAGGTCGCTTGGGCTAAATGCTAAGCTGAAATTAATATGTAAGGATCAGTAGGTTAGCTGATTGGACTGATGGGATCATTTCGGTAGGATGAAGGAACTTTTTGGAATGGATGGTTTAAACTTAAATAGGAAAGAGCCTGGCATGTTTGTAAGGGCTATTAACTCAGTTGTAAGGGAAGTTTTAAACTAAGACTAGATAGTGGTGAGGGCAAACATAAACTAACTGAAACAAAACTGAACTGTAGAGGGAAGTTTAACAGAAGAAATCATTATAAAAGTAATTATAAGAATAGGATTGTTCCCATTGCAATGGGTTTGGGTTTCATTTTGTTTTGAATTTAGTGCAAAGCTACATGAGGGCTATTTGCACTAGCCATTTCTAATTTAACAGTGTAAGACTAGAGGAAAGGCAGCTGGTCATCATCACCTACCACCAACTCTTGAGCTACAATCTCAGAAACGAATAGTGTGATGTACCATAATATTATAACACCCCCATGGCTGAAATGGTAAGCATGTTTGGTGTGACGGGGATTTCAACCCACAACCCTCAACTATTTTAATGCTAGAAATAATAGACAGATGACTTTAGGGAACTGGTATGAATATAAGACTTTAATATATAAGGGGTAACTGAAATATGGTTAAATGTAGATGATTTTGATAACTGAAATGCATGGTTGTAGGTTATTTAATAGGAATAGAGTAGTGGAGAGAGGGAAAGGAGTGGCTGTATATGTAATGTGTGAGTTACATCCTGTTAAAGGTGATAATATTGCAACAAGAATTATCTGTTGCAAATTGGGCATATGAGTTATTTAGGGACACTGAGCAAATGTGGAGCATTTTTGAATAACAGTTTTTCAATACTAAAAACAAATATATCCCTTACATAAAGAAAAGGGTAGCAGCAAATAGAAAACCAGGTTTGCTCACAAAGTGTAAGGGATAAAATTAAAAAAAGCATCACAAGTTAAAGAAATCTCAGTTGCCTAATATTAAAGAAGGTCAAGAAAGTTGTCAAACAATAGATTAAGACATCCAAAAGAATGTATGGAAAAAGTTGGCTGAAGACATATAAATTAACAGTAAGGATTTTTTTTAAACAACATTAACAGTTAACAAAATGTTAGTGTACTAATAGGACCCTTGAGGGATGATAAAGGAAGGCTAGTACATGATGATTGTAAAATGGTTACATTGTTTTTTCTTTAGTTTTTCTTAACAAAGACTCAAGCAGTATTCCTCATCTTGAACAATTAATAGATGAAAACAAAGTTTAACAAGACAATTTCATAAATTCTGAGCTTGTTAAAATACAACTGGGAAGTTTAATGAATGGCTCCTAGGCCAGATATTATTTCCTTGAGGGTTTTAAAGGAGGTCAGGAATTGAACTTATGAGATACTTGCCACAGTTTTTTGTAAGTCTTTAGACAGTAAACAAGTACCAACAGATTGGAACTTAGCTAACATCACTCCTATTTTTAAGGGAGGTAATAAAAATTGTCCCAGTAATTATAGGCCCATTTAATTTTACATCAGTTTTGAAAGTCTGTTGAAAGGTGTTTTTGCAAAATCATTTAACAACTTTTAGAATTTTATTGGAGAGTCAATATGGTTTCATGAAGGGAAGATCTTTACAAATCTTTTGACATGCTTTGAAAGCGTTACAGCATGTTTAGATAATGATAAAGAGTTTGGATTTTCAGAAAGTATTTAACCAGATGCCACATTAAAAGTGTGTTAAAAACTTATCTCTGTAGGTGTAAGGGATAAGAGAACTAATTAGATAGAAGAATGGCTGGATGAAAGAAGGCAGAGGATTGTTATAAATGAGTTCAGTCAAACTGGATTAGTTAATGTTACAAGAGGTGTACATTAGGGTCTAGTTTTAGGACCATTGCTCATTTTGGTTTATACAGATGAAGGGATGGTTAATAAATTACTTAAATTTGCTGCTGATATTAAGGTCTTGGGTGTTTCTAGCTGTGAAGAAGATGCTAATTTATAAAAGGATTTAGATCATTTAGTGAGTTGAGCAAATACAAGGTAGATTGATTTTGATGATAAATGCAATACAGCACACATGGGTTATCATAATTTGAATTATAAATATAATTTGGAAGGAAATAACCTTACAGTGTCATATAAGAAAACAACCTCGTAATAGTTCGTCAGTCTTTAAAGCCATCCAAGCAGTGTGTTGTTGCTAGTGGTATGGTAAAGAGGATTTTAGATTGTATCTACAGAAATATTAAATACAAGTCTAAAGAGGTTGTAAGTACACTGTATAGGTCACAGTTGGAATACTCTGTTCAGTTTTGGACTCATTACCATAGAAAGGACATTGAGTTGTTGGAAAGGTTTTGTAGAAGGGCTACTAAAATTGTACCTGGGATGGAGGGATTGTCATATGAAGAGAGATGAAGTGGGAAAATAACCAAAACCGGGGAAGCCTAAGGAAAATGTGGGGAGGATAGGATTAAAGCATAAACTTTCTAGTTTGTATGAATAACAAAGGGGACAAGGTGTCCTACTTCACTATAATCACTGGTTACTAGGTTTTCCACAGTAATGCTGGAGTGCAAGGGTAAGGCTGTACAAAATCAAACTAAAGCTAGAACATCTAGATTTTCCTAAGCTTCCTGGGTGAGGGTCAAATCATGCAACATCCAGCATGCCGGAAAAATATGGACGATACATAAGTCAACAGAACAAGCACCGTACGTAGCTATCACGCACGTAATTTACGTACTTACGTGATTCATCTCCACGTGTCTCCTCGAGAAAACGAAGAAAGCTAGTGTCGAAAGTTTCAATACTCCTAGTCCACTATTACCCTAACTGCAACGTTTCAGTAGTTCATTGCGAAAAAAAGGTATCTGACCGTTGTAATAGACATCGTAGGAAACAGGTACGCCATGAATAGAATAGTTAGTTACGTTATAGGGTAAATGGACCAGGAACATTCGTGGAAAAGGAAAAGACGTACTTTTTTACCAAAGCTTACGAGAGACTAAAACTATGCCATGCAAAACTCTACCGGGTTACCACATCAGCAGCAAGCACTGGCTTAAGAATAAATAATGGCCCAAACAAAAGATAGTTGTAAAAAAATATTTGACAAAAACAAATATCGAGCAATTTATTGAAATGCCTAAAGGGTTATCACTAGAAAATCTATATGTACAATAGGAATTAATTGGGCAACTCTATGGAAAGGTATCTAAATATTAATAACAATTATAGTTAGATAAAAAAAAGGTTTTCTAGCAAAAAATGGATTTGATTTTAAAACGATTAAGTAAAAATAGGGTTATTTTAATAATGATCTGTAAGGACGTCTATTATGTTTCTTCTGAAGTTTGTACCAAGTTCTAGTTGATCTATTTAAAACTAATGTGATAAGAGTATCTACTCAATGTAAAAAAAACAACAACAAACATTGTCATATCTAATAACCTAAACGAAACGTCATCGAAAAATTTCTGTACAGAACAGAAAAATAATAACAGTGGAGAAATGGGACCAAATTTAAATTTCGATTGTTAAATACACTAGGTGGGAAAACACGGTTTGAACGGTTTGTTATAAAGTAAAACAGAAGTGATGGCCTTCTAATGATTGTTATAATAAAACAGAAGTTAAGATCTTTAGGTCATTGTTATAAAACAAAACAGAAGTCACGGTCTTCTGGTCTTTGTTATAAAATAAAACAGAAGTTATGGTTTTCAAGTCATTGCTATAAAATAAAACAGAATTTATGGTTTTCTCGTCATTCTAATAAAATAAAACAGAAGTTATGGTTCTCTTATCATTGTTATAACATGAGACAGAAGTTATTGTTTTTAAGTCATTATAAAATATAACAAAAGTTATGGTTTTTTTAGTCATTGTTATCAAATAAAATAGAAGTGACGGTTTTCTCGTCATTGTTATTAAATAAAACAGACGTTAAGGTTTTCTAGTCATTGTTATAAAATAAAACAAGTTATGCTTTTCCAGTCATTATAAAAGAAAAAGTGACGGTATTTCTAGTCTTTGTTATAAAATAAAACAGGGGTTATGATTTTCTAGTCATTGTTATAAAATAAAACAGAAGTGTCGGTCTTCTAGTCATTATTATCAAATAAAATAGAAGTGACGGCCCTCTCGTCATTGTTATAAAATAAAGCAAATGTTATGGTTTTCTAGTCATTGTTATCAAATAAAACAGAAGATATGGTCTAGTTTTCAGTGTTATAAAATGAAACAGAAATAACGGTCTTCTCGTCAATGCTATAAAATTAAACAGAGGTTATGATTTTTTAGTCATTGTGATAAAATAAAAGAGAAGTTATGGTTATCTAGTTATTGTTATGAAATAAAACAGAAGTTATGGTCTTCTAGTCATTGTTATAAAATGAAACAGAAGTGATGGATAATTTTGCTTCTGATTTACATTACAAACTGTGCTTTTAAACATAAACTATCTTAGAATATCACGTCTTACAAACAATGTGATGGTGTCGAAAAATCATTAATACATGATGGACATTCAGAATGGAGCGAACAAATCTTTTGTTTGTATGTTACAAAGAAATGTGATTGTGATAAAATATCGGTTTTGAATCGTACACTTTTATAAGGTTGACAAAATATAAGTTACCTCATGATACATTTTTCATATCAGTAACAAATAATTAATACTTTATTACTGGTACCAAAAGACAATTCATCTGAAATGATTAAAACAAATATATTTAAACTTAATGAAAGCATTAAAAAAAGTGACGTATCAAACATTTATTTATCAGAAATCTTACCTATTCTTTTAAGTTTAATAATATGTTTTCAGGTACAGTTACGTGAAGAAAATACTTGTTTAAATATTGTTTTTATAATTGTTTGAAGCATGACTTTCACTTTCTTTCCTTTACATTACATATATTTTTATTCTACTTCTTTCATCAAAATAAACTGAGGACGTTAGCTCATCCTAGTGAAAGTAAAATATAATTTTAATATTACATTTTATATGGTGTATAAAATGCAATATACATTTATGACTGTATGAAAAGAAAACCTAACAGGTTGTCCTATTATTGTTCTGTTTTCTGTTTTACGTAAAGAGCAACATTTAGAAACGTTGTAATAAAATTACTTGTGTATCGTTTTCTAATTCGACCTGGCGCATAGCACGTGACGTTAAATATTTACGTCCTAATATTTACTGCACTATTAAGTTTGAGATCATTCTTTACAGACATTAAATTTGTACTGGTCGTCGAAAATACGGAATTATTATGTTTTAATCAAAAGTAGGAGGAGACGTGAAAGTTGTAGATGTAAGAACTGGTAATACACATAAACTAAGGTTTGTCCTTGTATATAAACATTTGATGTCCACATCTAAACTTAATTCAGTAAATTCACGAAAAAACAAACAAACTCAACAACATTCAAACAAATACCTATGCATTGCTTTGACCAAAAAATTAGCTCAAGCAATACGACTGAAAAACAGACCATAAAAGTACTTACTTATAGTGGGTTTAAGTTTAACATTGTAGGTCAACAAGGTTAAATATAATATGTGAAAATGATGACACAAAATGCTGTGGATAATCTTTATGTTCTGGAGCAAAACTCAAATATGTAAGGTTTAACGAAATTAACACAGATATACAAGCATTGGAGTTTTTGTACCAAGAGATAAAAATTCAAACTCGCATCATAAAGCATTTAAATCGTGAAATTTCTCTATTCGTTATTTATCCAATTCCATCAGATGACCTGTTGACGACAGTTATGTCATAATAAACTATGAAATCAATATGGGTTATAACTTCAGGAACGTAACGTAAAAAAACATATTTATTTTGTTATTTTATGCCCAAAGCTTCACAACGGCTACCTACACTCGTCGACCATAATTTTGAACTCCTGTAATTAACCAATAGTACCAACCGACAACTCTTGAGCTACTCAGTTTGAAAAGTAGGATTTGACCTTCACACTTATAACAAACCTATGACCCGAAACTGAAAAACTCAATTTTATAGACCATCCATTTCATTGTACGACACAAGAACCATGCATGACAATATACGATAATACATTAATTAATACACGCCAATGATCTGTTGGTAAGAAACATATAACTCCCGTAAGTGTTTACAGTAACAAATACAAGGTTGCTGTTGTCACGATACAGTACTGTTGAAACACTGTCATCGTATACGTAACGTAACATACACGAAACTCCAAGTAACGACAATTCCTGTGTTCTAACTGTCCTGTATTATTCCTCACACACGGTACCAGTAACAACTCTTGTGTTCTAACTGTCCTGTATTATTCCTCACGGTACCAGTAACAACTCTTGTGTTCTAACTGTCCTGTATTATTCCTCACGGTACCAGTAACAATTCCTGTGTTCTAACTGTCCTGTATTATTCCTCACACATGGTACCAGTCACAAGTCTTGTGTTCTAACTGTCCTGTATTATTCCTCACGGTACCAGTAACAACTCTTGTGTTCTAACTGTCCTGTATTATTCCTCACGGTACCAGTAACAATTCCTGTGTTCTAACTGTCCTGTATTATTCCTCACACATGGTACCAGTCACAAGTCTTGTGTTCTAACTGTCCTGTATTATTCCTCACGGTACCAGTAACAACTCTTGTGTTCTAACTGTCCTGTATTATTCCTCACACACTGTTGTAATCTTATTTTAATCTGCTAACATCTTTACATAAGCCTGTACAACATCATGAAAATGTTCATATCACAACATGTGCAGACTAGGCCGTGATTATAATTTCTTCACTGTTATCCACACCGTGAGGATATCGTTCTGCTATATTTACTGTGTGATTGGGATTACTGTCTTACCGGCAGATGAATACACGGTCAATCCAATGAACCGAAAAGAGTAGCACAATAGATCAGTCAAGGTGTCAGAAGTTTTGTGCTCATCTTGGCTGAGATAAATCCCTAAATTTACACCAATATTCACCCTCCAGTATGCTTTAGTACTTTATAGATGCCGTTGGACAAACTGTTGTTGATTAATCACAAACAATATGAAACTTGGATTCAACTGTAAAAAGCACTTTTCTCCAGATTTGTTCATTACACTTTTTTGTGTTCGATTCCAGTCTTAATGTTTAAATTTCGTTACTTCTCAGCATCAGTTCTCGAGATGCTAGATGTTTGTTGTGACAACCCTTTTCAAACGTGCGTCTTATCATTCTCGGGGTCAACATTCACACTGTTGGTATAAATCTGTACTCGACATGGTCTATCTCTCAGACCACGAGATAACATGATTTTGGTGGAGTTTCGGACTTCTGTTTTTAACCACTTCTATTATTAACAGTGTCAGTTTCACCTAACCTCTCTTGTGTTTGGCACATAGCTCCCACTATAACATGGAATCTAGTCACAAGAGTTTTGTCTGGAGTATGCTTAGCCAATAAAAACTTTAAATTCTTTATTACTCATTTGTCGTTTAATATTTAAGTTCTGAGAGCTTAAGTTACTAGGCTTTAAACTGATGTTGCATTCTGTGATTTGTTAAATGAGAACTAATCATAATTAGTTTATATCATCAAAATGTGACTATTATTTGAAAACAGGCTGGTCAGAGGTGGCACTCCAGCAGAGCCTTTTGTACTCCGTTTTCTTCACCTTCCCCATATTATTTCCAATACTATATATATATATACCTCACTTAAAACAACAGCAACAAACACCATAATAAGTAAATCTGACTGTATGATACGAAAATGACGAGAAATAAAACTTTCAAATTACTGCAGCATCCAGTAAACCAAGCAACATAAAATACGGACTTCAAATCTTATATAATAATACATTTTGCTCAAGAAGTAATTGTTTTTTTTTACTTTTCTAAGGGTCGGCTTTTACACCTTACACTTCTAGAAAAGTAAGAAATCCAACTGTTGTAGAGGAGCAACTTAAGACAAACAAATCACACCGTTACAAGTTATAAATTCAAGATTATAAATTATGCTATTACACATTAGCTTCACGTTTAGAAACTTAAGAAAGCGCACTGCCATACACTATAGCAACTTTAGATATCGAAGCGTTACATATGAGCAAACTAACTTAAAAACACGACTCTTTGTACAATTGCACGTTAAAATTAGAAATATATTTGCCATACACTAGCTACTTTCTTCTTAAACAAATAACAGTTATTTTTGTAATAAAAATGTCTAGTTATAAACCCCAATTTACTTTAAACAGTTACAAGTATTAGATACTCTAAACAGAACAAAAACATATGACTGTTTAATGTTAACTATAGGCTAAGAAACATAATTAAGATATTAAAGTTTACGCTAAAGTAACTTGAACACAATTATCTTAGAATTAATTAATAAATATACTAATAATAACAGTTCCGCTGTGACTACTTAGTTTATAAAACAGAAGGTATACCGAGTCACATAAATTTGATTAAGTTTCTACAGAAAAGTTTAAAATATTGTTTTCTAATCTTAATAGTTCTATTTTAGTTTCGTAACATTACTGACATGATAAATTTAGCTGTTGTTGCAATGATGCATGAGAACGTAAAAGTAACGAAACTAACTTATAAGTGCCGTTTCTAAAATTGATTGTAATATACTGTCAAAAATGTAGGCCAAAGTCACATAGATGTTCTAAGATTTACAAAATACAGAATTACACACAAATTGTCTCAATCCGGGTTTTAGGAGATAAACACAAACTAGGCTTACGTCTACGATGACCTCTCGGAACGCTAGGTTTACGATACGACTGCTTATAACATTACCATCAAGAGTTCACTTCATCTGAAACATTCCATCGAGTAGCTTAATCAATTCTGTGGACCTACGATTCCACTAACTAACTATGTGCAAAATATGTGTTCATTATGGAATAATTGTGCAGCATGAACATTTAATAAAATATATTAACAAGTGCTTCGGTGTGAACATAATTTCCTTACGCTATTTCGCTTGAGTAACAATATACGAACCTCAGATGAATGGGTTTGGCAAACGAAAACTTTGGTGCGAGTCATGAGCATTAAAAGGAAAAGATATTTTGCAACAAAAAATATGGAATTTTACTTACTTACTTTCACAAGAAAAATATCACTGGGACAGACTTAATGGACTCACTTTCCAGTTCGGCGATCATTTGAAAGAAAAAACAACAACAAAAAAACAAAAACAAACCTGAAGACATGCCGACCGTAACCGAAAGTTACCCGAAGACGTTTACGTCATTTTTTCGATACAAGTTGACCTGCCCATACAGTATAAGCTAGGTTAAAGTCAGAAAAAATGTGAGGGAGAAAATGATCTAAGCTGTAGACCTTCACAGTTGCTTCGTGTGCAAATGATAGACACTGACTTGATCCAGAGGGCACAGAATACAGATTTGTTGCATATTTAAATTCATACCTGCAAAAGTATAGCCGAACCCTGGGTAACCAGTGTAACTTCCTCCTCTTCCATAACCGTAAGCTGGAAACCCTACTGGAAGAAAAGAGAACTAAAAGTGAAGCAGGCCACTATTTTAATGTTTGTTTGTTTTTGGAATTTCGCACAAAGCTATTCGAGGGCTATCTGTGCTAGCCATCTCTAATTTAGCAGTGTAAGACTAAAGGGAAGACAGCTAGTCATCACCACCCACCGCCAACTCTTGGGCTACTCTTTTACCAACGAATAGTGGGATTGACCGTCACATTTAACGCCCCCACGGCTGGGAGGGCGAGCATGTTTAGCGCGACGCGGGTACGAACCCGCGACCCTCGGATTACGAGTCGCATGCCTTACGCGCTCGGCCATGCCAGGCCATTACTATTTTAATATATCTAAACTGTTTGTGTCAATCAACTTAGTAAGTTAGCAGCACGTGCTCTTACGTGAACATTATTACAATACGAATGAAGATGTACATTGTTTACAAACGTAAATTTAAAACAACGTTTACAATATCAAAATCATATCAATTTATTTGATATAAAGTTTTATTAAATTACAATTATTCAAACGTCGAAGGGTGAAGTTATATTAATAGATTCTTTTAATTTATGTATGTAATGTCTTTCTAAGAGGGCACTTTACAATATAATGCTTCATTATCCACACTATCGAAATTTATTACATAAAGTTTTTATTGATATTTTTAAACAATAGTTTATATATTTTCGCCACGAGCCTTCTTCAAGCCCTAACTCGTGTATAATTCATTTTTTAATAAGACATTGTTCTCAAGTGCACATGTTTATTTTTAACAATAGTTGAACGAGCACAAAAATACGTATAAACCAGTTATACATTTGTTAGAAAACTTCTAAATAATTTGATCTGTTAGGTGACTATATGTTCATGTTGCGGATGGTTACGAACTGCATTTCCGTCGGCATTAGGAGGAAGGGGAGATAAGCCAGAGATTGTTATGTATTACATTACTATCATGTCATGTACTACATTACTATCGTATTATGTACTACTACACTACTACCAAGTCATGTACTATATTACTATCATGTTATGTACTACATTACTATTATGCTATGTATTACATGAATATCATATCATATCATATACTACATTACTATCATCTCATGTACTACATTAATATAATGTCATACACTACATTACTATCATGTCATACACTACATTACTATCATGTACTACATTACTATCATCTCATGTACTACATTAATATCATGTCATACACTACATTACTATCATGTACTACATTATAATCATGTTATATACTACATTACTATCATGTACTACATTAATATCGTGTTATGTACTACATTATCATCATGCGTACTGTTTTCAGACAAGAATAATATTACGATTCTTGTAGTTTAGCTGATAATAATTACTATGTTTCTATATAGTGTCGCGTCGAATATGTTGCCTCTTATTTCCCAGTCTGGGCGATGAGTTGTGGTATTCGACGAGAGGCTAATTGGGTCGTAATTTATAGATATGAAGTGCTATACTCTACAACAGTTATAACTTCGATCCGCAGTGGACAAACTAAGTTTATTTGCTGTTAACTTGAAAGCTACACAATGAACTGCCTGTGATATGCCCACCAAGATTATTGAAAACCGGCTTGTAGAATTGTAAGCCTTCAGACTTGCCGGTGAGCCAGCAGAGGGCGACAAATTAGGAGAAATGTATAAAAAAAATCAATTAACTTGTTATTATAAAGCCTTTAAACATAATTTGGAACTACTTTCAATTAAAACAGCTAGAGGGCACTAGTACGCTTGTAAATAATGATAAACAACAGATATTTAACCAGTAAATAACGGTTATCAGCTAAACATACACATCAAATAGATGAACCACTTATAAGAAAGAGAGAGCAAACAACAATCACAGAAAAACAAATCAAGACGTGTTTAAACATATGTTCAATCGATGGGTGTTCAGTAACAAAATCAAGTCTCCCCAATCCCAGTATCAGCAAAGAACAGTACTAAACTGGTTACATACCTTCTGTTAAAGCCCCTAGAGGCCAGACAATGTCTGAAACGAGAAAAATGTGAACATTAGTTTAATCTCTATGTGAGATTTATTTCACTCAGAATTATTACAAAATTAGAAATTTGTTCAAAAACACCATCTGTATCGAGAGTAGCGTTAAACGGTAACAGGTATCGGACCCATTAAATCTGTGTTCTTTGAGTAATTTTTCATCCTATGATTCTTACTTATTTTAAAAAATTATGCATTAAACTAAAATCAGGATAGGACATAAATTTAATTATTCTCTGAGTGTGCTCTATCGTACAGAATCAAAGATATAAGTTATAACTTTTTACCATGTAGTTAAAATCATTTATTGCAGACATTCCTTCTCCATTAAAGAAACTAATAAATATCGTTACTATATTGTTAGTAACTAAATTTTAATAGTGTTTTAAGATCGTTTCAAAAATAATAGAATTTTCATTTGTTTATTTGTTTTAATTGAAACAAACATTAGGTTTCAACTGAATCTTGGTTTAAAATACATTTCTCAATTTTTATCTTCTTATGCGAAATATTTTAAGGTTGCCTTGGTAATTAATATATTTTATTTTTATTTACTAATGTTTTAATTTAAAACTACCAGCCTTTTCAACGAGATGGTTACCTGGTTTGTTTTGTGGATTATAAAAAAATTAGATCCGAAAAGCTATAACTTTCATGCAATTTTAGTAAAATACAGACATAAAAAGTATCTGTGAATACAGGTAACTAAAACAAGGAATACCTTTCAGTAATGTAAATACAATCTTCAAAAAAAGAAACGCAAAAGGGATATTTTTGTTATTTTAAAGAGAAATATATGTAATAACGTAACAAGCTCAGAGTATGTGATGTTACACGTGTTAAGGCACTGATTGTCAGACCAAAATGACAATAAAAGTTGTGCACTTTGAAAACCGAGGAAAACATTGGATTTTTCGCCAAAACGCATTCGTGTCCAATAAATTTGTTTGAGAGATCTGCATGTTCTGCAAGTGCAACATGTGCAAAATCCCTACAAAAGTAAAGGGTTCTCAGTTTCCAGAGCTCAGTATTAAGCCACCGACACGTAATACAGTTACGCCAAGACTGACTGAAGCACAACGCAACAATGCCATTGGTCGCTTGGAAGGAGGCGAATCTCGATCAGGTGTTGCCAGAGCTGCGAATGTCCACAAGGCTATGGAATCGTCAAAAACAACATGGATCAACTTGTGACCGTCCACGATCTGGCAAACCTTGTGTGACTACGCCCGCACAAGATCGCTACATCCGGTTACGTCACCTTCGGGATAGGACCACCACTGCGACGTCTATTGCCTCAACCATACCAGGGCTGCGCAGGATTTCCGATCAGACCGTACGCAACCGTCGACGAGATTCTTAGGCCCCATGTGCAACCCATCATGGTGAACGTCAACGACGTTTATCAACACGACAACGCCCGTCCTCACACAGCCCGACTCACCACTGTCTTCTTGAGACACCACAACATCAACGTTCTTCCCTGGCCCTCCAGATTACCAGATTTAAACCCCGTCAAACATCTTTGGGACGAGATGGACCGACGTCTGCAACGGCGACAACCTCAACCGCAGACTCTACCTCAGCTTGCAGCAGCTTTGCAGGCTGAGTGGACAGCCATTCCACAGGATGTGATTCGTCATCTCATCGCTTCCATGGGCAGGAGATGCCAAGCAGTTATTGATGATCCCGGTGTCATACTTGTTATTGACGTTGAAGGACGTTAAACTTCAACTAGTGAGCGTGGACCTCGCCTTTGCAGACTTTGGATGTTCAGCAGTGAATGTGCAAAGTTTCACACATGTCACACAGAACTACCCGGAATAAACTTGTTAACAATTTGTCTCAAATTTTGCCTTTTGCGTTTCTTTTTTTGAAGAGTATATAATGTAATGACAAGTTAATAGGCTATACAGATGATTAAGTTTTAATGATTAGCGGAATTAGTAGAATATATGAAGTTTATATCTTGTGGATTTTTTTATAGATTAGTGAATTAGGTAGACAAGTGCAATGTATGGTTTAGTAGATTACAGAGATTATTAGAGCAGGTGGATTAATAAATTATGCACACTGTATTTTGTGGATTATTCTTTTTTACAGATCAGTGAATTAGGTAGACCAATATAACTATTATTTGGATTATTCAAATTTCAGAAATTAGTCAGTTCTATAAATTACTAGAATCCATGGATTAGTAGATTACAGAGATTATTTGGATCAGTGGATTAGATACATCAGTATAATTTTTGGATTAGAAGATTACTTAGGTTATTAGATTAACTGGAATAATAAATTATGCACACTAAATAGATTGTAAAGATTAATGGTGCATGATCTTTTAGTACCAAAAATTAGACAGAATTCTTTGTTTGTATAGCGACGCATTGGAGTAAACACATCTGATATAAAGAAAGTGTTCTCGTACATATTACTGAATTTCACTGCATGACGACTTCGCCAGGACACAGATTATGTTAAGCTGTTTAAGTTGTTATAAGAAAATTAATTGTAATTTACAGCTTAGGTTGTTTAACAACCGAATAAGAAATATTCGTCAGTTTCATAATGATCAGAATTTAAAAGCACGTGGGTTTATCAGAGCTAAACAAATGTTTAACCAGGCAATAAACTAAATTATATAATTAATTTATTGTCATTATTCGGAATAAATAATTGGAGTTGAGCTGGCACGAAAGATTTTCAGCCAAGGTGTTTGCTGTAGCAAGTAGTTATTCAGAATGACAAATTTTTATGCACATGTTTGTGATTTTTAGAAGTCTTAACGAAGCGTAATTAAAATAGAAACACGCTAGTGTTGGCGATACGCAACTAGCTAGATTTTCAGACACAAATCAATTTTTGCATTTATGAGAAAGATTTAGAATAATTATATTTTGTTTTCTGGGGAAATGGGTTAATCTTAATTACTAATTTGTTTGATACAAACCATTAGAGCAAATTTTCGTGATGAACGACATTTAAATATGTAGTTTGGTAAGTTGCAGTGTGTGAGATTGGGAACAACACACTTATATGTTTCATTGTAAACAGAAAGTAAAACTGTTTATATTAGCCATTTGTTAAAACATAAGAAACGTTTTAGCGCGGTACAAACAGGTTGTTTTAAAAAAATCGTCGTACTGAACACATTGTAAAAAACAATATTATATTCGCAACAATGTAAATAATATTAGCTTCGTAATCATGCTTTGTTCGTTTGTTTGTGAATTTCGCACAAAGCTACTCGAGGGCTATCTGTGCTAGCCGTCCCTAATTTAGCAGTGTAAGACTAGAGGGAAGGCAGCTAGTCATCACCACCCACCGCGAACTCTTGGGTTACTCTTTTACCAACGAATAGTGTGATTGACCGTCACATTATAACGCCTCCAAGGCTGGGAGAGCGAGCATGTTTGGCGCGACACGGGCGCGAACCCGCGACCCTCAGATTACGAAGTGCACGCCATAACGCGCTAGGCCATGCCGGGCCTCGTAATTATGCACCCTATGATATTGTAATATACCTTGCCTATGGTTAGTAGTGTATCTAGATTTATCTTAATGATACTAGAACCACTAAGTGTTATATATTTATATTTAACAGCTATATTTGTAATCATAATAATAACATAATCTTGGTAATATATACATAATAAAATTTATATAGTTTCAATTTCGTACAAACTTATAGGAGAGTTATTTGTGCTAGCCTTCATAATTGAGCATAAAAAGGCTAAAGGTAAGGCATTAATTCCAACCGCCAATTCTTTTTGACAACAAATAGACGGCCCGGCATGGCCTAACGCGTTAAGGCGTGCGATCCGTAATCTGAGGTTCGCGGGTTCGCGCCCAAGTCGCACCAAACATGCTCGCTCTCCCAGCCGTGGGAGTGTTACAATGTGACGGTCAATCCCACTACTCGTTGGTAAGAGTAGCCCAAGAGTTGGCGGTGGGTGGTGATGACTAGCTTCCTTCCCTCTAGTCTTACACTGCTAAATTAGGGACGGCTAGCACAGATAACCCTCGAGTAGCTTTGTGCAAAATTGCAAAAAAACATACAACAAATAGTGGGAGTAATCGTTATATTATAACGCCCCCACGGCTGGGAAGACGAACACGTTTGGCTGGACGGGAATTCGAACCATTTACCCTCAAATTATAAGTGCCCTAGCTAACCCTAAAACTCTCTCTCTGTGTTCGTATCTATATAAGAAAACTATCTCTTTCTGTATATACACATACACACCTAAGAAAACCCTAATCATTTGTTTTACCAAACTCTTCTTTACCAAACCAGTTTAATGGCTACCCTTTAGTTTAAAGGCCAGAAAACAATTCACTTTTTGAAATATAATAAATGTAAATAAGTTATACACATTTCATTTTTAATTTAAGTTGTTTTTTGCTAATTTAAGGACTTTTAAATAGCGTTTTGGTTTCAAACTTTAGTAATAAATGATTTTATAACTTCAATTTTTAAAAGTATAACTCAGCAAAATAAATTTTATAGCTTATATACTTTCGTAATGTACTAATAAATTCTTAAAAATATTAATTTGTAACAAATATATGTATGTATGATATTTTAACTTTGTTATAAGCTCGTACATCCAAACAACACTTTTAACTTAAATTTACTAATGACCAACATCATACTGAGTAATTATAGTTTCGTACCAAACTCACCGTAAGTTCCTCGACCAACCCCTCTGCCCCGAACTACACTGTTGGGCATCATCACCTCTTTCGGTTGGGCTTTCTTGCATTCCACCTATCGAGTAGTAAAAAATTGGTCTATTACTTCAATATGTTTTCAATACTTTAATCTGTTATTGTCCAGAAACAACAATAACATTCTGTGTACCTCTGAAAATAAAATTCGTCACAACTGTCTATTAATGCCATGAAATGTTTTAATAAATGCCATTAGATGGCATTAGTAGTACACAATAAAGCCTCTTATTGACCTGGTTTAAATTTGATGTGGCCTAAAAATGCAATATATATTTGAAATAATAAATACTAGTTTAAGAAAATTATTTACACAATAAGAGTACGCTAAGTTATTGAGACGTGAAAACGTCTAGTTAAATAATGAACTCTACATGTAGGTATAAAATAATTATTAAAAGTAGTCTACATAATGTATTATCTGAACCTAAAAATATAAATTTTATGTTCCCTGGTGAGACACCGATAAGACTTTTGAGTTACAACGCTAGAATTAGAGATTCGATTCCCCTTCGTGTACACAGCAGATAACTCAATGTGGCTTTGCTATAAAAAAACAGAAATAAACTGTCTTTAGTGAGCTTTCCTTTTGAGAATTGGTAGCTAAACAAAACGTAATTATCAAGCTAATAATTCTGTTTATTTTGGAAATTACTGATAACTGTTTTTGTATTTTCCATCTCAGTGAATTGAGAGACAAGCTTTGTATATAATCTATTGTTCACATTACGTACTGCTAAACCACTTCCCACGAGAAACACCTTTACTTCCTTGTCTACACTAACACGACTAAATCCCCCAAATTTATTTTAGTTTCTTGCATACACTACATAGTGTTAAATTCCCACATTAATCGAGCCTTGGAAGTTGCAGTAATAAAGTAAAGCTAGTTTTCTTCTGATGTCATTCATCTTTGGTTACTGGAACATATACTGAAAATGTGATAGGTAGTTGTGACAGTACAAAATATATGTTGTGTGAAATAAATACCCCAACCTTCGAAGTTAAACTGTTATTTGGCAACCGCTAAACATTTGATTTTTTTATCATTTAGGATTTTTAATTACCACATTTGGTGATTAACGTAGATCGTAAAATAAATGTATGGAAGGTTAGTTGATGAGTGTATGAGATGAAATATCGTAGGTGCATTTTCAATGTGAATGGTGCTACAGACCAAATGGACAGATGACTTAAGTTTTGTTGTTAAGCTGAAAGCTACACAAAGGTCTATTTCTGTTACATGTCAACTCCATTTAACTCCAGTGTCTTGTATGTTATTATTATAAGCCTGCAAGCTTTCCCCTTGTACATGGAGGGAAACCCAAGGTTCAGACACAGCCATTATCCTGAGCTGTTGGACATCGACTATTTTTACCCAAATACAGGAATGAACTGTTACTCTTATAGCACTCTCATAATTCAAAGTTAGTTCACATTCAGCTGCCCGACATACAAATCACTAACCCATGCCAGGTCATTGAGAAAAAATCATTTAACCTACTTGTAATAAATCTTAAAGAGACATTTTCATACATAACTGTGTTAGGCTGTAGGTTCTAAGAGTTTTATGCATTGTAAAACGTGTGACATTCAATAACATTCACTTGAACATGATTCCAGAAACTCAGGATCTAGGTAATATCTAATCATAAACTGCGCTGGTACATGACGTCGGGCTATTTTATATGCTAGACAATATTTCAGTAACAAAAACTATGAGCTTGTACAGATAGTTGGGTACTTTATTTTAAAATGATACTGGACACTCATTACATTGTTACACACCATGCAACTGTGCTTAGTTATGTTATACCGACGATTCTACATTTTGAAAATGTCTGTGCATTGTAAAAGGCGCTCCATCGTAAGGGCATAAGCACACTACTCCCCCGTGCATACTTTCTATAATACATGTTGTGTCATGATCGAGATAGTTATAAAGTGCGAGTGTTAAATTAAGTATTTTAGAAGCGATGATTTATCGCAAGTTTATTTATATAGCTATTTACAAAATGTTTTTTGTGTAATTCAGTTGTTGTGAATTAACGTCACGTTACTCGAACCTTCTGAATTGTTCTCGTTGCCTTAAGTAAGCATTGTTACATCATAAGGTCTCATAATTTGTAGAAAGTTCTAGGCCTCAGTCTGGCAATAAAATGTAAATAGGCGACCAAATTATTACAGTGTTGTTTTTTAATTTCGCGCAAAGTTACAAGAGGGTTATCTGCGTTAGTTGTTACTAATTTAGCAGTGTAAGACAAAAGGAAGATAGATAGTCATCACCATCCATTGCGAGCAAATAGTGGAATTGACCATAACATTATAATATTCTCATGGTTGAAAAAATATGCATGCTTTATGTGATACAGTTTCGAACTCCCAACCCTCTGGTTTAAAGTCGAGCGCTTTAACCACTTAGCCATACAAAAGCCAGTCAATTACAGAATTCAGATATGAACATATGTTTATGATTTAAGTATATTAATATTTTCCATCTGAAAAAGGTGTTAAATAATCTTCCCCAAAGTGATCAGTTTTCGATGGTATTGTTGTACTTATGACACGTCATTGGTGTCAACATGTAGTTAAGATAAGTGCCGTTCTGTCGCAAATTTATATTGGCTATGGTAATCAAGTGACTTGTTGATTTGTCTATTTAAAATAATTTTAACATAACGTACTCAACGTTCTTGTGAAACGTTGGAAATGCATTATGTTCTGATTTCTGGCACAAATTCAAAATAAACATGATTTTCACTTATCAATCTTTCGTTAAATGGAGGTTTTGTATGTTGATTGCGACATTCAGTGTGTTATTAAAGTGTTAATATGGCATATTGTTTCTAAAATGTTGATGATGGCATACAAGGCAAATGTACAGGAATTTAAATGTGATCACTTTTTAGGGGTAGGGGCACGTTAAAAACACAAAAAACAAAGTTATAGAAACACACATAAAGAAACCATATCAACACATGAACGTAAAACACACTTACCATTTTATTGTTGATTTCATGGAAATGAATTTCACACACTTTGTCTACGACATCTTCATTTTCGAACGTAACAAAACCAAAACCTATAAAAAAAAAACTAAAATGAAAATTATGTTATAAAACAAATATATATATATCATAAATATGAAAGATAAACTAGATGCTTTGAGAGTTTTTATTGACAGCGATTATCTGGAATTAATCACAAAGCTACACAATGAACTTTCTACGTTCTCTACACCACAGGTATCGAAACCCGGTTTTTAGTGGTGGGAGTCCGTAGACATACCGGTGTGCCACTGGGGGGCAGCCTTTTATTCATGGAAAAAAATACTATAAAGGTAATTCTCTTGTCTTGGCATTTAATTCACACAGTTCACATTTCTTATTGTATTCACGAAATATTATTAGCTGTTGCGAACAACAAGTGTGTGAACTTAATAGCGACATTTATTTTCCACTTATACGACCACAAAAACGATAATCGAATAACAAGTATATCTTATAAGAATTGAATAAAAATGCATATAAACAAAAAGCAATGTTAATGATTTACTTCAAGTTCTTAATGGTAGAGTGTTGTGTCGTTTTGCAATAAAACAATGAGATCACGATAAAGCCATCTATTGTTAATATTATTAATTATTTTAAAATAATTATCTTGCATTTCAAACATCCTCATATAGATATAATCAATTTTAGAAATCACTCAAAGTTTTCACTAGTAGCGTTTAATATTTACAAGGTAAAACTAACAATTACGCAAAGTGAAGTTCTGATTTAAGGATCAAAATATTCTGATAAACGCCTCTATTTTTCGTTGTGAATATATTGGTGGGAGATGATTATGTAAGTTTAGTTTCTTAAGTAATAAGACTAAGTAAGCTGTGCTAAGTGTTTACAGGTGCGTCTCAAGTAAAATGCATGCAATTCTCATATAGAACGTTAGATCCAGGACTAAAGTCTGGTTTGAATAGTACCATATACCCCTCCTGGACGTTAGTGAAACAGTCCAGAATAGTGTTCCAGGCCTTTTGAATGGTCAATGTGAGTTACAAAATGGACTTCCACCTCTTTTAAAGTCACAATCACTACCATAACTAAAAACGGTTAAACATATTGAGGTTTGTTTTTCTTTGCATGATACAAGTATAAAAGTCGATCAAGTGAAAATAATGTACTGATGTTTAATTGATTAGGTAATTATTGAATCTTGTACATACTGTTTCTTCAGGTTCACCAGACTACAGTTAAGACCATTGTTCTACACACTTCACAACATTTTATCTTCACACTGGTTATGTGATTGGTTTAAACGATTAGTAGTGTTAATGTGCTAATAATATATATAAAAAGATTTTTAGCCTCCGAAAGTTAGAGTACGCCGTAACAAAATGGAATCCTAAGTGGAATAGCAGATTATTTTATGGGAAAACCATGACAGATAAATGATGCCCATTACGTGACTTAGTCAATTAGCAAATAATAAAATATATACACAAATATATATATATACACAAACACTCACATCGCTTACATTTTTTACTGTTTATTTTTCATAGCTTACGACTTCAGTAGCACGAGCCTCTTCACAGGACTGATGATAACTTGAAGAATGCGTCATTAAACGTATTAACACTGTCTTATTCACAATTAGCTCTGTCTGCTAATTAAAGGCCTGTGTCATTAAACGTATTAACACTGTCTTATTCACAATTAGCTCTGTCTGCTAATTAAAGGCCTGTGTCATTAAACGTAATGATACTGTCTTATTCACAATTAGCTCTGTCTGCTAACTAAAGGCCTGTGTCATTAAACGTAATAACACTGTCTTATTCACAATTAGCTTTGTCTGTTAACTAAAGGCCTGTGTCATTAAACGTAATTACACTGTTGTATTCACAATTAGCTCTGCCTGCTGACTAAAGGCCTGTGTCATTGAACGTAATAACACTGTCTTATTCACAATTAGCTCTGTCTACTAACTAAAGGCTTGTATCATTAAACGTAATAACTTATTTGTTTGGAATTTCGCACAAAGCTACTCGAGGGCTATCTGTGCTAACCGTCCCTAATTTAGCAGTGTAAGACTAGAGGGAAGGCAGTTAGTCATCGCCACCCACCGTCAACTCTTGGACTACTCTTTTACCAACGAATAGTGGAATTTACCGTACCATTATAACGCCCCCACGGCTGTTGTTCGATATACAGTACATTCCTGTTGTTTGGTATACAGTATATTCCTGTTGTTTGATATAAAGTATATTCCTGTTGTTTGGTATACAGTATATTCCTGTTGTTTGATATAAAATATATTCCTATTGTTTGGTATACAGTTCATTCCTGTTGTTTGGTATACAGCACATTCCTGTTGTTTGGTATACAGTATATTCCTGTTGTTTGGTATAAAGTATATTCCTGTTGTTTGGTATACAGTACATTCCTGTTGTTTGATATAAAGTATATTCCTGTTGTTTGGTATACAGTACATTCCTGTTGTTTGGTATAAAGTATATTCCTGTTGTTTGGTATACAGTACATTCCTGTTGTTTGGTATAAAGTACATTCCTGTTGTTTGATATAAAGTATATTCCTGTTGTTTGGTATACAGTATATTCCTATTGTTTGGTGTACAGTACATTCCTGTTGTTTGATATAAAGTATATTCCTGTTGTTTGGTATAAAGTATATTCCTATTGTTTGGTATACAGCACATTCCTGTTGTTTGGTATACAGTACATTCCTGTTGTTTGGTATAAAGTATATTCCTGTTGTTTGGTATACAGTAATTCCTGTTGTTTGGTATAAAGTACATTCCTGTTGTTTGGTATAAAGTACATTCCTGTTGTTTGATATAGAGTATATTCCTGTTGTTTGGTATACAGTATATTCCTATTGTTTGGTGTACAGTACATTCCTGTTGTTTGATATAAAGTATATTCCTGTTGTTTGGTATAAAGTATATTCCTATTGTTTGGTATACAGCACATTCCTGTTGTTTGGTATACAGTACATTCCTGTTGTTTGGTATAAAGTATATTCCTGTTGTTTGGTATACAGCACATTCCTGTTGTTTGGTATACAGCACATTCCTGTTGTTTGGTATACAGTACATTCCTGTTGTTTGGTATACAGTACATTCCTGTTGTTTGGTATAAAAATATATTCCTGTTGTTTGGTATACAGTACATTCCTGTTGTTTGGTATACAGTACATTGCTGTTGTTTGGTATAAAGTACATTCCTGTTGTTTGGTATAAAGTACATTCCTGTTGTTTGATATAAAGTATATTCCTGTTGTTTGGTATACAGTATATTCCTATTGTTTGGTGTACAGTACATTCCTGTTGTTTGATATAAAGTATATTCCTGTTGTTTGGTATAAAGTATATTCCTATTGTTTGGTATACAGCACATTCCTGTTGTTTGGTATACAGTACATTCCTGTTGTTTG
The DNA here is from genome assembly GCA_011833715.1 of Carcinoscorpius rotundicauda. Taxonomy (NCBI): domain Eukaryota; kingdom Metazoa; phylum Arthropoda; class Merostomata; order Xiphosura; family Limulidae; genus Carcinoscorpius; species Carcinoscorpius rotundicauda. The sequence continues at coordinate 23,307,866 of CM022403.1, forward strand.
GTATAAAGTATATTCCTGTTGTTTGGTATACAGTACATTCCTGTTGTTTGGTATAAAGTATATTCCTGTTGTTTGGTATACAGTACATTCCTGTTGTTTGGTATAAAGTACATTCCTGTTGTTTGATATAGAGTATATTCCTGTTGTTTGGTATACAGTATATTCCTATTGTTTGGTGTACAGTACATTCCTGTTGTTTGATATAAAGTATATTCCTGTTGTTTGGTATAAAGTATATTCCTATTGTTTGTGGTATACAGCACATTCCTGTTGTTTGGTATACAGTACATTCCTGTTGTTTGGTATAAAGTATATTCCTGTTGTTTGGTATACAGTACATTCCTGTTGTTTGGTATAAAGTATATTCCTGTTGTTTGGTATACAGAATATTCGTGTACAACACGATTGTCTTTACATTAGAAGCTTTCCTCTTCTTCCAAATTTCTGGTGTATCGAGGATCTGGCTTAAAGTTTTTCTACGTTTTACTTGTTTGAGACACAGAAATTAAATACACTAAATTTTTATGGTTTAATACATTCTGAGTTTTTTTTTGTTTTGGCGCAGAGTTTAAATTTACTTAACGTTTTTCTGGTTTAAGGCATTATATTTTGGATTATTTTAAGGTTTTCTGGTTCTAGGTATACGATTTTTCTGGTTGTGAAGACAGAATTTAGATGGCCTTAAAGATTGTTTTTGGTTTCAGGCACAGGATACAGAGTGAATCTAATGTTTTTTTGTTTATGTAGTTGTTATTGAAATCCGGAGAAGACTACTATTTACACCATATAAAGATAATTCAGGAATACACGTAATGCGTCTTAATATATGCATGTTTAGTTTCGTAAATTGTCAACAGGTGGCAGATCTAACACTACTTTATTCTTAAAAAAACGCAAGAAAATGTTACTTCTTTTTATTTGTGATTTTGTTTTTCCCCCAAAACTATGTGACAGCTCTTACGAAAAATAGTAAAAAAAATTAATTGAATAAGTCTTGAGCTTACGCACATCTATTTTTTGACCCTAGAACTAGCGACATAAGTCACTTTATTTAACATGATAGTCTGCCGAGGCCAAATGGTTAAAGGACTCTACTTGACATCTGAGGGTTGCGGATTCGAATCCCCGTCACACCAAAAATGCCCGCCCTTTCACCCGTGGGGACGTTATAATGTGACGTTCAATCCCACTATTAGTTGGTAAAAGAGTAGCCTAAGAGTTGGCTGTGAGTGGTGATGACTAGCTACCTTCCCTACAGTCTTATTCTGAAAAATTAGGAACGGCTAGCGCAGATAGTCCTCGTGTAGCTTTGCGCGAAATTCAAAACAAACAAACTAAACATGAACCCAAAGATATTTCAGTTGGTAGAGGACAATAAATAGGCCAGTGGCTCAGCGGTATGTCTGCGGATTTACACGCTAAAATCCGGGTTTCGATACCCGTGGTGGGCAGAGCACAGATAGCCCATTGTGTAGCTTTGTGCTTAATTCAAAACAACAACAAAACAACAAGGTAAGTAAAATTGTCGAGATAAAAACCATCCATCATTGCTATTCATGTCTTTAGTAAGTTGTCTACACAGATTATTTAATTTAGTACAATATTAACTAGTTTCAGTGTCGATATATTGTAGATACTTATTTCTTAATACCAAGTTCTGCCTTAAGAATACTGGTAATCAGCAATTCCCCTTCCTCCAAATATACAATTAAAATGACTAATGCCTGTATCATAACAATAAAGCTCTAAGTATATAATTAAAGAAATTGACAGCAGGGGAACCACTACATATTAAATCTTCGCTTCGCGGGAAGTTACCAATCTGAAACAGACACCATGCCAACGTTACAGAAGACAGAAATTTTTATGGTTTGAAGTGAGAGCAAATCTAGCAAGAGTTTTTAACGACTCAATGATCTTATACAAAGAAAATGACCGTATGACTGTTCTCTTTCTCTCCTTTTTAACAACAGATATTGAATTTTAAACCAAGTTTTTGTTGATTGTTATATACTAATATTAAATGGTGAACGAAGCCTAATTCTCATCTCTCGAGGCCAATGCAATTTCCAGGTACGTCATAAGAGCTTTTATCAAAGTATAATTGAAACATTACAGAAGTATTGAGTTCAATACATCCCGAACAAGTAAAATAAATCACATAAACCATTAAAGTTACATATTTGTTCATAAAATACTACGTTATACGTACCTGAAGAATTTTGATTTCTTTTTATCGAATATTTCTTTTATGAGGCTGGTATTCAAACATTTTCTATGTATTGTAGTTCTTGCATAACTGTAAGTCGTTCAATATTAGTATACTAGCGTATAGATCAGCCTCATAGTATATCATAACCTTTTATTTCACAACTAAGAGAAATAAATTTTGCGAAATCAAGCTTAACCAACAAAGAGGTAGAAGCGTGCAGTAGAACCAGTCGAAACGTTTTTAAATTCCTTTGTGAACCAATCAAAATTAAGATAATTCATGAAATAAATTCGTGACGTATTCATTTTATGAATTATCGGAAAAAAATAGTTATATCAACAGCTAATAAATAGAAAAGCTACTGTGTTTTGGTAACTATACGTTCCAACAATAGCTCTTATGCCATGTCGCTTAGCAACAAAAGTATAACATAATATTGTTGTTAGTATACGTACTTAAGTATAAAATGAAATGTATAGACAACATAACTGGTAAAATATTTGGTGATTTCTTAATTTTGAGTCTTTTTGTTTAAAAAGGTTTGTTTTTATTTAAAACGTTAGTGATATAACAAAATAATTTAATTCAGAAACGATTTAAGTTTAAAATTGAATCGATGTTTTTACTTTTATGATACATTTTACACACTTGGATCTAGGTTAGGTTATTCCACACAATATATTTACTTTAACCTTGTTATATCCATTTTCACTACTCTTATAATGTTTTACGGCACCCACCCTATTACATCTGCTACTAAAATTATAAATACTATACAGTAATCGAACTATTCTATCTGAATAAATGTATTTTTGGCTTTTATGACTACTCGGCCCGGCATGGTCAGGTGGTTAAGGCAATCGACTCGTAATATGAAGGTCGCGGGTTCGAATCCCCATCACATCAAACATGCTTGCCCTTTCACCTGTGGGGGCGTTATAATGATTCAGTCAATCCCACTATCCGTTGGTAAAAAAAGTAACGCAAGAGTTGGCGGTGATGACTGGCTACCTTCCCTCGAGTCTTACACTTCTAAATTAGGGACAGTAAGCGCAGATTGCCCTCGTGTAGCTTTATGCAAAATTCTAAACAAACTTTTATCTCCTATTTTGAGGAATCAAGTGTGACGTGACACACACGAACCTTCATACGTTGATTTACCTTTCGCTTATATGACTAACATTTTTTGCAGTGTTTCAAAACCTGTTTTAATTTGCTGTTTCTAACACAACAGATATTACATACAACAATACTACACTACTTCTAACACAACAGGTATCACATACAACGATACTACACTACTTCTAACACAACAGGTATCACATACAACAGTACTACCTTTACCATGACAGATATTACGTAAAACAATACTACACTACCTTCAATATAACATATATTACATCCAATAATGTTATAATACTGTCACCAAACATACCCAGCATTTTGATGTTGAGATGTCGAACCGAACTTTTCGTTGATGTAATGGTGGTGGGTAGTATTAATTAGTTTTTTCCCTCTAGTCTAGTACTTCAAAATTATGGATGGCTAACGCAGATAGCCCATGAGTAGCTTCGCGCAGACTTTACTAACAACAACAAAAAACGAATTAATATAATCGAATTAATTGAATATTGTGAAACAAAAATATAATAATGATGGAAAGCTCGACAAATTAAAATAATTTTATTAGTAAATACGAAAACAACGTTTCGGGCAACAACCGTTCCTCGCACAGAAAACCCGATAAAGAGCTGTTTCCTGAAACGTTATTTTCATGCTCACTAGTAAAACTATATTAATTTGTCGAGCTTTTCAGTATTATTAACATTCTATTTTATGTCTTGCAATTCCCTCGCCTACGCAATTCTTTTATCAATACAATGATTAGTGTTTCAGTATTAACTTATGTTTGACTGAGTCGTAGTACTTAGCGGTTAGTTTCTATTAAATATTTGATGATTACAATGCCAATTAACATAAGTTTAAATAAATTAGATAGCGTGATCTTCGAGCAGAACAGAAGGTAAATTATTTAAATAAGAGATGATTCCGTGATATTGACAGTAATAAATTATCTAGTTCAAGGAAAGGAACCAGATGTGTCATCACATGTATTGATTGCTAGTTTTTAATTTTTAAAGGCTCGTATGTTTTGATGACGGGTTTGTCACTGTCTGTCTAGACCAGGTTTAGTTAATCAACAAAAGCGAAATGAAATTTAAAGTTTGTAATATGAACACCTGATAATCGCCATTGATTATGTTGCCAAGGTAACAGAAGAAAGACATAGTTTATCAATAAGGTGTTTATTATTATTATTATTTTGCAATGGTAACAGAAGAAAGACATAGTTTATCAATAAAATGTTATTATTATTATGTTGCAATGGTAACAGAAGAAAGAAATAGTTTATCGACAAAAGGGAGCATATTTATAATATACATATATTGCTTACTTACTGTTCATTGCGAAGCACAAAAATACATGATGGTATAGACGTGCTGTGCTAACCAGGGTATTGAAACCGGGCTTTGACGTTATAAGGTCTACTGAGAGATATTTACTCTAGTTTTAAAATTTTGATCTACAGTTATCATAATGTACATTTTATCCACGAGGTAGCGATTCCCGCATTACTCCATACTAATGAAAATTTATGGCCCGACATAGCCGAGCGCGTTAAGGCGTGCGACTCGTAATCTGAGGGTCGCGGGTTCTTGCCCACGTCGCACCAAACATGCTCGCCCTCCCAGCCGTGGAGGCGTTATAATGTTACGGTCAATCCCACTATTCGTTAGTAAAAGAGTAGCCCAAGAATTGGCGGTGGGTGGTGATGACTAGCTGCCTTCCCTCTAGTCTTAAACTGCTAAATTAGGGACAGCTAGGTGCAGTGGGCAAACAACCTACTCACTTAAATTCCTGTTACGGAAACCGCAGTGATTGAGGCTCTATGTTCCTTAATGGAATCGAGTGGCAGACGATGATGAATTAAAATTCAGTAAGTAAAATATTTGAGTATTGACATTTAATCAACCAGAAAAAATGTTGCCCTAGGGCCGGCTGTTTGTGCTATTAGTTACTGATCGTAATGTGTATGTTTTATTGAAAAATGCCGAGCACGTTAAGGCGTGCACTTGTAATCCGAGGGTCGCGGGTTCGCGCCCGCGTCGCGCTAAACATGCTCGCCCTCCCAGCCGTGGGGGTGTATAATGTGACGGTCAATCCCACTATTCGTTGGTAAAAGAGTAGCCCAAGAGTTGGCGGTGGGTGGTGATGACTAGCTGCCTTCCCTCTAGTCTTACACTGCAAAATTAGGGACGGCTAGCACAGATAGCCCTCGAGTAGCTTTGTGCGAAATTCCAAACAAAACAAACTTATTGAAAAAAATGTGGCAAAAAGTGAACGTTTTCTGGAAAAGCATATTTTTGTGCTATTTAGTCATAAGCACAACTCATTCCATCAACATGATTCAATGTTCACATCTCGCAATGAACACAGACGTTACTGAAATAAACTGTAATTTTTTTTACATATTACATTTGGTGCGGTTTACTGACAAAATACATGACCAGGTGGATAAGGCACTTTACTCGTAATCTCAGAGTCGCGGGTTCGATTCCCTGTCACACCAAACATTCTCGCCCTTTTTTGACGTAGGGTCGTTATAATTTTACGATCAATCCCACTATTTGTTGGTAAAAGTATCCCAAGAGTTGGCGGTGGATGGTGATGACTAGCTGCCTTTCCTCTAGTCTTTTACTGCTAAATTTGTGACGGTAAGCGCAGATAGCCCTCGAGCAACTTTACGCGTAATTCAAAACAATCCAAACAAACTTTGCCACCTTATATTTTAAGGAATCAAGTGTGACGTGACACACACAAACCTTCATATGTTGATTTACCTTTCGCTTATTTGACTAACATTTTTGCAGTATTTTAAAACCTGTTTTAATTTACTGTTTGTAACAGAAAAGGTATTACATACAACAATGGTATACTACCTTTAATACAACAAATATTACATACGACAATACTGCACTTCTAACACAACAGGTATTACGTAGAACAGTTATACTACTTTTAACACAATAGATATTACATACAACAATACTACACTTCTAACACAACAGGTATTACATACAACACTGCGAAATTAGGAACGACTGGTGCAGATATCCCTCGTGTAGCTTTGTGCGAAATGCAAACCAAACCAAACTGACAAAATAATAGTTATTTTTTTAAAGAACTCTTAGTTTCTTAGTCCTACATTTACAAATTTCATCAATAAAGATATAATCAAACCCTCACATACAGCCTTGGTTAAAGTTGTGTTCTTGTTGTGAGGAGAGTACTTTATTTTAAACTTAAGTTCGGTGATAAAGAAATGGTTGTTGTACACTCAGTACTTATCTTTCTAATTGTTAGAATCTTGAATTTTTCTGTGGATTTTTGTTTGAGGTGAAATTCAAAAGATGCTGCAGGAGTTTTGGTTGTATACATAGATATTGACATATACGCTTTATTCATCACAGTAAGATTATTGATTACTTCAAAAAATGCTAAAATAATCAAAGTGCTAATACCAAAATACACGTAGAATTCATTTGATAATTATTTTAAGGCTTTCTTGAATATCAACTAAAATAACAAACACTCCAGACAGCAGTAATAACAAATTAGCTTTGAAAATCCGGCTGTGGTTTAGGGTTAGTAATTTATAACTACACTTATACTGAATGGTGTGGATTTGTTATTAATATGTATTCTACAAGATCTGCCCCTTGTGGAACAGAGGTATATTTGCACATTTATACAGCTAAAAACCGGGTTTCGATATCCGTGGTGGGCATAGCACAGATAGTACTTTGTGCTTAATAACAAACAGCTACCTTATGGAATTCCTTTCAAAATTTGTTACTTGTTTCAATAGTTCCTTTCTGGCTTCAGTCATTTTTTATTGGCTCATCGGAAGCTGTTCAACTTCAGTAGATAATCACAGAGCTAGAATAACTTCTATAATAAATGGAAATATATTTTGATTCGTTTTTTTTTGTTTTTTTTAGTTTCGACGTCCAATACGGCAGCTTTCTAATGTTTTTTTACTCCTGTCATTGCGTCCGAAATAATCAGCCTCAAGCATAGTGAAGAAGAATCGAGATAGAATAATGAAAGCTTGGAACATTTTTAATTTTACCTCCATTCGTTCTATAGACTTTTTTATAAATGTGTTTCTAACTGCGAATCGAGGAACAGAGGGGGTAGGGGGAGGGGCTGCAACGAAAGGAATAAAAACGTGAAAAAAGATGAATACTCAGAACTTGAAAATAACTTTTCGAAAAACTTATCACGACTTAGAGTTATAGTATGTGTATGATTTCTCCTTTTCCTACACATGTAAATGATTTCACTTGTTTATTTCTTGTATGTTCCTGTTCCACTTACAAAGACAAATTTACTTCACTCTTAGTTCGTTAGCTATAAAATAGTGTTTCTTTCCAAATCAGTGTTAGCAACAGTGAAAACCACCACTGATCACCAAAGGACGAGAGCTACTAAAACGTTTTCAAACGCTTATGGTTGTACCAGACCTTCAAAAATTTAATGTTCGCAATAGAATTAAAAAAGAAGCAATTTAATATTATTACAATTGGTAACTATGCTGTTACTCAGAGTTCTGTTCGTATTACTTGTTTTTTTCGGGGTAAACTAGCATTGTTATATTTACAATATAATTTTCCTTTCAACGTTGAAAAGCTAAGGGGTTTGCTCACTGAGACTGAAAGTCTAAAAGTTAATCGATTTAATACAGATGAAAGTTACCGTAGAACGTTTCTTCCATTTTCTTTTTTTTTTACATAAATAGAAAATAAAATATTCATGCAATAAAAACATGCAAATCTTCAATAAACATTTAACTTAGAACACTAGAGCTATGTTTGAACAGAACTACGCAATTCTTCACTACCCACCCCAAACTCTTGGGCTACTCTTTTACCAACGAATATTGAAATTAACCGTAGCATTGTAACGCCCCCACGGTCGAAAGAGCAAGCATATTTAGTGTGACAGGGATTCTAAACCGTGATCCTCAAATTAGGAATCGAGCGCCTTAATCACTTGGCCATACAAGGCTTGTAAGTATTTGGAAAGACGAGAAATATTGACTAATAGAAGCATGAATGATTAATAAATTATATGCGTTTATAAAGGATTGAGTACGTCATATTAAAATCAGCAAATCACACGACAACTGAAGAATATACAAAATAGCGGTGGAACGGCATGTACCATAAGTATTTGATTTAAAATGTAATACGTGTTGTTAACTTTAAATTATAAAAAATATAATGATCAACAATTGGTTATCTTTTAACTAGTCATACTTCTTTTATAGCATGCACATTACATAAGCGTTATTTGCTTTCATATATCTTCTTTTCACGTTGTTAGTTTGTTATTGCCACCAGTGGCTCAGCGGTATGTCTGCGGACTTACACGCTAAAATGCGGGTTTCGATACCCGTGGTGGGCAGAGCACAGATAGCCCTATGTGTAGCTTTGTGCTTAATTCAAAACAACAACAACATAGTTTGTTATTAGTGTTATTTAATATTTAGTACTTGAATGAGATAGAGTTAAATTAAATAGTTGGTGTAACACTGAATTTTTTATACAGCCATTCTAAACATCAACAGTAAACGCCTGCCAGTGGCACAACGGTATGTGTGTTGTCTTACATCACTAGAAACCAGGTTTTTATACTCATGATGGGCAGAGCATAGATAGCCCGTTGTGTAGCTTTGTGCTTAACTTCAAACATTCAAGAATAAACGTCCCTTATGGATATGGCTTGATTTTTCTTTTCGAGCTTTCCCTTAATGGAACAACGGTATGTCTACGAATTTACAACTCTAAAATCAGGGATTCGATTCTTCCCGGTGGACACAGTAAATAGCGCAATGTGGCTTTGCAATGAGAAAAACACACACTTTTCGAGTTGTAATATTCTAAATATCATATAAGTGTAGCTGAAAAGCAAACAAATAAACAATAATTAAACATTTTTTTAAATACACTTCTGTAGAATTTTTGTTTTTGATATTGGAAGAGATATAAAAAAATCAAACATTAGTCTTTCACGTTATATCTGGATTTAAAGAAATAATATATTTAAGCAGATTCTTTTGAAAATTACTTCGTCCTCTAGGATGCTGTGATGCAGAAAAATGGAGAGAAAGAAAGGAGGGGGAAGGCATACGTAATTTTGAATGGACAAACTTAATCTTAGAATGGACTAAAACCAATTAACGAAGAGAACATAAGATTGACATTACTGATGGGTGAACAATACAATTACATCAGGCCTTCATAATCAGGTCATCATTTAATAGTCTTTCTTTAAGAGTAATAGTAATTTTACATCTGAAGTAAAGTGTTTTATTAAAGTCATGCTTCTTAATCTTAATACTTGTTAAATTTAACAGTGTCGTACTGATATGTTAAGCCTAACTTTGTGTTATGTTTACATCTTATGCTTGTTTAGCCTGACCTTGTGTTATGTTTACATCTTGTGCTTGTTAAACCTGACCTCATGTTATGTTTACATCTTATGCTTGTTAAACCTGACCTCATGTTATGTTTACATCTTATGCTTGCTAAACCTGACCTCGTGTTCTACTATTTTATGTACGTTTAACTTAACCCTATATTCTTCGATATGCTACGTTAGTTAAGTTCGGTATTTTATTGATATTTTAAACTTGTTAAATTTAATAATGTTCTACTGATATGTTAAGTTTAACTGTGTTATATTTATATTTTATGCTTGTTAAACATAATTTTACTTTTTAATATGCTATGCTCATTAACCCTACCTTGTATTCTATTTATATTTTATGATTATTAAGCCTAGCCTTGCTATCTGTTTATATAATATGGTTGTTAATCTTACTTTCTATTTATGTTATGCACGATAGAGTAACTTTGTTCGTTACTTATTTTATGGTTGTTAAAATGTTAAAATTAACCTTGTATTGTATTTATACGTTCTATTCAATTATCGGTTCTGATTTTAAATTAATTGTTGATTGTATCGTGGAAGTGTGTGTGCGTGTGAATCAAATATTTCTCTGTCACAAACGTGTTTACAACCTAAAATATACGAATACTATTAATCATATTCACAGTTCATTGTTCTTAATTTTTCAGTTCAGTTGTTTTGTACCAAAATATTCTAACGCCGTGATTTTTACATGAAACTGATTGACTGTTGAAGTAATACGAAATCTCATATCGTTACATTTTTTCCTTTTTAGTTTTATAAGCAACCGTATCTAATATCAGCTACTACAAACTGTGTCTTTATAGCCAGGGAGCTTGTGTTCAATAGTCGACTGTATGACTGGACATGGAATAACTCTAAATAAACTTATCTTGGCGCTCGAACCACAAACTCCCGTCCTCTTCCCTACCCACCCCAACTGTTCATTGCAAGTCTGGCACGAAAACTGACCTGCAGTGAAACAAACATTGCGACAACATGTTATCTTCCGTTCGCCATCCAGATCTCCACTACGACTTCTATATCAATATCTCTCTTTTAACTGACATCAAACTGAAAAGATTGTAAACTTATTTCCTGTCTTTCAACAGTTATATTGTAGTATCATATCGATTGGGTATCGTAAAACTGAGCATAAGGTTACTACTGCTTTGAAGAGCTCGAAGGAAAGCCTTTATTTGGATTTCAGATAAGTTTACATAAGTGTAAATTTGGCTTTACAATAAACCCGGAGAAATTTATGTAGCAACCAAGAATATATGTTTCATCTAAACTACGGAGAACTGTTTAACATATCGGCTTTATCAATCTACTGTTCGTATCTGACCTTCAGAGTTTTATCACTTCTGCAGCACATAACTAATCTTCAAATTCTTTTCACCTTTTGGAATTCAGATCCTAATAAGTTCAATACTAAGTAAATTAATTAACGTGCAGATGAATAGATTTACCATGAAGTTTTGACAGCTGACCTGAGTATATTTGTCAAGTTCCGAGTTACGCAAAAGATACAAGGATACTACTGGTAGAACCATCTTTTGAACGATTCAAGAGTGTTTGAAATAAAATCTGACAAAACTTTTCCCATAGCGTCGAAAGGACCATGATCATAAAAAAAGTAAAAATGATCATACAAGACTAAAAGATAATGGTTATTGAGGGAGAGAAAAGATGAATATACAGTTAATGGATACTGTAGATTCTTACCATAACAAATTAAAATAGAACCATCACGTGATAAAATAACTATAAAATTAAAGTATACTGTTAACCATTTTGTCCGTAACCAGAAAAATTGTAATTATCACATTAATTTACCAGCTGTAGTGCTTAAGGTTGACATCAAGCAGTAAATGGCATCTTCTTAGCTGTCTTTTATCAGTGGATATATATGTTTGTGCGTGTATGTGTGTTTTCTTGTAGCAAAAGCACAACGGGCTATCTGCTGTAGACACTAAGGGGAATCGAATCCTTGACTTACTGCTATTCCAGCAGGGGAAGCAGCGGATATACACCTAAGACATCCATGGTTCGGAATTCTCACAAAGTCGAGGTTATAAAAGGTTTACCTTTAACAATAGTCGGGTGTTCGTTACAGACGTGGACAAACAACATAAACCAGAGTAATATTTCTACTAATTTATCATGCGTACAACTGTTAGGATGGTCCCATTTCAAAAGACATAACGGAGTTTCAGTAGTAAACTTAGGCCTGTCATCTGATTCAGCTCGCTAATTGTCGGTAGTTCTGATAATTACGTTAAACTGATATCCGTGTCAGTTTAATAATAGTGTTAATCTCATAATCGAGTTAATCTAATAAACGAGTTACTCTGATAAGCATAGTCATATAATAATGTTAATCTAATAATCGAGATAATTTGATTATCATAATTATTTAATAATGATGTTAATGTAATAATCACAGTCATCTAATAATCGTGTTAATCTGATAATCATATTAATCTAATTACATAGTCTGATAAATACCTGAAGCATCCAGGATTTTTGATCTAATAATCGTGTTAATCTGATAATCATATTAATCTAATAATCATTTAACTAAGAACAGTTTACCAGAAAAATAGATAATGAGATAAAACGAAAGAAAGATAAAAAGGGTTTCATCGTTAAGCACTTGCCGCTAATTACTAGCGAAGTGAATTATTAGTAATTACCTAAGAACGCGGTATAAAAACTCACACTAGAATTACAAGCTTAACGAACTCGTTTTGTCAACTTTTAACAATAGAAGGCATTTTTATAATAGAGACGAGACTCATATTCGGCTTAAACTTTGTGGTCTCACATTGTAAGGATTTTTTTTTTAGAATATCTTTTCAAATTCTGTCATCGGCAGACGACCAGAAAGTCAAGTTGAGTTTGCAGTTTTTCTAAATAGTTCCACTAATTAAGATTTTTAGAGACTTATATCACTACAAGTTCTGTGTTCACTAGAGCTTTAAAAATATTAGTTACAAAACTTCATTGTTAAAGTTCGTCTGTAGCAGTAATACCACAATCGACTTTCTGGTTACTCGTTTTACGTTATGGCCTACTTGCGGGGTTTGTTTGTTTGTTTGTTTTGGAATTTCGCACAAAGCTACTCGAGGGCTATCTGTGCTAGCCGTCCCTAATTTATCAGTGTAAGACTAGAGGGAAGGCAGCTAGTCATCACCACCCACCGCCAACTCTTGGGCTACTCTTTTACCAACGAATAGTGGGATTGACCGTCACATTATACGCCCCCACGGCTGGGAGGGCGAGCATGTTTAGCGCGACTCGGGCGCGAACCCGCGACCCTCGGATTACGAGCGCACGCCTTAACGCGCTCGGCCATACTTGTGGGGATCAAACCAAGAATTCTACTGTTATAAGTCCTGAAGGGTACAGTAGAACCGTTGTGAAATTCAGTATCGGAAAAATATCTATAAAGTATTTTAGTTTTCTCAAAAACGTCATTAAAATCAGCTTATGCATTAATACATTAATATTATATGTTCTTTTGTGGCTTTTATGAGAAAACTTCAATATTTATATATACAAAATATTTATATACATTTGAAAATAGTGATATCAACAAAGTTATAATGCAGGCAACAAGAAAATAATATATTGTTATTACGGCTATTATTTTAGTGACTTATGTTTTTGATAAACCACCTTCCCTATTGTGAGACGTTAGCTGGAAAACTCACATCTGCTGGTTTTGCGTTCCTCCCACTATTTCCTCTATGCGTGTGATGCCGGTAAAGTCGAGGATAGAGGGTTTATCTCCAATACAGTTTGGGTCTTACTTCCATCTGTTCCTAAAAAAAATAAAACTAGGGAAAATTACATGACGACCCTCGTTGTTGGATGTCTCTTTTGTGGCAGAATTTTTCTTCTTTTTTTTCCATAAAATTACATATAATTAAATTTCATTTAAGGTTCGTCGTTGTTCTTCCTTTCGATGAAATCCCTTTTATGAAATATTTTGTAGCTTTCATACGTACATATATATTTTTTCTTGAGACAACACAACCCACTTGTGGCGCCCTCTACAGGCAAACGTAATAGTTATTTGTTTTTTAAATTTTGCGCAGAGTTACACGAGGACTATCTCGCTGGTCATCAATAATTTACCAGTGTAAGACTAGAGGGAAGACAGCTAGCCATCACCACCCACCGCCAATTCTTAGGCTTCTCTTTTACCAATGAAGAGTGGGATTGACCGTCATATTATAACGCCCCTACGGCTGAAAGGGCGAGCATGTCTGGTGTGATGGGGATTCGAACCCGCGACCTTCGAATTACGAGTCGAGCGTCTTGACCACTCGGTCATGTCGGGTCGCTTATGACTGATATACAGAACTTATGCATATACAATTACATGTTCAACGGCTAGACTGGACATACTATATACATGTATATATACAACCTGCAAAGACAGATTTTCTTAACCCTTCTTTTACAGAAGCAATTCCATTTGTTACACGGTTCCACAAGCCTACCTGCCATTAAATATGAGTCCCTGAAAAGGGAGGAGGTTTTGAAACCTGAAATTGGTGTCATCATCAAACAGATAACCAGTGTTAATAGCAACAATAAAATAATAATGCATTAAGATGAAAGCGACAGGAGCGACATCCAAATAACATGTTATCTTCGTTTCCCTTTAACCTTTGACACAAAGTATAGTATTAAGCCTAAATTCTACATGAAAGAAGCCACTTTTTCACGAGAAAAACTAAATTTATAATCCAAGCCATTGGAACTAATTATACGATAAAATCACGTTATTGGTATTGCGTTTGTGAGTGATTTCAAACGTTTCGAAAATCGATTTTTTTTAAAAGCACGAACACATTATAAAAAGTTGCAAAAAGGCCTCTTCAGAATCAGTTATCTTAAGCAAACAAACTCTGCAAAAGTAGTTTAAATTATCAGTTTAAAATAGGCTATAAATGTAACTTTCATTGAAAAATATGTTCGAACTATTATAACAGGCTAGGAGCAGAATAAAAATATAATTATCAGTTAAAAGTTTTAGGTTTTATCTCAAGGCATCTGAACAAAGTAATTATTAATGAAATATATTCTTGTTAACTCGCCTGGATTGACAAACTGTGTATGGGCTGGCCGTGTGATTAGCCTGTGCAAAGTTCCAGTTTAGGAACACTAGATCTTGTTATTCAGTTAAAAGAAAAATGGCTAGCCCTTGTGACGGACGTTACCAGTAACTGGTTGCCTTCCCCTGCACGTTAGTGCTGTCAAAACCTGAACTTCTCTGATTTGGCTGTGTCATTCAGGTTGAAAAAAGATATATATAATATTCAATAGGTTAGAGTAAAATAATACTTTTCTAGGTGTTCTAAAAGTGGTATCGTGTGCAAAGTTAAGTGCCCCGGCTAGTACAGCGGTAGGTCTCCGGATTTACAACGCTAAAATCAGGGGTTCGATTCCCCTTGGTGGGCTGAGCAGATAGCACTTTGTGGCTTTGCTATACGAAAAACACACACAAACACACGCAAAGTTAAGCCACACAATAAAAAAAAATGCTGGAACAAAATATTGCTGCATTATTACAATAATCTCCAGTCAACAACAAGCATGTAATGGCTTAGGTCAGAGATTGTGGACAGTGGACAACATTAAACAAGCTTTACAGGTCAGTGGTTTCCAATCAGAAAAAAAAATATGGACAAAATATTGCGAGGAATTCGACTTTACGTGAAATATGTATATCTTGTTCTCGTGCTACGAACAAGTTAAAAGTTTTGTTTCCCTACTTCGCTGGCTCGGTATGACCAGGTGGTTAAAGCGCTCGACTCGCAATCTGAAGGTCGAGGGTTCGAGTCCTAGTGACACCTATGAAGCACACCCTTTAAGTCGTGTGGGGCGTTATAAGTGATGGCCATTCCCTA
This sequence comes from Carcinoscorpius rotundicauda, assembly GCA_011833715.1. Taxonomy (NCBI): domain Eukaryota; kingdom Metazoa; phylum Arthropoda; class Merostomata; order Xiphosura; family Limulidae; genus Carcinoscorpius; species Carcinoscorpius rotundicauda. The sequence goes on from CM022403.1 coordinate 23,323,544, forward strand.
CTAAAAGAGTAGCCAAGGAGTTGGCGGTGGATGGTGATGACCAGCTGCTTTCCCTTTGGTCTTACGCTGCTAAATTAGGGACGGCTAGCGCAGATAGCCCTCATGTAACTTTTCGGGAAATTCAAAAACAAACTCTTATTCGCTGGAAAGTAAAAATTCCATTTTATCTTTAAAAGCCACAACAACTAAATTATTAGAAATAACGAGACCGTGATCAACATTCTGAACGTATTGTTTGTCAGTCCTGAATTTTCATTACAAATGGTGGGAGCCAACTTGCTCTGTGGAAAACAAACAGCAATATGGAATATCTAGTTCCACAGTCAAACCTAAAAGTTAACATAGCTTTCAGGGGTTCAGCAGAGAAAGAGTGCCAAGATGGGTCATGATGACTTTAACGTAAACAATCATACTAAATCTTGCTCACCCCACCTCCACTCTCCGAGAGGTACTACTGTCCTTTTTAATATAACGATAACAACTGCTTTAATTGTGTCTTCTGTTAGATAATAAAATCATGCGGTGACTAAATTTCGGTTTTTAGTATTTTATGATATGACATTTGGACAAACATGAGACTTACGTCTGGGGGGAGGTAGAGAAAGAAAGAGAGGCGTCTCTCAGTGACACAGCGGCATGCCTATGAATTTACAACGCTAAAAATCGGGTTTCGATACCCGTAATTGGCTGAACACAGACAGCCATTTGTGTAGCTTTGTGTTTATTACAAAGAAACAAACTCAAACAGAGAAAAGGAGGTGGATAAACATCACGTTGATGTCTTGATGACATTTCAAAACTCCATCTTTCCTAATGCTCATCAGTTCTGATAATAATCTTAACGTTGTCTCCTAGTGGTCGACTTTAGTACTTAAGTATTTTAAATTCTAGAAAATACTTCCATTTCATCAACATACGTGAACATCCGATCTGAAACAGCTAGCGTTACTAATATAACTTTAAAGTTATATAACGAGTCTTCAGGAAAGAAAAGACGACTTGTTGAAAAATCAATAGCTTCTTGGTTATACTGGGTAAACATTCTTTAAGAAAAAGATGATTCCTGATTTTGGGAAAACACTGTAGAAGGTTTGTAAGCACTAGAAGTGGCCCTTCAACGTAATAAAAGACATCAAATTTCCGTGGGAGAGACGATCTTCTTGTGAGGCCATTAGTGCCAAACCAACCATAATTTGTTCCAATAGTAAAAGGGATAATGAGGTCATAAAAAACACCTGTGTGAAGAAAGACATCAAATTTTTGTTCAGTAAATATCTATTTTTTTCTTGTTGTTTCTTTCCACTTGTATTTTTCAAGTTACAGAAATGACAACTCTCTATAATCCGTGATGACGAGAAAAAACTTGTAGAGAAAATTATATATGTATAAAACGGCTGGTATGGATAGAAAAAGCGCTATGTAGAGGGGTGATAAACGTTTCGACCTTCTTCGGTCATCGTCAGGTTCACAAAGAAAGAAAGATGTAACTGACCGATAGCTGACCACATGTTTGAAGGCGGTTGTGTAATTGAGTGTAGGAATGTAAAGGACCTGAGCTTAGATGTTGGATTATATTTATTAATACAGGAATACCCTTAGGGTGTTCCTTTGTATTGGTTTATTTTGAGCTTGAGTTGTTGTCTTTTCCTTTCTGCGTTTGTTTCTTTCTTTATTATTTGGGTGTTTTTTATGGTTATGTTGTGTTTATTTGATTTGTAGTGTTCGAAAACATGTGAAGGCGACTTTTTGTATTCTGTGAATCTGGTTTCCACTTTTCTACTTGTTTCTCCAATATAGAAGTCGTGGCAGTTGTCACATTGTACTTTATAAATAATGTTGGTATTGTGTTTATCGGTGTAGATTTTACATAGTATAGACTAGGCACAAAACTAAGGAAAAGATTGAAACTTGATTCAAAGAACACAAAAATCACCTTCATAGGTTTTTGAGTATTGCAAATCAAATAAATACAACATAACCATAAAAAAACACCCAGATACTAAGTACGGAAATAAATATAAACAAAAGCAAATTTAAAGAGTCCTACTTATACAGTAGCTAAAATCAAATTTAAACGAGTAGAAAGGAACACTTGTTATACCTATACTAATTAATAGGCCTGGCATGGCCGAGCGCGTAAGGCGTGCGACTCGTAATCCGAGGGTCGCGAGTTCGCGCCCGCGTCGCGCTAAACATGCTTGCTCTCCCAGCCGTGGGGGTGTATAAAGTGACGGTCAATCCCACTATTCGTTGGTAAAAGAGTAGCCCAAGAGTTGGCGGTGGGTGGTGATGACTAGCTGCCTTCCCTCTAGTCTTACACTGCTAAATTAGGGACGGCTAGCACAGATAGCCCTCGAGTAGCTTTGTGCGAAATTCCAAAAACAAACAAAACAAACTAATTAATAACTTAACATACACTGCAACGCCCCCTACAATCCTGTACCCGTTTATACTCTCGTCCCTAAGACGCGTCCGGCAACAGTCAACTCTCTCTGTTAAAAACGATGGCCAAAGAAGGTTCAAACGTTGTACTCTGCTTTATTTTAATAAAAGTTTTAATACCCATAACAGTCATCTCGAAATTTATTTTTATCTCAAGTGGGTTTCTCGTCATCACGAGAAAGGAACATCACAACACTCTTTAACACGGTAGAGAAAGCAACTATTAAAAATTTAATTTAATAAACTAATCAGTTACGTGTATGAAGCTGTTATGTATTTAACATTAATAAGAACTTACTCTAACAGGTGATAAATTAATAGAAAGTCGAGGCCTAACATTTTTAAAACCTTGTTACTTAGTGAAACGTTTATGACTAGAATCTGTTGTTAAATTTCTCACATAACTAAATGAACTTTGTGTTTAAGATGCGTATTGAGATGCGTCGTTTGCGTGAAATGAGAGTGAATATACGAGATCTGTCCACGATAACTTACATTGATCAAGAAATTATATATTGTATGCAATTAGCCAAGAAATTATATATTGCATGCAATAAGCCAAGAAATTATATATTGTATGCAATAAGCCAAGAAAATATATATTGTATTTAATAAGCCAAGAAAATATATATTGTATGTAATAAGCCAAGAGGAAGCAAACATTGTAACACATCTTTTCTTGGGATTTTTATATTTAGGAACAGAAAGTTTATAACAATCCCGTAGTTAAAACCGCGTTAAATACAAACAATCCCGCAGATAAAACCGTGAAATATAGACAATCTCGTCGTTATAACAGTGTTAAATACAAACAATCCAGTAGTTAAAATTGTGTTAAATATAGATAATCCCGTAGTTATAATCGTGTTAAAAACATAGAATCTGTACTTAAAATTGTGCTATATAAGAAAAATCCCGTAGTTATAACCGTGTGAAATATAGACAATCCTGTAGTTATAACCGTGTTAAATATAGACAATCCCGCAGTTAAAACCGTGCTAAATAAAACAATCCCGTGGTTAAAACCGCGTTAAATATAGATAATTCCGTAGTTAAAAACCGTGTTAAACACAAACAATTCCGTGCTTAAAACTGTATTAAATACAAACAATCCCGTAGTTAAAACCGTGTTAAATTCAAACAATCCCTAGTTAAAACCATGTTAAATACAGACAATCCCGCAGATAAAACCGTGTAAAATACAGACAATCCTGCAGTGAAAAACGTGTTAAATACAAACAATCCCGCAGTTAAAACCATGTTAAATACAGACAATCCCGCAGTTAAAACCGTGATAAATACAAATCATCCTGTAGTTAAAGCCGTGTATAATAAAACAACCCCGTAGTTAAAGCCGTGTATAATAAAACAACCCCGTAGTTAAAACCGTGTTAAATATTGATAACCCCGCAGTTAATACAGTGTTAAATACAAACAGTCCTGTAGTTAAAACCGTGCTAAATATGGATAATTCATTAGTTATAACCGTGTTAAAAACAAAGAATCCCGTACTGAAAACCGTGTTAAATACGAACAATCCCTCGCTTAAAACCGTGTTAAATACAAACAATTCCATAGTTAAAACTGTGTTAAATACAAACAATCCCGTAGTTAAACCGTGTTAAATACAAACAATCCTGTAGTTAAAACTGTATCAAATACGAACAATCCCTCACTTAAAACCGTGTTATATACATACAATCCCGTAGTTAAAACTGTGTTAAATACAAACAGTCCTGCAGTTAAAACCGTGCTAAGTACAAACAATCCCGTAGTTATAACCGTGTCAAATACAAACAATCCCGCAGTTAAAACCGTGTTAAATAAAACAATCCTGTGGTTAAAACGGCGTTAAATATAGATAATTTCGTAGTTAAAACCGAGTTAACTACAAATAATTCCGTGCTTAAAACTGTATTAAATACAAGAAATAACGTAGTTATAATCATGTGAAATATAAATATCTAATAGTTAAAACCGTGTTAAATACAAACAATCCCGTACTTAAAACTGTGTTAAATACGAACAATCTCCTAGTTATAATCGTGGTAAATACAAACAATTCCTTACTTAAAACCGTGTCAAATACAAACAATCCTGTAGTTAAAACTGTTAAATACAGACAATCCCGTAGTTATAATCGTGTTAAATACAAACAGTTCCTTACTTGAAACCGTGTTAAATACAAACAATCCCGTAGTTAAAACTGTGTTAAATACAAACAATCCCGTAGTTAAACAGTATTATATACAAACAGTCCTGCAGTTAAAACCGTGTTAAATAAAACAATCTCGTAGTTAAAACCCCTTTAAATGTAGAAATCCCGTACTTAAAACCGTGTTAAATACGAACAATCCCGTAGTTAAAACTGTGTTAAATACAAACAATCCCGTAGTTAAAACTGTGTTAAATACAAACAGTCCCGTAGTTAAAACTGTGTTAAATACAAACAATCCCGTTGTTAATACTGTGTTAAATACAAACAGTCCTGTAGTTAAAACCGTGCTAAAGGTGGACAGTTCCGTAGTTATAACCGTTTTAAAAACGAAAAATCCCGTACTTAAAACCGTGTTAACTACGAACAATCCCGAAGTTAAACAGTGTTAAATACAAATAATTCTGTAGTTAAATCCGTGTATAATAAAACAACTCCGTAGTTAAAACCACGTTAAATACTGACAACCCCTGTTTGTTAAATACAAACAGTCCTGTAGTTAAAACCGTGCTAAAGATGGATAATCCGTACCGTTTCTTCCAGATCATGTTCAGAAAAAGAAATTTCCACTACATATACAACTATTCTACTTTGGTTACTCAAGTAAAAGTTCACATTTGGCTCTTCTAGCTTGAAAGGATTAAAAGTGTGGCCTAAGTAAATACATCATAAACATAGCAATAACCCCGCTCAATACCCCCACTGCCATTGGAACTTTAACAGTCTGTTTCCTAGCTGTAAATCGATATAAACTAAATTTATTATCATACAAATGTTACCGTCGACTTTCTGCCTCTGGCAAGGTTGATACTACTGTGTATAGAACCGTTTATCAGAAGACGTACAACTAGATTTAAACTGGAGACCGTGTCATAATATAGACATGTAACTAGATTCAAACAACTGGAAACGATCTCATAATACAGAAAGGATATAACTGGATTTAAGCAGCTGGGTACGATGTCACAACATATACATTACAGAGCGTAAAACACATATAACTAACTATACATCATGGCAATGCATCAGGATTTCAGCCAAACTCTTAACACGTGTTTGTGTTGTTGTTTTTTTTGTAGTTATTGTTAAGCCTAAAGCTATACAACACGCTATTAATGCTCTTCCTGCTTCAGGTCACGTGTCACGTGGTTTAGGTAAACTACCTCGTTTTACAGCTGAAAAAGTGTAAACGTTCTTAAGACATTTCTGTATCTTAATATAATTTGATTTCCCTGTTGTTGTTTTTTTACGTAGAAAACATTTGAAAACCTTGAATCAATATTCTAATAAGCTTCCCGTACTAAATGGTTCATTAGGTGTTTCCAACCAAAAAAATGCCACGGTTTTTATACTTTTGACTCCTACTCTGTAGGAGAACACAAAATGTCATCATCCGTAGTGTTTAACAAAATACAAATATGGTAAATTTAACAGTTTGGTATTTTTAGGTTCGTTCTTGGTAACTCACCGAAATCAATTACTGAATTCTGAACCGTAAACATGGCATCAAATCAGGGAGCCTCTGTATGTGTGGTGTCAAATAAGCGTGGAACGTGTTTCGCCCACATCAATTTCTCATCAGAAAACCACTTAAAATTGACGTTCTGCTTGAAATTGAAATATCTGTGTTCTAAAAGGAACTCCAGATGTCCTGCAAACGTTGTTGAAGCATACAAAAATACAGTATAAACTCATCAATATTTATTAAAATAACGGCCGGAAGAAACTTAATATTTTATTTTTATTTGTTGTGCGTGGTTAGATCGGACTGTAGACCTAAAGATCTATGGTTCACGTCCTGAAGTGTTATAAGTGTAACTGCCAAGTCTCGCTACTTGATTAGACTTGACGGTTGATACGTTGACTAACCAACCTTCCTTATTCTTGTTTCAAAGTTCACAATTAGGGTTTGGGTTTTAAATTTTGAGCAAAGGAAAACGAGGGTTATCTGCGTTAGCCATACCTAATTTAGCAATGCCATCTGAGAGGGAAGGCAGCTAGTCATTACCACCAACATAAAACTCTGTGGCTACTCTTTTACCAACGAATAGTGGGATTCGAACCCGCAATCCTCAGATTACGAGTCGAGTGCATTAGCCTCCTGGCCGTGCCGTACTGTCATAATTAGGGACTGCTAACCCAAGTAACCCTTATGTTGTGTTGTACAAATACACAAAGAAAAATAAGACAAAATTAAAACACAAAATTTTCCGCTTCAAAAAAGTTTCTTTTCCACGTTTTAGCACTAGCACGTTGTACATCCACCAGCGACAAAGAGAATGCTGCCACTAACATACTGGCTAAGAGTGAAATTTTAGTTTTAAAAATAAAAATCTGACACTTTCATTTTAGCGGTAAACAGGTAACGTTTACAATGTGAGCTAGAACATACAAACGTTAGTAAAATAAACTTTGTGGTTTGAAACCCTGTGTGTGTAATATGTTCTGTTTATTTCTTTGTTCTCCGACTCAGGTTTGGAACTAATAGATGAAAGTCCCACCGGATATTAGGACTTAACCGTCACTTTTATAACATGCCCCCGTGAGTAGTTTGAATGTTTTTGTTTGTTCGACACATACCTCAAATCCACAGCTTTAATATATAAACATTTTAAGTTAGCCCCAAAGTATATTTAATTAAATTTTCTTTCTACAGCTAAAAAAACAACAACAACTCAAGCGCGGTTTATTTGTTATACACAAGTTACTTTATCTCAAGAAACTACAAAAAGAAAAAAATTGTAACTGGGGTCTAGTGGTTAGGGTCGTGAGTTCGAATTTCCTTTGCTCGTCCTATGTGGTTGCCATCTGAACCGGCAACTCGGGTGGAAAAAATATCTTTGGTCTGTAAAATTATCGGCTGACCCCAAACCTTAAGGTTTGGTTTGTTTTGAATCTCGTACAAATATTTCACAAGAACTATCTGCGCTAGCCGTCCTTAATTTATTAATATAAGACTAGATGGAGGGCAACTAGTCATCACCACCAACTCTTTTACCAACGAATAGTGGGATTGACCGTCATTTTATAACGCCCCCACGGCTGAAAGGGTGAGCATATTTAATGTGACGGGGATTGGGACCCGCGACCCTCAGATTACGAGTCGAGTGCCTTAACCACCTGGCCATGCCAGGCTGTCCATGGTTAAGGTCAATATAAGAAGACCTCAATGAGCGAAATAGGTTAAAGATATTCAAGTTTGTATGACACACTACTTTCATGAACTTCCTGCAGTGTCAAGTACGTGCGAAACTAGGTCCAGCTAGAACGAATATTCATTATTAGCTGAAACTGGATTTTAAATTAGCTCTCAGTAAATGTTTCGATGTTATACAACTATGTGAATATTTATATACCTTATGTCATGTATGTACAGAGAAATGTACATCAATACAGCAACGTTAGGGCGCATTCTCGTTTCTTTGTTTTTATTATATATGAATACTTATACCAAGCTACACTACAGCACCAGCCGCCCGTGATGAATTAGAGGGTAGACAGCATTTAACAAAAAAATCGTGGGCTACTCTTGTTTAGTCGAATAGTATGACCTCACCGTCACACTTATAACGTACTCACTATCTCAAAGTAAGGAGCGCTTTGAACGTTGGTCCTGCAGATGCACAGCCCGAAATGCTAGCCATTGAGACGCGCTTGGTATAGAAGCCACACTAGTAACTGGATAAATTAGAAGGTAAAATAATTTTAAAAAATACTCCGTTTCACTGTTCATGTTGAAATTTACGTACAGAAGTTGCTGGGAGATAAAGAAATATTGCACGCACACACACGTTTTGTCGTTTGATGCACTGATACATTATCATAATTATCATTAACATCTGATCACATTAAGGTAGCTACATAGCTTCTAATTAAAATTAACCCGGTAATTAATGATACAGCTAATTTAATAAATTGGTCAAAGTGATAGTGACAAGAATCCATTGATTAATTACTTTGCTGTTAAGTTTTCGGTCATAATTCCAGTAGTGACTTTAGAGGTTTGGCCAGTTAAACAGCTATAGATTAGTTCTACACCCATATATATTTAGCTAAAAATGTAAAATAATTCTCAGATATTAACTGTACTGATGATATTCACATTGCAACACCAAAAAACATGGTAGCACGAGACAAATGAATATAATGATGTTCGCTAAAGCAGTTGTAAGCCGTTGTAAACCTCATAATTTAATATAAATCATTATTATACTTTGTTTTGTTTCTCATTTCCGTTTTTCCACGTGAAGTGAATGATACTTCATTGGGGGAGGGGATCACTGGCGACAGTAACAGTAGGTTCAATCTCATATTCGGGGTTTCCTGAAGGCTGTGACGGTAAACACATAATCGAAAATGATAGTTTTTCTTAAGTCTATGAGGCAATCACTTAAGTGAAAGAACTACTGTAAAAATATGTTAAAAGAATGGGATTAATTTACAATGGTACGTGTCTCGAACACGAACAGACACAGCAATCAGAGTGTTGAAAGGGTTGAAAATATTTTCTTATTTACAAATAGAACAAGAATAACACTAACAGCCCGTTATTCAAAAGATATTTTACATTAGTCCAAGTCCTGTTTATCTGGATCAAACATCAACTGGCCACTGCGACAAGACCATGAAATTAATTTTAGAAATTATCCACTGTATGATTCTCGCACGTAATAAATAGCGAACAATTATAAAACAGTCTCTTAGAGAAAGCGAGAAAAATTATGATGTTTTGTGTGATTATTGTCCACCTAGGGGTTATTTTAGACTCTTATGTACTAATGTCAATATTGTTTTACAGAGGGAAGTGGGGTGGAGAATATCAGTATGTTTTTAATCGTTTCCACCTGCATCTCTGCTCACAATACTTACCTTGCACTACTTAGTCTCAGGGCTAAGTGCGATTGAAAGCTTAAACAATCACTTTTCCAAAAGATTCACGACTACTTGACTTTTGAAGTTCTACGCTTAACAAAAGAGTTCTGTGATATCTCTCACCTACAAATATATTTTACCATACGCGTTGAACGTATCTTTTAAAACATCAATACAAGAAATGTTTACATCGCTTTTTAGAAGGTGGCGACATCACTCGGTGTTTAGACGCTAGTACAACAAGTAAATTTGGCGTAGTTTCGCTACCTACACTGAAGTAGTTCACTTGTGCAAGTTGTCTCGTTGTTATTTTTCGTGCACTGATTTTGAATAAATCTATTTTCTATTTAGTTACTGGGCGACAAAGTTGTTGTTTTATTAACAGTAAGTTATTATTTTTTATCTTATTTTTCGACTATATAAGAACTTGCAAATCAAATAATATATTTTTTCTACAATTCTGCTCGTAACTGCAGTATACGGTACACTTGGGCATGTCAATAAAAGATTTGGAATGAAACACAGAAAACCATTAATCGATTATAAAATATAAAACAGAGCAGACTTTGTATGACCCCGCAGGAAATCAATTCAAAACAATTTATATGTGCGTGGTAGTTTTCGAAGAATTCTGTGGTTTATTATAAAGGTACAGCACATAAGCCTGTGAGGAAGAGTGGGGATAACACATAACACTATATGATAAGAAGAATGGTATTATTTTTTCTGCTAAGTTCAAAAGGTAAGTTAGACGGAAAGAATACTAAAGAGCTGGGAGTTTATTGTCTTTCTGGTATAATATTCCAAGAAAGCATTTGAAGAAAACAGACACCTCGGCTATCTGTTTCATCAAGCTCTCCTTTGCAAGAATATTTTTCTTCAGATTCGTACACATTAAAGTCACAGGTAGAAGTGTCTCTATGTAAAACTGGTCATAAACCTGGACCTCGAAACACTGGAATATTAAAGTTGAAATCACAACATGTGTGTGTAACTACTTGTATACAAATCTACTTTAGATCAACGAAAATAAAACAACGTAAAGTCATGCTTCAAAACACGATACTACAAGAAACGTGCAACAATTAGCACGTACTATTTTATACTTGTCTCGTTCCTGGTGTGAGATAACGGTTTTGAATATCAGCCGGCGCCATCCAGGTTCTGTGATGCGTTGTCATGACTTTGGACTCCAGAATTTTCAGTATAAAACTTTTCTTTTAGAATATAAACAAGGATGAGTATTGGACCTTCCTCAAGTTAACGAAGACCTGAATGGTTAAACGGTGGTGCTACCAATAGGGAAATACTTATAACGGACAAACTGGTTCAAAGTACATGAGATCACACGGTGCACGTGAAGAGATATACATTTAATTGTCAATACATTGATGTCATATTATCTTAGTTGAACTGTTAAAATACATTGATATCATGTTACACAGGCTGTACTGGTAAAAAATAGATTGATGTCATGTTATCCAAGTTGTACTGGAAAATAAATACAAACATACTTGTTGGCGTTGTTGGTGGTGGTGGTGTTGTTTTGAATTAAGCACAAAGCTACACAATGGGCTATCTGTGCTCTGCCCACCACGGGTATCGAAACCCGGATTTTAGCGTGTAAGTCCGCAGACATACCGCTGAGCCACTGGGGGGCATACAAAAATACATTGATGTCATGTTATCTAAGATGAACTGTTGTTAAAATACATTTATATTATGTTATCCAGGCTGTACTCGTAAAACTACATCAATATCATGTTACACAGACTGTACTGGTAAAACTACATGGATGTCACGTTATGTAAAATGTAATGGTAAAAATACATCGATGTCATGTTACCCAGGCTGTGCTGATAAAAATATGTTAATAATACATTACACGGGCTGCTGTAAGAATATTCTGATAAAACAGTATTTAGAACGTATTGGTGAAAATACATCTATAACACTATATTAATGGTATTATAAATGATGACGGATAAAATATGTATTCGTTTTCATTTTGTTTATTTTTAAAGCACTCGTAAGGTTCAAGATACTGTTAACATACATCGCGAAGCCGCTGATAACAGTAGCAGCTTATTAAACAGTATATATAATGTTATTTAAATAAAGACTGCTCCCTCCTTCTAGGCATAACATTCAATCAGTATTGGAAGATGGCTATAAGTGTTATGGATGAAAAAACGCGTATCCAATCAGAAATGAGATTCGTCCTAATAAGGAGATTCGAATCTCTTCTAGGGAAAATTTGTTAACTTAGACTAAAATTGTGCACAAGAATAGAAAGGACGGTATAAAGTTTCTAGTCGACACATAACTAGATTTCTAAATGGATGAGATGACAGATACACATATGGATGAATACATAGTGGATACCCAGATGGATGAGATGATATAGATAAACATATGGATGGAGAGGTGTGAAGTGGTTAATAGACAAATGGAGGAAGAGACAGATAGATAGATAGGTGCAGAACTTGGTACTGTCAGACGTGTATGTGGAACACACGCGGATGTTTAAGTGTTTTCTACTTTATTTTGTTACTAAAGACTTAAAACAGTAATAAGATGGAAGAATCAATGACATGCAATTCTATTAAATATATTACATAAAACAAGTCCGTCTGTTTGAAAAGTTTAACATAACAATCTTAAGGGCTTACACTTCAAACTAAACTTCTTGTACCAATTCTCCAGAAAATAAGAATCCATCTTTTAGATTCTAATCCACGGGATCAGGAAAAAAAAATGGCGCTCTTACATCATGGATCTACAGGGTGGTCGCTAGAAAAGCGGAAAATTTGTCAAACAGCTATTTATTTTTACAAAGAATAACTTTTACAAAGTTTTTTAAAGGCATATGTTATATTACACTCATTGATGCTCAAAATGATATTAAAATCATGCATTTTATTCATGATCTCATCTGACCCTCAAATTTTCCGCTTTTCTAGCGACCACCCTGTATTTTATACAGTTTCTCAGAATCTCAACAAAAAAGTTCATATTAAAAACAATATAAGAATTCCACAGACTATCGAGAGTAAATCATAATTCATAGCTGCAATCTAATGATTAAGTCTAGGTAAAAAGAAAAACATAACCCAATAAATATTATCATCTTGGTAAAGTTTGTTTAATCTGTCGTTTTGTGTAAAGAACAAGACTACTACGGAGATAACAAAACCAAGGCTTTCCTTAAGGTACTCTTTAAAGTCAAATCTTTCTTTAAGATAATCCATAAAGCCAATAATTCCCTTAGCATACTCCATAAAGGTAAGGGTTTCTTCAGGAAACTCCATAAAAGCAAGTATTTCTCAAGATATCCCCCAAACGTTCAGGAGTTCTTAGGATACTCCAAAGAATCAATGGTATTTCAGGATACCCTACACAGGTCAGTGCTTTTTAGGATATTCCATAGAACCAATGGTTACTCAGGATACCATATACAGACCAGTGATTATTTTAGGATACTCCTCAGAACCAATGGTTTTTCAGGGTACCCTACATAGGCCAGTGTTTTTTAATATATCCCAGACATTGTTTTAGAGTAGTTTATATCTTCAGTTTTTGTGAACTTAAATTCTACTTACTAATGGACTAGTTATTGATTGACATTGTAATTCTGTCCAAAAGAAGGGCCAGAAACTCGAAGTATAAGTTCAAACAAATAGAAAACTAGGCATTTGTTGAAGCAGTTGAAATAAAAGAAAACAGACTTACCTCTATGCCTATTGGTCTGTTTGTCAAACATAAGCATTGCATCTTCTATCTGCAAAACAAAACCAAATCATAATAGAATGTCACATGGCGAAAAAATCTTAGACTAGTTGTATATATTGCACTACCGCCTAACAAATATTTTTGTAATCGTTTTTGTAAGAATGGACAAAAATCAAATTGAATTATTCGACAACCTATACATTTGTAGCGATTGAAGATAACATTTTCTTAGTTTTGTTAAATTTTCAAAATTCCCATCCATACACAGAAATACGCATGTATTTTGTTTGTAAAATTGAGTTCCTTAGTACTATTAACCTGACAGACCTATAGGATCAAAGAAAGACTAATACCAGTTTAAAGATTTGATCAATGGGAAGGCAATCAATTAGCAGCACGTTTCGCCAACAAGGCTACTTTTAATAAAATAATTGGACTCACTGGTATCATTTTATTATGGAACTTGTGCTTATATGATACTGCAAAAACGTTTTTATTTCGCGATGTACAACCTTTTACTTCGCAAAATTTTTATCCTGTCATCATGTAGATTTGCAACAAGGGTCACAATTTTTCCGTTTCGCCTCCGTTTCATGTCACGGAGATCTTTATTTTTCTCTAGTCTCAGGTTTCAGATACATCATGAACACGCCATGCGCGGACCTAATACACTGGCACCACGAGTAACCGGTTAGTTTTTATAATGTGTCTAAAAATATATCGTGGCTAGAACCTTGGATCTTTCAATTACCCAGCCCGATACGCTAGCTACTAGATCACTGTAAATAAAAGCAGCATTTTATGTATGAAAATGAAAATACATAGAGGATAAAAAATAACTGGTTATTAATGACGAAAATGTTTAGATTAACGTAACAAAAACAATGACAAGTAAAACAAAACTTTTACTGGTATGAATTTAACACGTAGGTTGTTTTATCTGTTACTCTCGTGAAACAAGGCTATTACAAGTTAGATCTATGTAGGTTTTAACACGAAAACTACTTTATCTACCACACTTGAAAGAGAAGATGTAAAAAAAACAACAATATCTGTGTAATTATCGAGTGTTCGATTGTTTGGGTAATCTGCCTAAGCCATTGTGACATAACTATCTTTTAATCACGAGACAAACTTTTTCCTGGAAGTACCTTTCATTAACGAAGTAGAGTTGTTCTGTAAAGATGTGTTGTTCATTTGTGTTTTTTTCGATAAGATGAAGAAATAAAAATTAAAAAGGAGCAAAAGGTCCTCTTCTATAGCTTTCTTTGTCCAATTTCAATGTACCTCATGGTTAAGGTTCGGTACGGCCAGGTGGTTAAGGCGCTCAACTCGTAATCCGCCGTGGGGGCGTTATAATGTGACTGTCAGTCCCACTACTCTTTGGTTAAGGAGTAGCCTAGAGTTAGCGTTGGATGGTGATGACTAGTTGTCTTCCCTCTAGTCTTACACTTCTAAGTTAGGGATGGCTAACGTAGATAGCCCTCTTGTAGTTCTGCGCGAAGTTCAAAAACAAACCTTAAGGGTAAATAATATTCCTTGTCAACAGGCCGATCATGAAATGACTCGTTGGACTTCAGTTCTCAATTTACCAGTAAATGACAATTTCCTTGCTTTTTCTCAAAGTGCTACGAATTTTAACGTCTAATATAGGACCTGGAACGAGGTCACCAAACGTAAAGTAGACTATAACAGAAAAATTGAAAATGGTGACATTAAAAAAAACACATCAGTTGGTTGTTAAGCATTTTGATGTAACTTTATTATTCTTAGTTTAACCTCGCGAAACAGGAAGTGTTTTTGTTTATGTGTGTGTGTGTTCAAATAGTAAGAATACCCTCGCACCCAAGTGGACTATTAATGCTACATTTTGGCAAGTTTCACGTGAACAGTTTTACGTGTCTAAAATCCGTAGCGTCCCTCTTTAATCACTAAGAGCGCAGTCTCTTTAAATACAGTGTGTGTTTTATAATTTTTTTGGCAAAATTCTCCAAATATTTTATTAATGAAAGCACGATTATTTGATAGATATTTACGAAGGACCCGAGATTTGGTTTAAAGATCGTTTCAGTCTGACGGTGAAAGTATACACAAATAAAACGTTTTCAATTTGCAGATGTCTCTTATTTCGTGTAGTAGCAGCCAATGTAAAAACAAAGAGAGAGAAAACAACGAAAAAGAAATAATGAAAACATCACACTCAGTACGAGACTTGGAGAGGATGGGAAAATGTCTGTAGGAAACGGTGGCATTAAACCTTATACACATTCCAGCAGCTTGTACCTCGCGCAATCCTCGTGCTGATGTCAGTAAAAATATCCGATCGAATGGAACTTTCCCTTGCATCTTTAACGAATTCACAAGCGAGTTTGTAACGAACATCGCCTGCTGGATGTTTGTAGGTACTGACCAATCAGTGTCTTTACTACTTTCTCAGATTGTCTGCGTCGAGATTTTAAATAATCCCCATGTGGTTGAATTTAACAAATACTGTTCATACCAAGTGACTGAATAAAACTAGTATTATTCACACCAAGTGGATGAATTTAACAAGTGATGTTAACACCAAGTGGCTGAATAAAACTAGTATCACTCACATCAAGTGGCTGAATTTAACAATTATTATCCACACCAAGTGGCTGATTTTAACAAGTACTGGCCACACAAGTAATTGAATTTATCAACCACAACTAATGGCTGTATTGTCCACATCAGAGTGGCTTAACATAGCTAGTATCATCCATACCAAATTAAACAACTCAGTTTTTGTTCAAAATCGAACTCTAATTTGAAATATTAGAATTTATTGTCATAACCTAAACTATACAATAGACTATCTGCACTATTTCCATTACATGAAATTAAATCCTGGATTTTAGCGTTGTAAGTTATATGCATGGGTAGACATATGAGAAAGACAGCAACCCCTGGTAAACTGTATTTATCAAACTTCTAAAAACAAATGTTATCATTTACAGAGCATAAAATCTTTATTTGGACAAGAATAAAAGTGATTTGATTCCTTAACGGAACTAACGTATACAAAACTGTAAGCTACCTGGAACTGAGTGGATAAAACTGTAAGCTACCTGGAACTAAGGAGATAAAAATGTAAGCTATTCGGAACTGAGTGGATAAAACTGTAAGCTACCTGGAACTGAGTGGATAAAACTGTAAGCTACCTGGAACTAAGGAGATAAAAATGTAAGCTATTCGGAACTGAGTGGATAAAACTGTAAGCTACCTGGAACTGAATGGATAAAACTGTAAGCTTCCTGGAACTGAGTGGATAAAACTTTAAGCTACCTGGAACTAAGGAGATAAAAATGTAAGCTACTCGGAACTGAGTGGATAAAACTGTACGCTACCTGGAACTGAGTGGATAAAATTGTACGCTACCTGGAACTGAGTGGATAAAATTGTAAGCTACCTGGAACTGAGGACATGACTGTAAGTTACCTGATGTGTGTCAAATTGTTAACTTATCAAAATTGATATATATCAAACTGTTAACTTAACAAAACTGATGTATATAAAAAAAACAGTTAACCCTTTTCCATAAAAGTACTTTATGTCAAACTTTCTGCTTCTGTTATCTATTATTTAACATTCTATTTTGTTAATCAACTTACTAACGTTTCAATTTCTTTTTATCTTAACAATTCTTTTTTCTAATGTGCGATGACCAGCGTTTGAACCTAGTGCCAAATTCAATCTGACATAAGTGTACGTAAACAATCGCTTCATCTTTGCTGTGCTAAGTATTTTTGCTACCGTCTGATAATGAATAGTGTTTTTCTTAGGCGTGTAACATTAACTATTTCATTTCCTTTCCTTCGCAGTTTCATTAACATGCTATCATTATTCATACGGTTTTGATCGTATAATTCGAGCACCGAGAACAATAGAAAGCGTATTATGGTCCAGTTACTTTCAAAAGAAATGTCTTCAGTTTCGGTCTTCCACTCACGAAAGTCATTAAAGTTGTTTTAGGTCATAAACGGTAGCAAGTTTATAGCAGGAAAAAAGATAGAGTTTAAAGAATTTCAACTTTCAAGTAATTTCCCAATCAGCTTTTCACCAGCACGACTGACGTTTAAGATTATTACGTAAGCGAGATCGGGCCACTTTGAGTTCAAGAGGGGTGATAGAAAGTTGATTTATTAGATTTATCAAATTAATTTCTCAAAAACTGAGGTCGTAATAAAAACGATTTTTCTTGGTTTATTGAGTACCCAAGTAGCGTTATACAAAAGCTGATTAAATTCAAATATTTTGAATACTTTGTTGACTGTGATAAGAAAGATTTATCACGTAAGATATAAATTTTAAAACATTTCAGATAAACTTGTACATTTTTAGCGCAGTAAAATTCGACATGATAGGAAAGTGTTTGTTTTGAATTTCGCGCGAAACTACACGAGGGCTATCTTCGTTTGCCGTCCCTAGTTTCGTGGTGTTAGACTAGAGGGAAGGCATCACCACCCACTAACTCTTGGGCTACTCTTTTACAAACGAATAATGGGATTGACAGTAACATTATAACGCCACCACGGCTGAAAGGGCGATTATGTTTGGGGCAACGGGGATTCAAACCCGCAAACCTCAGACTACGAGCCGAACGCCTTAACCCACCTGGTCATACCGGCTGGAAGTAATAGAAAACGTGTTAGTTTATAAAATGATACCGTATTTTAGAAAACTCCAAAGAAAGCGAAGTTTAAACTCATTTATCGGCGCAGTTTAAAATTACAAAAAATAACTACAATTAAATTCCTAATCATGAACCATAAGTTAAACTGTAAAATTAAGATATTGAAAAGTATACAAAATATATCTAAATTTGATTTTATATAAATTATTAAGAGAATGTCTCAGATTCTTCAACAAATCTTGTTATCATTAAATTTATATTTCGTTAAAATACTACTGGCTTTAATGAAACCGTAAGGTACCACTAATCCTACTAACACTACTGTCTCTGATGAAGTCATAAGGTACTATTAACCCTCATGACACTACTAGT
This sequence comes from Carcinoscorpius rotundicauda, assembly GCA_011833715.1. Lineage (NCBI taxonomy): Eukaryota > Metazoa > Arthropoda > Merostomata > Xiphosura > Limulidae > Carcinoscorpius > Carcinoscorpius rotundicauda. The sequence goes on from CM022403.1 coordinate 23,341,831, forward strand.
TCTAATGAAGTCATAAGGCACTCCTAACCTTGATAACATTACTTCTGATTAAATCATAAGGTACTACTAACCCTGATAACACCACTAGTTCTGATGAAATCATAAGGTACTACTACCTTGATAACAGTACTAGCGTTGATGAAGTCATAAGGTACTACTAACCCTGATGAAGTTACTAGTTCTGAAAAAGCCGTAAAAGTGAAAGGTTTCTATCCTTATGTCCAGAGTAAACGTCGCTTTTGTTTTCTCTCTAATTTTACTTCGAAAATGGTATTGAATTCAATTTACGATCTAACAGCTTAAACTTCCCTGTAAAACGTGTTTCTCTAGGTAGGTATCAAACCTCAATATATATGATCACGATGATCTCTACAAGTCAGTGATAGCTTGTTTTATAACATGAACAAACTGGAGTGAATAAAATAATTATTTTCAAACTTTTTACAGAAATAGGTTTAGTAGATTTATATTAATAGTTTGACGAATTTTCTACAACATCATTATTAAATTTTATTTGAATAAATTATTATTCAAACTGGTTGGTGAGCCAATTAGATTTTGTCAGTGAACAATGTAACAAGTACACTGACTACAAAGACTGTACGGTTTTATCAGTGAACAATGTAACAAGTACACTGACTACAAAGACTGTACGGTTTTATCAGTGAAAAATGTAACAAGTACACTGACTACAAAGATTTTACGGTTTTATCAGTGAACAATGTAACAAGTACACTGACTACAGAGACTGTACGGTTTTATCAGTGAACAATGTAACAAGTACACTGACTACAGAGATTGTAGAATTATTGTCAAATGCCTTCATGTAGAAACTATAAACTCTTGTATCGAATCCTTCTTTACTTATTGTAGATTGGTGTAAATGTGACGTTTTTAATCCGTTACTATTTATAGTTATCTGTCAGATTGCTTGTGAAGCTTATACAGACATCCTACACTAACTGTATGTTTCACACAGAAACTTATATCTTTGTCTCTTCTCCAACTTTTGCTGAGGTTTTACAGAAAACTATAGAGTAGAATAATTGCCATCTCATCTGAGCTTTCTTTGTTTTATAATGTGTTACCAGTAAGTTAGCTGTGCAATAGTTCACACATTTCCGTAGTTTAATGTTCAATTCTAACTAAACCTGCTTTGTAACTGAAGAACTAGTTACTGACGGTCTATCTCACTCAGTGATCATACTAAATCAACCACACGAGTACCAAGTGAAGAACAATTAGGCTCAGAGGAGACTTGTCAAGCGACAGAGATATAAATGAAGAACAATTAGGCTTACTGGGTGTTATCAAAAAGAAACATAGATAAAGAATGATTAGGTTTAGGAGAGTTTTATCAAATTGTCAAGAACAACTGAAGAAAAGTTATATTTCAATGATTTGTACGAAACTACCGAAAAATAAATGAAAAATTATTTAAGATTTGAGGAAATCCAAGCAGATGATCAAAAGAAAAGTAAAGATTCCCTAGGTCTAAGCTTTAGAGAATATAAAATCTATAATTGCATTTTCAAATTGATTTGTTGTCACGTGAAAAAGGTTTTAAAAGTTTCAAAAAATTTGCAAACTGGACTTTTAAAACTAGGATAAAGAATGCTAACGAAACAAAGAATATTTAAATTTAATATTTCTCTATATAAATATAAATTGAAACTTCATACATGATTAACTTCACCTCCCCACGTTCATTACTGTAGATTTTATTAGAGTAATTTGGTTTTGTTGTTTTTATTATAAGCACAAATTATACCATGGCCTATTAGTGTTCTGTTCAAAAGGGGGGTATCGAAACCCGATTTCTAATGTCGTAAGATGCACATTAAACGCTGAGTCACTGGTGTGTGTGTGTGTATGTGTGCTTATTACAATAAATTAAATGAAATTGTCTCGCGTTATCAGTACTAAAGCCTTCAAATTTTGATATTCAAAATACCAGAATTTTGAGCCTTTATAGCAAATTTAGACTGTATGATCTAACAGACTACAGTGATACTAACATTTCGAAAGTAAAACACTTCTATAAAGGAGGTCGTACTTAGACCTTACATTTTGACACACTTTCTGTGCGTAGATGTAGTTTTAAAATTAAGGAAGATCTGACAGAAATGTGGTCGAACGGTATTGTTGTGATACCAGTGTCTTTAGGAACTACTAGTATGTGAGTTTATGTAAGGAGTGTCGTGATACCAGTGTCTTTAGGAACTGCTGGGATATCAGTTTCTTTAGGGACTGCTGTAATACATGTTGTGTTTTAAGTGTATTATTTTGCGTATCTTCGTCAATTTTAAATCTTTTTTTATTATGTTGAATTGGGTGTGACCTAATATTTAGCTGAAGGTTGTAAATCCGAAGATTTATGGCTTGCCCCAAATCGCTCTCCGCACTTTGAAGTCTCAGGCATGTTTTCAGAGCTATTACGAAATCCAGCTATTTCATTAGAGTAGCCCAGGAGTTGTTAGTGAGAAAACTGCGTGTGAACCTTAAGATTCACATTCTGAGCACATAAACCAGTAGACCACGTCATACTCGTAAACACTTTTTTTTAAATTGTTACTATCCAGTTAAAAATATATACGTGTTCAGTGGTAAGCTTACAGACTTAAAACACTAAAATCCGAAGTTCGATTCCTTTGAGTAAATAAAAGATGTGGCTAGCTAATTGTGCGACTTTACGCTAAAACTTATAGATATGTCTCAGGTCCTTTAACATATATTACATAAATTTGCAGGTGTGGTTTCTATTGATTAAACGTCAATTTTTCTACACCTGTTTGAATGTTCAATATCTCTAATTAGAAAAAGGAATATCACCTTTATAAACAAAAATCACATTTCGGAGAAAGAAATATTAATATAATATTTTTTTTTACCGTCGAGATCTGTTTCGCTCATGTCTTGTACATCTTCCAAACGCCTTCTACTGGATTAATTTCAAAATACAAAACTTTACAGTAAAGAAGAGGTAAGAAACATTTTTATCAATAGATCTTTCCAGGTGACAAATATGTTTATAAAAATTTTATAAAAGTTGTCCTTAATTTCATTAATAAGATGTAAAACCACCAGGGGGCACTTCACATTCCGGTCGTATCTTCAGTTTTCAACGAGGCATTGATTATTAAGAAATGACAATCTTTCTCAATTTTTGAAAACTCTCGATCGGAGAATACTTGGTTGCTATGACACCATTTGAAGTGAAAAGAATGTTGGTTCTTACAACATCATTTGGTTATCATAGCATCGCTTCCGATCCGCGTAACCTTGGTAGCGTTGACACAGTTCTCAATCAGAAGAATCTTGGTTGCCATGATAACTGTACTGATCAGGGGTAACTTTGTTACCATAAGAATGACGGACGAGAGCAGTGCTGGACAAGTGGCACATGCTGATGTCGCGCCGGTTGTAATAATCTTGAGTAATATATATATTTTTAAGTTTTAGAGGCTTAAGATAAAAAGGAAACATTTTACATTTCCAAGGAACCATTAACGAAGATTTTTATTAGAAAATTTTTGTTTCCAGTTGAAAAAAATAGTGTGCATGCTTCGCTAATCCTCCGTAAAGTCACATGATACTTAAATTGTGGAGAAGGGTCGCGCGAGCCTCAAGCAGAACAAGAAAGAAACAGCTCGATGAATAATTGATAAAAACCTCAAAATTCTACGTTGACGAGCCTTTAGAATTTATGAATGTAAATATAATATTTTACTGGGTTGAGAGATAACAGTGGTTTTTCATACAAATAACATTTTATTTGTCACGGCGGTTACGTAAGGACGTAGCAAGTGTTTTCCGGAAATGAACAGGTATAAATTACAATAAGTTTTCTCAGGTGGATATAACAAGAAACATGAATCAGAACACCCGAAACTTGCCTTAACATGTGCTATTCTGTATGGTAAAGGAAGAGAGAGAGAGACAAAACGAATCATACTTAGATTCAAAACAGAGAAAAAGCAAATTAAATATGAGAAATGGAAGGTGTACTACAGTTCAGGGGGGAAGGAATCAAGTGAGAACTTGATTGAAAAGACACATATGAGTAATGTAATACGACTATTTTTGAAGCTGTTTAAGAGAAAACTGATAGGTTCATAGTAATCCACATTAAAAAATAATATTAAAAAAAGAAAAGTTATGCGAGGGGCTTACTGTGCAGACTCGACCATAACTACGAAGTGATACATTATAGTTTTGTTTGTTTTAGCAGAAAAAGCTAAAAAATAAATTATTTGCGCTCTGTCCATCATGTGTCATTGAACCCCGGATTATAGCGTTGAAAGTACATAAACTTACTGCGTACTCATTAGTGTTTAGTTTGTTTTGAATTTCGCACAAAGCTACACGAGGGCTATCTGCGTTAGTCGTCACGCATTTAGCAGTGTGAGACTAGAGGAAAGGCAGCTAGTCATCGCCATCCACCGCTAATTTTTGAGCTACTCTTTTACTTACGAATAGTGTGATTGACCGTCGCGTTATAACGCCCCCACAGCTGAAAGGGCGAGCACGTTTGGTGTGATGGGGATTCGAACCCGCGATCCTCGGATTACGAGTCGAGGGCCTTAAACATCTGGCCAGGCCGGGCCATCCATTAGGGATAAGGGAGAGAGCACCACTGCTTCTTATCTGATTGAGTTGGAGGTTTTCAAACGTCACTGTTGCAGCGCTTTTACGGACCAAAGGTGAGAAGCGCATTTTTGGTAGCAATGAGACACGAACTACAGTAAAATCCGAGATTCGATGCCGCGCGGTAGACACAACAGATAACCTACTGTTACTTTGTTCTTAAAAAAAACAACAACTAAGCAAGCTTACTTCTCCATATAGTAAGATACCTGTTTGTTCATTTGTCTGTTTTTCTTAAACGTTAATCAAAAATGTGTAATATATTTTTGCTGGCATTTATGCTATAACAGAAAGGAATATCAAAATAATAGTTAATACCAATGTTTAAAAAATTCTAAGTCAACACTTTTCCATATAAAATATTGTGAAATTAAATTAAGACACTTGAACAATCAAAACCATTTCAGGAGAATAACTAAAGCAATTTGCCAGGCAACATGCTGACCGAGATAGCGAATACTTCTCTCTGACTTTAAGTGCACTTCCAACTGTTTTCAATCTAATAGAACAATTGATACGACGGTGTACTTACCAACCTAGCAACGAACAACAAAGAAAGATGAACAATGGAAACTATGGAATGAAATAAGACAGTCAAAAATATGTTTCTTTTAATCTTTAGTTGCTGCCGTATTTAGAGACAGTTCCAGAATACTGAAGACGACAAGTACCAAATGCGCGAACATCCACCCCTGTACAAATGTTTTCACTGTTTAATTCTCTTGTCACTTACGTGGAGCAAGATTAAAATAATATACTTCTTGGTCTGTAGTTAACTAGATAAAAGAAAAGCTTTGATAATTTATTGTTTTGTTACAATGCAAAACTTTCTTCTTACCCATGTTTATAATAAAACAACAACACAAGTATCTACGATAATTGTTTGTTCTTGACATAATTTTAAACTTATTAGCATTAATTCAATTAATTAAGTAATGTGTTAGCATTAATTAAATTGTATGTGGTAACGGTTCAGACAATCATTACTGTAGTTACTTTGATTTCTTATTCCATAAGTATTGGGTTGGTCTTATTGCGGTAACTTTTATTTGTGTTTGGGAGTTAGTTAAGTGTTGTGTTGGTCTTAGAATGTATAGTAACTTTGATTTGTGTTTGGGAGTTAAGTATTGTGTTGGTTTCAGATTGCTGCACTAACTTTGGTCTATCTTTGAGTTTGCTAAGTACTGTAGTAACATTATAAGAGTCATGTAATATTCTATTGATCTTAGAAAAATGCACTTATGATGTTTCTGTGTGTGCGCACTAAATATTTTAGGGTCCACCAAACAACAGCGATTTAAACTACCCAGCTCATGCATACATGACTGTGTGTGTGTGTCCTTTCACTGTTTTATTTCAATACGAACTGGTACCTTGTAGTTCAGAACTTACTATTGTGTGTATCCCCCCCCTCCCACTGCTAGATTCCTCCGTGGCGCCAAGAACTTCACGTTGTGCTTCGGAGATACAGCTAACTCATCGATTTCATCAAATCGCCGCGGAGAACACCCGCATGTGAAAGAGTGCTGATGCATCAATTTCGGTACTCGCTCAAAGATGCCGGAGGAGGGGGGGGGGAAGCATCGAAACCATTAATTAAGAAAAGGCAAAAAAGAAGTTATTCGAATTCTAGTCGGAATGTGTCAATTTTGATGAAAAATAAAACAAAAACGCCTCCATTTTGATGAGATTATTTAACGAAACTTGCATAAATATATAAAGAGGAAGACATTTGTGAACAAATTCATAAATTCATCTGCGTAAAAACTACGACTCGTCGTTCTGAACGTTTTAAAAACGAAAAGTATAAATTTAATCATTTCTTGTAAAACGTAAAACCGCTGACAACTGTTTAAATATTTGGTCTCGGTTCTTTTGTTGAGTTGGTATGAAGACACAAACTAATTAAGTTTATTATATCTGTTGTAGTGATCTTTGTATTGTGGTTATAAGTACCCAACATTGTTGGGTAATATTCAAAATAAAATGTTTACATTTTTTTCTTTCATTTTATGTTAATAACCGCCTTAAACAACTTTATTTTTTCATTGGCTAAATTTTGAAATTTGTGACGGGGGGACTAATCCCCACAAGAATTGCTAAATGAACACTCTCAAGAATTAGTACTCTTAACTCAATAATACTTCTAACAATAAAACTGACGAGAAGAAAATGATATATCACTTATTCAGTACTTGTCATATTCCACGATGAATTTATTTTGTTAATGATATACCATTCTTAGAAATCAACGTGGTTATCTTCGCTAGTTAAAAAAATTCCCTCTTTCTCTAAGTCTACTACAATTTTTTTCATATTCTATTCTATTTTTACATGTTCATTCTTTTTAATTTTCTTTCTCTAATTATCGCCCCCCAGTGGCTCAGCGGTATGTCTGCGGACTTACACGCTAAAATCCGGGTTTCGATACCCGTGGTGGGTAGAGCACAGATAGCCCATTGTGTAGCTTTGTGCTTAATTCAAAACAACAACAACTCTGCTTATCTGTTTATTATTTTTACTTTATCAATTTTTTAGGTTTTTTAGCATTGATTATTATGATTCGTTTTATTTGTTGTTGTTTTTCTTTTCTTTCTTTTCCTCTTCTCATCTTTAAGTGGTTTATTATTGTCGTATTTTTTTCATTGCATTCTTTCCTGTCTTTTTTATTCTACTTTTCACGGCCATACATTCAAAATCTCTTAACTTACGAAATTTTGACTTAAAAGTTTTAGTTAATATGAGAAACACCATCTGTCGGAAAGTATAGAAGAAACAAACTTATTATTTAGCATACTTTCAATAAGTTTAAAAATATTATATACATATATATATATATATATATAGAGAGAGAGAGACAGAAATAAAAAGATTGTCTCAAGGAAACAAAGCAATATACTAGCTGAGAAAATATATTTAAAACAAGATGTAATAGCGTCTACACAGCCGAAGTCAAGTGATTATTTGACGAACTATACCTTTGAAGACATCTGAGAGAAGAAATATATGATAGAAGTGCTTATTAATTAAAGTATCTGAAACAGCACGGAGATTATAAATTGTTGACATAGAGATCATTAGACACGATCCTGCTAACGGTGCCAATCCAAAGAAACGAGGCGCTGTTTCTAAGCTTAAGAGCTCCCTTTTTCTGCTTATCATATCTGACTATATGAAAATATCTACTGCAAGCCCTCAAGGCTTAGAAACTTCAAATTTAAAACTTCTTCCGGGACAAAGGAAATAATGAAGACAAACCCACGTAGCCACGTGACTGAGGGAAGTTTTATCTTTCTTTCTTGAAACAAACATCTGGGTTTCTATGAAATGAGTTTTCCTTTCAGAAAAGACTTATACTTCTGTGACAAAGGGACAGCTCCTACACCTATCTGCCTGACGTCCCGGGTGTTAGTAGACCGGAAAAACACAGATTAGTTGATATGTGTTTATATGAATCAAGGCAAATGAAAAAGTAAATATAGACCTCAAAAACTTTCATTCCAATTTTTTTGTTTTCAAATTTAAAGGCCTCATTATCTCTTGTTTTGAGATAACAACTTCCATGATTCAACATTAATAACTGAAATAGTTTCTACCAAACAAAATCAAATGAGAAATTTACACTATATCGTAAATTATGTAAGGTTTTTCTTTGCTTTATAACAAAAAAAACTATTACGCTATATGCTGTGTCCACAGGTGAGTACAAAACCCTGGATTTTAGTGTAGTAAACCCTTAAAGGAAGAGATGTTCTACCTTAAATAAAGAAAAAACACAATAATACCAAAACACGATGCAGATAAGAAGGTCATATTTATAGTTTTAAACTTTCAACATTATTAGAAACTAACTACAAATGATATGAAGGTGATATTAAAATTTCAACAGTGTTAGAAAATAATCACAGATGATATGAATTTGATATTTTAACTTTCAACATAAGTAAAACCTAATTACAGTTGAAAGTTTAAATAGCACCTTCAAATGTGTAAAAACTAACTACATATGATATAAAGGTGATATTTAATTTTCCACCAATGTTATAAACTAATTACAGATGACATCAAGGTGATATTTGAATTTTCAACTGTTACATACTAACTACTAATAATATTAATGTCATATTTAAACTTTCAACTGTTACACACTAACTACAAATAATATTAATGTGATATATAAACTTTCAATTGTTACACACTAACTACAAATAATATTAATGTGATATATAAACTTTCAATTGTTACACACTAACTACAAATAATATTAATGTGATATTTAAACTTTCAACAATGCTAGAAGCTAACTGTAGATGATATGAAAGTCATATTCAAACTTTCAGTAGTGTTAGAAACTAACCATAGATTACTTGAAAGCGATATATAAACTTCAACATTGTTAGAAACTAACTATAGATGATATAAAGGTAATATTTATACTTTCAACATTCTTATAAAGAATATTCTTTATAAATCTTATAAAGGTGTTATTTACACTTTCCACAGTGATAGGAACTAAGTACAGATGATATGAAGTTGGTTTTTAACATTTGTCTCTTATAAACTAATTACAGAGTATGTGAAGGTAATATTCAGACTTTCACCTTTGTTAGAAACTAACTACAGAGTATGTGAAGGTAATATTCAGACTTTCACCTTTGTTAGAAACTAACTACAGAGTATGTGAAGGTAATATTCAGACTTTCACCTTTGTTAGAAACTAACTACAGAGTATGTGAAGGTAATATTCAGACTTTACCTTTGTTAGAAACTAACTACAGAGTATGTGAAGGTAATATTCAGACTTTCACCTTTGTTAGAAACTAACTACAGAGTATGTGAAGGTAATATTCAGACTTTACCTTTGTTAGAAACTAACTACAGAGTATGTGAAGGTAATATTCAGACTTTCACCTTTGTTAGAAACTAACTACAGAGTATGTGAAGGTAATATTCAGACTTTCACCTGTTAGAAACTAACTACAGAGTATGTAAAGGTAATATTCAGACTTTCACCTGTTAGAAACTAACTACAAATAATATGAGGGTGATATTTAATTTCTCACCAATGTTAGAAACTAAATACAGATGATGTGAAGTTGATTTTTAAAATTCGTCTGTTTTGAACTAACTACAAATAATATGAAGGTTATATTTAAACTTTTAACATTGTTATAAACTAATTACAAATGATATTTTGGTGATATTTAAACTTTCAACATTTTTAGAAACTAACTACATGTAATGTGAATGTGATATTCCAACTTTGAACATTGATATAAAGTAGCTATAGAAGATATGAAGGTGAAATATTTCAACAATGTTTGAAACTATCTACAGATACATCATAGTGATATTTAAATTTCAACAGTGTTAGAAACTAATTACAGATGATACAAAGATGATATTTAAACTTCCAAGGGTGTTATAAAACAACTACATGCTATATGAGGGAGATATTGTATTTGAACATTGTCATAAAGTAACCACAGATGATATAAAGGTGATATTTAACATTGCGACAGTGTTAAAAACTAACAACAGATGATATAAAGGTGGTATTTAAACTTTTAACATTCTTAAAAACTAGCTACAGATGATGTTAAGGTAATAGTTAAACTTTCAACATTCATAGAAACTAACTCCTGAAGATATTAAGGTGATATTTAAATTTTCAACATGCTCAGAAACTAACTACATATGATATGAAGCTGACATTTAAAATTTCATCTGTTATAAACTAATTACAGATGTTATGAAAGTGATATTTAATCTTTCAAGAGTGTTAAAAACTAACTACAGTATACTTTCAACAGTGTTAGAAACCAGCGACAAATGATATTAGGGTGATATTTAACCTTTCAACTTGTTAGAAATTAACTACATATGATATGAAGGTGATCGTTACACTTTCAACATAGTTTAAAACTAACTGCAGTTAAAAGTTTAAATATCACCTTCAAAGTGTTATAAACTAACTACATATAATATAAACATGATATTTAGTTTTTACCAATGTTATAAACTAACTACAGATGATACAAAGGTGATATTTACACTAAGAAAGTAACTACAGATATATTAACCTGATAGTTAAATTATCATTAGCATTAGAAACTAAATAAATTTGATATGAGTAAATACTTAAACTTTCAAAATTGTTCTAAACAACCAACATATTATATCATGTTGATATTTAATTTTCAACATTTTTAGAAACTAATTAAAGATGATATAAAGGTGATTTTTTAAACTCTCATCATTGTTAGAAACTACCTACAGATAATACGAATGTGATATTTAAAGTGTCAACTTTGTTAGAAACTAACTACAAATAATACGAAGGTTGTATTTAAGTTTTCAACTTTGTTAGAAGCTACCTGCAGATTTTATGAAAGTATTATTTAAACTTTCAACAGTTCTAGAAACTAACTACCGATATATATGAAGGTGATATTTAAACTTTCAACTGTTTTAAAAACTAACTACCGATATATATGAAGGTGATGTTTAAACTTTCAACTGTTTTAAAAACTAACTACAGATGATATGAAGGTGATGTTTAAACTTTCAACTGTTTTAAAAACTAACTACAGAAGATATGAAGGTGATGTTTAAACTTTCAACTGTTTTAAAAACTAACTACAGATGATATGAAGGTGATGTTTAAACTTTCTACATTGTTAGAAATTAACTGGAGATGATATGAACTTGACAAATTTTCATCATCGTTAGAAACTATGTAGATTCATGATATCATAATAGTACATTTTCTTAAATAAGTCTTGGTTATCAAATGAAACAATTTGCACTTTGAGGTCTTAACCGCGTTATAAAAGTGGCTGTAAAACTCTGTTATTCAGTTAAAGCAGCCTAAGAGTTGGGGGTGGTTGTTGTTGACTAGCATTATTTCGTCTAGTCTATAACCTCAACATCAAAAATGGCCAGCCGAGATAACTCTGGTGCAGCGCCGCTCGAAACTGAAACCAAATTTAGTTTCCAAATTAGTTTCCGTTTTAAGAACCAATCAAGAGACGGAACTAACGTGTTTCGGTATGTAAGTGTGGATCAAACAAGAGTAACGGCCAGCTTGCTGAAAGTAAGGTATTTTCTGTTTAACATTTGAAGATCCTGGACCATAAGAAGAAAACCAACACTGTCATATAACTTGGTTATTTTGTGAAAACAGAAAAATTTCCCAGTTCGTCACTACAATAGCTTCTTATTATATGAGATGGATTTTCGAAGTCAACTACATCACTAGAGGGTTAACGGAGCTGAACTATTTTATTTTAATCTATCCCAAATGTTTGTTCTTTATCGAGTTCCCTGGAGCGAAGGGCGGGCGTCCTACACCATGCCCCTCGCCTTATGGAGCATCAGAACGATGAGATCGTACGCCGACTTGCCTCGTTCTCTGACATTGTCTGAGTCGTATTTCTTGGAACACATTTTTTTGGCTTATAAATATTTACAGATTTATATCTACATTTCAAAACGTTTCCTATTTCGAAATTGCTCGAGAGAAAATAATCGAGAAATATAGATTATAGACATTCGATGACTTAAATATATATTAGATTACCTCCAGAAGACAAAGAGACATAATAGGAATGACGATTGCACACAGCGCTATCTAATGATTTGATAAATTTATTTCGTTACTAATACCTAAAATTTGGCAAGGCAACTATTTATTTCCTTTTTTTTTAAATTTCGCGCAAAGCTACAGAAGGGTTATCTGCGCTAGCCGTCCCTAATTTAGCAATGTAGGACTAAAAGAAATGCAGCTAGTTATCTCCACCTACCACCAACTCTTGGGCTACGTTTTTACCAACGAATGGGATTGACCGTCACCTTGTAACGCCTCCTTTGCTGAAAGAGCGAGTATGTTTGGTGTGATGCGGATTCAAACTCGCGACCCTCGGATTACGAGTCGAGCTCCTTCACCACTTGGCCATGCAGGGTCAAAGTATTTATTAATCAGACCTATATTACCTATATTAATATTACTGTTTATAACCGATAACTGTCATATTTGGTATGACGCAGAGCTTTTGGTCAAGTTCAACAGAACGGATTTAAAAATTGATATATTTTTCTTGTTAGGAATTTTTTTTAGTTGGTGAAGATGATAATAAAATATTCGTTGTTTTTTGTAATTCTGTATTACTAAAGAAATATTAAATTATAAATATCCTTATTGACGTTTCTATTGAAGCAAAATATTCCAAAAAAAAAGGCACAAATTAATCCAATTCCTTACCAAAGAGTTGTCGACAGATGGCGCTCGTTTCCTGTACCAAAATAACACACAAAGCAACTAGTAAAAGTATTCATTGAATTCTCTTTAAATTAACCGTTTAGAAACATTACATATATTTAGATTACCAAAAGTAAAATGACAAGGCTAGTTAAAAAAATGTTTGTTGCTTCCGAAAAGAGCTATAAACCGAAAATTAATTGCTCTGATTCTTCGGTTAAGATAAGCGGCACCACATATAATAGTCACGTGATATAACATTCACCACGGTAAGGTCATTAGGGCGTGGTTATGAAACTTTCGTCCAGTGATGACCTTCCATGAAGAAACATTTCATAACTTTAAACGTATGAATGTGATGAGACCTCAGCGCTTTCTGTGGGCTTCAATGTGTAATCAACTTACATTTGACAGTCACTTCCGTTAGGTATTTTGTACATAAATACGGTACAACGGTGATTCGAAACCACATAGTCCAAGCTTCTGACAAGCAACCGGAAAAGGGACTTTCAGTCTCGTCTACCAATTAACATCAGCTGTGTACGAAGCAGGTGTTGCTGAATAGTTGCCCTAAATTAGGAGCAGCTGTGCCCGAATTTTGGTTTTGCTTCTCAGTCTTTGAGCCCATGTGCCACGTATAGGCCTAAACGTTGTAAATAAAAACCTCAGTTGAAGAAGGAAGTTTTGGTTTGTCTGTTGTTAAGCTCAATGGCTCTCTGTGGTGCGCCCACCAAGGGTATCGAACTCCGTATTTTAGCGGTATCTGTTCGCAGGCTTACCTGCTGAGCTACCGAAGAGAGAACAAGAAAAAGAAAAGGCAAATTAGATATCTGGTATAAAACAATCACGTTTTAAACTTTGAGGTACCTTGGCTACACAGAGTAGGACGTAAGCACTGAACTGTGTAATAAACCAGACAATATAAACTGTTCGTTCCATTTCAAAATGGCGGACACTGATATAGCCTTTCTGGCTAAGCAGGAGTGTTTCGGCCGCCAGGTTAAGCTGAGAATAGAAATAAGTAAAGCGAGAGGGAATATTCTATAATTCAGATTAAGTATGAGAAACTTTGGATGCTCCAGATGAAGGAGTAACGATGAAACATTGGGCACATAAAATGACTTTCAAGATTCAAGGGAGTTTTTGTTTGTTTTTAAATTTCGCACGAAGCTACATGAGAGCTATCTGCGCTAGCCGTTCCTAATTTAGCAGTGTAAGACTAGAGGGAAGGCAACTAATCATCACCACCGTTAACTCTTGGGATACTCTTTTATCAATGAATAGATTGACCATCACATTATAACGCCCCCATTTGTTTGGTTTGACGGGTTTTCGAACCGGCGACCCTCAGATTGCGGGTCGAGCACCTTAACCACTTGGCTGTGCCAGGGCTTCAAGAGAGCTCACGGTCATTTTTTCTATTTGTAATTCCGTGTTTTTTAGGTCAGCATTATTTAAGGTAGAAAAATAAAAACTATAAATAACGTGCACGTGACCAATATCGAATTGTGTTGGGAGGTCACAGTTCAGGAATGTAATTTTCTTTTTGGGATAATTTACAAGAGATAAGTTTGTAAAAGATAAATAAGTAAAGTATACACGGATAACAAAGACTAGATAGAGATTTGAACAATTTTGAACTGGTCACAGTTATTTATGGAAAGGAAGTATTCAAAGAAACATCAAGTCATTGTTAGCGTTTACAGAAAATGGTCATACCCCTTGCTAAAATACGGAAATAGTGACTAAGAGAGGATTTAGCTTCTAGCCCTGGCACTAAATGAAGAATGATGATGGACAAAATAAAAGCTGATGAACTTATGCTAGGCCTAATCAAGGTTACACTAACATTTTTTTTTATGATGTACGATAAACGTCTGTTAGGCTTAATCAGTGTTAAGCTGATATTCCTTTACGATGTACGATAAACTTCTGTTAGGCCTAATTAGGGCTAATTTTAAGTTTCCTTATGATATACGATACATTTCTGCTGGGCCTAATCCGAATTAAGCTAGCATTTCTTTATGATTTACAATAAATTTCTGCTGGGCTTAATCAGGGTTGAGCTGACATTTCTTTATAATACATACCAACACCCATGATCTTCCGATGTTCCCAGTGTACTCCTCCTAGTCCCTATATCATATACATCAAACTGTACTACAAGTTTGACATAACACCCTTGACGAAACCGTCTTTATTGACAGCAGTGACATTCAAACACAATGTCAATAAATGACCATGTGGCATTAACCATAATGTCACGCAAAAGTACCATCTACTAAACCGTGAGGGAGGATAACTCAGAATCCCCTCTCCTATTCTACACCTCTTTTCTCGCTTTTTCTTGATGTTAATAAAAATTAGCATGTAAGTTAACGAAATTAGGAACAAAATACGCAAGGACTCAGTAAATCAGGAGAACTATTAGACTCGGAGTGTCCAAGACTCCAACCAGCACTTTGTAAACTAAAATGCGATTGGTAGACTCCTGATCTCATAGCAATCTCGCACGGATGTTCAAGTATGAAACGGATAATATAATCTACATTTGAATTGTAAAGTGAGGGAAATTAATGTTAAAGGTCTGAAGAACAGATAAGGAGGTAACAGGTGTAAGACCAAGAACATTCTATCTATGTAACTTCATTAGGCTTAGCTCACACTTTTAACTGATATTCTACCTAGGAAAGCACCAAGAAAAGATAGTTGATCTTACAAATGATGATTTTATGACAGAAATTACAGAATGGATGATTTTTTTATTTATTTTTTACAAAATAAATGCGAAGAAATCTTAAGAAAAAGTTGTCAAAATGAAATATTCAGATTTTGATGATTATCTTACTTAAGTGTATAGCTAGTTAATGCTTGGATCTGTTGGTTAAAACTGATTAAATTAGCTAATAAAAATAATCGGTGTTTGTATGTGTGTGTATGTTTTTATAACAAAGCCACATCGGGCCTTCTGCTGAGTCCACCGAGGGGAGTCGAACCACTGTAGACTTACCGGTGTACCAGCTGGAGGGGGCAATAACCAGTGTTAGTAATAAATATGATTTGTAAATGAAAAATGTAAAATGAATAGTAATAATAATCGCAGTTTACTTATTTAATTTAGTTCACACCATAACAGTGGTTACTAATAATATGAAATATATCTAGACCAATGCTATATGTTTCATAACCGAGGACCAGAATGGCCAGGTGGACAAAGCACTCGACTCATAATCCGAAGCTCGCGGGTTCGAATTTCCGTCACACCAAACATGATCGTCCTTTAACATGTCTGGAGGGCGTTATAATGTTCAGTCAATCCTACTCTTCGTTGATAAAAGAGTAGCCGAAGAGTTGGCAGTGGCTGGTGATAATTAGCTGCCTTTCCTCTACTCTAACACTGCTAAATTAGGGACTTATAGCGCAGATAGCCCTCGTATAAGTATAGTGTGAGACAGATATTTTAATTTTGAATAAATCTGCTTAGGACCGCGAACGTAAATATTCCAAAATAACAGATATGTTTCACGTAGGTAGGAGTTCCAAGTCAAAACAATAGTTTATACAGTGTCTCACTAGGGTTCTAAAGGGCAGTTTAGAATTGTTTATTTTGAATTTCGCACTAAGCTACACGAGGGCTATCTTTGCTAGCCATCTCTATTTTAGCAGTGTAAGACTAGAGAGAAGACAACTAGTCATCACCACCCATCTCCAACTCTTAGGCTAATCTTTTACCAACCGTGGAATTGACCGTCACTTATAATGCCCACATAGCTGAAAGGGTGAGCATATTTGGTGTGACGGGGATTCGAACACGCAACTTTCAGATTGCGAGTCGATCGCCCTAACCTCCTGGTCATGCCGGGCTTGGCAGTTTAGAAAGTATGTTGTGTTTTATCTTTTTTTGTGAGCTGTTGAAAACGAATACGTTATCATCAATATTTATAAACATACTCCTAATATATATATATATATATAGACAGGTCACTTGACGAAATCATTAGAATTCGATTTTTTTAAATTAGTTTTTGTATCCTAAGCGCTTTGAAACAGCGAAAATATATAAAATTAATTTTCGGCGAACTTATAATAAATGCACTGGTTTAAATAAACTAAGTAAACACATCAGAAAAAAAGAAAGAAATGGTGTGTGTGTTTATTTCTTTCGCACGGGACTGGCTACAGTGAAAGTCTTTTTTCAATTCCAACTTTGCGTGACAAACGAGATTCTGTTTGTCGACTTCTACAGAAACAACAACAAGCATGTGCTAGATGTGATCGGTTTGTTCATATTCTCACAGCTACTTTATTTCGAAACGCATAATACTTTCTGAACATTCATACGCACGCACGCACAAAAAAAACAGGCTTTTTCGAAACAGCTGTGCTACAAGAAAGCTTGCCGTCCACCTCAAATTTAATCAAGAAACATCTTGGGCTTGTGTTCTGTTTCCGATAATTATCTGAAATAACTAAATACCGTACTTCCATTACATTCTCTTTAGTCTAAGCCTAAAACCCAACACACATTTCCACGAACGTTTAAAAACGTTTCATTATTATTCTTTGTCTTTTAAAACGGCCCCTCTTTAGTGCTCAATAGTAACGACTTTTATCGTTAAAAAAGAAAAAAAAAGATAATAGATACAGCAAAAAATTGTTGCCGAAACAAATTCGTTAAGCCTACATTAATTGAAGACAATGTTTTGTTTTACTATAGCTATACGTGGAAGTGAGAAATGTTATGGAATATCTATCTGCAGCTAAGTTAAATTTCGTTATTTTTAATATTAGCAGAGACAGAACTAAGAAAACTGACTCAGAAAATCTCAACAGTACAAATGTTGTAACATTGATTACCGTTTCAATTATATTGCCCTGAAGGCACGAGGCAGAAAAAAAAATTATATTCTTCATAGTGCCGAACCTGGTGTAAATATATTATAAAAACCTTTCATTTTTTTTAAGAAACTGATTTAATTTGGTTCTGAATTTCGCGCAAAGTTACACGAGGACTATCTGTGCTAGCCGTCTCTAATGTAGCAGTGTAAGACTAGAGCAATGGTTCCCAGCCTTTTTTATGCCCCGCACCCCTAAAAAATTTTAATATGTTCTCGCACCCATCACAGTAATTATTTGTTTGAGAATAAAGGTGAACGCTATCTCGCACTTTCAAGGGGTGCGAGCACACCTAGTTGGGTACCACTGGACTAGAGAGAAGGTAACTAGTCGTAACTACTAACTGCCAACTCTTGGGCTACTCTTTACCTACGAATAGTGGGACTGACCGTCACTTATAATGCCCCCACGGCTGAAAGGACGAATATGTTTGGTGCGACGGGGATTCGAACCTGCGACTCTTATATTACGAGTTTAGCGCCTTAATCACCAGGCCATGTTTGGGCCTCGCAGACTTGGATTTTTAATATGTAACTTTATGAAAACAGAAATAACATGTCTTTGGTATTACATATTTGTGGTAAAACTATTATCGAAGTCATGTTACCAAGGTAAAGGCATGCCAAGTGGTCACGGAGCTCGACTCGTAGATTCGAATCCACGTCCCATCAAACACGCTCGTCCTTTCAGTTGTGACGACGTCATAAAGTCTGATGAATCACACTCTTCAAATCTTTCTATTTATTGTTTTGATTTCTTATATTTTGAGCTAGCCCGGCATAGCCAAGCGTGTAAAGGCGTTTGACTTGTATTATTCAGTGGTGAGCGAATTATAATGTGATGGTCAATCCTATTATTTGTTCATAAAAGAATAGCCTAAGAGTTGGCGGTGGATGGTGATGACTAGTTGCCTTTCTTCTAGTTTTACATTGCTAAATTAGGGACGGCTAGCGCAGATAGTCCTCGAGTAGCTTTGCGCAAAATTCAAAACAAACAAATATTACATTATTATTATTCTACGTTATTATTTTCTATATTTCCCACCATCTTTTGCCGTTAATTAATTTTAACTTTATTTCTATTGTTTATTTTATCTTTAATTAAATTATTTATAATTTCTTGTAACACTTAACTTTGACACAAAATTAAACCTGACACAAACATCGCTAGGTTATGACTGGCTAGTTCTCAAGGCCAACTTACATTGAATATCCGGTTTACGTGACATCAGCTTCTGAACCTATATATTTCATCACACTCATTAAACATAACCCTTTATTCTCCTGAAGAATAGTAGTCAATTATTCGAAAACAATCTAGTTTTGGGTCTCGTTTTGAAAAGATCATAGCTCTTTGTTAATAAAAGAATTGCCCAAAAGTCTTATACTGCTAAATTAATATGTGGAATTCAGAACGAACCAAATAGACATTTTCGTCTGAAAAAGCCTATTTTTCTCCAGTTTGGTTCAGAGGTTCTATTTTACTTCCAGTTTGGTTGAAAGGTTCTGTTGTACTTCTAGTTTGATCCAAAAGGTCTCTTTTTTTTGTCCAGTCAAAGTAAACCATTTATTTATTTTTGAGTCATCAAGTCGTAGTTGTAACAACGTATTTGATTATCTCTACAGTTTACAAAGTAAAGTTATAGTAAGTTCGTCACTTTCACTTAGTTAGGAAGTAGGCCTGTTCTAATCTGCATAACTACAATTACGAATAAGAAGATATCTATAACTGTTTGTTGCAAACTCAAAGCTACACAGTAGGCCACCTATACTAACTTAGAAGTTACTCACCCGTCCCTGCGTTCAAAAAGTATTCTTAACTGATCCGTTCCCCAAAAATATTCTTAAGCCCTTTATTTCTCCACGATGTGCTCTCAGTTCATTTGTTTCTCTTCAAATTGATTTTAGCCTAACAGATGTTTTAAATTATCATTTCTGTATGATTTTCAAAACTATAGACAAACCAGAGCAGATTTTGAAAAAAAAAAAAAAGTGTTCCGGTTTGTTTGTTTATTTGTTTTAAGTTTAGCACAAAGCTACACAATGGGCTATTTGTGTTCTGCCCGCCTCAGGCTGGTGTCAAAACCGAAAGCAACTGTGAAGGGAAACAGCCTTATTATCTATCTTCAGTACTTCAAGACCGAACCAAGAGACTTCTAACACTTAGATGAGTATGTAAGTAACAAAATATCAGGTAAAAAGGAATTTAAGACATTTCTAAATCACTTTACAAATTAAATCAAACTCTATCAAGTTATTTGGTCTATACGTTGTTTCATTTAATAGAGACAATAGAAACTTAATGTCATATACAGAGCAGTTTAGACCATTTTAAATCATTCATAACTATCTATTGCTTCCACATCGCCTCGAGAACAAGATTAAATATGCATCACTATTTCCTGCTCTATCGCCCCTCCCCTCGGATTTCTGAATGTCCTTCCTTCTTTGATAAATATTGTATATGATATTTATCATACGACTCTATATGTGAACAAACACCTGGCTTTATATAGATTACTGTATCGTTACACATTTATCTTATTATATACAGCCTTTATCATACGACTCTATACGTAAAAACTGTACCATTATACATTTATCCAAATGCACGTAATAACTGCAGAAAGATCATGTTTGTTTGTTTTTTGTCTCTCACTCAAAACCACGTAGATCATGGGTGTGTTTGTAAAGTTATACTTCTAAAAATCATGTTTCGATTCCCCATGAGCAAAGAAAACGCATGGTTGATAATCCATTTCGTAGTTTTTCACTTCAATAAACCTTAAGTAGCTAACACATTGGGCTATTTCTGTTCTTAACACGTCGGGTATCGAAACTAGAACTCCAGAGTTATAAGCCCACTAACTTACCATCGACTGAAGGGACACCTTTTGAAGATTATCACATATTTGTTTATTTAATGAAATAAACCACAACATAAAATAATGATAGCTTTTAGTTAGAGTAAAATTATATTATATTAGATCTGTAAAACCGGAAATGCTAAGAACGCGTTGAAAGAGTTTACAGAACTACAGCGGATGATCTGAACTGACAAGGTTTGTACAGATTGTGTGGGCTGACCAGACTTGTAAAGATTATTAGGACTGACCAGGCTTGTAAAGATTATGTGAGATGACCAGGTTTGTTAAAGTTAACTACCTTCATATACAAAATATTTTAGAAATGTTGATATCCAGATTATTCTAAATCAAGAATTAAAGGAAGTAATTTTTACACATAAATTATTTAAAAAAGTAAATATTTTGATAAATCACAAACATCAAATGAACTGACATGGTACAATGGAGAAGCACTCTTCGTATTTTATGTTTATCACACAGATTATGGGAACAGAATGTAAATCACTCATAGAAGTTTATGATACAGGTCATAAGAACAGAATGTGAATCACTTATAGAAGTTTACGATCCAGGTCATAAGAACAGAATGTAAATCACCTGTAACAGTTTATGTTCATGATACACATTCTGTGAACAAAGTGTAAATCACCTGCAACAGTTTATGTTTATGATACAGATTATGTGAACAGAATATAAATCACCTGTAACAGTTTATGTTCATGATACAGATTATGTGAACAGAATGTAAATCACTTATAGAAGTTTATGTTTATGATACAGATTATGTGAACAGAATGTAAATCACTTAAAGCAGCTTATGTTTATGAAACAGATTATATGAAGATAGTGTAAATCACTTATAACGGTTTATGTTTATGATGCAGATTATGTAAACAGAATGTAAATCACTTGTAGAAGATTATTTTTATGATACAAAGAGACGGGTGTTAAGTGTCAGACAACTTGACAGAGAGACAGGTGTTAAGTGTTAGACAACTTGACAGAGAGACGGGTGTTAAGTGTTAGACAACTTGACAGAGAGACGGGTGTTAAGTGTTAGACAACTTGACAGAAAGACGGGTGTTAAGTGTTAGACAACTTGACAGAAAGACGGGTGTTAAGTGTTAGACAACTTGACAGAGAGACGGGTGTTAAGTGTCAGACAACTTGACAGAGAGATGGGTGTTAAGTGTTAGACAACTAAACAGAGGGACTGGCGTTAAGTTTCAGAGAACTTGACAGAGAGGCGAGCTGTGTTAGACAACTTTATAAAGATACGGGTGTTAATATATAAGATGTATATTTCAGAGAAAGTCATGTTTTACTTGTATTGAGGTTTGGTAACGTGCATCAGTATGTTACATGAGAGCAGATTTAGAACCGTTATTTCAAACGCCATTAATCAACTATCTGTGTGTGAATTTCCACAGCATGGATAAATAATCTACATCAAGAAATCGTTTGACTCGTGTATTGATTATTTGTTGTTGTTTTTATTTGTTTTTCTAAGAACTGAAATATAGATTTTTGTTTAGTTGTTTTTTCTCTGTATCTAGTACTTGTGTGACATCGTAAGAGGGCGTTTTCCTCTTTAGTGATATAACTGAAAAACTAAACAAAGCGCAAGCTAAAAATTAAAACCCTTACATTATATGAAGATAAGGGATGGTGGGTAAGACGGCCACCTAACTTTAGTTATATTATAGAGAACTAAAGCAATTTAAGCCGACCATGTATAAGTGTGTGTCTCATCAAGGTTACTCCTGTGTTCACTAAGAAGAATCGAACCCCTTGTCTTAGTGTTGTAAATCACCAATAACTTAATTAGTTATTGATTAGTTATAAGATTAGTAAAACGACCTTAAAGATATTGTTGATAATCCCGTCGCTTTAAGACTAACGCAAAGTTTTAGAATACTTTCTTGAAGGTGTATCTGAAGTTTTAAAACATGCATACAACCAATCCTATTGCGTCTCTTTTGACTAACCTGGTTCAATGTAACACTATTATTTTCTGACTCTACATGTAAAAAAGGAGCTGATTTGTCTATTAGCTTTGAAAAGGAAGATACTAATAGTCGATTTTATTAGTTTTAAGAAATTAAATAAATAAAATGAATAAAATCGAATTTAATAATAATATAAAAGAACGCAAAGAATGTCCTAGAATAATTGAATCTGTAAGTAGAAATTGTGTTATTCTTGGTAGTTTCAGGCGTTTCCCGAAAAAGAAAAAAAAATGAAATACTTAGATTCCATTTTTGTTGTTTTGCTCAATAGAATTTCGAACGAAATAATTTCATTTTTATAAGCTTTATCCAGACGTGAACTCCATAATAAAGCTATGTTCTGCATTGTTCTATAGAGTATTTAGTTCTATTTAGCAAAACCGGACCAACATAGGATGAAAAGAGTCTTAATGTTAAGATGTTTGCAGGAATTGGGTCATCAGTTCCCTGGTCAAGGCCCACAGGTCCGATACTGTATGGTGATTTTCTTATTAAGTTGCGGCAGTTGATGCAGGATGTACAAGAAGTATTTTCCTGGTTACAACGAGTGCTACTTCCCGTTCTTTGTTTGTCTAGATGAATCCTTTGACCACAAAACTGTTTGATTGGACGTGAGGATAAGTAACATTTTAGTTTTGATTCTACGAACTAATTTCAATAATTTGCCTACAGCGAGAATTTTCGTGGCTAACAAGATGGCAACGGACGTGAACCCTTCTTTCAAGCTTTGTTACGTTTAGTGGAATATTAAAAAAAAAATCAAATACGGTATTATACATATTTGACAAAACATTCTTGCGTATATTGAAAATTTTCATTTCATTTGTTTTTAATTCCGCGCAAAGTTACACGAGGGCTATTTGCGCTAGTCCCTAACTTAGCAGTGTGAGACTAGAGGGAAAGTAGCTAGTCATCAACATCCACTTCCAACTCCTGGGCTACTCTTGTACCAACGAATAGTGAGGTTGATTTTACATTATAACGCGCCTAAGACTGAAAGGGTGAGCATGTTTAATGTGACTGGGATTTGGACCCGCGACCCTCAGACTGGAAGTTGATCGCCCTAACAAGATTTAAGATTACGTAACTTACAATGTTTGGGTACTGTTGGTTAGTTGTTATTGATTGTCAGTAACATAAAATCACTGAAATATTTGTACACAGTTAAGATGGAGTCAGTCAATACCTTAACAATTATTTCGATTTGGTCAAACCACTACAGATTAATAATTATTTAATTTATTCAACGTTTCGTCTTTAAAGCTGCATCAGGTAATTAATTTACTCGTACTGAGAAATAGTTTGTTTTTTAACCTCGTGCAAAGCTACACGGGGGTTTTCTGCGCTAGCCGTCCCTAATTTAGCAATGTGAGACTAGATGGATGGCAGCTAGTCATCATCATCCACTACCAACTCTTGAGCTACTCTTTTACTAATTAATAGTGGGATTGACAGTCACATTATAACGCCCCCTCGGCTGAAATGGCTTAAATGTTTGGTGTGACGGGAATTTGAACCCGTTATTCTCGGAGTGCGATCGAGTGCCTTAACCACCTAGCCATACCATGCTGAGAAATAGAGCATGATGGGAAAAACACATGCCGGGTGTGTGGAAGATACTGGGTTCGATACCCGACCGTGTCAAAAAGTTAAGTAGCAAGTGTTTGATAATTATAAAGAAAGAGTATATATATATAAACACATTTTATGTTACGATACGGTTTAGGATGTTGAGAAATGGACGGACAGATGATGACGTAACGTGTGAAAGATAAAACACGCCGTCACTTCGAAAACCAAACTCATGAAAGGAAATGTTCTTTATAATAGTAAGACTTCACGGAAAACTGAGGATTTTTGCAATCAGTGTAAAACAAAACACACCACATACTTACGCCTGGTATTAAATTTTAAAAATTGATAAATCTGATGATCGGGATGATGATCGCTGATTTTAACTTACATCAGTTGTTGGAATCCGTTCTTACAAATCTTTAACAGAATTACATACCCTGGAGAACTAAGTTCACACAAATCTAAAGTCCAATTACTACCACTGAGAACCAAGTTCGCACAAACCTCCAGTAGAATTACTACCGCTGAGAACCAAGTTCCCACAAAACTTTAGTAGAATTACTACCATTGAGAACCAAGTTCGCACAAACCTCCAGTAGAATTACTACCGCCCCCAGTGGCTCAGCGGTATGTCTGCGGACTTACACGCTAAAATCCGGGTTTCGATACCCGTGGTGTGCAGAGCACAGATAGCCCATTGTGTAGCTTTGTGCTTAATTCAAAACAAAAACAACAAGAATTACTACCAGTGAGAACCAGATTCGCACATACCTCCAGTGGAATTACTACCAGTGACAACCAGATTTACACAAACCTCTTGTCGAAATTTAGTGCTCGATATAAACCTGTACACATATATATGGTTTACGAACCTTTAATTTTTATTCGATAATTTTGTCGCGAAGCTTCAAAGAGGTTAACTACACACAGTCGCTCCTAATCGAACTATTAAACTGAAGAAGATAGGAATTTAGTCAAGAGCACCCACCGCCAACTCTACGGCTACTCTTATATTACCGGATAATGGAATTTCACTGTCGTTTTTTTAAAAAGTTGTACACAGTCTTAAAGCGCGGGGGCGTGTTTATTAAAGAATTAATAAGGATTATTTTAATAGATTTATGAAAAATTGAATATTAGTAATAAAATAACAAGTTTACTAATAATAACGTCAACCTTACGTAACAGATTTAATTTTACGAAATGGTTTCTGTGTAAATGTTCATCTAGCAGAAAATATTGCTAAATTATACGAAGGTCTTAGGTGATTCTTGCATTAATTACGTTTTCACAATAAAGTCATTTAAACATAGTGTTCAACAAATGAAAGAACTCAGAAGGGCACGAAAGACTGACGTTCACGTTACTTACCCCAGATTAAATTAAATCAACTTTCTTTCTCACTTTGTGTAATTAATTTTTCATTTTTCTCTCTCGTTTCTCGTCTTATTCTTTAAATTCTTATCTCAAGTAGGATGAGTAATAAAAGATTAACTATATTCTGAGATAGGAAGATCCAGGAACACCGTTATCGGAAGAACGTTTGTTCTCCAACGGAAATCGTTTATAACTACTGTAACATAACTCCAAACACTGAAACAAAAGGTGTGTGGGTGGTTGGTTTGTTTTGAATTTCGCGCAAAGCTACACGAGGGCTATCTGGGCTAGCCGTGCTTAATTTTGCAGTGTAAAACTAGAGGGAAGGCAGCTATTCATCACTATTCACCGCCAACACTTGGGCTGCTCTTTTACCGACGAACAGTGAGATTGATCGTAACATTATAACGCCCTCACGGCTGAAAGGGCGAGCATGTTTAGTGTGACGGGGATTCGAACCCACGACCTTCAGATTACGAGTTAAAGCTGTGCTCGTGTAAAGATATACGTTATATTAACACGAACACTATACTAAGGATAGTAATGTTTTGACAACGATAATATAAGCTTAGAAGTCGTCGTCTCTTATGTTGTGGTTCATATCGACCCGATGAAACTTGAAACAAATTGAGATAGAATAGAATTGACGATTCTCTTTGTGAATTTCTTAACTATCCGGCCATGCCGGGCCCGCTATACAAGGACAAGAGTGAAACAGTAGAGATATCTGTGCTTTCATTATTTTTGAACTAATGAGGTTAGTTTCTAACAATTGATAGTTTATCAAACAAATGGAACTATAAGACTACTAGAGACAGAGGAATCATCACCGGGAATGTAGGGCTTGTTTGTGTGCGCTATTCATAACACGCATTACGGAAGGTAGGGCTAGGTTGTGTGCGCTATTCATAACACGCACTACGGAAGGTAAGGCTAGGTTGTGTGCGCTATTCATAACACGCACCACGGAAGGTAGGGCTAGGTTGTGCGCGGTATTCATAACACGCACTATTTCTTTAACTTTTTTATTATTATTATTTGGGCTCACGTGGCCTGTTGGTCAACGAATTGAAGGGCCTTACTTTCAGCTGTAAATCGTTATAAAAGAAACAATTAATCCAGTTATTCGGTTTAAAGAGCCCTTGTGTGGGTGGCTACCCGTTCTCTCTCACTTTTTCAATAGTTCAACGGCGGAATATTTACAAGGTTAGATTTGAAGATTCCAGTTACACTTGTTGTTTTTTATGATTAACTGCGACTGTTTGGGTGTCACCATTCTAACGGACAGCAAATTTATTGTTACGGTTTAGAAACAACGAAACAAAACACAAAAGTTTTCAAAAGAAAAATGTACGCAAGATTAAACTTGAAGATCGAAACACTTTACGCTAATTATAAAAGTAAATCAATAAAAAACGAATTGTAATCATTAAGCATTAACCATTAATCGGGTGGTTTATTTTGGGAGGAATGTTTCGGTTCTGTCTACTCAAGTAATATGTTCCCCAAAATAAAACACTTCATTATGCATACAAATCGACGTTTGTCCATTTATGGTGGGTTACGCTAATATAATCACGTTTAGTAGTCAGTTTACATCAAATTCCGCTAACTTACGACGCGCAGGAATAAACACTAACACGAAACTGTTCACGTCTGCTTTACTAAAAGTGAAAATTCGGAGAGGAAACTAAGGATGCCAGTGCACCGACGGACACGTCCATTGTGACGTGGTACGTCACTCGTCCAATCTGGTTTCGAATGTCTTTCACTTAGGAAGGGTTTGGTTAGGTTAAGTCTCTCATCAACTTTCCCACACTTTCCTCTAAGTTGCTTAAACAAAGAAAAAAATGACTAATTCAAAACTCTGTGATTTGTGTGTTCCCTTTTTGAATACCAGTTGTTAAATTTAATCTTTCAAATCACGCTTCTTCCCAAGAACTAACACACTCAAGCACGTGTATAAACATATACACACACACACATATATATAACGGTTTGTTTCGCACGTACAAAACTCAATTCCTTCTTCTCCTTTATCGTTACAGTAAGACACGAAACGTAATATTTTACTCGTTGTACACTTTACATCAGAGGTTTTTAATTTTAGTTTCATTTAAAAGTTTGCTTCATACTCCAACGTAATCATTCATTCAAGTGGTTCCTGGTGCTGACGTCACACCGCATACAGTGCAGTGTTACTTCTGACCGCAATAGGAGGTTTTCATTATCATTACCTTTTTGTTTGTGCATTATGGTTAGGGACAGAACAAAGAGCATTGCGCAGGCTTCTGTTGTTTGTTTCTATGATTAACAGTCTGGCGAGCAAACCGCTAGGCCACACTTGACTCATGATCATTTGCACAAATATCGTTGTCGATGTGTATTTGTTTACATTGATTAGATTATGCGGATTTGTTAACTGTAGTGAATTTATTAGTATTAATTACATGATGTGCATTTCTTGTATTAACTGGCGTGAGTTTATTAGCATTAATTACATGATGTGCATTTGTTGTGTCAGTGATATGTGAGTATTTGAATAAAGAATAAACTACAAAGATTAGGCTTATATATTTTTTAACAAAACCAAGTTCTTTAACAACAGACCTAAAAGTGACGAACTATTAGTAGTACTATGGAACGGTTGAAACTCACAGTCTATAGACAGACGGACATCAATCTGACACTGAAAACGAACGTAGCAATAACAGCTGTTATTTCGAGGTGCAAGAAAGGCACGTGAATTCTGGTGGAAAATGTAATTAATGTGGATATTCGAGTCAATAACTGGAGCCATGACTCTAAATCAGTCACATACCTTTTATCATGTTATTTCAGATTTTAATAGAACAGAAATTTCATAGATTCTGTACAGATTGAAAGTGTTGTTGTCATAAGATGGTGAAACAATATTGAGAAATCCAGTTGATATGTTTCCAAAATGATCTTTCCTGTTTTGTAATGTTTATGATATTTACATTTAATTAATTAATCTAAACGATTCTATCAATTTTTAAAACTCTAACGCACGTAATTGGTTTACGAGTCGTACAACATGTGTATGTAAGAATAGGATTGAAAGAAATTATATTTATCTATATTTCTATATTTTTATCTGTGCTATCTATCTTTTATTCTGTATTTTATCTATTTATTATAATATCTCTTTCATCTGCCTATCATTCATTCTATCTAGTTTACCTGTATACCTATTATTGTATCTATTATACATATAATTTTGTTTGGTTTGTCTTTCTTCCAGTAGATACTTCACACACTATCTTGTGTTATACCTCAGTTAGTTCTACTTACTTACTAACTAAATTAAACATTGAACTTACCAGTCCATACTGTTGAAAATAATTCTTCACATCTTCTAGCGTCGTCGGTGCTGAGAGTCCACCAACAAAAACCTTCTTTGTCCTCGTTACCATCTAGAGAACGTGAACAGAGCGTCAGGAAAGGTGAAGTAAACCTGCTTGCTCTACTTGACGGGTCAATTTGACCTGACACATCTTCCAGTTGAAATATTATATTAATTACTACTAAGAAATTCATAAAGAGAATCGTCAATTCTATTCTATTTCAGTTTGTTTCAAGTTTCATCGGGTCGATATGACCCATAACATAAGAGACGACGATTTCTAAACTTATATTATCGTTGTCAAAACATCACTCTCCTTAGTATGGTGTTCGTGTTAATATAATGTGTATCTTTACAAGAGCACAGCCTCAGTTTGTTGGCTAGTGTTATGGTTAATGTCATCTGTGGTTTTTTGAGATGTGGATTCTATTATATAAGTTTTCTTACACGAATACAGCCTCAATTTGTTGGGTAGTGTTATGGTCAGTTTCAACCGTGATTTTGTGGTATGTGGACTTTGGAAAGTACAAGTTTCAAAAAAAAAAAGGAAATTTAATGACAATTGGAAAAGTAATCATTATTCATTTCGTTGGGGTTTGGACCCAAATTAAAGCCCGTTGAAAGGCAAATAAACAGTAATGTGTATTATCATCAATATATTTTAATTCAAACAGAGCCCTCCACTTCAATACTAACCGTGGAAGGCCCATGTTGTAGGTTTTCAGTAGTTCGAACCCTGTTCCTTCCATTGTGCACGCTCACTATTCACAAACTTCTCTGGAAGCATACGGTGAAACTTGACACTGAAGTTCGACGGTTCTACTTATTTGTAAGTTGTCGACTAAGTGATGTCAGAACTTAAACAACTTGTCTGTTCAATAGCTGATAGTAATAAACTAGTAGCATCAGTTCTACGTCGTCTTCAGATCACGTAATGTAGGTTCACTGTCTGTGGTTAGTAAAGGACGTGTACAATCACCATATAAATACACACATGATCATATCGTTCTGAGGCACACTTTTAATAAATGTCTTCCTATTGCTAATGGAAGTCGTGATGTGCAGTAGAGTGGAATTACGTGCACATGTCCAAAATACCAAGATGTCATCGTACCATTCTTTTGGCTATTTGGTTCGACAACAAGAAAAATGGATTAACTGGACTGTTACTTTTGGAAGCAAATGACCTGTTTTGACCTTTATTTCTGGACGTCTTGTTTGGTCAGAGAGCTGATAAATTAAAGTTCAAACCACGAGAACCGAACTTTATAATATATATTCCTGTGTATTAAGCCGTTGGTGTCATTTTCTGTCGTGTTTCGACGGGTAGACAGGTGAAACTAAGACATGACAAACTGTACTGCACTCACCCAGCTTTCTGACGTAAACAAGAACATATCAACCAGTAAAACGAAGCTCTAAGAAACCATGCATCTAGCTGGTGTTTTGTAACTGAAAGTGTTGAGGAATATTCAAAATTAACTACAACTAACTTTACTGGTTACAAGTTTAAAGATACCTACAGTATATCAATTTCACTATTACAAGGTTAAAGATACCTACAGTATATCAACTTCACTATTACAAGGTTAAAGATATTTATATATATATATACACACAGTATATCAACTTCACTGTATACTGGTTACAAGGTTAAAGATATTTACACCAAGTTCAATATGTAATCAAAAATGTTTTAATCAAAAATCGACTTGATAGAAATTACAAGTAAATTCAATTGCATTGTAGTTCATAGAGACTATTATATATAGCACCATGTGGTACACAGACTACAATACATAATCCGTGTAGATTATGAACTATTGTATATAGCATCATGTATTTATAAGCCTTTATAAGGCTCGTGTTTAATATTATTGAAGCTTACTACGTAAGAAGGATGTTCAACAATGCGCTATCCAACAAAGGTCGCTGTAAAACGTGACTACATGACTACATGCGTTAATAAGTATATATACACACAGACAAGTACACTGTTAATTTGTTTTAGTTCACAGCGTATTAATTACGACTATTCTAGGTCGGACCTTTCGGCAATCAAATTACATTGACGTAGCAAAGTTACCAATAAGGTATTTCAGTTAACTAGCGGTCTTTGTTGGTAGGTATATTGGTTTATTGTCAAATATAAAGATACAAACAGCTTATTGTCTGTGCTCTACTCACTGCCAGGATCGAAACCGGAAATTTAGCGTTGTGAAAACTTCGGGTTTACCACTGAACCACTGCTTGAAAAGGGTGGATGTGGTGGTGAGAGGTAAAGTGATGTATACTGTTGCAACTTTGTTCTTTAAGATGTCCAGGATGTAGGCCTAACATTTTAATAAGCCTGACTGCCCAAACTATTTTTGTTGGCCCGCATGGCCAGGTGGGTTAAGGCGTTCAACTTGTAATCTAAGAGTCACGGGTTAGAATTCCCGTCATACCAAACATGCTCGCTCATTTAGCCGTGGGGGCGTTATAATGTGACGGTTAGTCCCGCTATTCTTTGGTAAAAGAGTAACCCAAGAGTTGGCGGTGGGTGGTAATGACTAACTGCCTTCCCTCTAGTCCTGCATTGCTAAATTAGGGACGGCTAGCGCAGATAGCCCTCGAGTAGCTTTACGCGAAGTTCAAAACAAACAAAACTGTTTTTGATTTGTTTTTGTGTCAGGTTTTGCATCTTCAAATCCCAGTGTAGTGATGTTCTGAGATTAGTCGATATGTAATATTGCACGCATAGCGATATAAAATCAAAACATTTACTCTGTGCTAGGAAATACGAAAAAAGAATCACTTTAACTTCGCAAAATGAAACCGATAAAAGATCGATAATATTCTTCAGAGGGACATAAACATCCACAGATTTACTTTTGAAACTTGTTCTTTATAAGATGTATGTCGCTTGTCTTTACAAAGAGGAACTAGGTTGTAGAACCTTTTGTTCAGTGGGTATAAGCTGATACTGAGAATATTATGTTCATTTATCGTGTAACAGCACCTGTTTATATGATTTACGTGTAATAGCGCGTGCTTGTTTCCTGTATTTGTCTCCACTCCATGTTTGGTTTAGCCATAATGTCGTCTAATTGTATGTGGTAGAATAGAATGAGCCGTTTCTATCGTGATGGGAAAGAAAGGATTTTTGTGTATGCAGACAGACATTTATATGATATGTTGTTTGTTTGAATTTCGCACAAAACTACACGATGGCTATTTGCGCTAGCCGTCCCTAATTTAGCAGTGTAAGACTAAATGGAAGACATCATCACCCCCCACCGCCAACTCTTGGGCAAATCTTTTACCAACGAATAGTAGGATTGACCGTCACATTATACACCCACACGGCTGGGAGGGCGAGCATGTTTAGCGCGACGCGGGCGCGAACCCGCGACCCTCGGATTGCGAGCCGCACGCCTTACGCGCTTGGCCATGCCAGGCCATAAATCGAAAGGAACCAAGTAACGTCAGATAATGAGAGGTTTCCCAATGTTATTACTGCCATTGTTACTTTACAGAAGAAAGAGAAAAACGAAAAAGGTTGGTTGTTTGAAATAACCTTGTTTGAATTTGAAGTTCAGCATGGAGCTACATATTGGGCTACCTGTGCTCTGCCCATCACGGGTATAGCAACCCAGTTTCTAATAGATGGATACAGTACACGGGATAAAATAAGATAAATCTGTTTTAGCCAAAAAAGTGCTAATATGGATAAATTACAAGAAGCAACATGTTTCTGTGGTTTGTTAAATACGGAGTTACAAAAGGAGCTATCTTTGTCCACAACGATTTTTAGCGTCATAAATCTTCAGACTTACCGTTGAGCCATTTGGGTACGTTTAAAACATAGGTTTGTTCTCTCTTTTTGTTGTTTTTAAGCACAAAGTTCTACAATGAGCTATGTGTGCTCTGCCCTCCACAAGTATCGAAAGATGATTACTAAGAGTCTAAAATATCCCACCCAATATTTCACGATATCATTTTAAATTTGAGATACAATCACAAATTACACTAGTCAGTTTCTCAGATGTATCACATTTTAGGCATTCAGAATGTTCTGTGTATTGTTTTGTACAACTTGACAACTGTTCTTATAAAAGGTGACATCACAGATGGTGAAAAAAGACGGAATAACCTTCAAACGTTTAACCATGATGATAAAGGTATTGATGCTAAATGAAGGACGTCAGAGGCAGGGTAGAGATTATGATTAGAAAAGTGTCATTGCTAAGGAAGTGACGTCATTGGCAAGGTAAATACCATAATGAGAAAGGTGTCGCTGCTGAGGGAGTGACGTCAGTGACAATTTAATAATCATCCTTGTCAGTATATATAATGACTTTTTCATGAATATGATTAAATTTTATACATTGTTACGAATTAACGTAAGGTAGTCTCTAATAACACTGGACATTACTTATCTAGTGTTATATGAACACTAATACTAAAAATGACACTAACTGAACCTTTCAGGTTCATCATCAGTTGACTAAGCCAATTGAAATAGAGCGTAATATGAAATTAGCATGAAAAGATAATGATGAAAATGGTTTGAAATGTTCGGTCGACTTGATACAAAAGAAGAGAATGAGGTACCTGATGAACGAAAGTGGTTCGAAAACGTCCAGTCAACTTGGTACTAAGACGACCATGAGATTCCAGATGAACGAAAGTGATTTGAAAACGTTCACCCAACTTGGTACTCACAAGACCATGAGATTCCACATGAACGAAAGTGGTTTGGAACGTTCATTCAACTTGGTACTAACAAGACCATGAGGTTTCTGATGTTTTATGCAATTAATCAACTCGATAAACAGCTTAAACCAACACTCTGAAAACGTCTTTGAATTTATTTAGTATTAAAAACGTCTCCGCTACAAGAAACCTAGAAATTTACCATTCATGTTGCTGTTTTGTTTATGAGTATGTTTAGCTATACAGGGCATGTGGGGGTGGGGAATCATTGGCTTGAACTTAAAGCGAGTTTTTGATAGAACAGCTAGAATTTTCTGAGATACGAAAGTTTATTCACCACTTCACGAGTGTATAACAAAATTATTGCGTTCTAGAAAAAAACAGTATTAGTGACTTTTAGTGTAAGATGTGATGAAACTACCTGCCAGTGGTATTGAAATGGTATATAACTAATCATATCACTAATATATTGTTAATACCTTTTTGACGCTGGTCTAACTAATGCTAAATCTGTTCTACTCCAAAACATTCAATTTTGATGTATTTTGAGTGCCTAAAACTATTCAGTATTGACAAACGAAGCACTTACTCAGAACGTAGTAATTTGAACGACTAAAACTATCCAGTACTGACAAACAAACTACTTATTCATAACGTAGTAAATTGAAAATCTAAAACTATCCAGTACTGATAAACAAACCACTTATTAATAACGTAGTAATTTAAAACGTCTAAAACTACACAATACTGACAAACGAACCACTTAGAACGTTCAAGAACTGATAGAATAGACTACTATAAGTCACTGCAGTTTACACGAAATGCAAAACATCTTAAACTGATCTCAAATGAAATTGTCTATCCATCCATTCATTAAACTATATGTTTATTAATTCGGTCGATGACATGTCGTCAGAACACATGCACGACATTTAGATTAGCAATTGAAAACAAAAGCAAATTTAATATTATATCCATTCATATGACAAACAATCAGACGTATAAACAGAGAAAGAGTCGTATAAACGGTTACGTGGGCATATTGAAAATCCTACCATTCAGACAGCTGTTGTAATTAAACCAATGTTTACAGCTCAGCCCGGAGTTAGAGGCCGTCTAGCAGAAAATATGTGTGAAGGCTAAGAGCCGAGGAACAAAGTGTTTAATTAAAGTTTGAGAGTGACACCAAGTAAGAGTATGTTGACGTACAAGATGCATCTATACGAACAGCAATGGGGAAATCTCGTGACGCTTGCAGTCAGCCTTATTCGCTGGCGAAACGGAAATGAAAATTACTGAATCGTGGACAATTCCAGAGACTATACGATGAGAATCTCACACGCGTGATCGCGAGTATCCACTCTTGTTTAACAGGCTTAAACCTTCAAGCAACTCGCATGTGAATTCAGCGCTATTTCGATTAACACAGTTTAACATTTATTATGTATTATAGTTGCAACCACTGGTCAGTTAACTTAACACACACACATTCCATCGTTTCGTCTTACGCGAAACTGATCATTTAAAAGTAACATATACCTCACTCACTCACACTTTTTATAAATTATATAATATTTGGATTTTGTCTCCCAGGACGTGAAACTAAAGTGTTTTTCTAACAATACATTGTTTATTGTCAAACACAAACCGACACAATGGGCTACTTGTACTCTGCCCATGGAAGGTATCGAAACATCGTTTTAAGCATAGTTAGCCCCTCAGACTTACTGCTACGCCATTGGGAGGTTAACTATCATATCCTGACAGTTTTACTCTAAGGACCTTTATTCTGTGGTTAAAAGTGTTTACTACCACACCGAC
Source organism: Carcinoscorpius rotundicauda (assembly GCA_011833715.1). NCBI lineage: Eukaryota > Metazoa > Arthropoda > Merostomata > Xiphosura > Limulidae > Carcinoscorpius > Carcinoscorpius rotundicauda. The sequence goes on from CM022403.1 coordinate 23,377,347, forward strand.
TCTTTCTCGAACTATATAATCTTCCTACTATGACGCCCCAAGTAGCATAGCTTTACATCTGCGGACTTTCAACGCTAGAACCTGGATTTCGATATTCGTGGTGGACAGCTTACAGTTACAAATACAGATGCCGTGACTCTTCAGATCACACTGAAATGTTTCGTGCTACAGAATGTTCACTATCGTCTCTTTCAACCGATAGTAAATGTCTTGTGCCACGGGTCCGCCCCCTTTCGGATAAACTGGAGTGTATTTTGTAGCTTTTATTTTTAAACTTATTGCATTTGTTTGGTAGTTGGACTGAGGTAATTACTTATATATATATCCAACTGAATATTAGAATGTTTAGTTTGTCAAAACAAACAAATCAACCAGAAATCTCACGTATTTTAAATGTATATTATTTTCGTTTCCAGGAACAAACAGGATTTCATTGGAAAACCGGTTGTTCTCCATCAATCAGCCTTTCATGGAAGTTAACATTTTATATGCTTAAAAAAAGAAAGAAGACAACACTTGGCAACTCTTCAGATCACATGTACCATGTATTAGTCAATACCATGTGCTGTTTTCGCAGATCTTTATAATCGAACAAACGATTCGAATTTCTCAAGAGTTAAATAGTCAGTACGGAAGTAAGGTTTTTATTTTAGTTCTTGAAAGCGAAACTTACGTCATAAAAACTTAGAAATACTGGTCACATTATTAAGCCCACTTCTCGTGAAAGATTTATCAAAATCCACCGATCTTTAATGGTAGGAATTTGTCCAATAAAAATATCCAGCATAGAATATTCGGTTAACTCATCTATTATGATCCATATGTATTATTAACGTTCTTCTCAATGGCTCATTTCTTGATGTATATACTAAAATTCTGTGTTCGATTTTCTAGGTTGACATATTGCAGCTTTGCGATTAAACCAGTCAATGTATTGTTGAAACAAAAATGTATCTAGATACAGTTGCAACGTTGTGGCAAAATACGTAAACTCAGTGCTTTGAAATAACAAAACGAATATAATATATAGATACAGTTAACTTTTAAATATAATTGGGTCAAGCTCATCACGTACGCACGTTTGTTTACATCCTTTACTTTCAAAAAAAGTAATCAGACATTATATGACTTCAGCGGTTAAAACCTCACGTGTAATCAGTGAAGAACTAGCTAACTACCCGTTGAGTGAACTGAGTTATACGTACATTAATTCAGAATTAGTATAAACATTTTCTCAGATAAACAAAAGATTGTTGAATCGTTGTTTTATACTTCTAGCTCATTTGTTGTACATTGAAATTATCTGCTCTGTCCACCGCTGGGAATCGAATCCAGAAGTGTTGTAAGTCTATAAGCATATCGCTAACTCACTATGAGGAATGTATTTTGTTAAACCAGAGTAATACAGAATAACTTGATTAGAAACACCTGACGGAAGTAAGTAGCAGGTGGTGTTATTTCGTCCTAGCTGGAAGTATTACTTTTTTCTTATTCCCGTGATATAACATGTTTCTACTGTGACCATATTGTGTCTAAGTGACAATCCAAGAGTTTCTTACTTTAACACGCTTTAATTGTTTACGCAACAAAGTTTATTTGTTTTGAGTTTTCACACTAAGCTACACGAGATTTAAATCTGCGCTAGCCGTCCCTAATTTAGCAGTGAAAGATAGAAGGAAAGCCACTACCGACCACCAACTCTTGGACTACTCTTTTATCAACGAATAATGGGATTGGCCGTCACAGAATAACGCCCCAGGGCTGAAAGGGCGAGCATGTTTGGTATAATAGGGATTCGAACCCGCGACCCTCAGATTACAAGTCGAACGCCCACTAACCACCTGTCCATGTCGCCCTCATGCTTTATAAAGCAGTTCTTTGTCAGTTTCCTTCAAACATTCCAATACAGAAAGCTGGTTCACTGTGAATGAATATATACAACAACAACCAAAAACTCACGTAACTGATGTTACACGCTCGTCCACCAGGCAGTATATCTTCAAAGTAGTTCCTCGACTCTAGTTTGCACTGATTATCGCTATGCACTGAACCAAAGCAACAAAAGCGCCATTGTTTTACAACTTCCTCGTGAACTGAACAAGTGTTTTTTGTATTAAAAATGTTGCCCACATTTATTACATTCCACATCAGTTATAAAAGAAAACAATAATAAAATGTTGTGTACAGATCTGGTTAGAAAACTACGTCATGAATTAAAAGCGAAATTAAAACATACTTTAATTTAGTAGGTGGATAGAATTTTATCTTACAGGATTATTAGTTAACCCCAAGATTGTAGTCTTGTTTAGTCATGTTAATTTCGAGATGTGAAAGTATTTGGTAGTTTTGTATTACTGTTTACATAATGCTAGGTTCACTCAGAACAGTTTGTTATAACTGCATGCCAACAGGAAGTGGGAGTTTTAAAACTTCCTACTGAATGATGAGTCACGTTTGTCCATAGAAACTACCATACAAACACTCTCGTGAAGTATCATCAGTACGAAGAGAAGAGTTCGTGACGTATTAGGTAAATGTGATCGCAAATGTCCTGTTAATGTCATCAGTTGATTAATGAATATTTCTTAGCGATAAACTCGCCTTTTCTGTATGAATTATCTTTCTGCTTTTTAAATTTCTTCATATTGATAAAGAACTAAAAAGAAAAACATTTCTATCATTTGGGGACGTGCAGTATTTTATCACGATTCACAATACCTCATCACAAACATATCGAAACGAAGCATTGCTAAGTGAACTCTTTCCACGAGTATCTAACGTTAAAATACTTCAGTCCTGCTCTTGGTATATAATGTTAAATAAGTCAGTCCTTTTCCTGGTATCTAACGTTGGATGGCCAAGTGATTTTTTTCCCGATTTCAATGGCTACTATAAACACATTGTCCTTTAGAGGACTGCCATGTACACAAAAATATGCCTCTAAAGGACTATTATATGAATTTGGTATGCTGTAATAATATGAAGAATTGACAACTCATATGATACTTCCCTAAGCTTACAGATTTCGACTTTTAGATAAGTAATGAAATATTCAAATACGTGTCTTGTTGTATTCTTCTGTGTGTCTAAAAAATAAGCGTTACATTGGGAAAATGAAAAGTGTCACGTAGTCAGAACTGCCAAAAAGAGGATTACTATTTATATAGGAGGCTGAACCTGACGACATTGAAATAGTTCAGTGAGGAATTTACACGTGCTTACATATAAGCTGCTCTGTAAGCAGGAACGATATAGGGGGCGTTGTTTGAAAGCCTGACCGACCAACCGATCGTGGAGATGACAAGAAGTGAATGTCTACTTTTTGTGGCCTTATGTCTGCCTTCACAGCTGTTGGTTCTGCTACTGTTATATGCCTAAACCTGTTGATGTAGGAGAAAGAATGCACGCAGAGGGCGGGGAGGGAAACCATGAAAGTTTAAACTGACTGTGTAATTCAGTTTTGTAGATGTTTAGTACTTAACTACCAGTCCTCCCCCCCCTTCCGAGTTTTTAGCAGAAATGTACAACAAGCCAATGTTTCAAAGAATCTGGTGGTACTGTACAAACACAGAATTCGTAGACACTGTTAAAGAGATGCGGGTCCTGTGGGCTTCTCGCGGTAAATTTCTGGTTTCATTATCCACAGTAGGCGCAGTAAATTTACTCCTTTCAGTAAATTTCTGCTTTAACGAAAAATAAATAAATATATACTTAATAACATTGCTGAGGAAAGAACAAAAGTGTTAGTGTGTACTATAGTCTGTACATGTCTTAACATGTTGACGGTAAACAAATTTATTTGGATAAAACTGTTTTTAACTTAGCTTCGTCCAGGAATGTCTTTTGCAAGCAATTTGCATATTTATCTCTTTCTCCCATAAACCCACTTTTTCAATCAGTGTAACTTTACCATATCGATCTATTTCAATATTATCGCATTAGTCTATTTCAATTTTACCACTTTGCTCTCTTTCATTTTGATCACATCGAGTTCTTCCATTACGACTACATCAATTACAATGGGTACTGTTGAATAGTTGAGTTGAACCATTGCTAGGGACAAGATGACAATGGGTACTGTTGAATAGTTGAATTGAAATATTGCTAGGTACAAGTTTATGATGGGTGCTGTTGAATAATTGAATTGATTCATTGTTAGAGACAAGTTGACAATGGGTACTGTTGAATAGTTGAGTTGAACCACTGCTAGGGCCAAGTTGACAATGGGTACTGTTGGATAGCTGAGTTGAAGTATTGTTAGGGAAAAGCTAATAATGGGTACTGTTGAATAGTTGAGTTCAACTAATGTTAGGGACACGTTGACAATGGGTACTGTTGAATAGTTGAATTGAAATATTGCTAGGGACAAGTTTATGATGGGTACTGTTGAATAATTGAATTGATTCATTGTTAGAGACAAGTTGACAATGGGTACTGCCGAATAGTTGAGTTGATCCATTGTTAGGGACAAGTTGACAATGGGTACTGTCGAATAGTTGAGTTGAACCGTTGTTAGGGACAAGTTGACAATGGGTGCTGTCGAATAGTTGAGTTGAACCGTTGTTATGGACAAGTTAATTATGGGTACTGTCGAATAGTTGAGTTGAACCATTGTTAAGGACAAATTGAACTATCACTCTCTTAAGGTAGCTAAATGCCTCATTATCTAACTAGTGACGCACATGAATGGATTAATGAGATTCCCACTGTCCCTATCTGCTATCTGGCGAAACCACAGCCAATGGAAGGGGTCTGGAGAAATAGTTGAACCATTGTTAAAAACAAGTTGACGATGGGTATTGTTGAATAGTCAAGTTTAACCAATACTAGGGACAAGTTTAATATAGATACTGTTGAAGAGCCAGTTACACTCTAGCCAAACCATTATTAGGGACAGCTGAACAGTATTTTGTACAGTTTTCCGTGAAAAGTCTGATAAATATATTAAAGAAACTGGTATGATTTTTGGAATGAACTATAAGCCGGTCAATACCTTCTTTAACCCAGATGTTCTCAACCCATGCTTGGTGGTGAAGTATAAACCGGTCAACACCTTCTGTAACCCTTAGGTTCTCAACATAGATGCTCCAAAATGTTTTCTTTACAAGTTATAATGCAGTTCGAAACGTTTTCATCAAATCATCTGTAATATAGTTTATTTTACAACTTACAGACTGCTACAAGGGTAAGTAGAAGTCTGCCAAAACATCAATTATATCGAAATAATTCTTAAAGTTTAAAAGCAAAATTCAATGTATTTTGGGTTGAATCGAGTACAGAATAATTTACGTTTAATCATTCCGTCGTCTCTTGATGGCTTGGCATGGCCGAGCGCGTTAAGGCGTGCAATCGTAATCCGAGGGTCGCGCTAAACATGCTCGCCCTCCCAGCCGTGAGGGTGTAAAATGTGACGGTCAATCCCACTATTCGTTGGTAGCCCAACCACACGAGGATTCTCTGTGCTAGCCGTCCCTAATTTAGCAGTGTAAGACTAGAGGGAAGGCAACCAGTCATCACAACTCATCGCCAACTCCTGGGGTACTCTTTTACCAACGAATAATGGGATTGACTATAACATTATAAAGTCCACACGGATGAAAGGGTAAGTATGTTTGGAATGATGGGAATTCGAATCTGTCACTCTCAGATTATGAGTCGAGTGCTTTTCCCTTTATGTATTAACGTGGATTATTAATAAATATACATGAGTGTGAAATATGAAATTTTGGAAACACTGAAGTCATTTTTTAATGTTTAACATAGAATGTGAATTATTTTCTTCAGAGCTATTTACAATTTAACTGTTTTTAGTAACACGTCCTCTATTAGTGAGTTATATACCACTTTGTGTGAGGAGCGTGGTCTGAACACAACGATGTTATCCCTATGATAAACCCATCATAAAAGTGGTATTGTTGAATAGTCAAGTTTAACCAATACCAGGGACAAGTTTAATAAACTTGTAGTGCGCAGATAGCCTAGCTGCTTTGCCCCATGAAACGCCAACCCCAATCACCTGTAGTCACCGAATTGATCTATAAGCCGTTATCCACAATTAAATCGTCAGTTCCACTTTGTTTGGAAAGTTGCCAAAAATAAATTCGCTACTATGATGCAAAGTATATTATATCACGTGACATAAATTTGCTTACGCCCATACTCTATCGAATCAACAAAGGTACACCCCTCCCTCCCCTCTGTCAAAATTCTCTATGGTTAGGACAATCACCCTTTGGCTTCGTTCAATCGTAGCAATCACTTGTTATCTGTAACTGAAAGCTAATTGCTGCACTCATCCTGTATTCATGTCTGCATTCATTGTCACGCTTCCTTTACTGATCAAAATAAACAGATCACTTGACGAGTGTCAGTTACCTTCCCATCAAGGCCTGATCGACTTGTAAAGAATTCTCCGACATGATGAACAAACAGTAAACACGTTACACAAGATCTTCTTTTCTTACTTACCGCAAAAAATCCCATAGACCATCACCAGTTAAAGACTGGGTATTGTACAACATGATTTAACATTGAAGCTACAAAGACGTCATGTTAAAAAAATCCCGCTATTTTTACCACCGATACAGCTGTTTATCCGTACTTCCATGAAAATATTGCGTGCTCAGCTACTTGTAAATGGTTGCAAACAGTTTGCAACAATTTACAAATAGCTTATTTAAATATGTCACACAACTCTGTTAAGTAACAATTGTTAAAAAAGATAAACCGTATTTACACAGTTTATTGGTTGTGATGTTAGTAAACTAAAATACATCATGGTCGTTAAGTTATTCAGGTTCAACATACATTTCTTTCCTTAAAGTTGTCAGTAACTGCCCTACGACTCTGGGTGATGCTGGTACTGAAGGCTTAGCCAATTTACTACGAAATATAATATGGAATTAATAACTTGGTATTTTTCAGATGTATTAACACACTAAAATTGACCGAGTAATGATGTTTTATAGGAGTAACAAAAACAATGTAAATGTTAGGCAAAAAAAAAGTTATTTTGTGTTTAGTTACTGTCATAATGATGTTTGTAGTTAAAAATCAGAAATCGTCTGATGAGCTGTTCAGAATTCAAACTTTGAATCCGACGTTATTAAGAAGTCGTGACATGTAATTTTTTTCCACAAATAGCGCCGGTACAAACTAGTTACATAAACGGAACTTTAATGCAGAGATTTTTCGTAAAACAATATAAAAATGTGTATGATTTCTTCAGGTTTTGATTTTTAAAAACGTTCTCTGTGATCAAAATCAGCTTTATTACAGAGTCTGTGGAAATAGTTTTATCCTAGCAAGTAATTCATGAACTAAAACGCCACACTCTTTAACGACGACAGAGCCCACGGTAGGTCAGAGGCAAGCTTACAGCCTTAAACGCTAAAATCCAGAGTTCAAATCTCCGCGGTAGATAGAATGCAGATTGGTTTGATGGTTGGTATTAAGCGCAAGAATATATACTGTGGGTTATCTGTATTTTGCCCACCACTGGTATTTAAACATGATATTTAGCGTCTTAAGCCTGTATACTTACTACCAAGATACTGGAGGAAAGGAGGGAATGTGGTTTGATATTTCATGGACTCAGAAAGAGCATGCCTAGAACTCTCACGAATTATAACGAGAAGATGACATTAAGTCGTCATTTTGTTCGAGTCGCAGTCTTGATAAAGACATGCAGGGTTACTGTGGCCTAAGTGCATTCCAGCCAATGAAACGAAGTTCACTGCAGTAAACGGTGAGAATGTTATTATAAACATATGTTAAACGATGGAAAATAGTCAAAATAATAACTGTTAGTAAAGTTGTATAGGAGCTGGGTAAGGAAATTTCATATATTAAAGTTTCTACATGACTGATAGTGAAGACAACTCATAAATGTCAGCAAGTTCCAACGACGAAAATAATAATATTAAATGGTAGTGAAGTTTATCACATATTTCAAGGCAGAAAGAAGAAGTAGCCTCTCTTTTAATGGTAGTCCTAGTGAGTCGCCTCTCTTTTAACGGTAGTCCTAGTAAATAGTCTCTCTTTTAATGGTAGTCTTAGTGAATAGTCTCTCTTTTAATGGTAGTCTTTGTGAGTAACCTCTCTTTTAATGGCAATCCTTGTGAATTGTATCTTTTAATTGTAGTCCTATTGAAAAGTCTCTCTTTTAGTAATATTTCCAATTAATAGTCTCTCTGTATTTTTATGGGTGTGAGCTGAGTGAATAGTTTCACTTTTAGTGGTGGTCCAATTCGGGACTAGCAATAATTCGACAAGTATATAAAGCACATTATGTATAAATTTAGCGTTTCACTGCATATATATTGTGTATTGTATTTTATTCTTAATATCTCAAAGTCTTATTCTAGTCATTAATTATTACTTCAAAAAATCTCCTTTTTCTTTTTTTAACAACAAAGAAAAAACAAACCAACAACAACAAGGAAATCGTTAAAAGATGGCAAAAACTATGTTCACCGTTTGCATTAGATGAAGTAGATGGAACATGGTAATGGACGGAAAACTAACAGTCTGCGAACACTTACACAGTAACAACCTTAAAACCAATATCTTCCGCTTGAGGAACAGTGTAGGTGTCATTGTTATGTATCGATTCTTTCCTCATAAAGAACCTTGTAAACATAAAACAACAGATTGTATATTTGTTTTAAATTTCGAGCAAAGCTATTCGAGGACTGTCTGCGGCATCCGTCCTTAACTTTAAAGTGATAGATTAGAGGAAAGGCTGCCAGCCAAAACCACCCATCGCCAGTTTTTGAGTTACTCTTTACTAATGAAGAATGGGAATCATTTGTAACATTCCCACGGGCCCCAATGGTGCGTCGCAAATCAGCAGACGGGCATTCTCATTTATTTATTTAATATAAAAACATTTGTTGGCTTTGCTTTAATATACGAAACATTAACTTCAGTTGATCATGGATGAATCTCAAAAACATTAACGAGATATATAAAACAGTAACCCCGAGTTTTCGTAGGTTTCAGAAACTTTACTAGAGTATGTATTGCATAGAACAATAACCCGAGTTGATCATGGGTCCTAAAAACGTTTGTCTTATATATAGACCTGTAACTCCAGTTGATCATGGGTCCCAGACACTTTAGTAATTAAGGTAATTTTCAGATGTTATTTTCTACAGTTAATTAATTGGGAACTTTAGAAGCTAATACTACGAAACAAGTTAGATAATGCCGTACAGAAAGTGTCAAAACAATTTACATAACGTGTACAGAAAATGTTTGAATGACGATAATTCTCACTTCCGTTTTTCTGCCAATGTGATCGGTTGAGATAAACCCTAAATGATTATCACAACAGGAACTTTTCTTCTGTATGAATGTCTGACTAGTTGTTGCTACTACTTGAGTTCGTGCAAGTGTGTAGGTTAGGACAGGGAAAGACTACACTCCTGTCAGAGAAACTGATATCCGACAACCAGGAGACCTAGTCGATTACACATTTTCTACTCCCTATAGAACGAACGTTAAATGGACAATCTTCTATTACTCTAATCCACAGCACGCCTGCTCACCGCCCGATATTCAAAGAATCGACACTGTTGTGCTCGAAACGATTTGTAATATAATCACAAGTATTATTTCTGATTGTGACGTAACACGCAAGTCAACAATACAAAACATCTTTTTTATACGTCCACCAGTGGTTCAATGATAACTCTGAAGGAGTATAACACTAAATATTTAGTTTTGATGCTTAAATAATTAAAAAAGTTCAGTATCCTGAAGGAATAATATGAATATAAAGATATATAAAACAGAGTAAAAGTGAAGAAGATTACAAGAATGTAAACGTCAACGTTTAAAATATCTTTAAGATCGTTCAACCAAATATTCTTCTAAAAACAGAAACGAAAGACGAAATAACAGCGAGTGAACGAAACATATTAAGAGAACTCTGTAATAAAACAACATCTATTGACGTCACTCAACGAATAAGTTTGTCTGCATTCTATCTATTTCAATTTTCTTCTACAACTGTTATGTTCATAAAATACAGCATGAAACTAACTCACGGATTTCACGTTATTCAATTTATGTCATCACCGAGTTTAATTCTGCTGACAATATTACTTTCACGATGTGCTCGTGTGTTGAGGATATCCACATGCATGTGGAATTATATGAAATGTTTGAACATCTTAAAAACTATGAAAAATATACGAATTTCGATATACCGTTGCCCAAAACGGTAGGGAAAGAGTATCATAACAAGACACAAATAAAGATATTTCGTCGTACAATTGTATTCACAAAGCGCCTGTAACTAAGCCCGTGGGAGATTGGAGACGGTGCAGTTTGCCTTAATCCCCAGCGTATCATAGCTTCCCAATCAATGTTTTTGTGTTCCAACATGGAAGCTTTCTAGTATTTAAAATCAATATTATGTGTAGTTTCTGCAAGGAATGAACCATTTAGGTTTTGAAAATTAAAGTCTAAAGTCTACATTTCTACAACCTATGGACTAAACATTGTCGTACGCACACATGAATAAAAACCCGTTCTTAAAAACGTCAGAACCCTCTGGGAGGTGAATATACGTTTCTACGGGTAATTAGCATCGATTGAGGTATAAAAAATATTTGTTGCATATGTGAGAGCGACATTACTTCGTAAAATAGCAGATGAAAAATACTGGAACCTAATGCATGGTTGTTTTCACTTACAATGAATTTCTGCACAATAATTATATATAGTGGTTTAGCACAGAATAGAAAAACCGAACAACAAAACCTGTAAAATGAAGCATCTTTTTATGCTATAAAGTCCAAGGCCAGAGTAGCATATATTGTTGTAATATATAAAACAAGATATTATTCCCAGTACCAAAAATATTTAAAAATCTCAATGAAAACTATATTAATATTTAGAATAAGTTTTTTTCAGCAAACGCACGGCTGTGCCCACTGACTTAGCGAGGGGGTATGTTGCGAATAAGAAACTATGTTAAAAATTCAAACTTTTCTCGCTTATTCCCGAGTTCAGATTCTTAAACGCGTAAAAGACAAATATAGACGACTTTTCTTTTGTTTTCCATTCATAAATATCGAGAAAACAGATGTATGAGGTCCCAAGTTTAAAACAGTTCAATTACGTGTACCACCTAGAACTGAGTATATTTTACTATATAGAACTGATTAGGTGGTACTGTATAGATCAGAGTAAGCTGTACTTTGTAGAATTGATTAGGTTGTACTGTATAGATCAGAGTATGTCGAACAGGTCGGGCCAAAGTATATAGGAGTGTAACAACTGTTATAACTAAAACCGTGATATAAACAAACGTTTATTAGTTAATGTCGAATGCATACTTTATTGCATTAAATATTTGATAATATCGGTCTGCTACAAACACCTAATAATCATTACATTACTAAAGTAAAAATAAAACTTGTATTAATCAGCTACTGTAGTTTATTCAGGAAAATATAAACACGAAGAATTATTTTCGAAAAGACAGTAGAGGTAGGTGTGTGATCACGGGCTGTCTAAAGGTGTTTATGAGTATATATATAATTTTTCTGCTTAATATATACGAGTTTGAGATTGTATTTTTATTTAAGTACGTTCTGGTTTTTAAAGAATAGAACCCCTTCTTTTTAATTAATTAGAATAATGTTAAAATTTTAATAATCTACATTTAATTAAACTAAAACTTCTCCTACTAGATTATTTTATTAATTAATTTCAAGTTTTATCAATTAAAAGCTCATTTTTATTGTATAGGGATATAAAAGTACAAATATATCATTAACCATCTATCTTATTGCCTCATTCTGTTGCAATTAAATGTCACGAGTAGGCGTGGCAAAGTTCCATTCAAAATTAAGGTCTATTGGAGCTGATCTGATGACGTAGAAACTCTTCTTAAGAGTAGAGCGACAGATTTACTTACTTTGAATATTCGGGAAGTTCTGAATAAATTTTACTCGACAAGCGACTGCTAACATATTTTCTATCTTTTCCTCACAACGCCATCTTTTGTATATTATTTAATTCCACAAGAACATCTGTCAGAAAAACGAATGATTTCACAAACGTATATTAAAGAAGCAAAATGTAAAAATAGTTTGATCCGTGCTTCAGAAACAACTCGTAAGAACGATATATTATGAATTTATCTCCCAAAAACACGCAATAAAATCTTTGAAAATATTCAATCTTCGAGTTTCAGTGCGTGTGTGTGTGTGTAGTACATGTATATTACACACACTTTCTCTAAAGCTATTCGTCGTTCAAATGTGGAATTTCAAAGCATTGATGTTGCTGCTTTAGTAGAAAAGTAAAAACAACAACATAGAATTCGCATGAACTGTCTCCATGTTGAAAATCTTTTGGCAAACAAGATCACGTGTATCGTTTCTAAAAATGCCATTCGTTCAATCGGCGCGCGCCGAGTCACATTTACCAAACTGACGATATTAACTTGCTCAGTAATCGATAGCCAATTTCAGAAGTTAAACACCGGAAAATGCTTGATTCCGATCTTTTATGTTCAGATAGTCATGGCCTAAGAAAGGGGTAACGCTCACACTTTGCTTCCCAACTGTTCGATGTTCGTGTTTTTGAGGGCCTTTTGCTTCAAAGAGATAAATGTTTTTGTTTTCTTCATTACAGGGTTAATTTGATAACAGTGGTTCACTGGTTTTACTTCTTTGTGTTGACAAAAATGGTAATAATATTGTACTGGGATTAAAATGATGTAACAGTTTGCTCATCAAATAGATGTGTTTTCTTATAGCAAAGCCCTATCGGGCTATCTGCTGAGCCCACCGAGGGGGACATAATCAAATAGAACTTACAGAAAACCCTAATAAGGAGCTTAAACAAACGTTGTAGTAAATTCTAGTTACAGGTTAAGCCTAAATCTGCAAGAATTAATATGCAAAAAGTACGGCATGTTAATAATAAGTTAATATGTAAAAAGTTACGGAAAAAGGCTCGTCAGTTACAGAGACTGGGGACAAAATAAAAATCTGTGTTCAGTATCGTGACTAATTCTAGTATTAGCGAGGCGCTTGACTGACCCTGATCTTAGTAACTCACGTAACTGATGGGGAATTTGTTCTCAGTATACACAGTACATTTTACACGAGTCGAAGCTAAGCCTAACGTTATTTCTCCATAAGTGTAAGAGGACTATTTTAATAACAGATTTGTTTGTTTTCTGTTTTTGAAATTCGCACAAAGCTACACGAGGGCTATTTGCGCTAGCCGTCCTCTAATTTAGCAGTGAGAGACTATAGAGAAGGCAGCTAGTCATCACCACCCACTGCCAACTCTTGGGCTACTCTTTTACCAACGATGTGAGATTGACCGACACATTATAGCGCCCCGACGACTGAAAGGGCGAACACGTTTACTGTGACGAAGATTCGAACCCGTAACCCTCAGATTATGAGTCGAATGTCTTAACCACCTAGCCATGCCGGGCCTTAATATCAGGAAAGGCACATATTGTTTGTTGGCTCCCGAAATCATCTTGTCGACGTGGGTGCCACGCGCGAGGTTTTCTTGGTTCCATGAAACAGATGTTCTACTGGTAACCCTAACCCCCTAACCTTAATAATATTGTGTCACCGTTCATATATCACAGATTCCATAAAGACAGATAGGAACACAATAAAGATACACTTTCCATAAATAAATAATGTCCTACCTTTGGGTGTCCCCGTTTAGGAAATGCAATCTTTGGATCTATCTGGAAAGAACAAAAGGCAAAAATGAGACAAAATATAGAATAGAAAATAATGTAGTTAATATTAGTGGTACTTGTAGTGTGTAGTACTTACATTTATTAATTGGTAACAGGCTCGCTGAGCTCTTCTTCTTACAAGCAAAATTAAAAACAATAACATTCTTTATTCCAGCATTAATAATTTATTGGCAGTGCACAGGGGATTATTAACTTATAAAAATATTAGAAAGAATATTACAGGTTAAATGATTTAATAATCTGGCTTTAATCCTTTGTGTCAAAAACATCTACTCTTTCCCAACTCACAAGTCATAAAAACAAAATTGTCAATTACGTGGATTCATTCTAGTGCTTAGTTCGATTTCTCAGACAACTGATTCTATATACTACCTGACAAGCTTATATTCTCCTTCAAACAGCTAGTTTATTGCTTAAATGTGTATCTTATTCTTATCACATACACTCGCCCGTTTCCTTGGTAACCAGCTTACCTTTTTACCGTCGAGTTCGTGAGGTCCGTTGGCTAAAACTTTGTCTACGCTACTGGGGTTGGCAAATGTAACAAAACCAAAACCACTATTGGGAAAGAAAAAAAACAACTAAGTTAGAACATCCAGTAGCTCTATGACGACTGGTATTTGCTTTATTGTTAATCTAATTTTTAATTTAACCTTAAATTAGTACTTTTATTTAAACTGAAAATAATTCCATAATAAGGACTTAATGTATTTCTTACCATGTTTGTTTATTTTTAATTTCATACAAAGTTACCGGAGAAATAGCATGATTCTGAGGTCGCAGACTAGTGGCTAGTTAACACCACCCACCACCAATTCTTGAACTACTCTTTATTAACAATAATGGGATTGACCGTCACATTATTACGCCCCGACGACTGAAAACGTGGGAATATGGAAGACGGGATACGAACCCATAGCTCATAGGTTACCTGTCGAGTGACCTAACCACCAGACTACGTCAAGCTTTATTTTGTAATTTAATCATAACTATACTTTTTTGAATAAAAAATAAAGCACAGAATGTGTAAGAGTGTCAGCACAAGGTAATATTTTGTCATTCTTTTCATTTTATAGTTATCTCTTCGATGCCATTACAGAATGTAAATTTCAACACTATGATAATGTTTAAATGATCCATGTTGACAGTAGAATGAGCCAAGGTAAGAATACTTATAATTCTTTAGAACTCACATTGAACTGTACCAAGGACATGTTATAAGGGTTCTTATAACACATTTACCAAATTTAGGGTCTGAAACGACTGTCAAGGTTCCCCCAAAAGTGTCTGAAGTACATAGATAGAAGTTAGTACATACTACTAGTGTATACTAGAATAAATAAATTTAATAGTAATGCACAAATAAACCTTGATAAAAACAGTGTTTAACACTATATATTTCGTAAACGAATACACCATAACACTTAACAGAACTTTAGGAGAGTTTCGGATTTCTACCTAAACCACTTCTATTATCATCACTGCCAGTTTTACAGACCTTAATATTGCTTATATTGAAATATGAAATCTCCCAGCAAAATATTTAATTTATATACATTCTTCATGCTTTATTCCAGTCCTCTAACTAATAACTGTATAGCCAATCCTAATACTACTGGGCATAGTACGACTCCCTATAAATAATAGGTGTTACTCTGTTTAGTTGGATGATAACTAATCACAAACTGTCAGCAAGTGACTACACTCATATGGTGCAGTTAATTTTCTTAGTGTTTCCCTTTTACACTCTTTTTACCTCAATTTCCTATTTTAAACTTAATATACCTTTATTTACAATATTTTTTATCCATGCTTTAATTATACTTCGATAAGTCAACTTTGAGTGGATGGGTAAAAAAAAACAACTACCGTGTTCTTATGACGTTTCGTGACACGAAACTCACAAGAAACAAAATAGTTTTGTTGTTCACCAACTCGAAGTTATATTATTAAATATCTTATGTACAGTTTAATATGCTGACTACGTTTAATGTCATACATATATATATATTTATACACATATATGTATTATTAAATGTCTTGGGTACAGTTTCGTATGCTGAATGCGTTTAATGTAATACACACACACACATACACATATAGTCTTGTACTAATTATACACATCCTGAACTGTATAATTCAGTGGATCAAAGTAACCAAGTGATTATTATGTCTTTGTTATATTGTAAAACAAATAAACAAGAGACCTTGGTTACTACACGTGGTAACAAGAATCATCTTATGCAAATATTGGACCATCGGCCCTGTTCATTGCGTCACTCCTGAAACATGTTCTCTTCGTGCTAGTACTCTCGTAGCAATAGCACTCGTTGCAATAATTAAATAATTCCGATGATGTAGAACATAGAAAATTGTTGTTACAATTTGTAGAAACTAGGACTAATTAAGTTTCTTTTACGCATTAAAAAAAAACATCTTTTTGTCATATTTACTCAAAAATAAGTTATTTGTAATATCAGTATGCACATACACGAATAACATTGGTGAATTTAAATATCTATCAACTTATTACAGAATAATAAGGTAAGAGAATGCTAAGCCTAATAATATAACTCTTAAATGTATCCAGTATTCGTCATCATCACCTGCGAACACTTACCAGGTAACCTAGATATCAAAACAATAAAATTAGTAAGTAAACACATTTGAAAACAATAATAAGGTCACGACCTTTAATTTGTTGATGGAGCTTTAAAATATCTTCACGAGAAAGCGGTTTAAAAATTTAGAAAGATGTTGAAATAAAGACGGCATCCGGGCACGAATGGGGACTCGAAGCAAAGTATGCATTTGATAAATGTTGGACACAGAAATCGCGCTGTCAAGTTAAACGTGTTGTTGTAATCTTGTCGTCAAGCTTTCAAAACTTCAATTATTAACACTGAATGTGAAGTATTCCTACTGGAAGATAAAACATCAGACAGTTATTACAGAGTGCAAGAAAGTTTTGTTGCTTTGCTTCTATCTAGTAAGCCTATCATGGCTAGGTACTTAGTGGGCTTGACTTGTAATGTGAGAGCGGTGGGTTCGAATCCTCGTCACACCAAACATAATCGCCCTTTCAGCCGTGAGGGTGTTATTATAATGACGGTCAATCTCACTATTTGTTGGTAAAAGAGTAGCCCAAGAGTTGGCGATGGATGGTGATGACCAGCCACCTTTCTTCTAGCGTTACACTGCTAAATTAGGGTAATTAGCACAGATAGTCCATGTGCAGCTTTTCACGGAATTCAGAAACAAACGATAGGCTGTCTGCACTCTGGCCTTCACAGGTAACGAAACCAGAATTTTAGCGTTATAAGTCCCCAGATTAACTACTGAGTCACCAGTAGGCGTCAGGTGCATTTGCTGTGAAACCACTAACAAAAACAAATTCAATCGTAACTGTTCATTAGTACAGGAGATCCTAAGTTTTCACGATCACCCCAAGCAGCTTAAGCCCATCACCCATTTTAGTACCTATGCGAAAGTCTGAAGGTTTGTAACATTAAAATTCGGATTTCGATACCTACAGCAGGCTGAGTACAGAGAGCCAATTGTGTAGATCAACAACAAACAAAATTTACACACCTCACTAAAAGTATATCTGTATTTAATGTAGTTTCCCGTATAATATAACACTTCTTTTATTTTGCACTTTTAATGAGAAACGTTGATACGCACAGTGGGATGAAAAAAGCATGTAGTAAGGGTAAGGTTTATGAGCGATCGTTGGTTCGCCAGTTGCTGTTTGTTATCACTCAAGAGATGAGGGTCGAATGAAAACATATCTGGATTCTAAACGACAGAAAGGAAGACTCAGAGTAGATAACAATTTATTTTATAATTAAATTTATAATCGTTTAATAACAGCTCAACGTTTGTTACTTTTTAGAGCAAAGCCATGCTGTGTCTCCGCAGGGTTTCAAACCAAGGATATTAGCGTTGTAAGTCCATAGATTTACCGCTGTCTTACCAGTAACAATAACTCAGTGGTAGCAGCATTTTATGAAACCACGTGACATTTTGGAGATGTCCTTAAACGCCACTAGGTGAGGGATAAAACAAGAAAACAAGAACATTCTTTTGTTTTTGAATTTCGCGCAAAGCTACACGAGAGTTGTCTGCGCTAGCCGTTCCTGTTTGTTTGTTTTAGAATTTCGCACAAAGCTACTCGAAGGCTATCTGCGCTAGCCGTTCCTAATTTAGCAGTATAAGACTAGAGGGAAGACAGCTAGTTATCACCACGCACCGCCAACTCTTGGGCTACTTTTTTATATCAACAAATAGTGAGATTGACCGTAACATTATAACGTCCCTACCGTTAAAGAGGCGAGCATGTTTGGTGTGACAGGGATTCGAACCTTTGACATTGTATTACGAGTCGAGTGCCTTAACCATCGCCAAGCAGGGCTATAAACATAATTCTTAGGGGATAAATATGCCTCAATACTTTCTGTTTTAACGGGTTTTTGAAGAAAGGATATCAGAGCAAGCTACCTACCGCTAAGAATTCGCAAAGAATATTTCAAAATATTCCTCGAACTCTTTTCTACCTTTTATGCAGCAGCCGACCCCACTTCAAAGGTCATCGATTATCGAAGCACACCCTGGAGTTATCACAACCTAGTAGTCAATTCAGTTTATAAAATAAACACTTATGATCGCTTTTAGTTCATCGCTAGGGTGCATCCATCGCTATAGATATTTTCGGTCATAATCCCAATAATATCTCAATAGGTTCAGAGAATTAGGTTAGTTCTAAATTCAGATGCTAAAATAGTAATCTGGCCAGCTGTGTAATGTAATCCACCTAATAAAAATTATAGTAAATAACTAAATACATTAAATATTTCAACAAATATTGTTGATAAAATTGACATTAAATAAAAATGTGACATGACTTTCTCAGTTAATCGGGATTAAAATTATTAATACTAATTTTTATAGTGGTGAAACGAAATCATAGAAGTGTAAGTAACAAAAACATGTTTTACTAGTTGTGGCTTTACATAAACAGATGTTAAGTGCACCAAAAGCTATTATATAAGTAGATCAAAATTCATACAAGTAAACAAACCACTGATAAATTGGCCAACCTTTTGGTATAGTTATATAAAACATTAGAAACATTCGTAACTATTATAATTGCTGTATTAAGAACATTAGCCGAATACCCGTGGCACTAGTGCTCACTTGATTACGGTACATTGTGGCTGTAAGTGATCTGTTGAATTCTTCTTGTCCAAATACAAAATACATTTACTTAGCTATTAATAAGCAACGTGCAAAGGCAACGTGCCAATTAATAGTAATGATGCTATTCATCGCTTTGTAACTCTCTAATTCGTGAAAAACATTTAGATCCGCGTGTAACGTAATCATGACGTCAAATCTACACCCTGCGTGTTTGTAAACAAATATCACACTTCGAAAATATTTCTCTGAGATGTTCTTAATGCCACAAATGGCAGTTTTTGCTTGAATACTCAGTAGATACTTAAAAAACTGACAATACAGAACTGTTTCTCTTTATAATTCTCTAAACATCGAATCTACATGCGACCTCTTCACTTTCGTTTTGTTCCACTACGCGCAGCAAATTCAACTGCCCAATTATTGTTTGTACATTTGAATGAAGAAAAATTGTTTTTGTGACGGGAAACTAAGGCGAAACGGGAAAATCGTGAGCCCTATTAGAAATCTACTTGCACACAGGATAAAAATTTCGCGAAGTTAGGAATTGCACATCGCGTAATAAAAACGTTTTTCCAGTATCATATAACCAAGAGTTTCGTTATAGTAAGATATTCGTTTTTCAGAATTCTTTGGTTAGAAAATATAAATTAAAATCTTTGTTAATTTCGAAATAAGCTTACTTTAGTGTTCTGTTTTATCTTTGTTTCCTTTATTAAATGTTAATTTAAAACTATCTGCATAAAACATAACTTATTAAAAATTAGAGATAAACTTTAAAATTAACAACAAATTTGAAAGTTAACGTTCGAAAATTACAGATAAACTTTGAAATGTGTTGCTGTTTTTCAATTTCCTACCGATAAGTAGATCGAATTATACAATTAGACAAATAACTAATAAGTAATCTAATATTTATACAAATAGACAATTCACTAGTAAATAAACCAAACATTATATGACATCCGTTTAAAACCTCGGATGTTTGGAAAATATTTCAGGCTGAGAAACTACGAATGTTTCAAGATGATCTGAGACAGAAAATTTGAACGTTTCGAGATCACACAAGACACAAAATACTGGGTTCTTTCGAAATTATTTTAACACGAGAATAAAAAAACCCTTCTATAATGACATATTTTTGTACATCATCAGTTCGTATTTTTACATAAAGACGTTAAATAAAGACACAACAACAAGAATTCTCTGAAAAAGGCTCAGTCTCGTCTTCTTGGTTTAACGGTCGAAAACACCGGTCAGAGAGAGTTTGTTTTTGGTTTTTGAAATTCGCACTAAGCTACTCGAGGGCTATCTGTGCTAGCCGTCCCTAATTTAGCAGTGTAAGACAAGAGGGAAGGCAGTCATCACCACCCACCGCCAACTCTTGGGCTACTCTTTTACCAACGAATAGTGGGATTGACCTTAACATTATAACGCCCCCACGACTTAAAGGGTGAGCATGTTTGGCGCAATAGGGATGCGAACCCGCGACCCTCAGATTACGAGTCGCACGCCTTAACACTCTTGGCCATGTCGGACCAAGCTTACAGAGAGAATGCCCCTGGTGATCATAGAAGATTATTTTTCCTTGGGGGGGGAGGGCTGGCTAGTAATATTAAACAAGACTAATTATTTTTTATTTTAATTTTTGCTGAACGTATTTAATAGCTTCTAATAGGAATTTCTACAAAATTTAGAATATTAATATTTTCAATACAAAGTAAAGATAATGTTGAGCTCATATTCGTAGGAAACAATAATTATATGATATACTGTTAACTAGAGCTTAGTTCCCAATATATGTTTTTTTTTCTATATTCAAGTATAAGTTTCAGGAACGATAGATAACATCAAAAAGCGCCATCTCTCTGTTACGAATCAAACATTTTACTTATATGATTTGATGAGTCGATAGAATAATATTCAAAGTAATACAACATAACTTTCACAGCCGTTAAGAAAGCCCAGGTAATTAACTTTACACTAGATTTGTATGTTTGTACAACACGTGGCAAAACTGGCTAGTTTCTAACAATGAAAAATATTCTCTACCTTTCCCTTATCGGAGGCTTCCTGAGATCCGGCCAGTGTAGGAGACGGCTTATCACTGGTGAGCTACGAAGACAAAGCAGGCGCACAACAACGGTTTGACGGGAAAAATCAATGTGCTGGTGAGATTTGTGAAAGAGTTCGATCCGTAGCTTTATGCAGTAACCCTGCACCATCGAGTCACATCCGCACCCCTGGCCCAATTAAGAATTATTTAGATCGGGGATTTCTGCCTGACTTTCATTACACATATTCACATGTGGAGCTATTACATAAACAATCAAGTATTATGGACTGTACAACGCTACCTACTGTCTACTTTTTTCAAAGAAGGAGAGATCTATGTTGATCGCTACGAGATTATTTCTGAACGGCATGTAAATTGTTAAGAAAACGTACACTTGTAGGTTTTATCAGATACAGGGTGGCTAAACAGGAAGTCTGCGGTCTTATAGCAATAATAGGGTTTAAATAGTGACGGTTCGAACGACAAGGAGGGCCCATTGTGTAACTTTATTTCACCAACAAATAAGCGAAAAATTTTGTGGGGGGGGATCGTACATTAATTTGGCCTTGTCCTTTAGCCGGTTTGATCTGTTTTCTCTACATGTCCATCCCAATACAACAGAGAATAAACATTTTTAACGATCACTAAACTTAATAAAATTATGGGCATTCAAACGTAGCTTAAATGTTATACCTGGCTTTCACCCAGGATGCCCGGGTTCGGTTCCCGGCATGGGAAGTTCTCGTTGCCCCCCGCTAGTACAGCGGTATGTCTTCGGATTTACAACGCAAAATCAGGGGTTCGATTCCCCTCGGTGGGCTCAGCAGATAACCCGACGTGGCTTTGCTATAAGAAAACACACTTAAATGTTATACGTTATTACCAATCGTAATGGAAGTTTTCTCACTTTCTTTCTGTATTATTATCTGATATTTTTTGGAAGTTATCAGACCAAAATTACAGACGGAGAGAATAAAAGCATGACGGCCTTACCGGGATCTACGAGTGGAATGGTCCTTCATCACCATGACCTCGGTAATGTCACCGTATTTGCCGAAGTGTTCTTTAAGTGTTTCTATGAGTAAAAACAGAAAGAAAGTTAGTGTCCTGACTAGCAGATAAATAAATCTAAATCAGATAAGTTACAGCATTTACATAAATATATAGAAGTCACTGACCTGGGGCAGTTTGCCAACTGAGGCCTCCGATAAACATTTTCCTGGAAGAGAGATAGAAAAAAATTAAATCTCCGGTTTTGTTTAAAAAAAAATGTAAAGTTAAAGGAAATCACTGAAATCCTCAAGTTCTTATCACGAGATTAAGCACTGCGGGTGGGTACACCCGCCAAGTAAGATCTCCATCCGATCCGCGGGAAAAACATAACACACTCATGGAGAACCTACCCCGCATCCTGCGCCCCGTCGTTAGGGCTAACGAAATTGTTATGTTGACTGTCGGTCTCCATGCTACCTATTGTGCACTGTAAACTACGTCTATTCCACCGAACATACAGTAGTGTTGCGTCACGCTCCTGTAGCGAGTAGTAAACTACAACACAGCACAAGAGGCTTTGTGAACGTAGTATGAGTACGGCTGTGAAAATTACAAAATGCCGGCTGACAGACAACGGCCCACGGGACTTCATTGGTCGGTTTGAAAATACTTTTCACTGTCGTCATTTTGAGCTCATCATCAACCTCACGTCTCGACGTTATGAGCACATACGCTAAGCTAGCGCCACCAAGTGAGCTACTTATCAATTAAGTTCCGGCATTCGTAGTCCAGTTTTGTTTTCTATATCTGTTGAAGTCCGTTTAAGCAAGAACAACAAACTGTCAACAGAGAAACAATAAATGCTGGCGCTGTTGGTTTAAGATTAACAGTAAAAACAACACCAGAAATTTGTTGAAAGACGACAGTCAAATGTCGCTTGAGGAATGATAACACAATGTAATAAAATCGGCCCGGCATGGCCAAGCGTGTTAAGGCGTGCAACTCGTAATCTGAGGGTCGCGGGTTCGCATCCCTGTCGCGTCAAACATGCTCGCCCTTTCAGCCGTGGGGGCGTTATAATGTTACGGTCAATCCCACTTTTCGTTAGTAAAAGAGCACCCAAGAGATAGCGGTTGGTGGTGACGACTAGCTGTCTTCCCTCTAGTCTTACACTGCTACACTAGGGACGGCTAACATAGATAGTCCTCGAGTAGCTTGTGCGAAATTCAAAAACAAACAAACAAACAGCTTTGTGCGAAATACAAGAAACAAACATGCAACAAAATTTTTACTTTTTCTTGTTCCTAGGCAGAGAGTGTTATTTCTTGATTGCTTATGGCTAAAATAAATGAAAAAGACATATTTTTCTTTTCAAACTCTGCTTTTTTGACCTGGGTAATAAAATTTTCAAATTTACCCATTTTCCAGAACATTTCAGGCAGATTTAGTACTGAGGAGCTGACAGAGAATTTTACCAAACTTACAGGAATTTTAAGATATTTCTAGAGTATTGTAGAACTTACAAGAATTTTCTAGAATGTTGTAGGACTTTTTCCTAAGCTCATTCGGTGCACCAAGAAGAGGAATACAACAGCATCAAGACCTGCTAGAAGCCTTGAAGTATGATTAGCAGGGCTGAGAGGCTATCAGAGACTTCAAAATGGTGGCATTCCTGATGGGTCTCTCCAAGGAGGCCATACCAAGTTTCCCTGTTATATTTTCCTTTGGGACAGCAGGGACATCGCAGCGCACTACAAAAGGAAACAATGACCACAACGGACCGAGTTCTCTGTGGGGAAGCACAATGTCAAGTGTGAGCCAATAGTGGACCTCCAGAAGGTGTTGTTCCCACCATTGCACATAAAATTGGGTCTAATGAAACAATTTTTCTAAGCTCTTAATAAGGAGTCTCCAGCCTTAAAGTACCTTCGAGACTTCTTCCCTAAGCTGTTTGAGGCAAAGGTCAAAGCTGGTGTTTTCGTTGGACCACAAATAAAGAAGATCCTAGAGTGCACAGAATTCCCCAATAAGCTCTGTAAGAAGGGAAAAAAATAGCTTGGGGTAACTTTGTCGCAGTGGTTCGGAGCTTCTTGGGCAATCACAAGGCCGAAAATTATGTGGAACTGATTGAGGCTCTGGTGAAAAACTACGGTAAAATGGGCTGCAGGGTGTTCCTGAAAGTCCATATCCTTGAAGCTCATATTGATAAATTCAAGTAGAACATGGAAGCATACTCAGAAGAGCAAGGCGAGTGCTTCCACCAAGATATACAGGACTTTGAACGTTGCTACCAAGGAGCGTATAACGAAAATATGATGGGAGACTATATTTGGTGATAAGTACGTGAAAGTAATTTACATTACAGTCGCAAATCTCGAAAAACTACTCACTTCTAAACAGTTTTGTTCATTTTGTGTAACTTTATTAAGAATACATGTAAATCTTGATTCACATGTTGTTTTATTCAGACCTTATGTTAATGAAAGTGTGTAAATTTGCCCGTTTTTACATAGAAAATAGGTTAATTTCTAAATTGAATTATCTAGGTCACAAATGCAAAGTTTGAAGGGAATAATGGCCATTTTCTGTACTTTTACAACACAGGCAATTGAGAAATAACACATACCACCCAAGAACAAAACTTGTGTTACATAGTCTAATATGTTCAAGAAACGGTAGGTCGGTAGAAAACTAGTTATGTAGGTTGACAGATGTACAGGTAGGTAGTTAGAGATAGATAGCTAGTTATGTAGGTGGGTAGGTAGGTAGATAGCGATAGATAGATAGTTATATAAACAGGTAGGTAGATATAGCTAGTTTTGTAGGAAGGTAGATAGAGATAGGTAGCTAGTTATGTAAAATGATAGAGAGACAGGAAGGAAGATAAATATGTAGATAACTAGATAAAGATAGATAGCTAATAATGTAGGCTGATAGACAGACAAGTAGATAGATAGATAGGTAGATAGACAAGTAGATAAATAGATAAATATAGGAAGGTAGGTAGCTAGACAGTCAAACAGATAAGTAGGTGCAGTTTTTGTTACAAAATAAGTTAATATTTTGGCAAAGCCTTCACCTTTAATATAACATCTACACATGTAATTTGAATAATTATACAGGATCTATAGACATCATTAACGATTTTAATTCAACAATTTTACCAAACACCTGTAGAACGATTTGTAATTCAGCATTTCACCTATCACAATAAAACCTTAACAAAACATATATAATGATAGAACATAATATCAAATTATTATAAGTAGCTTCTCTAACTTTATATTGGTTCATATTACGCATAAGGAATTTGGTTGGTCCTCCTTTCGCTCTAATAACCTCAGTAAAGCAATGTGATATGCTGTCGATGAGGCTATTGATGTAATCCACTGTGATATTATCCCAACTTGTCACTAGAAGGCGCTGCAACTTAGCATAAGTAGTCAATTTACGATCGCGGTTAGCATTTTTTTAACTCAGTTCCCCTAACAGTTTTTAATGACATTACAATATCGATATTTTGCTGGCTATTTCAATCTTGTAACGTCTTTTTGGTGATAATTTTGTACAATTCGTGCACTGTCTTCCTTTAATACGAAGTTATTGCCAAATCTTGTTCCAGCATGATTGCAGAAATATTGTCTTCATATGGTGCACCATTGATGTTCCCTGGAAGATATTAATATATTAGTTTTCCATCATAACAAATAGCTGCCCAAACATATACTGCACCACCTCCTTTGGGAAAAACAGTTTTTCTCATCTGTTATCCAGGCAAACGATGAAACAAACCCTACCACCAGCTTTAGCAAGCCGGAAACCGGCCCCAACTGAAAAGATGACACGTCGCGCGTCCTAACTGTAAGTTGGTATGCTGTTTTTCCCAAGTAACACGGTGAATTCAAGGTAATATCAGTTTGAATATAGCCCTCTCTTCTTTCAAAATAACCTTGTTTGATCAGTTTCCTACTCATTGTTATTCTTGATACCCTGGAATGACTGTGTTCGTACTATTCCTGTCGTAAAGTATTGCAATACATTTTTTTACCTTGACCTTTTAACCTGATCATAACACAGTTATCTTGGACAGTGGTGTTTGGGCGTCTATCAGTAGATCTTCCTGGAATAACGTTTTCTGTAGTCCGACGACGTTCCAAAATTCTAGGTATGGTATCTACTAGTGATACCCTACGTTCTGGCAATGTCCGTTTGTTTCATGCCATTTCAGTACACTTGAACAATCTGACACCTTATAACTTATGGCACGTGACGAGACAAGACCTTACACCAAGTACAGAGAAACTGTCTAAAGAAGGATTTTATCTGTTTCGAAAAATATGACACCAAAATCACACTCTTTTATACAAATCAAGTGTTTTGTGTCTTGAGAAACAAAAGCTCAAAACAACTTATTGAGACCAAAATAAGAACTCGTACATGTTTGTTCAATCATACGTTATCTTGTATGTTACTACTCCTGTATTTCTCAATTACTTCTCTGTGCACGTGGATGATAACATCAACATAGAGTAGCACAGAAACACTTTGTCCAAATTTTGTTTTGTTTAGAATTTCACGAGGACTGTTTGCACTAGCAGTTCCTAATTTAGCAGTGTAAGACTAGAGGCAAGGCAGCTAGTCATCACCGCCCCACCGCCAACTCTTGGACTACTCTTACCAACGAGAGTGGGATTGACCGTCACATTATAACGCCACCACGGCTGAAAGAGCGAACACATTTGGTGTGATGGGGATTCGAACCGACGACCCTCAGATTACGAGTCGAGTGCCTTAACCACCTCGCCATGCCGGGGCGGCTTTGTCCAAGACCGTATACAGATAGATGGACAGGTATCTGGTATATATGTATATACAGACAGATAGATATAGTGCATGTATTGATTTATGTTTATCCACACTTAATTTATTAGATTATATTATGGAAAATATCTTAAAAACTGTTAACATTTTAACCATAAAATCCATAAATTAAATAATTTTTTCACAGTTTCAAGTCAGAGGCTGTTTGAATGGGAAGAACATTTTTTTATCAAGTTGGTAAATACGTCGAGTATGATTTTAAATTCCCTGTTTTCGAGAACTTTAACAAGACAGAAAAAGCATAAGCAATTATTATTTATAAATTATTCACTAAAGAGTTTATTTAGGGGTTTGTATAAAAAAAAACTGCGAAGTTACACAAAAGCTATTTATGCTCGCCGTCCTTCTTTTTCATGGCCAGGTGGTTAGGACGCTAAGTTTGTAATCTGAGAGTCGAGGGTTCTGTTCCCTTTCACATCAAACATGTTCGCCCTTTTAATCGTGGGCCGTTATAATGTACGGTCAGTTACACTATTTGTAGGAAAAAGAGCAATCTTAGGGTCAGCAGTGGGTGATTATGACTACCTTCCTTCCATCTAGCCTTGCACTGCTAAATTAGAAACGGCTAGCGCAGATAGCTCTCGTTTAGCTATCCGCGAAATTCAAAACAAACAAACCATCATTTTTAACTGTACAACCAGAGAGAAGCTCCCCTTTGCTGTAGTGGAAAAGTGACGTGTCTACGGACTTACAACGCAAGAAACCGAGATTCGACCCGGTTTCAATACCCATGGTAGGCAAAACACTGATCACCTGTTGTGTAGCTTAGTGTTAGTTACAAACCTTTGCTCACAGCTGACAGATTATTTGGAAGGCAACTACTCAGCACCGCTAACTGTTAAGTTACTGTTATTTGATCGAATAACGGAGTCCGATTAACACTCCCATAACGCTCTCGCAACTCCAAAGTGAATAATGCGTTTTTTCACAGCAACAGTTGGCGTACTCTAAGGAATGTCACGCAACTGACAGTATGACAACGCTAGTAACAACGTATATAAATAAAATTAAATAAAATAAAACCTGGTCAAAGAAATTCCAAAAATTTGGACAAGGCAAAGGACTGTAAACGATGTGGTGGTACTTTTTAGAACTCAACAGCTACTACAGACACATTCATTGGCTGTGGTGATGACCAATCACAGAAAATGTTCACTTGAGTTTTTTTCCGTTTCTTGAATTTTGCTCGAAACTACTCAAAGGATACAACATATAAACAGTATCTAAATTTAAAGTGATAAACTACATGGAAGATAGCTAGTCAACACATCACCCGCCGCCAACTCTTGAGCTACTCTTTTACCAACGAAAAGTGGGACTGACCGTCACATTATTATTATATCCCCATGGCTAAAAATGTAAGCATGTTCTGTGACGGGACTCAATACCACGATCCGCAAATTGCCCTAACCACCAGGGCAAATCTAATTATAAAGACTCAGTTTAGAAATTTGTGATTTATTCTGAAACGATGAGTTAATCAAGTGACAAACTGATGGCGTACCTTACAGTCACGTCATGTCATTCCAAAATATTGACTCCTCTGATAATATGCGTCAACATTTTTTTGGGTTCCTTACCTAACTAAATACTTTGATTGAAATCAACAAAAATAACAATGCGTGAAAATAATTAAAACTTGTTAAAACTATTTTATTCAATTCAGAAACCAGGTACATTGATCCTGCTTCTTGTATGTACTTTGTTTAACACTTCAAGTTTATAAAATAAATTTCATTACCTTTCGGTGTTTTGATTTCTGCCGTGACCAAGTATCATTTACAGTATATTATGACTTTATTTTCATTTTATTTAATGAATAACTGATTTATTCTCTTCTCCTTGCAGCAAAATGTAAATGAAAATTTGCCAATGTCAAATGTTTTTGTAAAGTCATCTTATAGCTTCTTCTTGCGAGTTCACGTAAGCAAAGCAAAAGATAGAGTTGAAGTCAACCCTAATTAGTTGAGAGGGTAAGAGCGCGTGTTCGAAAGAGACCATCAAACATTCCCTGTTAAGGGGAATAAGAGTTTGTTTGTTTGTTTTGAATTAAGCACAAAGCTACACGATGGGCTATCTGTGCTCTGCCCACCACGAGTATCGAAACCCGGATTTTAGCGTGTAAGTCCGCAGACATGCCGCTGGAGAATAAGAGATTAGGCATGAATGTGTAACAAAAAAGATAGAGGTAGAGGAAGATCAAAAATGAAAGATATACGAAGTTTTGTAATTGTTCTAAATGATCATGAACACAATGACTGGGAGAAGACGTCACAGAGAAAAGAAACGTAACCAATAGCTCTCTGGATCACATATTACCAAAAAATCGGACCTTTTCAATTTCAGACCAACTGGTCGTCTGTTTGTCAAAAATTGCTATGTTGATTACTTTGCTTCAATTTACGGGGTGAAAATAGCCTCTAAGGCCTCAGACATAAAGCCCAAAAAACGTTCAGCACAAAGTTGAACCTCTACTCCGTGTTTGTAACTTTAAAATATGGCCGTACATTAGGAACAGGTCCACAGAAAAAAAGAGAATCTCGTGCTTCATAAGTGTAATGTAATGTGTGTTTTTCTAAGAATAAAAAATATATTCCCTTTTATATTTGAAGATTTTCGTCGATAAGACTAGTAAAAATATATACTGTAAATAGTAGTCGCATTAAAGATTGGTGACGTACATCTTTCTTAGTAGTCTGAGTATAATAGATAGTGATTATTAATATAATATTGGTACATCTTCCTTGGTAGTCCGAGCAGAACAGATAGTGGTTATTAATATAATATTGGTACATCTTCCTTGGTAGTCCGAGCAGAACAGGTAGTGATTATTAATATAATATTGGTACATCTTCCTTGGTAGTCCGAGCAGAACAGATAGTGGTTATTAATATAATATTGGTACATCTTCCTTGGTAGTCTGTCACAAGAATTTCATTGATTTATTAGTCTTGTACAGATGCATGACAACGCATTTTTTGTTGTTGTTTTTCCACGAATATGACCAGTATATAGATTTGTTTTAGTTTTATATTCAATCTTTGTCGATTAATATGAACATAATATCGTGCTATTAAAAAACAGTCACGTCAGCGGTACATATTACCATATTTTTTTGACCTAATAAAACCCAAAACATAGCGCTAAAAGGAAGGACAACACGTTATGACAGTAATTTGTTTTGCATTAAATATAACGACTCGTAATAACAATATCAAATTATTTTCTAACTCATTTATTTATGCATGTTATGTATATGTGTAAATATTTTGTAAACGACAACATGTCGTGTTGTGTTTGAATTTTCATTTGTATTATTCATTTTTTTTCCATATTGATATTATTGTTTCGAAGTTTAAACTAAAATATGTTATTTATTTAGGGTAATATTTTTGGAACTTTCTCGAATTGAGTAGACCAATCACATGTTTGTAAATGAGTGCTGGTGACTTCCTGTCTAGAAGTGTAGTCTCGTGCAAGAACGGATATGCGTGTATAGCTCTGGAGTTGTATGGAAATTGCGAGATTGTTCGAGAAATAGGCCTATCGGTATAAAAAAGACGGTGATGTGAGAGTCATCCGTTTTATTCGAGGGCGAGAGATTCAGTCATTAATTTTATTCGAAGACAAAGAGTGAGATTCAGACACCAGTTTCATTTCAAAAGAAGAAAGTTAGTTATTTGAGAAAGATTAAGTGTTTGCTGTGAATATTCAACTTGGATTTGTGATTGAAATTAGATCTACGGAAGCCGTGATTTTATTTCGTCAATCTCTACGATACTTCTGAATTACCGCTTGTGCTGAGAAACGGCGATTTCACTGAACTGTGAACTGTTTCGGAATCTCTTCGTGGGACCAAATTCACACCCTAGACTGGAATTTGAGACTTTAATTTTAGATCATTACGTTAGATACAGGCCAGTACCGTTTTGTGTTGTGATTTATTTTGAAGTTTGAAACTAATTATTTTGTTTTGTAATTAATTTCGAATGTTATAACTTAATATCTGTCTGTCACTGTTATTATATATAATTTGTGTTATATCTGTTATATTTGTTAGTAGTCTAGTGTAATAAATTATACAAGCTGTTATCTGTGTTTTTCTGTTGCGTTTAATCTACGAAGAACTTAAAACATTTAAAAAATACGTAACAATGCACCACACTAAACTATCTTAGGTGAGAATATAAATACGTCGATTTGGATTTCTTAAAATCCATAAAACAAACGTGAGGTTGAAGAGACACCAGTATAAATGGTTTTCGATAGTTGTGATAAAGTTGTCATGGTGACAGTCACAGAAAATCATAACCTAAACAATCATAACGGCGTTAAAATCGATGCTAGTTGCAACTTGGTTCTTATAATTAATTTTCATTATTTTTCTGCAACTAATGAAGTCAAGGTAAGTTTGTTGTGTTTTTTTCATTATTGATCTATAAGTTCCAGCTAAGCCTTCAAATGCAGTTAAATTCAGTCGAGAGGAGATAAGTGAAATAAAAAATTAATTTAAAAATAGCTTTATACAAGTAAAGAAAAATTTTGTACATCTTTTCTTGTTTACAATTTCTTATGCATAGATATACGTGTTGTGCATATTAGTTGTTTTGTTTTTATGAACTATAATTATTTTGTTTGCGTCAATTAGGAATAGCGACAGTGCTACATTGTATATCTTATTCTGTACGAATAATAATAATACGAAATGCTAGAAAAAAACTTATAGTCAGTGCGGGGTAAGTGGCACTCATAGAAGCTGATTAACGGTTGTGTGGGCCCACGGACTAATAATTCTTGTGGGCTCAGGTAATTTTGCATAAAATAAAATTATCAGTGAGCTCTGGAGTTGAGCTCCCTTTAACCCTTACCTAAATATTCCATTGGGCACTCGTTTGTCTCACTGATTACTATTTGAACGATCCATGTGAGCTCGTAATCTGGGTTTTAAAAATTCCACCAGGCTGGAGAAAATCTTATAAGTTTTTCTTTTATGCAATACCTCCAAAACGATAACCTGGCTGTTTTTTTCTTGCGTAGTGTTACAAGGATGGGTTTGTGACAAGACATCAAGCTCAGACACGGTGTGAAAGGTGACTCGTGCACTGTAGGAACTTGGCTCTTAGCTGTCACTATAAAAGTGAAGAATATTTCTTCTTGTTCAACAATATTTATTTCAAGAATATATTTTTAAAAAATCCGAATCTAAGACTGACATAAATAGCTGACAGTGAAAAGTATAGGTATACGTTATTCATGCATTCTTTTCTGCAAAACTTATTAAAACAAGAAGGAACACAAACGCGCGCCTCTGAAAGCGTTATGGTTTTGTTCGTTTTTCAGTCAGTTTCGTCTATTTTTCTCACGTTGATCTCACGCGTTAACTTTGACAAGTTCTGAAAGCTCGTGTTTCATTTTACTTTATTCGCAAGTGTCTCATAAAAAGACATCTCCATTTACAGCTTAACATAAGCAACCAGCCTCTAAGTTACTTCTGTATGAATTTTCGGTTTTAATCCAACAAAAGCAATAAGAGAAATTGAAAGCTGTGTAAAGGTGTCGTTAACATGTTAAATACTTATCTCCTGATATTTTTAATGTTTTGTAAGAATATCGCGGAAGCTTAACATGTTAACACTTTTCTCTTGATGGTTTTATAGTTGGGTAAGAATGCGGTGAGAGCTTAACATGTTAACACTTATCTCTTGATGGTTTTATAATTGGGTAAGAATGTCGTAGAAGCTTAACATGTTAACACTTATCTTTTGATGGTTTTACAATTGGGTAAGAATGTCGTGGGAGCTTAATATGTTAACACTTTTCTCTTGATGGTTTCAAGGTTGGATAAGAATATCGTGGGAGCTTAACATGTTAACACTTATGTCTTGATGGTTTCAAAGTTGGGTAAGAATGTCATGGGAGCTTAACATGTTAACACTTTTCTCTTTATGGTTTCAAGGTTGGATAAGAATATCGTGGGAGCTTAACATGTTAACACTTATCTCTTGATGGTTTCAAAGTTGGGTAAGAATGTCGTGGGAGCTTAACATGTTAACACTTTTCTCTTGATGGTTTCAAGGTTGGATAAGAATATCGTGGGAGCTTAACATGTTAACACGTATCTTTTGATGGTTTCAAAGTTGGGTAAGAATGTCGTGGGAGCTTAACATGTTAATACTTTTCTCTTGATGGTTTCAAGGTTGGGTAAGAATATTGTGGGAGCTTAACATATTAACACTTATGTCTTGATGGTTTCAAAGTTGAGTAAGAATGTCGTGGGAGCTTAACATGTTAACACTTATCTCTTGATGGTTTCAAAGTTGGGTAAGAATGTCGTGGGAGCTTAACATGTTAACACTTACCTCCTGACAGGTTGAATTTATGAAGAAAAACTAAGTCAGGTTTTCTTCGTGACTCGGTTTCAATTTCAGATTTTGTTTGAAAAGATTTATTCTTTGTTTATGAAACATGATCGATAGGTTTATGTCTTCAGAGCACATTCAAGGTGCTATACCCCGACAATGACAACACTGTTAAAAACCGTATGTATGTCGCTGGTGAAAGTAGTTTATAATATGAGGAATGACAGGTAATATTTTAAAAGGCGGTATCTATGTCTGTGGTTCTGTTTTTCTTTCAAAACGAAAAACAACAATAACTGAAACAAAATTGTTATCCAGCTGTGCTAAAAACTGTTATTTAAGGAGAAGTTCTCGCATTTCATCCTCTTCGCCCACAGAGCTTCTGGCACAGATACAACAGTGTTGAAACAGTAACTGGTGGTCAGCATCCGATAGTTTCTAATATCCAGATTACCGTGATAAATTAGTGATAGTTTAAACGTGGTGGTCAGTAAGAGATGTTTGGACTATAGAAGTGAGCCCGTGATTATCAATCTATGTTGGTCATTTTATAATATTCAGCCGGTGATGGTCAACCTGTACTGGTTAGTTTATAATAGCCGTTCTGTTTCAATTTCACTAAATACTTCAAATTTTAGTAATTTTACCGCGTGAAGATTTTGTAAACGAAAACATGAGTTAATAACGCCGTTTTTTTGTTTGTAAGGTATTAAGCACAAAGCTACACAATGGGCTAACTGTGCTCTGCCCACCACAAGTATCGATACATGGTTTCCAGCGGTGTGAGTCTGCAGATATAACACTGTGGCACTGAGGTCATAACATCGGCTTAATCGCAGAGGAATGTTTATCACATGTTAGTGCTTTAGGCCCTTTATAATGGTTTATTACGATAGAAAATTTGAGCCAATCATGATACTTAAAATGTGTTGTTTTCTTGTTTCTGTAGCTTAAAAGTGTGTTGATTTTAATAAAATCATTAATAAGAGATTAATGGAAGCAGTGAGATTCAAATATTATTGAAACATACTTAAGTCTAGTCTAGCGTTTAGTTAACGTCACCAAACTCTTACTTATTTATCCAACTTCACATAATTTAAATTTTCTCAAACATAGGCAGCTGTCAATGGTTTAAAAATTCGTGAAAACTTAGATAACTCTTTCTGGTTTGACGTTAAAGCCTTCAGATTGATCGCTGTTCCATTTTCTAATGAATGTACCTAAACACTGGAAGATTAGAATTTACTTCATATATCGTACAAGTTTTAACCTTTGGGTTATTTATTATTCACACAGGAACGCACACAAACAAACATTAGCCAATTCATTACTGTCAAACTCCTGAACTTCGTTCTCTTCTCATGAGGCTTAAAGATCTCGAATATTCCAACAGTCGTGGATAATGTAACTTCACCGTTATCGACTCGAACTGTAGTGTTACTACTAAAACAGTATGTTACGTTTTCGCAAATGTGCCAACATCAGATAGCTTCCCTCTTTTATTCCAATTATTCGATTAAAAGTATACACTTAACGGGTAGGTCAGTTTCGTTAATTTAAATTGGACTCTAATCAAAAGTGACCAATTCTGGTATCACACATTGGTCCGGGGAGAGACCAATGAAACAGTAATTCTAACAAGAAATCCGTCGTATTTCACATATTGGTCCGGAGAGAGACCAATGAAACCGTAATTCTAACAAGAAATCCATTGTATTTCACACACTGATTCGGAGAGGGACCAATGAAACAGTAATTCGATATTACGCAAGATGTGCCCCCTTGACTGGAAGTGAACTGTAGAAACACTTGGGAGAGTTTAAGGTTAGATCCTTCCAAAGAGGACGATATAAAAGCTTTATTTATTGTAACATTTTCGGGCAAAACTATACGCGGGGCGATTTACACATAGTTGTTCATAATTATAAATTGTAGACAAGACAAGAGGGAAATCAAAAAGTCAACAAAGTCTAATTTTATACGATCAAAGATCTGGTCGTAAATCTCGTAGCTTAGTGGACACACGATCTGGAAGTACAAACAAGTTTCTGTGGCAACCCTGAATTATAACACTATGAAACACAAAATGTGTTCCTGGATAGTATATGCTATTTCTTAATTGATTCAAACTTTGGTTTTGTGACGTGGATGATTAAATTTAGAAATTAATCTGTTTCCTATGTAAAAACAGGTAAATTTGCACATTTTTATTCACATAAGGTCTGAATAAAACAACACGTGAATCAAGATTCACATGCATTCTTAATAAAGTTACACAAAAATGAAGAAAAGTGTTTATAAGTGAGTAGTTTTTCGAGATTTGCGACTGTAATGTAAATTACTTTCACATACTAATCACCAAATATAGTCTCCCATCATATTTTTGTTATACGTTCCTTGGTAGCGGCGTTCAAAGTCTTGGTGGAAACGCTTGCCTTGTTCCTCTGAGTATGCTTCCATGTTCTACTTGAATTTATCAAGATGAACGTCAAGGATGGACTTTCAGGGACATCCTGCAGCCCATTTTGCCGTAGTTCTTCACCAGAGCCTCAATCAGTTCCACATAATTTTCGGCCTTGTGATTGCTAAAGAAGCCCCGAACCACTGCGACAAAGTTACCCCAAGCTATTTTTTTCCCTTCTTACAGAGCTTATTGGGGAATTCTGTGCACTCTAGGATCTTCTTTATTTGTGGTCCAACGAAGACACCAGCTTTGACCTTTGCCTCAGACAGCTTAAGGAAGAAGTCTCGAAGGTACTTTAAGGCTGGAGACTCCTTATCAAGAGCTGTGATAAATTGTTTCATTAGACCCAATTTTATGTGCAATGGTGGGAACAACACTTTCTGGAGGTCCACTATTGGCTCACACTTGACATTGTGCCTCCCCACAAAAAACTCGGTCTGTTGTGATCAGTGTTTCCTTTTGTAGTGCGCTGCGATGTCCCTGCTGTCCCAAAGGAAAAGATAACAGGGAAACTTGGTAAAGCCTCCTTGGAGACCCATCAGGAATGCCACCATTTTGAAGTCTCCGATAACCTCTCAGCCCTGCTAATCATACTTCAAGGCTTCTGGAAAAGTCTTGATGCTGTTGTATTCTTCTTTGAGGTGCACCGAATAAGCCAGAGGAAGAGATAGATACTTATTCTTGTTATGGAATAATACAGCTTTGAGGCTTCTGAATGAGCTATCAGTGAAGAGGCGCCACTCGTTCGGGTTACAGGCAATTTCAATTGCCCCGCACAGACAGAATACATTGTGGCAAAAGCAGAGCCCATCTTGACGAGTGAAGAAGCTTGATAAATGTTGTTAACGTTTCCTCTGACTTGCGACTTGCACACTTTCATCTAACAAATCCCACCACTTTTGCCTATATGTCAAAAGTTCGGCATTTGACATCGTTAGACCAAAATCTCTGATCAAGTCACTGAGGTCTCTTTGGTTGGGGTAATATAGATTTCTCTCACCAGCTGCGCCTCTGAAATTGCAATCTGAATCTTCAATGATTTGCTGCTCTCTTCTGAGGATGGCTTCTTTCTCTCTGGCGGAGTGGGTATAGGGAGCTCAGGGCAGTGTGGCACTGGGGAGATGAATGATGGAAGGTCCGAATACATAATAGCAGATGCATTCTTGCCAACCCGACGTTTGGAAGGGAACACCATGCAGAAGTAGCAATTGTTTGAGTGGTCAGTGGGTTCACGCCAAATTCTTGGGATAGCGAGCTTCATGGCTCACTTTTTCCCTCTGTATCATCCTGCAAAAGAGCAAAATAAAATTGTTATTATGAAAAATAAACTTATTTCATCCACAAATAATGTGTAAGAGGTTCATGCAAAATAGTTTGTTTGTGATATTTTTGTAATATTGGAAATTAAAAAAAAATAAATTAAAATATATTTAAATTTTAAAATCTTACTATTCAAGCAAAAATTGTCTCTTACCTTTCAGAGTTTTTTCGTAGTGCTCACAGTTAAAATGAGGTGCCCGGAGCTTACCTTGTAGGCTTCACACATTTTAGCAGATGCTGTCACAAAGTACCTTTTCACTCTTGTCTTGATAAATTGGCCACATACATAACAGAATGTGTCTGAAGAATGCTTGCAGCTTCTTGATGCCATCTGTGATAAAATCAGATAGGTCTATGTGTTTGGCAGCTAGAATTAAACTGAAGTAGTAAGTGGTGAACTCCTGTATATATATATATATATATATATTACTATGGAAAGTTCTAGAAAATTCTCGTAAGTTTTACGCCAT
This sequence comes from Carcinoscorpius rotundicauda, assembly GCA_011833715.1. NCBI lineage: Eukaryota > Metazoa > Arthropoda > Merostomata > Xiphosura > Limulidae > Carcinoscorpius > Carcinoscorpius rotundicauda. Next base: position 23,414,839 of record CM022403.1, read on the forward strand.
TCTAGAAAGTTCTTGAAAATTCTTGTAAGTTTGAGAAAAGTATATCAGCTACTCAGCACTGAATCTACCTGGAATGTTCTGGAAAAATGGTAAATTTGAAAATTTCATTATCCAGGTCACAAAAGCAAGATTTGAAGAAAAACGTAAGTTTTCTTTTATTTACTTTAGGCATAAGCAATTGAGAAATAATACTTTCTACCCAGGAACAAGAAAAAATAAAAATTTTGTTATGTAATGTAATCTACGCACGCTCAAAAACAAGCAAGGTGCGACACCCAGTTAAGAATATTTCTTCAACTCCAGAATTATTTGTGTGAAGCATAAATAACTCCTCATCTCCTAACCATATCTTGACGAAGATTATGCGGAGTTTATAGACACAATAAAATGGCTTCCAGTCTTCCGTTGGTACTATAAGTTAATTGTATCTTACAATAATGATTATTCGGGTTCTATGCTCTCATGGTATTATATCTTCCGTCGTCGATCTTTCTGATCTGATGACTGTGATACTATATTGTCCGAAACGACAATTTCCACTGTAATATACTTCTACGAAGAATATTAGCATTAGCCCTTCTTTGTGGTATAAGTTAGTTGACTTTTTCTATATCATCGTACCACATCGTTTTTTAGCTGGCATATCTCGACACATTATCTTATCCTGGTACTACACGGCATGAAGTATTCCATGTGAACCCTCTAACAGTAAATACATACTTATTGACCGATGTAATTTCCTTTGACGTATCATATAAACAGAAACAAATTAAACTGCTTATCTCGCTGAACCGAAATTACCATCTACTGCACTTTCTGGATTTCCCCAACATCTATATTAGCAACAAGATCAGAAGGTTCCTCTGATTGCTTGTTATCATGTTGAATTACTTTAAAGCGAACAGCTTATCAGCCGTGTTGTTTACATCAACTCTGGCGATCATGCTGTTTACATCAAGCCTGGTAACAATGTGCTTTTAGGATTTCATTCTCACTAAAGATGTTTTGCTGTCACTTCTATATCATTCTCACTGGAAGTCTTTCACTAAGAGTCACTCCTCTTTTTGGCCAACAAATATTGGTAGCAAATGTCCAACACAAATTTTAATGGCTACTTTGGTCGAGAGACGTGGACGTAACACCAGGAAAACAGTAGCAAGACTGACCCTACTACTATACTTTATAATCCTATCTTTCTTGTTTTACATTAAATTCATCTTAATTTAAACAAATTTCCTTCATAAAATAATAAATAGATATTTTATCTTGTTTGTTTGATTTGGAATTTCGCACAAAGCTACTCAAGGGCTATCTGTTTTAGCCGTCCCTAATTTAGCAGTGTAAGACTAGAGGGAAGGCAGCTAGCCATCAACACCCACCGCCAACTCTTGGGCTACTCTTTTACCAACGAATAGTGAGATTGACCGTAACATATATAACGCCCTCACGGCTGGGAGGGCCAGCATGTTTGGCGCGACTCGAGCGCGAACCAGCGACCCTCAGGTTATGAAGCGCACACCTTAACACGCTAGGCAATGCCGGGCCGGATATTTTATCTTTCAGCATCTTTTACGACAGCACTAACAAAGCGAGTTTTCCTTATAAAACCTTACTTTTCATAAGATATCACCTGTCTTTCTTCCTAAACCCCACAACTCGTTCCCTCCACTCCTATCCACATCCATCTCATTTTACCTTCCTGTGCTTAAAGCTTCAAAGTTTCTTTGTCACTACATCCGGCTATTTTCTTTTACTTTTTCCTCCTTTCTCCCCCTCCATTCTGTTTCGAATAATTTATTACTTTAGCTTCCTATTTTACTCTCTCTTTTCATCTTCTATAACCTTCCTTCACTTATCCTCTTTATTCTCACGTAATTCCGTACAGCTCATATCTAAATTCCATGATAAACATATCCATCAATGATATTGAACTGTTCCAGAAGTCAGATGTAAAATTCACAAAATCGATAACTTCCATGACACGGAGAAAGAGAACTGATCATAAAATCTGCCATTATTTAAAACCCTTTCGGATAAATCTCATCGATTAAGTAATTTGTTTTCCGACGTATCATAGAGCCAGGTTTTAGTGTAAACACTGAATGTCAATCATTCTACACAGCCCACGATACCTGGCGTTCCTATAGCAATTTAGTTGATTCTGAATTTCACCACCTAGAATTAAGATAACAGTGTTTATATCTTTGCGGGTGCTTCGAATGTACTTTTATCAACATTAATCGGTCCTAAAACAATGCAGTCTCTTCAGTGCATGCAAGAGATTAGTTAGCTTCTAATGATTTCAACACAAAATAATTGCGTCCGTCACCTGCGGAATCATACACGTATTTGGTTTGAATTTCGCGCAAAGCTACAGAAGAGTTATCTGCGCTAGCCGTTTTTAATTTAGCAGTGTAATACTAGAGGGAAAGCAGAGAGTCATCATCGCCCACCGCCAACTCTTAGGCTACTCTTTTACCAACGAATAGTTGGATTGATCGTCACATTATAACGCCCCACAGCTGAAAAGACGAGTATGTTTGGTGCGATGGGGATTCAAACCCGTGGGACTCGAATTACGAGTCGAATGCCTTAACCACCTGGCCATGCCGGGCTTCATGGACACGCATTAGAATAAAGTCGTTCAAAGGCTCTAAAGGAACATTACTATAATCTCGACCCCAAGTGTGCCAACGATAAGTCTAGAGGCTTATACCGCTAAAATTCAGGTTTCGATACCAGTGGTGGGCCCAATACAGATAACTCATTCTGGATATCAAACCAACAGAAAGAACTCAACACATGCTTTTGTTAGTTTGATATATATCAAACCAACTGACAAAAGTCAACACATGCTTTTGTCAGTTTTATAGACATCAAACCAACAGATAGAGCTCAATACATGCTCTTATTAATTTGATAGATATCAACCCAAAAGACAGAACTCAACACATGCGTTTGTTTCACAAAAGACAGTTTATTTCATTGTTTGTGTCTATATCGCTTAAACACTGCTTTTGCATAAATAGTTCTCTCGAGTCTATATTCAGATAAGGCGATTGGTGTTATTACAATGCATGCGAACATTTGCAACAAAGTTTTGTTTCTACAGTGCACCATCAAACCACATGCAACATTTACATGTGAAAAGTCACTTACTTTAAGCTCTGTTCTGTGGATTTTGTTTTTTGAGAAGATCAAAGGAACATACATCACGTACTGTTTTTCTTTTATTTAACCTTAACCACAAAACTTTAATAACATCTCATTCACCCTGACATTTCCATTGATCTCATGTTTCCTTGGAAGTGTAATCACACACACACACACAAAATCCTTTTGCCAGCAAATCTCTTCAACGCTAAAAGTCAAGTTTCAATACCCATGATGTAATTTTGTTTTTAACAACAGCAAGTCAATCCACTAACCAGTCTTCTTACTAATACAAATGTTCTCATGTGATTTTTGGACTTGGCCACATGCTTTCTTATATTTCTAGCCCTCTCTTAAACATGTCAGCGTTAACATTTTCCTTTGACCAAAGTACATCTATTTATCTCAGCTGTTTATTAAAAATATATCCACGAATTCCTGTTTGTTTCTTTTTCCTAGAATTATGTTACGTGAAGAGCTGAATAAATAGTTATTCAGTGTAATTTATAATATGTTAAATTATAAACCGAAACGCGCGTGTTTAAACATAGTAAGAAGTAAACACCGAAGTTTGTTGTTATTGTATGGTAACTGTACCAGAAAATAGCGGAAAAAACATCATCTGAACTTTCTACCAAGGTCGTTTCGGGGAATTAAAAGTTCTAGTATGCCTTTTGATGCTGTTTTTGAATTAAGCACAAAGCTACACAATGGGCTATCTGTGCTCTGCCCACCACGGGTATCGAAACCCGGATTTTAGCGTGTAAGTCCTCAGACATACCGCTGAGCCACTGGGGGGCATGCCTTTTGAAGTCTCAGTATTTCCCTCAACTGAAAGGAGGGTTTCATCGGTAATAAGTGAATCAGAAAATTCATGGTCCGATCTCCCGACATGTCACAGAACAAGCACCATACTTTCATCTGTGAGTGCGTTAAAAAACTGACAGTCAGTCTTGCTATTCCGTTAAGAGTATTTCCGTAGGCGTCGGGTGTTGCTGACTGTTGCTCTTTTTATAGTCAGTAGTTCTTTATCGCTAAATCTAGGGGTTTCTGACCTGTATGTGTTTAATCTGTATGTCTCACAACATACCGTAAACGTTTTTCGTAGTAAATAAATTGCTAGCCCTAATCGCATTATTATGTAACGTTTTAAAAACAAATGTCAGTTTGCTTCATAAACACGAGGTGAAGGAACTACGTGTTTATAACAAGCATCAGTCATTTTATCTTTTCTTTAAAACCGGTTTAAAAATTATGTTTTTGCTTGCACTGTCTTTCAGACGTTTAAGAATTTTCACATACATTATAACCACGAAACTGCTCAGATCGAGTTGACTTTGGCATGTGTTACAACTTTCATACGGTCGGCAGATAAGGTTTTCTTGTTTGTTTCATAATTTCACACTCCGGTGTTACGTACACTAATCGTCCTTAATTTTAGACTGGTATACAAGATGGAAGGTAGGCATATACAGTAAACAGTGGTCTTGCACAACTATTATCTGGTATGATTTAATCGTCTCTCATACAAAACATCTACGGTCCCAAAAATGTCGATTTTTTTATTTATTTTTTTGACAACGAGAGGAGAACCATGAATCTTCAGATTCGCAATCCGATCACGGCAATTATTTGGCCACTCTCGCTTCTGTTATGTAAGAACACATTTTAATTACGTGAAAAACATAAACACTTCGAAACATTGGCCTCAACTATCTGTCAATCCATCCAACCTCTCCATCTGTACGAGGCTAGAACACTCTTTAGTCGTTCGTTCAGTAAATATAGAACAAGTTTTTTCGACTTAACAGATCCCACAATGCATAAAACACGACCGCTATTAATATAATATATTAATAAAACATTAATGGCGTATATACCTTAAGGGTGTGCTTGCCTATTCACATATCTTCAGTTGATAGACTTTGTAAATGCAAATTATTTTAAGGACATGTTACAGAGATCACGTCCGTGATGCATTGATGAAATCATTTATCATTCTTTCAGACAACATTTCGATTCCGTCGTAGGTTAAGCATTGGACGTGAAGAGAACGTTTGACTTGAAATAGGCCTAGAAAGACACGAGAATATTTTTGTGCGTCGTTAGGATAGAAACCGAACAAGACCGCCACGTGACACGAGATGTTGATTTCTGTGACTTTTAACACAGTTTGAAAATCACGTCTTCACTGATTTAAGTTCTCCCTTTTTTTTTATGAATCCGTTAGAACAACTGATGATGTTATTTTATAGAATAAGCAAACTTGGAATAGAGGTAAGTAAACTAGCCTTCACCACCCACCGCTAATCCTTGGGCTACTCTCTTACCAACGAAGGGGATTGACAGTAAAATTATAATGCTCCAACGATGAATGGGCGAGTATATTTGGTGTGACGGAGATTCGAATCCGTGACCATGATAGTACGAATCGAACGCCTTAACCACCTGGCCAGGCCGGACGAACCTGATTGGACATACAATGAAGTTTGTCTGTTAAAGAATTAGCGCATGGGTTTTTTTTTTCACCACTGTGAAATGTGTACATTGATTTGTGACGGAGAAATTAAAACTCAAAGTACTCGATGAAGTTAAATCTTCCCGTAACAAGAATCAGACCGTGTTGTGCACAAGCGTAAAAATCTCCCGTCCTGCATTGAAACGTGTAGAAATCAACGTAAATTAGTAAAAATATATTACATCAGGAAAGGACCCGGTGCCATTAAATACCACTAATTAGTAGCTTTCAAAACGTGAATATCCTAAGTGGCACCTTCGGACGCAATACTGAAACGGATTAACAAACGAGTAGAACGTTTTTGATTAGGTAGACACTTTCTTTAAAGCGGACACCACGTGGTAGATGTGAAATTGGCATTTCGAATGTGGAAAGGCATGGTGCCTCTCACGGCGACACGCCACGAAAACTTACTGGTGTCACCTGACTAACAATCAGTATTACAAATAATAAAATACAAGCCTAAAGGATTTCATTAGCAGTTAAATACGGCCATAAGTAATGGGATTAAAAACGGGTTACGTTAAAATATCTTTGTTAAATCTGGCAGGTATTAGAAATAAAAACGTTTTGATACACGTTTCTCCGGCAAAACTAGAAGAAAAGCCCACGTAAAAATAACCAGAAAGATTAAATTAAAAGCAAGGTTTAGCCAAGAAAAGGTATCGCAGTGAGACAAGAAACATTTTAAGTATAAGGTAATATAAGGACACACCAACGTTTTAGAAAATAAGTTTGGAGTGTCAGAGCAACAGTAGATATTACTGACACTGTCAGTAATTATGTGTGTTTGTTTTAGAGAAAAGCCATAGTAGGCTATGCAATGTGTGCACCGCGGGGAATCGAACCCTGGATTTTAGCGTTGTACATTCATGGACTTACTGCTGTTCAGCCTTATAATGCTGCGTATTAATCGAAATACATGTAAACCGACTTTATGAATCAAACGGTCTAAATGCTCTATATAAACTTACTTTATAAATCAACCGATCTAAATGTTCTATATAAACCGACCTTATGAATCAACTGGTCTAGATATTCCATGTAAACTTACTTTATAAATCAAACGGTCTAAACGATACATATAAATTGACTCTATGAATAAACCGGTCTAAATGTTTTATATAAACCAACTTTGTGAATTAAACGGTCTAAATGTTCTATATAAACCGACTTCATTAATCAACCGGTCTAAATGTTCTATATAAACCGACTTCATGAATCAACCGATCTAAAAATTCTCTATAAACTTACTTCATGAATCAACCGATAAAAATATTCTATATAAACTGACTTTATGAATCAAACGGTCTAAATGATCCATATAAACTGAACATTATGAATCAAACGGTTTAAATGTTATATATAAACCGACTTTATGAACCAAACGGTCTAAATGTTCTATATAACCTAAAGTTCGGACATTGGTCATGTGAGAAACTGTTACAGCTGTACAAAGTTTCGACAAGCTTATGCCATGTGGTTACCACGTAACCGGATAACCATCACTAGTCATACAACTACTCTCTTTTATATAACTTCACAAACAGACAGCTTGAAAGAATACCGACGCAGCGAGGTAAACCTTTCAGTATTTCTTACAAAGCAAATAAAATTAGAATGTCATATTACCATTCGATAGAATATAGCTGCGACTTTTTATACAGTCCAACAAGAAAGATTGCTTTCTTCGACATAGAAAGACAAGACAAGAATTAGTTTTTTTGTAAATCGCTTCTATTATGTTAAGGACTTAAAACGTGAAAGATATGAAACAATCTGTGCTTTCAGACAAAACCGCAATGATGTTGTTAATAGACTCACTTGTAACCAATAAAAAACGATTTATAGCCCCTACAGTCGGTGAATAGAGAGACATTTATTCGAACCCATTCCGGCTTTTTTCTTGACATTACGAACAGATATTCAATTAAGGTGATGTAAAAACATGGTTGATTCGTGCCATCTCCTTCTCGAAAGTGTTGCATTTAATTTACAGGCTTAATTAGGCCCGGAGATGGCACGTGTCTTTTGCCTCTTCGTAGCAGCTTTCGTGATACACAACAAACCGAGGATTTTAGCTTGAGCGAAGCTCTTATTAAAGTGAGGCTTCGCAGAGAATGGCACATGTTCACTTGTCGGCAATACCGCTTGGAGCGATTCGCAATGGTGAAGAGGACAGCTAAGACTTTGTTAAATCAAAACAAAAACAAAAATACTGACAGTGGTCTCGGTTTAAATTCTTCATCCCCTGAAGAAGTAGAGGTAACCTTGGGTGCTCAGAAAGAATTTTTCTTTCTCTTCACCCCAAACTTGATTTAAGAATGAGATTGAGCGACTGAATGACAAAAAAAGTTTTAACATATGAAGTAAAACGAGATCATCCTGAGAGTAAAGATATTAGAGTCGAGATAGTGAGCAGCCAAAAACTGACACCGAGCACCCGCTATGTGTGGATATTACAAAACCAACGACCGATATATGACTTAGTGTTTTTCAGGGTGGCTGGGATCTATAAATCAGATACCACAGTTTTGATGTGGGGGAAATGGGAAGAACCCCGAGAAAACCCGCTTTCACTGGCTGGTGCCAATTATCCAGCTAATGCCTGTTTAGTTGGTTAGAGGTAGGTCTGAGTAGTAACTCCAATTGAGGTAAGGGGCTATGTCACTGTAATATCTTACATATTTGATCAGCAGGAAATAGTTAATGGGAGGTGGTGAGCCCGTCTCCCTGTTTGGCTGGACTGCAGGTAATGGGGTCTCGTTCATCTGGTGGTCACTCGTGGGTGAAGAAGGAAGGTCTGGGTAATGTCGTAACTTGTATTTGAACCACGAGAAAGGAGAAGATTCAGTAGTCTGATACCATGGGTTAGTGAAAAGTGGAGAATCCGCCACATTGTGCTTAGTTTGTACCTTTAGAGTGTTTGTAATCTTGAGGTCGGTCAGAACTGGTGCGTTTGTAGTCTTAGTTCGAGTGGTTTGTGTTTGGCTTGAGGTTATAGTGTCTGAAATGACAGTTGTCGTTTGGCAGAATTTGTTGTGTGTTTTCTTTGGATCGGTAAGTCCAAATATATTATGGTAGTAGAGGTTGATAGCGTCAACGTAGAGCTGGAAGAGGATGTTTGGATGTTATTTCTGATTGGATCTGGATTAAGCGATAAATCGATGCTTGACTGCTGAAAATCGCCCATGGGTTATCTGTTTTGTCTGTGAGTGTTATATGATTGCAGGTAGGTGGAGGGGCGTTCAGAGCTGAAATTAAAGACATGGTAGAAACACCCGTTGCGCAAGATGTAGTCAGCACAATGCTTTGACGTTGTCACTATCTTGATGAAGTGGCTGGGCCGATTAGTATGTTTATAAAAATACGATGAACTGTATGTAGCCTGATTTCGGTCTCACTTTCAATGGCTTGATTGATTTCGTTTGGTTCGTGTTATTTTTTATAGCAAAGCCACATCGGGCTATATGCTGAGCCCACCGAGGGGAATTGAACCCCTGATTTTAGCGTTGTAAATCCGGAGACTTACCACTGTATTAGCGGGGGGCTCGTCTGGTTAGACAGTTGGGTTTGTAAGATCATGTGTTATGAATCGTATGTATACGAATGTGAACTGTGTTTGTTTTTCAAGAATTAAGTTTATTTTTCTCTATCATGACGCAATTCTCTATCATCTGAGTTAAACTATAAAATTTTTTGTGACAGTGAAGTTTTAATCTTTCCAAATTCTACTAACATAGTTCTTAGCTGTTGTGTCCTACTGACATTAAATTGGACGATTACTGTTAATTCTGACTTCAGATGAAATAACAAAATCTGTTGGAAATGTTGGTCGTTATTAATGACGTTCACTTACCCAACGCTTCTCAGCTCCACGACAGACAAACCTATACGTGTTATATGTATCTGTCGCAAAGATCCAAAACTGAGTATTAACTCATCCATGCACTATTCATTAAACTCACCATTCGTTTCAAAACATTCGTTCACAATTATTACTTACAACTGACAAACAAGAGGAAAGGGAAGTGATAAATAGTGCACGTCGTCAAATACTGAGCTACTACAGGGTGGTCGCTAGAAAAGCGGAAAATTTGAGGGTCAGATGAGATCATGAATAAAATGCGTGCTTACTCATTTCTATTTTGATTTCTTTACATCATGAATAAAATGCATGATTTTAATATAAAATGCATTTTGAGCATCTATGAGTGTAATATAACATGTGCCTTTAAAAAACTTTGTAAAAGTTATTCTTTGTAAAAATAAATAGCTGTTTGACAAATTTTTCGCTTTTCTCGCGACCACCCTGTATTTTCCGAATAGTAGGATCTAAACTTCCCTCTTGCGGTTCACACATCTCTCCCAAACTGCAAACTGCATTTTACGAAACAGGGTCTCGAACCGTAAATCTCTGTATACGCTATATACAGACCACCTCTGCTCCCTCAGTCTCTTCAAGTGTTCCATGACAGAGTTGGAACTTAAATTAAAACAAATATATCAGTGAAACAAAGTTGGTTACAACTTATCTACCACTACTAAACTAGTGAAAAAATGTTCAATATATTATAAGCAAGAGATGTTTCCATGACATTATAAATCATAAAAGTGAAAAAAGTTCTACCACAGTATTGTTCTGTTGTACATAAACACAGTGGTACCTCGGTTCTGGAACTTAATCCGTTCCAGAAGGCTGTTCGAAAACCGAATGAATTTTTCTCACAAGAAATACTGTAAGTTAAATTAATCCGTTACAGACCTCCAAAAATTACTCATTATGAAGCATTTTAAGTAAAAATATTGCTTATTTATACCTGTATAATAATACACGCGTAAAGTCAACCACAAAAACTATAAACACAATAAAAAAACAATAAATGAAAATTTAACTACACTTTACCTGTGCTGAGGAGAACTGATGACGTAAGTGAAAGGTGGTGAGGAACGTGGAGAGTAAGAGGGTTGTTATTGTTTGGAAGAAGTGTCACCTTCCATAAAAACCTCAGGTAACTCTCCTTCTGGGGTTCTTTCTCTTTTCTGTCTCTTTGCACCGCTACAACCTGCTTGAGACTCACTGGATGTATTTGTCACTAAAAACTTGTCTAATGAGGTTTGTTTCTGCCTGGCACCCTCCCCATGTCTCATCACACTATGTATGCCACTTCTCTTCCTAACTTTTCAAACCATCCCTACTAGCCTCAAAGGCATCAGCACTCGTAACAGTGGTGTTTTTCAGGAGGTCAGCATGTAACTGCTTTGCTTTCTCACAAATGATGGTCTCAGAAATGCTATCACCAGCTAATTGTTTTTTGTTTACCCAAATCAACAACAGTTTTTCTACCTCTTCCAGTGTTTGTGATCTTTGTTTTGTAAGCACTGTTACTCCTTTTGCAACATCAGCTCTTTTGATGACCTCTTTATTTTTTAGTATGGTGCAGACTGTAAATTTCGCCATACCAAACTTTGAAGAAAGGTCAGACACGCGAACACCACTCTCATAACTCGCTACGAGACCTTTTTTTTTTACCTTTATTGTGGCTCTAATAACTTTTCTTTTTGGTTTTCTGCTTTCATTAACCTTCTTTGACCCCATGATAGGTCATTTAACCAGAATATTTAGAGAGAAAAAAAGAAAAACGAAAACGTTCACAGCAGATTTTAGCGGGGGTGTGGACTAAGCGACAGGTATGAGTAAAATATTTTGGGCAAGCTTGGCGTGGGTCGAAAATGGTCGAAGGATCGTTCGGGTCAGGTTATTTCTGGGGTTCGGGGCACGACAGCTTGGTTCGGTAACCCAATTTATGTTCGACAACCGAGACATTTTTTTCTCAAACAATGTGTTCGAAAACCGAATTGTTCGAGAACCGAGGTACCACTGTATTATATTGTAAACAAGTTCTGTCAGAGGAGAAAATATTTATACAACAAATAGAAAGAAAATGTTTTATTTATCACTGAAATGTAAACGCGAGTCTGTTGTTTGAATATCAAAGGAAATATGTTGAATTCAGTGTTTATATCGCTCTAACACTAGTAGCATCGACCACCATCACCACCAACAAATTGATCATTAATGTATTCTTACGTTGTTACACAAACTGTAGTTCTGGTTAACGACAAAGGAAACCAGATTAAAGATATTTTGTGTACGTTATAAAACCTGGTGCTTCTCTACAACCTGTCTTTCAGGTTTAGTGGCCCATTAACCAGAGCTCAGTATGCAGTCTATAATTTTACACGTGTGATCTAAGAATGTCGAGTAGTAAACACAGCTCAACTCTTGACTTTTAAAGATGATACTTCTCTAGCTTATTGGATCACTGGTGAAAATTTCCCTCACCAAGCGATCGTTTAATATTTATTTTATTTAATAGTCAGTGGGTTATAGTTATCAAAAAAGAGGCAACGACCAACGAGAGTTTCTGAGTCTCTGGACCGAATAAAAAAACCTTAACATTGAATATTAAATTTCATCCTATGTTCAGTTTCTCCCTACAAGTGGTTGACGTTGTTTTATTTTAACGCCAATCTGACAATAATTGATTAGCGGCGCCAATATCTTTGTTTTGACAGAATGTGAAATAGACAGATTCTCTAGGATCGAAGTATTCAGTCGAACGTTCAAGAGCGCTGCAAATCTAACAGATTTTGTGAGTGACGCATGGATTTAAACGTATGTGTTAGGAGTTTTGTATTATCACATTATCCGTTATTACTGTGACGGTTCCTTGACTAGGTAAGAAGAAAGGAAAAAAAATATTATTGTGTTTCTTGTTGCTTGTCAATTGTTTCTCGCCAAATGTGTCAAACTTTCCGAAGTATTTTAATAGGGTTTCAAATCCCAGACGTGATCAGATCCATTGGTGATATTGATCATAGCTAGATAAAAAAAGAAAAACAAAAAAGAGAACAATCCTAAAAAAGATTAAACGTAAAATTATGACGCCCCCACGGCTAAATGGGCGAGCATGTTGGGTGGCGGGGATTCGAACCCGCGATCTCAGAGTCGATCGTCTTAACCACCGGATCTGATACAAAGTTGTTGTTTGTTTTGTATTAAGCACAAAGCTACACAATGGGCTATATGTACTCTGCCTACTACAGGTATCGAAACCCGGTTTTTAGCATTGAAAGTCCGCAGACATACCGCTGAGCCACTGGGGAAGCCTGATATAAAGAGTGATATACAGGGTGTTCGGAAAGTCACTGTGCACTCATATATTTATTAATACGCATGTTCCAATATAGATTACAGGAGGTAAATATGAATGATAGTTATAAACAATGTTGAAAGTGACCCCCGTTGGTATCAGTAAAGGCCTGGATCCTTCTTATTTTGTTTTTAAACACCGTTATCAGTTGCTGGCTTGAAATAGACTGAATAAAATATGATTACAAAACAGCAAAGTGACTTTACGAACACCCTGTACTTGTAAAATTATACACCCCAGTTTAAAATATATTTTTTGAAGAATTAGTACTCTGAACTCCAATGGGCACCTTGATCAGTTCTGTTTGACCATCGCTTTCTGTCGATTTTCTCAACTTAAATGCACAACTTGCTTCAATCCTATAAACGATATTTTCTTATCGCGAACATGATGGAACGTGGCGAGCCTAAAATCTCGTAAGTGTCTTTCTGATAAGCAGTTTACAGTCAAAACACTGACATGCAAAAAAAAAAAAAAGACATTAAAATAGGCTTACCTTCGCAGCAAGAGCTATGTCCTAAAGCTGACCTCTGTCACTGGATGTGATGTATTCGTGATCATTATGGTCATAAGCTTCTAGAGCGTACTTTAGTTGTTGGATTTGATTTATCTATAGTTACAGTTGTCACTGTGTCCTAAAACGTAGTTTTATTGTTGGATTTATTAAATTAATTTCGTTTATGGATTTACTGTTCAGTTATCCATACCAGATTGTTTGTTTTTTTAATTTCGCGCGAAGCTACACGAGGACTATCTGCCAACCGTCCCTAATTTAACAGTGTAAGACTAGAGGGAAGACAGCTAGTCGTCAACACCCACCGCCAATTCTTGGGCTTCTCTTTTACCAACAAATAGTGGGATTGGCTGTCACATCCGAACGCCTCCACGGCTGAAAGGGCGAGCATATCTGGTGTGAAGGAGATTCGAACCCGCGACCCTCAGATTAGGTGTCGAGTTCCCTAATCTCCTGGCCATGCCGGGCCCTAATGATACCTAAAAAATGTCATTGCCCGAAACGTTCTGTCCACAACAATGTACCTATTAATATTTATATATGTGTGTGTATCCGGTTATCTCTCTAAGACGCAACATGCTTCTTTGTTATTTCTTCACGCGTCTAGGAAAATCAGAGATGAGACGTTGTGGGTGAATATCTCAGTGTAAAATGACAGCACGTGGGTAAAATTATCGTGGAATATATGTATACAGTTAAGACATTCAGTAGAAGATTAAACACCGAAAATTGGCCGGAAGTTATTTCGGTTGAAGCTTGTATCTTTACTTGGTTAATGCTGCCATCCTACAGTGAATAAAGTGTTGACATAAACCTGGACCTGAAGTGATGTCTCTAGTTAGATACCGTAATAATATAGATCTAGACCTTAGTTTTGTACCAGGAAGTTGATACATTATTTAGATCATGGCCAAGAAGTCACCACTTTGTATGTCTTTTTCGTTGATCGCTACTGTCTCACTTCAAGGGTTCTCGTGTTATATAACGTCATATTTAATCGAGCAGAAGATAATATAAATAATGTATTTCATCCCGACTGTTTTTAACAAATTTTTAATTTACAAAACTAAAGTTAAAAATTAAACATGAGTACTTTAGCTTTTTTGATATTCGTTTATATTATTTATAACAATATAATACACATTCTAGGACTTTGTTTAGTTTAATTGTATTGTTTATTTAAACAGTTGTTCTTATCAGCGCCAACTGAAAAACCTACACGGTTAACTACCAGATATAATAATACACTTAAAATAAATACCTGACTGAAATGATCAGGTGAAAAAAACGTCTAACAATAATCATTTGTTATATTCTTCAAGTCATGCCAAATGGCTTACTGCTGGGTATGGATCGGTGTAAAAGTAATCAACCGCTAGATGGCGCTCTTTAGCAATGGAAATCAAAGAGGAGTTTCAAGGCTCGATTCAAACAAGATTAAGGACGCTAATCATGTACACTAAATGATTTCGTAGTAAATAGACGGTAACGTAAATATTTCAACGGAAATTAGTTTTAACGTGAGCGTGTTAAATGATGGTCAGTTCAACCTTGACGTATAGCCCTCTTTGTATGCCCATATACGCGATTAGAATTTTTATAACCAGAATTTAACAAACTGAATTTGTTAAACTATTCCTTTCTTTTACGAAACTAAAATACAACATGGATCGACCTCTCGGCAGATTGACTTATAGATAAAGAAAGATACGAAAATAATGAAAAACTATGTGGATCAATATGTCGAAAGACATGTGTCATCCGTTGTTATATGATTGGATAAAGACATGAGAAGATAGCCAATAAGAAGAGTCATCATTAATAGAAAATTTAATGGGCTCCAAAGGGAAGGGAATAGAACAACTGAATATAAAACTGGATTGTGGGGACTACGACATCGTAGTTGACTTTTCGGCTGAATGAACTGCTGGCTGATGTTATTAAACTAATATAGTCAGCTACTCGATAAATAAGTTCGAAAAGTTAAAAACCTAAGATATGCCATCATTAAAAACTTAATAATAAAGAGGTGCCCTGGGTAATATAAGGAGTGCTGTATGAAATGATTTATATAAAAAATTGTTCTCGTTAAACTGTGGAAACTTCAGAACAAAAATAGATCGAATAATTCAAGCTTTTTCGACAAAAATTCCCCCTGTCCCCGAAGGAAATGTTTTATTCGTTTCTTTTCAGTGTCTGGGGAGTCATACATCCACATCATATTTTATCCCAACTCATTAGTAACATGAAATCGTTTGTTTGTTTTGAATTTCTCGCAAAGCTACAGGAGAGCTATCTGCGCTAGCCGTCCCTACTTTAGCAGTAAAAAGCTAGAGGGAAGGTAGCTACGCATTACCACCCACTGCCAACTCTTGAGCTACTCTTTTACCAACGAATAGTGGGATTAACCATAACTTTGTAACACCCCAACAGCTAAAAGGACGAGCATGTTTGGTGTGACGGGAATTCGAACCAGCGACTCTCATATTATGAGTCGAGTGCCCTAACCACTTGGCCATGCCGGGCATAGATGGTGTTAGCTACCTTTCTTCCATCACTGCCAAATTAGGAACGGCTTTCGTGTAGTTTTACGCGAAATTAAAAAAAACCCAGTAAAAATTCGTTATTTCTACAGTTAAAAATAAATAACGTCAAGATTCAAAGCTATTAATAAAAAACACATTTTCCTATCCCTAGTGGAAGGTCTATAAAATCAACTTATTTCAAAATTCTTGAAGTTTCACAAATGTAGACTTCTTTTTTCTATAACTAAAAATTACATACAACGATCACAATAATTTACCAAATTACAGAAGAAAAGCATAGCACACAACTGTCCGCCTATAAATAGAGCTATAAATATTTTCAAGAATGGCTTTTCGTTTTTTAATAATATCACGTTTTGTAAATAACCTTATTAATTTCGTTTGCTATCTCAGTAAAACACTTGCTGGTAGTAAAACCTGATTCCATTTATTTGATTTTGGTTCTCAGCCGATGCACTGATCCACAAACGTCGGTATAGTTGAATTTCTTGATTTATGTTCAAAAAAAATTCTTTCTCAGAACGTCTGGTATGAGTATTAACACTTTTATTGATAAGCAGAGAAAAACGGTTCGATCTTTATAGGTCATCTTCAGGTTAACAAAAGGTATTCTGAGACATATTTTTATTTCAAGTGGGTTCTTGTCTGTGTGTGTGTGTTTTTCGTATAGCAAAGCCACAAAGGGCTATTTGCTCAGTCCACCGAGGGGAATCGAACCCCTGATTTTAGTGTTGTAAATCCGAAGACATACCGCTGTACTAGCGGGGGGCAGGGTTTCTTGTCATCAAGAAACATCCTTTCTCATATATGATACCTTAATGTGATTTTCAGTTGTTGTTTTTTGGTTCAGTATATCCGACCAAGTTACACGATAGACTAGATGAAAGGCAGATAGTGAACTGCATTCGCCGCCTAACACTTGGATTATTCTTGTGTGACCATATAGCAAGATTTCTCTGCCACTTTTTTAATCCATCCAAGACGTCGAAGTGCTGAGCGCGTTCTTGCGGTAACGCGACACAGACTACAAAAGTCGAAATCCTCAGATTTGAAAGAGATTATATAATGTTGTAGACCAATAGATAGTTTGTAAATAGTGTTTCAACTGTATTCAGTATCCAGTTATGTATTTTAGTATCAGAGATGTGTATTAACTATCAAACAGTAACATGTTTGGTATGCTTCTTGTAATATAGGATATGAGAATCAGTTCTCACTAAATCAGAAACTCAGCTGGTAAAGATATGCTTCTAATATTACCATGTTATGTGATCTCAAAATGTAAACATACACACATAATATTACCATGTTATGTAGACATACCCACATAATATCACCATGTTATGTAGACATACCCACATAATAGCATCATGTTATGTAGACATACCCACATAATATCATCATGTTATGTAGACATACCCACAAAATATTACCATGTTATGTAGACATACCCACATAATAGCATCATGTTATGTAGACATACCTACATAATATCATCATGTTATGTAGACATACCCACATAATATTACCATGTTATGTAGACATACCCACATAATATCATCATGTTATGTAGACATACCTACATAATATCATCATGTTATGCAGACATACACATAATATCACCATGTTATGTAGACATACCCACATAATATCACCATGTTATGTAGACATACCCACACAATATCACCATGTTATGTAGACATACCCACATAATATCACCATATTATTACCAATACATTTCTAGTATAAATGGCAGGTCAGAGTTAACTGATCAACTCAGCCACGGTTAGGAGGTTTTCGAAACAGTTCCTGAATGCACTGCGTGGAGCCGGTATGTTCCAAATAAAGCTATGCTAAACTTAACATCGTAAGTACACCAGATATCTTTCATTATATAAAATTCCATGAAGTGATTTTGTCAGTAAATCCATACGAATCAACATCCGCCTTTATTTATCATGTCATTGGACAGTTGGAGTTCAGTATGTGCGGCTTCATAGGTGTAGGATAAACTAGCTTTACCCGCAAGAGAAACATATAAACCAGTAAAATTAAATTTGTTAGTGTCAGAGAAAAGTAGAAGGTATGTGTAGCCCACTAATAAAATAGTTCTCACTGTGATGCAAGGGTAGCAGAAACATTTGAACCGCTAAAGAATGTTAATGTAATCTAAACAATGAAAAGTGTATATAAACAAATAATATTATAAATATTAGTGTGACACAAGAATATAAAACCATACAAGTCGTTAAAGTCAAGAGCTGACATTTAATTATTTTTAACTTTCGATCAAAATAAGCTACTTATTTAGATGGAAACTTAAGATCAGCCTTGACTTCAGTATAACTAATTAAATATACTATTTTTACGTTTCTATCTATAGGAATAAGCATGTATTGTTTTATCAGATGAATACCGTGTTAACGAAAACAAAATTATATCTGGAACTTAAATTAGATATCACTTCTGTACTTCAAAGAACTGTACACAAACCAATTACAGGCATGTTTCTTTCAGACTGTTATATTTACAAACTTAGACTAATATTGGGGCCTTTTTATCGGTTTGGGAGATATTACTGGTTCTACTTATTTTTAACACTTTGCTGTTAAAATTCTTATGCTCAATTTACGAAGTGCATTGTTAAACGGTAAAAACTAGAACTGTATCCTTTTAGTGTGAGATTTCTATAATTGGTAGAAAGTAGAATTTTCTCCTACTAATGTGACGTCCTTAGAAATGATAGAAACTAGTATTGCCTTCCACTAATATGACGTTCTTAGAAATGGTAGAAACTAGTATTGCCTTCCACTAATATGACGTTCTTAGAAATGGTAGAAACTAGTATTGCCTTCCACTAATGTGACGTTCTTAGAAATGGTAGAAACTAGTATTGCCTTCCACTAATGTGACGTTCTTAGAAATGGTAGAAACTAGTATTGCCTTCCACTAATATGACGTTCTTAGAAATGGTAGAAACTAGTATTGCCTTCCACTAATATGACGTTCTCAGAAATGGTAAATACTAGAATTATCTTCCTCTAACGTGACATTCTTAAAAATGGTAAATACTAGAATTATCTTCCTCTAACGTGACATTCTTAAAAATGGTAAATACTAGAATTATCTTCCTCTAACGTGACATTCTTAGAAATGATATTATTTAAAGAGTTTTATTCTATTCGATGTTTTTTTTTCAGTTAGATTAGCGACTATTAATGAAAATCGTAGAAGCAAAAATGTTGAAAGTTAACTAGGGTGGAAAGAGGATTAGGGATAAGCCCTCCGAAACTTATTCTGTTTCGACAAAAAAGTAATGAGAAAGATAGAGATAGCCAAGATTTGTTTTTATAAAGTATATCACATCCATATCTATGTATTATATATTTATCTATACAAACACGTTTCACGTATTATGTTTTACTACTATTTGTATCTAATAGTATTTGACCATATTTCAATGTTGTATTTTAATAATGAGATTACCCCATCAAATTAAAAAAAGACAGCTGATTTTAGCATAAAGGGAAACTAATTCAAACATTATATATATATATATAGATTGAAACAGGTTTTTGAGGGGGAGAATCCCCCATCGAATCTAAATTCTAGTTATGGCCCTACAGCCAACGACGTAAGGTGTTATTACATTTATTAACGTGACGTATTAAATTAAATTAATTAAGTTTTACTGTTTAAACTCGTCAACCACTTTATCACTGATTATTTTATTAAAACCCGACGATAAACGTTATCGTTGAGGAGATAATTGTTTCAAACAATGATGACAAACAATGAATATTGTAGGAATAGTCGCTGATACTATCGTTTGGTAAACAGGTGGCTTGAAAACAAAACTGTCCAGCATTAAAAAGTTGATCCTTCATATACAGTAATTATAATCAATTTAACGTTTCGGTATATAATAGGTTGGGCTTATCTGCTTCTTATTGGTTGCGTAAAGATAGCTTTCAAAAACAAAGGGTAAATGAATAAAGATGTGGTTTGCCTGGTTGATATTTTGCCGTATCTGTTGCAAACACGAACTTTCGGAAATAAAACGATGGGTAATCTCAAGTTTAGAGTTGTGAAAATAAAATATCGAAGCCTGATTTTTTCCCATTTCTTTCTATACGAAAATGTTGGTGTTTTTTATTCTCTTTACTGTTCGTGCATGCAATGTAAAGAAAAATCACAAACCTTTAAATTATTTATCTAATCTTTGCACACAAATAATTCATCAGGGTGCTTTGAGTTCATCACAAGTTAAAGACCTATTAATAAAGGCTACATACAGTGCATAACTCAGCCATGAAAATAGAAAGGCATTATAGTAATGAAGACTATAATGTAGCATTTTATCGAAATGGTGGTAATTTAGTATATATTACATTATATTTAAAAGCTTTATGTCGAATATCATGCTTGAGATCACGACAAAATCTAACAAAAAAATGCATCAGTTTAAAGCGCTGAAGAAGAAAGTAACTATTTATTATTCCATATGGAAACTTCTCACAAAACCCTGTTAAACAGAGGGGCGAAAATGGAAAGTAGGCTTAAATGTCACGTCATACCGGGAAGTTATCCGAATAAAGACACGTGCTTGATTTTAGTGAAATTGATTGATTGTTTCTAGGCCAACCTCTGTGTGTTTTTTAATTTTCCATTTACTTTCTGCCACGATATTTGGACGAGCTAGAATAATTCTCTAGTAATATGGAACTTCAGCCAATTGGAGGCCAAAAAAGAAACATCATTAATATAGGAGTTAATACTGTATTATTTTTAATATTCCGGATGATTTATGTGTTAAAATTATGTCGATATTAATAAAAACTGGCATGATAATATTGAGGCCAAAATTGTAGGTTACAGTGAAACATCCATGGTCTAATTAGATAGGCAGATATATAATATACATTGATACAAAAATAGATAGATATATAAATAATATAAATAAATAGACATCCGAACAGAGACACAGACAATTAGATAATATAGATTAATAGGCTAAAATAGAAATAGACAGCTGAATAGATTATATAGATAGATAGGTTAAAAGATAGGTAGAGAGATGAACAGATAGAAAAACATCCAATGATACATTACTCCTGAAATAATTATGTAAAACAGGTAGTGGATTTGTCAGAACACAGTTCCATCTGTGTTCTTTTTCACACTCTTCACAGAGAAAGAATTGACAGATTTCATCAGCATGTTTAAGAACAAAACATGTAACTCACTCTCTATTTCTAAACCCTCTCTCTCACCTCATCTCTTGGTTCACTTCCACTAGTGTCACGATGAACATTCTCATCTCTTGTCTCTTACTGTGGTCTGTATAACCAAAAGACAAGTAATCGTGAAGATAGACACAAACATTTGTTATAGATACTATTACTGAATTGTTATCAAAGGTGACAGATTATTTTTACGAATTCGCCTAAAAACAAACTTCACAGAAGTAAACAGCCTATCGCTACCATTAGGTTCAATCCTCACTCTACCAACTTACATTATATACCTTTCACTACCAGAAGGTTTAATCCTCAAACTACAAACTTATATTTTATATCTTGCACTACCAACATATTAAAATTCTCAAATTACAAACTTATATTGTGTACCTTTCACTATCAATAGATACAATCATCAGACTACAAACTTATATTTTGTAACTTTTACTACCAGTAGGTTTAATCCTCAACCAACAAACTTATATCGTGTACATTTCACTATCAGTAGATACAATCATCAGACTACAAACTTAAATTTTATATCTTTCAATACCAGTAGGTTCAATCCTCAAACTAAAACTTATATTTTATACATTTCACTACCAGTAGGTTCAATCCTCAAGCTAAAACTTATATTTTATACATTTTACTACCAGTAGGTTCAATCCTCAAACTACGAACTTATATTTTATACCTTTCACTATCAGATGGTTCAATCCTCAAACTAAAAACTTATATTTTTATTTTTTACTACCAGTAGGTTCAATCCTCAAACCACAAACTTATATTATGTACCTTTCACCATCAGTGGGAAGAATCCACCAATAAGAAACATATATTTTATACCTTTCACTACCAGTAGATTCAATTCTTAAATTACAAACTTGTATTACATATCTTTCACAAGCAGTAAATTTAATCCTTAAACAACAAACTTATGTTTCATACCTTTCACCACGAATTGGTTCAATCCTTAAACAACAAACTTATATTTTATACCTTTTTCTACCAGTAGGTTCAATCTTCAAACTACAAACTTTTATTTTATACCTTTTTCTACCAGTAGGTTCAATCCTCAAACTACAAACTTTTATTTTATATCTTTCACTACCAGTGGGTTCAATTCTCAAACAACAAACTTATATTATGTACCTTTCACCACCTGTGGGTACAATCCACCAACTAGAAACTTGTATTTTATATCTTTCACTACCAGTAGGTTCAATCCTTAAACCACAAACTTGTATTTTATACCTTTAACTTCCATTCGGTTCAATCCTCAAATTAGAAATTTATATTTTATTCCTTTTACTACCAGTAGGTTCAATTCTCAAACTACATACTATTTTTGTTCACCAGGATTCACATGTTACATTATATTTAATAAATATAAAGTTTGTTAGTTTTTTTTTCTTGTTACGGCACTAGTTGTAAAGTTCTAACCTAACTAATGGATGAAAACCGATTCACTTTCATAATTTCATTCCTATTGTAGAAGATCAACCACTATCATTTGTTTCATGTGTGAATACACATGTAACTAATACACCCAGATAAAAAAAAACAACACCAAAATGTGTCCAAATTTATTTCAACAAGAATTTTTATATTTAGAAATAATTTGCTTATATTTCTACATGTTAGCTCTCTGATTTTCTATCTAGCGGGCTACCTTCGAAATCGTGTGAATAGCAAAATATTCTCTGCACTTTAAGGTATGGGTGTGAGCGTATATTGATTGACTACCTTTCTCACAGTCAATAGACCGAAATTAGAGACGGCTCAAATAGGTTTAGTAGTTTGTTGTAAATACGAATTCGTCTATTTTACTTTAGTGTATATGTTTATTTTAGAAAAAGTTCTCAGAGAAATACGAATACGTCTATTTTATATCAGAAAAGATGTTTAGTTTTAGAGGGCCCAGCAATATTAGGTGAGTTAAGGAGTTCGACTCGTAATCTCAAGGTCGCGAGTTCAAATTTTCGTTGCATCAAACATGTTTGCCCTTTCAGCCGTGGGGGCTTTATAATATGCGGTTAATCCCACTATTCGTTGGCAAAAGAGTAGCCCAAGAGTTGGCAGTGGCTGGTGATGACTAACTGCCTTCCCTCTAGTCTTACACTGCTAAATTAGGGACGGCTAGTGCAGATAACTCTTGTATAGGTTTACGCGAAATTCAAAACAAACCAAACCCAAACTGTTTTAGAAACAGTCCTGACGGAAATAAGAATACGTCAATTTTCTTTTGTATAGATGTTTTATTTTAAAATAGAACATTTTATTTGTTTGCTCTTGAGATTAGTAATAGCTTGATGACGAAAACTTCTAAGAGAAACCAAATTTTGAATACGTATGTGGTTCTGTTGGTGTTATTTTTCACATATTTCATCTTGGTTTACATACAAATCGTATTAAACTAGAAGTGTTGAAGTTTTCATTAGAACTGGATTTCAGCGTCATTAACTCATCCTGGCTAAGTTCTTTTTCGACGATAACTTGTTGAGTAAATTATGTACAAAACAAAACCTTTGGAAGATTACTTAACTCTAACCAAAGTCTGAAAATAATTCGCATGATTTTCACCTCAACTTAAACAAGGAAATTACGCTGAACAGAGAAAATAATTTCCAATTTATAAATGACAACTCACTCAAGTGAAAAATTAAAATCTATACACTGTTTAACGTAGGAGTATGGTCGGATGTGACCAGAACCAGGGATATTAAACTGACTTGAGAGTACTTAATGCTGCTTAGTTGTTTTCCTTCTCGTGTTTCACTTCAATATTAAGGAAAACTATGCGCAGGTGAACGTTTTCTTGTCTGGTTTAGAAAGTAAAAAAAATCAGTCTGTGACTAAGACAAATGACGGTTTTAAAATGCCTCAAAGTTTGTTTAATCTTATTAAAACCTCACACAGCCCTCTGTTGTCCAACATTTACACAAAATTGTATTTCGTTATTTAAACTAAAATAGTTATTCATCAACCTCTAGAGAATTAAAAATGTCACGTACATTTAATTCGTGAGACTCAAAAGTAGAATTTCGATCAGTGACGATGAACTCTCACACCCTAATACAAATATCGAAAAAAAAAGGTCAGCAGTCGTTATTTGGACAATGGAAATGTATGTATCCTTAAACCTAAAAAATTCATTATATATAAGAGAAACTGATACAAATTCCATGAAACTTCTCAGCTTAAGCGCCCTTTAATCTGTAACGTATTGATTAAAGGCTTTAGGGTTAAAAGTGGTTTGCAAACCAAGCCAAAAACTCATTTAAACTTGTTTATTTTACGATGTTTCAACCCTAATGTGGCCTAATTTAATAAATCGAGTCGTTACTTTTAGATTGACTAACAGCTAACGACTGAGCTAAACTGGTAGTAAAATATAAAAAATTAAAAGATTAGTTTCTGTCGTCAAATAACTTTATTCCAAGTCTGAAAATTTATTATGATTTTTTTTTTAAAACTATAGCATCTGATCTGACTTTAAATAAAAGAAATAGATCCTATAAAACGGTAAGTTATGTCAAGAAATAATTCCAACTTCTTCTGAATCCTCAATAATCGAGTGTGGTTTTAAAGAAGGAAGAATATAATCTCTAAACACATCTATGGAAAGGGGATATTTAATATTAAGTATTTCTCTCAATGTCAGAAAAATACTTATTATTAGATATACCCTTCAGGTAATAAAAATACTTATTTTTCAGTTTACTTCTCCGGTTACACGAATACGTATTTCTAAGCCTAACCCTAAGAAAAGACAAAACTACTGCTATGTTTCAACTGTTTAACAAGTACCGATGTTTCCGACACTATTTTTCATACACACACACGCATTTCCTTTCTAAACTGTATCCTCAACACTCAGTTATTTCTTTTCTCAATAATATTCTCAAGACATATACACTTATTTCTTCCAATAACATCCTCAAGACACACACTTATTTATTCTCCTAACAATATCCTCAAGACATATAAACTTATTTCTTCTTCCAACAATATCCTCAAGACATACTTATTTCTTCTACCAACAATATCCTCAAGACATACACTTATTTATTCTCCTAACAATATCCTCAAGACATATAAACTTATTTTTTCTTCCAACAATATCCTCAAGACATATAAACTTATTTCTTCTTCCAACAATATCCTCAAGACATACTTATTTCTTCTACCAATAACATCCTCAAGACACACACTTATTTATTCTCCTAACAATATCCTCAAGACATATAAACTTATTTTTTATTCCAACAATATCCTCAAGACACACTTATTTCTTCTACCAACAATATCCTCAAGACATACACTTATTTCTTACCGAAACAATATTCTCAAAACAGTAGTATTGTGTACCTTTCCTACTCTTGTGGTTTCTTATACGTGTAATTTCCAAAGGTGACTTCGATTAGCGAAAATTCAATGTATATGGTTCCTTGTTTTGACTGTTATTTCCGTGAATGGTCAAAAATGAAAACAGATGACATTTCTCTGCTTTGTGTTTCTTTTTATTGCGATTGACTGTTCCATTAGCGAGCCTGGATTTTCCAAAGTGAAAAATAAGTCAATTCAATCAAAGTATGAGTTATTTGTCACTTCGCGATTTAATTTTTCTGTCTTTATTCTATTGTTATAAATACGTACAAAAAATCAAATCCACCAACATTTATTTATATTTTCTGATGGTGGTTGTTTGGCTAACATGAGATAAGTTTCATACCCTTAATTACCAACATATGAAATACAAATAACGATAAATGAGAAAAAAAAAGTGACGAATGAGTCTCAGCAATCCCACAACTGGTCAAGTGTTAACATTTTTATCATTTCCTTTTTCTACGATAAAAATATGAATCAGTATTTGGTTTCAGTGTTGTGTTAAATAGAGTTATCGACGAATTGATTTTATGTGTTGTAACAACTTTGTTCCTTGGTGAACTTGTCGATAGTTGGAAGGAGTTATTGAGTTAAGTGAGTTTAAGGAAAGACTTGACAAGTTTATGAATGATAACGGTTGATTTTAAGTTTATGTATTTCAAATGTAATTATTAACATCTCCAGTTTACTTTAGGGAATGAAACAACCGAGATTAGTCAATGGTCCCATGTTGTTCCAAAACATTATGTCTTGTGTTGCATTACCTGTGTCACTTGATGAACTTGTTTTATCTGTTACACCAACTGTTACATTATAAACTTGTTTTATATATTATAACAATCATTACATTATCAACTTGTTTTATGTGTTACATCAGTTGTTACGTTATAAACTTGTTTTGTGTGTTAGATAAGCTGTTACATTATAAAATTGTTTTATGTATTGTATCAACTGTTACATCAAGTGTGCCATTCAGTGCTGTCGAGAAAACCTACTTGTAAAGAAAAATATATTTGTAAAAACAACGTTTCAATTTTCCTCGCTCCTCTACGTAAAACATTTTCTCAACCCAAACGAGCCGTTTTTACATATATATTTAAGTGTTCCATTATAAACTTGTTTTATGTGTCATAACAACTGTTACATTATAAACTTGTTTTATGTGTTATAACAACTGTTACATTGTAAATTTGTTATATGTGTAATATCAACTATTACATTATTAACTAGTTATGTGTTATATCAACTGCGTTACTTGATGGAGATATTTATTTGATTCGTTATTATAGGTTAATATATATTTAACATCTAACACTGAAAATATCTTAAGAATTAATACAGTCGTATTTCCTTATAATTTTGCTTTGTCTCATAAGATCAGTTTTCATATTAATTAAAAATCGTAACTTCTAGTTTTTTGAAACATCAAGAGACTTTATTCAAGAATATGCCAAATCAGTGATACTTCGTAAAGTCTTTCGCTTGTTGGTTGTTTTACTTATAGTCTTTCTCTTTTTGTAAAGGTATCAAACAATGAATTGAATGAAAATCCCACGTATATCTTAGCTGACATATCTTACGTTAGGTACAGAAGTATCATTTGGGGAGACATTCTACTAACAAACCCCAGCATTTTTCTACGTTCTTTCCGATAATGTCCGAATCTATAGGCAACAACACTAGAGTCAGTAAGATATGAAATTAAAGTAAAAACTTCCAGTACATCTCAGTAGATTATGAATGAACAACTGTATTTAACCCTAAACGCACATCATCTCAACGCCACCGTGAAGACTGACACGTTACACTTTCATTTCGTGCATTGACCCGAAAATAAATTATCTTTTGTTTATTTGTTTGTTTTGAACTTTGCGCAAACCTACGCGAGGGGTATCTGGTGTAGCCGTCTTTAATTTAGCAGTGTAAGACTAGAGAGAAGGCAGATAGTCATCACCACCCACCACTAATTCTTGGACTACTCTTTTATCAACGAATAGTAAGATTTACCATTGCATTATAACTCTCCACGGTTGAAAAGGCGAGTTTGTTTGGTGTGATGGGGATCCGAACCCGCGACCCTGAGATTAGGAGTTGAGCACCTGAACCACCTGGCTACGTCGGTCATAAATAATGACGAGGCAGTAAAACCACCTTGCTAGAGGTTAGAGGCACCATCTGTATTCACACTGGTGTGGTGTATATGGTAATTTCGTACGAAAAACTTTACTATTAAGATAAGCGAATCAAGATCGTTTTATCACTCGGAGCGGTTCTAAAAATACAAGACTTAATTATTTTAAGATGTTGGTTTCTTTAACATTCAACTCAAATGTTAAATGACAAGACGTTTCTTATTAAACTCTTTATTTTCTACATGACCTTTCTAATGTAGCTTAATCATGAATATTCTTAATTTTTAAATGTTAAAGAGACTAATCATGTTCACTGCAGTCAATGTTAGAGATCAGTAGATAGTAAATATATATATTTAACTTTAAGCCAAAAACAATAACAATACAAACCACAACTACACAATTGGCATTCATTGCTGTACTCACCAGGAGTACCGAATATGAGATTTTAGCTTTATAAGCCGTCAGACTAACCGCTTCATCTGTGGAAGTTATAAATAGAATGTGATAGGTTTGCAACAGTTGTTAGAAATACGAAAAACAGTCAAGTGTCTTCAACAATCATAACTGTTAAAGACTTACTTCATGGAGTACAGATTATAATTCTTTGTTGATGTGAATAAAAGGTTATATTCTGTTAATAATACCCCTGGTGGTTGAGCATTAAGCCTTATATACTCCTGGTGAGCAAAACACATTATAGCCCATTCAATAGCTTTGTGCTTTACAAACGGACACAAAAACCGTGTCTAATAAATAGTAGAGTAGTATAGTTAATTTTGTTTATACACAATTATATTTTTCTAATCTTTCGTTTGCTTACTTCTTTTCTATTATTTGCGTTTAGCTGCTTAATGGGTATCTGCACTGTCCTTTCTCTCTCTGGTAGGATAGAGGAAAGATAGTTAATAGCACTCTCCGCAAATTCTTTGGCCACTCTTTAACCAAATATTGGGATTTGACATTCACCTTTCTAACGAACCCACGGTCTTAAAGTATGGAGCGCCATATGTGTGTGTGTGTGTTTGTTGTAGTGGTGTTGTTTTTTTATGTAACCAGGATACAAACGGTAGACCAGTATATCCGGCATGCTAATAATTCAGACTAATTCGGATAATTGGATTACCACTACAAAACAGAATAAATAGAAACAATGAAAACAGTCATTTGAGTTAAGCCTTTCATTTTGACTGTGTCACACTACAAAACATGGCACGCAAAATGAGCCGTGCGTAACCTATTCGTTTGCGGACAAAAGCGTAACCAAGGGGATCCAACCTCTCGAAAATTCTAGGCATAGTTATCACACATTGTTTGTTTATCTTTTGTGTACAAAAAACTCGTTTTGTATCATTTACTTTTCAGAAATCTCTTAAACGCTATTATATTTGATTTGTTTTAATAACTGTTTCATTAAAATTTAGATAGATTTAATGTATTGTCTCTTTAAAAATTTTCTGCCTTTTTCCCCGAATGAAAACTATAGCGAAGCCAGTGTTTGCAGTTGAATTATTTGCGACCCATTTCAGCAAAAAGTCTATCTGTACATCGATAAGGGAGTGCACAACAAGAATTACGAACAGACCCACTATTAGGTCAGACAAGAGTAGCCCAAGAGTTGACGGTGGGTACTATTTGACCAGTTGCTATCCCTCTAGCCTATCAGTTCAAAATTAGCGACAAAACAGATAACCTTGTGTAGCTAGCTTTACGTGAAAATTCAAAAAAATAAAGCAAAAATACCACACAGTTTATTTGTGTAAATAAATAATTTATAAGTTACTTATTAAAAAGAAAAAAACTCTAATAAAGTATATGGTTGTAGTCAAAATTTACTCGGGGCATAAATTATGTGTTGTTTTTTTCTATTGCTAATGATTTTAAATATAAAAAACTGTTAGAATGTTCAGTTAAAAAGAATAGTTATTGTCAGTGTCTAAGATTTGTATCCGTAATCAGAAACGTAAAGTATGGGCCACTTTCTTCCCTTCATAAAGTTTTAATTCTAAGTGCACTCAGAGCACTAATTCAACTTTTCCACTATCGTTACCCACTTGACCTCAGCAGGCTGAGTTTGCTCACTTCAGCCAACAAAACGGAACCGTATTCTCTGTTTTGCTTTTTCCAATGTTTCACTAATCGGATTATAGGAATTAAGCATTAAGGCCGAGTGAACGAAAGAGAAAAACAACAACAACTGTCTTCTACTTCGTCTTCTAAGAAGACCGCGTCAGTGTTGAGCTGGAAAGACATTCAATTCGGAAACTTAATCAGATTGGTGGTTGTATCCTTCAAACAGCGATGGGATTTTAAGAGATTTGAAGTAGTAACACCCTATTTCCCCCTCCTTATTTCAAGCAGATGATAGGTAAATAGAGCAATCGTTAAAATATTGTGCGCATATTTTTTTCCAACATTCACAAAATTATGCAAATTTTAAGGCTTCAGAAGACGCTTTATGACATGTTATATAAACTATCCTGGACCCCACACTGAACTGTAGATGATGAAAGCTATTTGTGACAAATATAATAGACCATAAACTCAGCATGAAAGAGGCCTAAAACTTATCTATACTGTGACAAATAAAGGTACTTCATTTTTAGCTTCTCCCCTTCCCTAGTGGCTCAAAGATAAACCTGTGGTAGCAAGGTACAGATAACCCATTGCGTATCTATGCACTTAACAACAGCATCGTTTTTATTATTGGTAATTAATCCATTTTATGTAATGAGGAATTAGATTTTATGGTATTAATAACGTTTAAACTTAATTAAAAAGTGGTTGTGTACAATTATAAATCATTTCGACAACACCATGACATCAATAGCATTAATAATAAGCTAATAATTTAATTTCTAGTTGTAAAACGGATATGATATAACACTCGTTCATTCATAGAATATTTGTCATCAGGGATAACAGTAGAATGGGATGTCTAGAAGAGTACATATACATACATTAAGAATCAGCTAGTTTACCCTACTTTTCTCTAATAAAAACAACTCTCTCTTACAATAAACCCCTTCTATTATACCTTTTGCTATTTACTTTCATAGCCTCCCACAATAGAGATATGCTGCTAACCCTTTAAAAACATAAATGCGTTACATGTCCTTCTCAATTAGATGTTTGTTTGTTTTTTCGTTTTTTTTTAATTTCGCACAAAGCTACACTAGAGCTATCTGCGCTAGCGGTCCCTAATTTAGCAGTGTAAGACTAGAGGGAAAACAGTTAGTCTTCACCACCCACCGCCAACTCTTGGACTACTCTTTTACCAACGAATTAGTGTATCCAAGGTTAGTTGGTTAATGAATGGTAGTTAGTATTTCTAGTATTTCTAAAAAAATAACTTTTTATCTAATTTAATCTTTCCCACGTGGCCCCTCAGTACAACCTGTCATACTCATGTATTTTTTAAACATGCTTAAAATTGGTGACATTTGGGAATAACACGCTGGGAGCTGAAGAAACCGATAAACTCTGAACTACACGTGTGTTTTTCTCGAAATTCCATTCCAAGAGTGGACGTCCTTGAGATACCAAATGTGCTAGTAATTTATTATGAGGATGGTAAATTCTACCGTGTGGTAAAAATTGACACTTAGTTAACACACCAACTTCCCCTGTGAGTACATGAACCGTTTTTCAACACTTTATACCACTGGAATAATTCTAGCGAACAGTTGGGTTTGGTCTGTTTTGAATTTTCCTCAAAGTTACGCGAGAACTATCTACACTAGCCGTTTTTAATTTAGAAGTGTAAGACTAAAGGAAACGTAGCTATTTATCACCACCCACCGCCAACTCTTGGGCTACTCTTTTGCCAACGAATAGTGGGATTGACTGTAACATTATAACGCCCTCAAGGCCGAAAGAGCGAGTACGTTTGGTGAAACGGGGATTCGAACCCGTGACCCTCAGATTACAAGTCGAGTGCCTTAATCTCCTCGCCGCGCCGGACCAACAGTTAGGAAGCCAATACGCGATACTTTGAGACATAATAATGGATATTACATAGGCAGTATCCCATAACACGTTTAATATCTAAAGCTAGTTATGACGTCACAAAGTTTATATTATGTTGAGTCGCTTCAATGTGGTAAGTTAAAGTGTAGTTTTACAGCTACTGAGAGGGCGTTTCGACTGAGAACTAGACTGTTGTATAAGTGTTTGGATTTCTGCATTTTCTTTCTCTTTAAGTTACTAACGCGAATTAAAGCGTCGCTAGAGGGCACTTTATATACAGTTTATATGTTTAATCATATACATTGTACAGCTTATATGTTTAATCATATACACTGCAGCTGATAATAGTCAAAACTATTCATGTTGTAAATGAGTTAATAATCAGTAGCTGACAGGCGGGTAGTCAGTTCGTTATCGTATAATACAAGGCTATATTACATGACATTACATTCTCAAACATACCCAAACTACATACTTGAACGTTTAGAGAAAGGTAACAGACTATCCGGCTAAAACATACAGAGAAAACTAACGCCTAGGTCGAAAATATGTTTCTTTTGCTAATGACTCCAGTTTATGCTCCTAAATTTTTCAATTTTGATTTTTTTTATTCAAAATTTATACTCCTTTCATTGAAATATATCAAACATTCACAACCAGAACATAAGATCAGACCATTAAAGTGTCAGGGACACATCTGGAAGCACCTTCGTTTTGACAACTGGCAACCAGAACAGAAGATCAGACCATTCAAGTGTAATTGATACATCTGTAAACACCTTTGTTTTGACAACTGGCAACCAGAACACAAGATTAGACCATTAACGTGTGAGGGACACATCTGAAAACACATTTCTTTTGAGATTCGGCAGCCAGAACACAAGATCAGACCATTAAAGTGTCAGGGACACATCCGGAAACACTTTCCTTTGGGCATGCTCAATTCTGTGTAGTATTGCCAAGACATCTCTTTATCTTGTTCCCGGAAGGAAGAAGAACTTGGAAAATCAGTAAACGCTGAGGGTTTAGAAAGGAATTAGTCACAGACGTTTTAATTGTTTCTGTAATGTGGAATAAAGTAAGTGTGTCATGAAGTGTCCTGAAAGAAATTATGTCTGAAATACGTTATGTTTTTGCACACAAATTCTTGATATAATGTATTAATTAAAACCCTACATTCGTTCCTGACGAAGGCACTTCAGGTTGTTTAAAATAAAAGATAAAATGTGTATATCGTAGGAAATAAATATGTTATCACCGCCGTTGCATTGGTTTTAATAAGAACATACTTGTGTTAAAACTAGTTCGTATTTTTTGCATCTCAGAACGGCTAGTATGGTTATTAACTAGATCATCTTTAGGCTAAGGTCATCTTCATCTTAACCTAAAGCTGACCTAGGACAGTCGAAACGTTGTTCAGTCATCAGTAAGTGTTAATACCCCTACTAGCCGTTCTGAGATATATTTTTATTTCAAGTGGGTTTCTCGTCATCAAGAATTAGTTCGTATTTTTAGTATGCATATTTATGGTTTTACCCCATGAACTATTTAGGTTTAAAAATCTGTTTTATCATCTTTATGTGCTTTTATGTACCTTATTTATCAGATATGCATTGCTGTTAAACCGTTTAAGTTCCCACCACTTTCAAGGGCTGCTGGAGAATTTTAGTAGCAATAATAAAGACGAAGTCTTTAACACCTGTCCAGTCTTCATTTATAAAACTCTCTTTCTACGAATTTATAACATAATTCAGTTCACATGCTTAAGCCATAAGTCCCTGTAAATCTGTGCAGGTATATAAACATAGTTGAATACTAGCACATGTGTGTAGCTTTATGTCATGTTCAATTAGATAACGAAATAGAGATTCTTGGCGTTAATGTATAGTCCTCCCTAATTTAGAATTGCTTGCCATAAAAAAGGCACAAACAACCTTCTACCACAAAAGCTTTGTATGGCTCGTTGAACAGAGTAAGGGATTACTATTACTATTAGAACGTGCCCACAGATGAATAGAAACTTTCAACTCTTCGATCCACAGCCCAGCACGGTTAACCAAGACGTAACAAAAAGGAGACATTTTTTTGTGTTTGAAATATCCATGACAAACCACACAATGATTTATATCTGGAACTAATGTGTTAGTTTTTGATAGAATACACTGGTTAGGCAAATCAGTTCCAAGATCCAATAACTATACAGCTCGCTTCGTCAATTTGTAAACGTGTTGAAACCACAAGCCACAAGTATTCTGATTTTAACTCGTAGTTACAATTGATGTCAACGAAAACTTTATTTTTCACTCTCACGCATTGACGCTAATTCGGCACGAGCTTCAAGATCGAAAGTTATTTAGATAAGATAATTAATAGTAAATTCAAATTTTCTTTTCATTTATTTTTATTGCCTTTTATGTCGGGGATTCTTGTTTTGTTTATGAATTGAGTAAATCGCTGTAGGTAAATTTTGTGGTAATAAGTATTTCTATAAAGACCCTTACTCAGCGTTTCAAGAAATGACGTCAATGAATATATCTGCTTTGAGAAACTACATACTAGGTCAGTATCTTTCCTTTTTTATCGTCCCTCGGTGGCTCAAGAATAAACATCGGGTTTCGCTTCTTGCTGTAGTCACAGCACAGATAGCCCTACGCTTAACAACAAGTAAACTATATTTTAAGACACGTGAAACTAACAGAACTAGGGGTTCAGCAGCAGTTGCGTTACTTACTGTTTTGACTCCCTTGGGTTCAGAGATTGACCGGAATAACTGTGACTTAAGTTGTATGTACGTGACTTGGAGAATTTTATGTTATGCGACATTAGTAGTGATTCGTGCCAGAGCGTCACTGGTTTCTCGTGGATGTTGCAA
Organism: Carcinoscorpius rotundicauda; assembly: GCA_011833715.1. Classification (NCBI taxonomy): domain Eukaryota; kingdom Metazoa; phylum Arthropoda; class Merostomata; order Xiphosura; family Limulidae; genus Carcinoscorpius; species Carcinoscorpius rotundicauda. The sequence continues at coordinate 23,449,392 of CM022403.1, forward strand.
ACTTCACGTCTATTTCCCTTCCGTAATCCATGACCAGTGGTCATTGATCAATAGCTGTCGTTTAAAACCATACATTAAAATATATATATATAATTTTGTGACAAGCACTGACCCATTTAGAGGAGTTTATGTGTCGATAAGAAAACATGACGGAGGACTAATAACTAAGTGTTTCGTGCTATTGTTAAAATTCCTCCGGTTCGAGTAGACAATGAGCACGTGATCAATATTTGACTAACACACTAAAAATCACAAAAGTTAACTTATGATATCGAGGTTACCACTTTATCGACGTGCACTGTTCTTCTCCAAAACATGTGGTTGAAGTCGTCTTTCTCTTTCTACTGATTCATTTTAGACTTTAATTTGACATTTTCGTCATTCTCCTTCTATGGTTCATTTAAAAAAATTAATTTGTTATTTTCGTCTTTCTCTTTCTACTGGTTCATTTCAAATTTAATTTGTTTCGTCCTCCTGTTTCTACTGGCTCATTTTAAACTTTAATTTGATATTTTCGTCTTCCTCCTTCTCCTGGTTCATTTTAAAAATTAATTAGGCATTTTCGTCTTCCTCCTTCTACTGGTTTATTTTAAAAATTAATTAAACATTTTCGTCTTCCTCCTTTGACTGGTTCATTTTAAACTTTAATTTGGTACTTTCGTTCTCCTACTTTTACTAATTCATTTTAAACTTTAACTTAATATTTTTGTCTTCCTCCTTCTCCTGGTTCATTTTAAAAATTAATTAGACATTTTCGTCTTCCTCCTTATACTGGTTCATTTTAAACTTTAATTTGGTATTTTCGTCTTCCTCCTTCTACTGGTTTATTTTATTAAACTTTAATTTGGTACTTTTGTCTTCCTCCTTCTCCTGGTTCATTTTAAACTTTAATTTGGTATTTTCGTGTTCCTCCTTCTACTGGTTCATTTTAAACTTTAATTTGGTATTTTCGTCTTTCTCCTTCTCCGGCCTGGCATAGTCAAACGTGTTAAGGCATGCGACTCATAATCTGAGGGTCGCGGTTTCGCATCCCCGTTGCACCAAACATGCTCGCCCATTCAGCCGTCTGGACGTTATAATGTAACAGTCAATCTCACTATTCGTTGGTAAAAGAGTAGCCCAAGAGTTGGCGGTGTGTGGTGATGACTAGCTGCCTTCCCTCCAGTCTTACACTGCTAAATTAAGGACGGCTTGTACAGATAGCCATCGAGTAGCTTTGTGCGAAATTCAAAAAACAAAACCAACCTGTAATGACACCAGAGTCCCATTTCAGCTTCGAACCAGTTTAGAGCTGCCATATTTCAAAGATTTCTTTCTGCACGGCTCATAAGATGATGGATGGCGAACGTTCCATCATGTGTTGTCATGACAACACGAGTTCTGAGCGCTTATCTGTTTCCAGAGGATAATCCCTTGGGTTTATTTACGAGTCAAGCTTGTTTCACTGCAAATGCCAGTTTTTAATACGGCGATAGCTTGCGTCAGAAATAATAGGAAGAAATGCATTGCATTAATTATTTTCACACGTTATGACTGCAAACAGTATTAAATTTTCGTTTGGTTTCCTTTATTGGCCCAATTAAAAAAATTAACTGACTCTTAAGTCGAATCATTCCAGTGAATCGTAATCTATAATAATTTCGATTTAAAATGCCAAATTATATACTTTCTGTAATTTGAAAAACATTATTTATTATCATATCACACCCATTGTAATATATGCACGTATTAAAAGACTCGGTGTTCATAATACCGACTTTTTATAACTGTTCTAAATCAATACACGATCATATATTCGTAATATTTTCTAAATTCTCCTATGAATTACACACGTGTATATTACAGTGCTTTTTAAACAGTTTAAAAAACTCCATATTTTCCAATTTCACTCGAATTTTGTCTCTTCTATATTAAGGTATCTTCATGCGCCTAATTTTTGTTTTTCAGACATTAGTGATAAATGAAAAAGTGTTTTGTGGTTTTCGATATGTTCAACAGATGTAAATAAAGAATATTTTAGATCCTAACCGTTGATTTTACTATTAGCAGACAGAGCTAATCACGTTTTATTTGAATGATTTGTCTGTGCAACTTAATTGACGCGTCTCAGCAGATACCAGCAACAAAGCTCACACTGAACCACGAACTAGTCGATAATTCCACTTTTGAAGAATATGTATAAATCGTTTTTACGACAAATAATAAAGTAAGATCATTAAACCATAGAGGGACAAAGAATACAGTTTTCGAAATTTTCAGTGAAAGCGAAAACCTTTAGAATAGCAGAGGGCTTAACAACTCAGCACATCCCAATGTTGGCTAATGAACGCATGCGCTAAATAAGACAATGGTTACGAAAGAGAATATTCCGACCCAAAAAAGGGTTACGGTTAAACTATATGAATAGTTGATACTGTAACAAGACAATAAGTAATTATCCGAAATTGGTAGAGGCTTACAAACCAGTAGTTCACAAAATATCAGGCGCATCTCAAAATCTGTTTCTGTTTTCATGAAGAAAACTTGGAATTCCAGAAATCCTATTCTGTCACATATGACATAAAACTCCCGATAAGCTTTGCGCCTTTTATCTGCTTAAACATTATCTTGGAAGACGAAACTAAGAATTAATTAAGAATTTAAGAATTAATTTGGCATTTTCGCCTTCCTCCGAGACAAGACTTCTTGTCACTGAAGTTGTAAGAATAGGTTAAGATTTATTTTCCTTATCCTCATTATGGCTAAGATTATTTTTTTCTGTTAATTACTTATTCAATTAATATAAGTATACACGCTGTAATTTAGAAAGATGTTGTTGTTTTTTATATTCAATTGACCAGAATTTTTTTGTTGCTTTCTTATCAATATTTTATTCACACGTGAGATAAGCGACCTGGTCAAAGACTCCTGATATTAAAATAAAAGTCCCTTATTTTAAACTGCGGGCTAAATGAAGTCGCTTATTATTAACTGAGTATCAGAATTTACTGTCGCTGTAATCACACATCCCTCAGCTTATTTGGCGAGCCCACGTCACGGACCAATAACCGATACGCTAAATACTAATCCACACTTGGGTTGTGCTTTTATAATCTATGATTGAGTCATTCATGGTTTGAATAATAAATCAAAGACGTTTATATTGTCAAGTATAAAACACTTTTAACTTACAGTTTACTGACATTGAAGTAAACGATATGTATTCATACTTTGTTTTTAGTCTTGGTATAAAACACATCAAATTAATTGTGTTTAATTCGTGAGCAGTTTATCTACAAATGAGCTACACGTTTCCTTCGTCGTTATCTGAAACTCGATCAATAGCAAAATCGTCCATTAAACAAACTTTTGAGAACTAAAAAAGAAACGTATCGCAAAATGTACCTGACGTAACATTAGTTACCGAGCAAGGAAAACAAAAGACAGAGAAGGAAGAACACATTTTTCTTCCTTACTACGACGATTTATCCGTGTCAACTAATGCGAGTTTCTCAAACTTTCGAGGTTCCTGCTAATCTCTTAGCTACTACTCTATTCTTAGATCCAGAAATGTCGATTTATAAATCAATAACCCTGGAGAAGTAAAGGTACAGAAGTGCCTTTACAACCATACTGAAACTAGTTAAATATGGCTGAAAACTATGGTTTAGTTATATTCAATCGTAACAATATTCAAACTAATGGATGAAAATTATGATGTGGTTATCTTAATGAAATATAGCTGAAAACTATGGTACAGTTATTTTCAATCACGAAAAACCACGATAATAGTTCATAATATGGATCGCCTAGAAAATTCACAAATCTTTTTATAGAATATACGAGTAAAAAAATATCTTAAAAAAGCAGACTTGTCCTTAAAACAACGCTCAAAACATTTTATCTCAATAGTTAAGGCTGTTAAAATGTTGATAATAGCAGAAAAGTTCGATTTTTTCAATTCTTACACAAATTTCATGTATTTATTCTTGATATTATTACTATTGTTCTTGTTTCACAATCATACAGAGAAAACAGCTCTGAAAATTTTGTTTCAAACCTACCAATAAAAAAACAACTCTTTCTCTGGGCATAGAATTATTTTTATATTGATTCTTGAAAGAGAATGAGATATTTTATCAGTTTTATCGTCACCATTATCTTAGTTTCTCTAGAGAGTCGTTCACGTATCGAAGCTTACAGTGAAAACAGCTAAGAAAACTGCTGCCCGGCATGGCCAGATGGGTTAAGGCGTTCCACTCGTAATTCGAGAACAGCAGGTTTGATACCCACTCGCACCAAACATAGTAGCTCTTTCAGCCGTGGGAGCGTTATAATGTTACGGTCAATCCCACTATTCTTTGGTAAATGAGTAGCCCAATAGTTGGCGGTGGGTGGTGATGACTAGTTGCCTTCCCTCTAGTCTTACACTGCTAAATTACAGACTGCAAGCGCAGTAAGTATACTGCACCAAAATCTACGCACAGCTATTAAACAAATCGATGAGAAGGTCGTAGTACTATTTTTTAGCGTGATTCTTGGGCATCGAGATTTACACCGTCTAAAATTTTCTGTGTTCTTTTTGGACACCAACATAAGCACTTTGAAGCCGTTCAAGTCTCGGTGAAACATCGAAGTCATTCAAGCACCATTATACTAGTCTGAAACGATTCGTTTAATGACAGTAAACAGTGGGTACATTTAAATGCCTCCAGCATTATTACTACTAGTGATCAAAGCTGCCACCACATAAAAAACGGCTACAAATATTTCACCGAAACATGGCCAAGCGCGTAAGGCGTACGCCAAACATGCTCGCCCTCCCAGCCGTGGGGGCGTTATAATGTGACGGTCAATCCCACTATTCGTTGGTAAAAGAGTAGCCCAAGAGTCGACGGTGGGTGGTGATGACTAGCTGCCTTCCGTCTAGTCTTACACTGCTAAATTAGGGACGGCTAGCACAGATACCCCTCGAGTAGCTTTGTGCGAAATTAAAAAAAGAGCTATTGAAAAAATCCGGTTTTAATAATGCACGTTAATTGGAAGATAATTTATGTATCTTGTAGCGCATTTATTATAAACTGCTGCGTTGAAGAATCATTATTTCTCGAGTTCATTGGTCTACTTTGTGTCTACGTGTTTTTCTGCTACTATTTCAATGAGTTTTCTAGAATTAGTAGATTACCATGATAAGTTTCTGAGTTATTCTATTGATTGTGTGCCCCCCAGTGGCTCAGCGGTATTTCTGCGGACTTACACGCTAAATTCCGGGTTTCGATACCCGTGGTGGGCAGAACACAGATAGCCCATTGTGTAGCTTTGTGCTTAATTCAAAACAACAACAATCTATTGATTGTGATAGTGCGCATTTTAAAGATATAATTAATATTTTTTATTTTAAAAACCTACAGCAAAATCGGCTAGGTTGGTATTTGACACTAAAACTAAACACTAGAATTGTTAAATAATATAGATATGGAGTCAAAACAAAGATTTGTAGCTTAAGAAGTAATGTAGACACTACTCAGAGTCTAGTCTGTTTATTTATGTAGTTGTAGGCTTGAAAATATAATATTCGCCTTTTGATTAAACTTGTGTTTGTACTTTTTTGACGATCCCTTTTTAACTTTGACAATTTTTATGCATCTTGTGACAATGCTCAAACTTATGGAATATAACTGGAAATAATGGTATAGTTATCCTGGCTGAACTGTTTTGAAAATAATAGGATTGTCAGCCACTGGCTGAAATATACTGAAAACAGATAGAGTGGTCAGCCACTGGCTGAATTATACTAAAAATAAATTGAATGGTCAGCCATTTGCTGAATTATACTGAAAGCAAATAGAATGGTCAGCCACTTGCTGAATTATACTGAAAACAAATAGAATGGTCAGCCACTGGTTGAAGTATACTGAAAACAAATAGAATGGTTAGTCACTGGTTTAAATACACTGAAAACAAATAAAATGATCAGCCACTGGATGAATTATACTAAAAACAAATAGAATGGTCAGCCACTTGCTGAATTACACTGAAAACAAATAGAATGGTCAGCCACTGGTTGGAATGTACTGAAAACAAATAGAATGGTCAGCCAATGGTTGAAGTATACTGAAAACAAATAGAATGGTCAGCCACTGGCTGAATTATACTGAAAACAAATAGAATGGTCAGCTACTGGTTGGAATATACTGAAAACAAATAGAATGGTCAGCCGCTGGTTGAAATACACTGAAAACAAATAGAATGGCCAGACACTGGTTGGAATATACTGAAAACAAATAGAATGGTCAGCCATTGGTTGGAATATACTGAAAACAAATGAAATGGTCAGCCACTGGTTGAAATATACTGTAAACAAATATAATGGTCAGCCACTAGCTGAACCATATTCAAATCAAATGAATGGCCAACAAAAGATCTTAGAGTGATAAATAATATCATTCACTGGCTACATAATGTGGAGAGAAATAGAATAACAAAATGGTTCTTCATATATCATAAATATAACCACAAGTGAAACAGTTCTAGATAAAATATGTCTGCGTGTATAAGTGTACTTAATAGTTAGAGTGTAAGCTAGCTGTAGGCCATCTGAACTTTAGAAACCTGTCTTCAGTTCGATATAAATCTACAAATGCAAGAGTAACAACTAAAAATGCATCATCGTTGCATCACCTTCCCCAAAGAGGCAGCGTTTAAAGCATTATAATCATCGGATGCACATCGAAACTTTGTAAGTTATGGCTAATACCGACATCACTGTTTTAGATAAATCGTTTATCGACACGTTCTGCTGATGTAAAATCTAAGTTATCGATGGGGTTAAAAAACAGGATGAGCCATGTTTTCAATTTGAAATTTATAACCCTAAAACCGCGTTTAAATACTCGTGATGGGAATAGCGCACACAGCCCATCGTGTAGCTTTGTACTTGACGATAAACAAACAAAAATTGAAGATCATGACATCAAATCGTATTAGAAATACAAAGACAAAGTTTTGAAAATGCAATAAATAAAACAGGTTTACTTTAGTCACGTGATTTACAACAAATACGTTGAGGATGAAAAGCGACTGTTCATTTTTCTGGTTGTGTCACCCGATGTTCCACGATGTATGTTTAACAAAAAAAATATGTTCATTGTTTTGAAGAGATCATTCTCCGAGACTTTCAACCATCATCCATCACTACGACGTCAACAGATACTAACACCATGATTTCTGCAACATATTCCAATGAAACGGTCCCACGAATAGATGTCTCATCATGGGGTGATCAATTTGTATCCTTCCAGTGTAAGTAAAAGTTCCCACCCATAGAACTTAACCTCGACATGTAAATGAAGTGTAAGAACACATAGATACTTCTTCCGAACATTTTGTAAACACTGTGAGAATGTTTCTTGCGTTTACTGGCCTGTCTCTTCTGTGACTTTGAGGTGAAAATTGAAAACCTGGTTTTGATACCCGTAGTAGGCACACACACACCTCCTATACTGTGCTTAACAACAAACAAACCAAATCTTGTGAAATATTGTCAGGATTACGACCAAAAATGTCGTTAACAGCGATGAGACACTGTATTATAATCGTAATAAATGATATAAGCATATTAAATCACCGAGTTCACGTTTCGGATACGATCTCTGTTGGTAGCACTGTTTTAACAGATGTTAATATTAACAAGTTCAAAAAAAACTTTTCAAATAAGAAAGTAACTACAGGAATGTCTGATATCAGTAATTCAAAATAAATGGAAACAAGATAGTTAAATAGATGTGTGTGTGTGTTTTTTTTTTACAACAAAGCCACATCGGGCTATCTTCTGAGTCCATCCAGGGGAATCGAACTTCTGATTTTAGCGTTGTAAATCCGTATACTTATCACTGTAACAGCGGAGGACAGTACAATATTAACAGGATAAATTAAACTAATTGTGATTGAACAGTCATATTATATACGTTAATAATTTTCAATTACAATTACACTGGTTTACAAAGAAATTGAGACAAGCACAAAAATAGCTGTTTTAACCTAATTTGGGGGTGCTGAGTTCAGATTTGAAATCCGTTTTTACTCATCACCTCTAGTTTTTCAGATATGCATAGTGTACATTTTGTACACATACTGTACATAAAGGCGTATATGCATTCAGTGTTAATTTCTAATAATGTGTGACTTATGTCTTCTTTTTTAGTTATTATGCAATAAATGTAAGTGATAGCATTACATTATATATATATATAGCTATATATCAAGACGGATCACCAGTTTTAGGAATCGGAACAAAAACCTTGCTTCATTTTTCGACATGGAAAACAAGTTGTGCTACTGCACAAATGTACCTGGCTTGTTCACTTTCCTTGGTTTGCCACATAATCCTTCAGACTGGCGTCTTTTTATAGACTCTTCCAAGCGAAGTCTCAAGGCTGTGCTTCTGCACAACAGGAATAAATATCCCAGCATTCCTACTGCACACTCTGTCCATCTAAAGGAGTCCTATGACAATATGGAGCTTCTTTTAGAAACTGTTAAATACAACCAGTACCAGTGGAGTCTGTGTGGGGACCTCAAGGTCATTGGTCTTCTTATGGGTATGCAAGCGGGCTTCACAAAGTACTGTTGCTTTCTCTGTCTCTGGGATAGTCGAGCTGTATCCCAGCATTACAAGCAGAAAGACTGGGGGTCTAGAAGCACTTTCGTTCCTGGCAAACACAGCGTCAAGGAGAATCCTCTGGTTGACATGAAGAAGGTGCTTCTTCCTCCTCTTCACGTCAAGCTTGGTTTGATGAAGAATTTCGTGAAGGCCATGGACAAAAATGGTGCTGCCTTCCAACACTTGTCTACTGTGTTCCCAGGTCTCAGTGCTACGAAGCTCAAAGAGGGCATCTTTGTCGGACCTCAAATCCGAGAAGTGCTGAAGGATACTGATTTTGAGGAGCTTCTTATCTTAAAGGAACTGAGAGCATGGGAAGCATTTAAGTCAGTCTGTAGTGGCTTCCTTGGTAACACACGCATACCAAATTACCAAGCCTGTGTTGAGAAGTTGCTAAAGACTTATGAGGTTATGAGATGCCGAATGTCACTCAAATTCATTTTCTCCATTCCCACCTCAACTTCTTCCCTCCAAACCTTGGAGCAGTGAGTGATAAGCACGGAGAAAGATTCCACTAAGACATTACGAAGATGGAGATGAACTACCAAGGCAAGTGGAACCCCAGCATGATGGGAGACTTCTGCTGGATGCTCTTGCGTGACATCCTGGAGGCAAAATACACCAGATCATCTAAGAAAACACACTTCTAACTGTCTGCGGTACTATGAATTGTGTACATTGTGTCATCCAAGTATATTTATTCCGTCAATGTTCTTTATCTATTCTGTTTTATCTGTAATAAACTGCTGCAACTGTTGAAATAAGCACGTATATACTCTATATATACTAAAATGAGACTATTTAAAAGCCAGAAAACTAGAGGTGATAGAGCAAAACTGTTTATAAATTTGAATTCAGCACACCCAAATTAGTAAAAAAAACACCTATTCACATTCTTGCCTCAGACAAAAAATATTTTTGGTAAACCAGTGTTATTAATAACAGCTTTGTTTCCAGCTAGTACAGCAGCAAGTCTACGGATTTATAATGCTACAATCAGGAGTTCGATTCCTCTCGGAAAACTCCGCAGATAGCCTCATGTGGTTTTACTATAATGAAACATACACTAACAGCTTTAAACCATTACAACTACAGATGACAAACCAGAAATGAAAATAAACACGTTAAATAATTATGTATAATATTTGTTGCTATTTGTTAATTCTTGTCAGTGTTATTGTGTATGGATGGTGAAAATGCCATCCCAGCTATTACGTTTAGATTATATTATTTTTGAAGGATCAATATTAGCCATCCATACACTTACTTTGAAAAGCTTTTTGTATCTATGTGTTCGCTCGTTTTTAATGCAATATTTCAATAGGAAAGTTCTATTTGCAGTCAGTTTCTAAATACAATGAGATTCCAACTGTAATATTCATTGTTTATTAATTATTGAATAGTTATTCCTATTTCACCTTATGCCCAATGTGTTTTTTTTAATTTAGGGGTATTAAATTTCTGTAAGAAAGCTTAATTCAAGGGATAATGATAGCATCGTTTACACTAGAATTATGTATGTTTTTAATACTGCTCATTATATTAATAATACTTATAAAATCGGATACTCCGTTTGAAGCTATGTCACCTCAGTGAAATTGGCTCGTAAGATTGTTGTGGTTTTTTGGAGTTATGATGTAATAAATAATAAGATAAAAACAAAAGAACAAGAAACTCAAACTGGCTGAATTACACTGAAAACGAATAGAATGGTCAGCCACTGGCTGAATTATACTGAAAACAAATAGAAAGATCAGCCAAATCGCTATTCGAAAAAATAAGGCATCCTTCCCATAAACAAATGATCTAAAGAGGAGTAATAACCAAGTGCTGACTGCAGTGCTTATCACACACAACGTGTTAAACTCAATCAAAATGAAACAAAAACAACCTTTCGTTTCTACTTCATCAGACAAACTTTGTTTCAGAGCAAAGAAGCCCTTTAGGCTATTCACCGAGTCTACTGCAAGGAATCGAACCCTAGATTTTAGTGTTGTAAATATGTAAAGTAATCCCTGATCCATAATGGGATCGCTAGGCAGAAGGTAAACTTGATGTATTCTCCACTTCATAACAATAAAGAAATAAACGTTGTAATTATCGTATTATTAATATAATAACTGGATCTTTCCAGGCGATTAATTCTTTCGCTAAAAGTTTTGTAACTTTGTTTTAAAACGAAACTTCCTAGTTATGTATATTTCTTTAAAAATTCATTTGAGCTTGGTTGAAGTTTAATTCTTTTATCCGAGTTTTCTTTAAAACACGTTTTCTACTTCAACGATATTTGAACGTGTTCATCGTTCCATCTCATAAACTACGTAGTTTTTCATATCAATCATGCTAAAGAAAATTCTTTTTTATAAAACAAAAATGTTTCTATCATATAATTGCATTAGTATATCACTAGATGGCTAGTTATTCAGTTTGTAGATCACGTACTAACTGAAAGGCTGGTTTTCTGTTTTGAATCTGTATACAGGTATGTTGTTAGGCTAGGTTATGGCACCACGTTAACATACCAAAATACAGAACCACTTATATATTTATAAGTCCGGTCTTATATTTTTAATGTACAGCTTAGTGACAGGTGATAACAATGTGTTATGATATCAATACCCTTCCATTCATCAACATTTAAACCTTTCATCGTCCACCACCCACTTGCCACCAAAATTTAACCCTTCCATAACCCATCACCATCCTTACCACCAACACTTTAGACTTTCCATCATCCACCCCATCCTTACTACCAATATTTAACCCTTCCATTAACCACCACCATTCTTACTACCAATATTTAAAACATCCACCACCCAGGTTAACAAAAATGGCCTGAGAAGGTCGAAACGTTGTTCTGTACTTTATTTCAACTAAAGTTTTAATACCCATACCAGCCGTCTTGAAAATACATTTTTACTTCACGTGGGTTTCTCGTCATCATGAAATTTAGTTTTTGACGCATTGTTGTCTTTGGATGTATATTTATTGTTCATTAACAACTGGAACTGGTCGTGGATGATAGCGTTTCGATGTAACAGAAGATGGGCAAAATGAGCAAAATCTTAAAATTGTTTCTCAGAGTTTTGTTTCGTAATGGTAATGTGCTATCCAAGCACATTTCTCTAATTCAGCCACAGTACATCAGGGGAATCTTTTGGGAAAAAAACCAGCCGTGTATTAATTCTTTCAACTTATTTGAATAACGTTTCGAGACAGCCACGAGATTTAAAAGTTGAGAACGAGATTACTAGTTGACATAGGAGTGAAAGTGAACCTATGTGGTTAAAAATGTTTAATATTCATAACGTAACAGGTGAGGCTGTTGTAACAGGGTTTGCTTACTCAAATTAATGTTATGCTCTGTTGGACACGCCCTATTTCACCAAGTTAAACACCGTATCTCAATATTGTATAGAATCATCTAGAGGCTTATTAAACAGAATAAGAACAGTTTCTTATTCTACCTGAATATGGTTAATTATAAGACAATTTTAACGTAGGAAGATTGTTTGGTTTTTGAATTTCGTGCAAAGCTACACGCAGGCTATCTCCGCTAGCCATCCCTAATTTTGCAGTGTAAGACTAGAGAGAACGCAGCTAGTCGTCGCCACCTATTGCCAACTCTTGGGCTACTCTTCTACCAAAGAATAGTGGGATTAATCATCACGTTATAACTACCCTTGGATTACGAGTGGAGCACCTTAACCATCTGGCCATGCCAGAGCCCTGTAGAAAGAGTTTCATACAGTTTTTCATCATATTTCGACGTTTTGCTGCGTCATCATCAAGTTGCAATATTTTCCAAAAGTTAAAACCTACATGTGGCCTGATGGTTAAGGCGCTATAATCTCAGTCTGCTACTTCCGGGATTTGAATCACTCCCTCACCGAGAATGTTCACCCTTTCAGTCATGAGATGTAATAATATTACAGTCAATCCCACTATTTTTGGTAAAAAGATAGCTCAAAAGTTGACAGCAGGTGATAACTAGCTACCTTCCCTCTTGTTCATTACTGCTGAATTAGAGACGACTAGCGCTGGGGGTTCTCGTAAAACTTTGTGGGAAATTCATAAACAAACACACAAACAATCCTATATACAAGTTCAAAAAATCATTCGATGAAATTCACACATAATTCGGCTTAGCGACTTCAATGCCACTTCCTAAGAATATTTATCTTTATTTAATGGTTTTAAAGTATTTTATAACATTCGTTTATCTCGGTAGATTCACAGAACGTTATCATCTTGATGTTTACAGATTGTGCTTCGATAGCAGTTTACTGAAAATTTAATCGAATGTTTAACTTTATTAGTATGCTCAGTTTAAAATGAGATTTCTATGTTATTATTTTCAACATTTCATTTATGTTCATTTATTGAGTTTCTTAATTTTAGTTTTATTTACTCTTGAAACAAAACCTTCTGAGGACCCTTTCTAAATACATTTAGTAATTTATTTCTAATCTAAATAGGTAGTTTGTTTTGATCATAAGTTAAGGTTAACTGCCATGAAGGAATGATCTGGACATTTAATTCCAGAAGAACTAAACAATAATCCGTTGTGAGACATCATTATTGAAGTTAACACTATAGTAATAGGTTTTTGTATTTAATATAAAGGTGGTTCTTCACGCTACAAAGAACCAAGATACTTAGAGCAGATATTAAAAGCATCATTTCTATGGTTTCGTACAGTTGCTGTGCAGGGAAATCAGTAAAACTAGGAGGTCTGAACTGATAAATTACTCTGTCTGCCCCAAGTATGAGATTGGTATAGCTTACATAATACACAAAGCGGGCTGTCATTTGTACTCCACTCCCCCGTATTAACACACGTCACAACTGTTCAGATCCTTTCATAGCTATCAGTGTTGTTCAATCTTGGGGACATCAATTAATGCCCTCCCTTCAAATCGGCCATTACGAAACTAACATGGCGACTTTTGACACACGATAACAGAATCAGTTTTCAAACACACGAGATGGAACTGACACACACTAACCTCTCGGAAGTTAATACACTACCTACAAAGCCATTAAGACTGTCTCTCACTTTACAAAAGTTGACGCACGTACAGTTTTAAATGAGGCTGTTATTTTTTGGTAAAAATACGTCGCCGTGAAAAGTCGAGTTGCATTTAATTAGAAAAAAAGACATCACTAAATTTGAGAATTTTTGTTTTTCTTTAGGCTGTTTCTCAGACCTAAACCTCTTTCACTCCAAAAAATATCGAAGGTAACACTAGGTTTGTGTATTATAGGAATTGTATGCGTATTCACATGCTTTTAAGGACCAGTTGTCAAGCAGAAAATCATCGTGACGATATGAAGGCGCTTTCCCCCCAATGGTGCGAAATGGGTCACCAATTCAACCTCTATCGTGCCACCGCAGAATGACCACAACAAAAACAAGTTGGAAGCGATTTACCGTCTCATGTAAATGCTTTCTGTCAACGGCAACTTTGACTGTTGAAATTATTGTTACATAGAAATGAGTCTATAATTAAGCCACAGTTTCTAAGTTCGTATAACATGGTTTTTCACGTACACATCTCTTTACTGTTTAATATACTCTCGAACCGGGCTGGTTGTTTTATACAGTGTGTGCAACCGACTGGATCTTGTTGACAGTAAACACTTTGATACTTGTGAGCTTAGATAACTATTTAATATTGTAAACTCTCTCCAAACTCGAGCGGTGATAAAATTGTTGTTCGTTTGTCCATTAAATAACTTCGTGTTGTGACAAGTAGAGAATTGGCAGTATGGTGAATATCCTTAAATGCAGAGACTCCAATGAAAACATCTTAATTTAGTATGTTTACTCTAATTTAAATCAGCTTCTACGACACTAGGCCAGAAGGTTCTCTGTCACTTTATCACTACTCAATTTATGTATATTATTCCCTGATGTACAAACAAACCAAAGCTACAGAGTTTACAGGATTGTCTGCCAAAAAGTTAGTTCTGTAATGTTTTGTTATATCTTTCTCAAAATCAGATCTCAAAACTTTCGTCACTTACTTTACCACTGAGTAAACTAGAAAACTCTGGTTCGTATTTCTTCTACCCGACGTTAGCCAGACACATTCAACTTTATTTACTCTAGACTAGCTGAACAAGATCGTTTATAGACCAACAGGAAATACATCCTGGGTTTAAGTACCAGTGGTTCGGAGTTTCCACGACTTCCAATTTTCGGGGGCTTCGAAAAAAATCAACGACTATTAAAGAATACTAAGTTGTTTTTGTAATTATGTCTCATCTTTAGAAGATAAAGAAACCATTGTCAAGAATAAACGAGATCCTGCAGATACTTTTGTCAAGCAAAGACGAGATTCTATAGAAACTTTCTGGTGTTGAGACCACTTTTGGATGATAAAGTATAGAGACGGCCTGAGTCGGTAACGATAAAAACATTGTTGAAAATAACAAATACAGGGCTGTTAGACGAGATTTAGTAAAAGCCAGGTATGATGAGTAGTCTACATAGATACAGGAATAAAAGGTCACGTGATCGGAAGTTCATGTCTTCTTTATTATATTAGGGGTAACTTTAGCAAAACTTTCAACAGTTGTTCGTTTCATATCGTTCCTTTGCCAAAATAATTACCAAAACGCACAAGTTAAGCTGTTAACATGAGCTTTAAGCAATGTGGAGGGGGCAGACTTTTAGCCCACCCAATACTTATACCTGACGGTGGCGACAACTTGTCGAAACGTTTGTCACTTTTTTTTCGCTATCTGTTTAAGACGTTTGTAAAATTTGTTAACTTAGAAATATAATATTTTGTTATAGATGTCTCAGCTAAACGTGTACTATGTAGGCACAAACTACTTGTTTACTATGTTGTCATAGATAATTGTGTAAAGCTTGTTTAAATGTTTTTGAAAGTTCACGAGGGCTATCTGCGCTAGCTGTCCCTAATTTATCAGTGTAAGATTAGAGGGAAAGCAGTAGTCATCACCACCCACTGCCAACTCTTGGGCAACTATTTTACCAACAAAGAGTGGGATTGGCCGTCACTTTATAACGCCTCCACGGCTGAAATGGCGAGCATGTTTGTTGTGTCATAGCTAGGCATCCTTACTATTCACAATCTGCAGACGCTATAAAAATATTAGTTTGTGTTTATTAGTCTCTGTTTCCAACCAACTCTGATTTATGGACAAGATGTCTTGGAAATCATGATTTGTAGCCAGTTGTCGCTAAATCTTAGCTTTGGATGGACTACAAGAATGACCTTCAAATCCAACCGAGCAACCCGTTGGACAAGAGAAGTCCAAAAGGTCACGGTGGATTCTGTTAACTATCAGTTCAATACGAGAAACGGCTATGTATCGCTTGGCAAAAAACAACAAACACTATTTTGCTAACATGTTGGCTCTACACGACCAACTGGCGGGTCGTGATAGTCTTCCAGTGAGACCCAGGGGTGATTCATCTCAAAATAACAATCCAAGATAAATCGTTTCTAATAAATAGGAGAAGCTTAACTGATGTAGCTTGCATTTCTTGTCCAGAGCTGGATATGGTTATATAAGACACAGCCTTGCATAAGTGAGAAAGATAAAACGTATGTTTAGGGTCGATGTGGCCGTGTGGTTGATGTGCCAGGAACGTGAATACGATAATTCGTGATTCGCAACCCGTTACTACATTATAAGGTTGACTTTAAATCCCACTATTCGATCAGACAAGAGTAACTCAAGAGCTGGCGGAGGGTGTTGTTATCAGTTACGTTAATTATATTCTGCCAGTTCAAAATTAAGGACGGCTACAAGTAAACAGCCATTAACGTAGCTTTGTGCAAAGTGACGAAACAACGGAAATCCACGTTTGAACAGCGATAGAAACAGGGAAATCGACAGGTTCATAAAGAAAATGGACAACATTCGCTAGTTTATTCGAACAAAACTAAAGATGAGGCGTGTCAGCCACTTGTTGGTGCCGACACGTTGTAACTAGTGACCAATCATACACCGATATTCTGTAATAACTAGACCATAAACGTAAAAAGCGCACGCGATTATTTACCGTCCATATCGGTACTGTGATTCACGCTACGTACGGAGTGCTAACTAGTCGATCATGAGATTAATTAACATATGACCTTTACATGGTCTAGTCCACTGAACAAGAAAGATGACGTCATACAGACTAAACTGATGATTACTAAGGAGTTATGACGTAGTTACATATTTGTATGGTTGCTGCATTGTTAATGACGTCTAATATTGTAGAATGTTACTTCAATTTAAATTACTTATTACTCTATAGTCTTTAATCACGTTCAGGTCAGCTTATTAAACTCGGATGTTTCGTAGATAACGGATTCTTCTGAAATATCATGCAGCTTAGCCTATATTAGCCTATATTATTTTGCAAGCCAACATCTTTACTGAATACAATCCATCAATTATTGTTCCTGTCAAATGCTTTGCAGAACTAAACTTGAGATTTCCGTGGCTTCTCATATTTATTGTGGTTCTTTTAGCCGTTCTGCAGAAAAGACAGTTTTACAGGGGCGAGCAGGAAAGTGAGGAATAGAGGTATCTTTAGTGAAACATTTTATTTTATCAAAATTTAAATTTTACTCACTTGGACCTTCAAGTCTAAGGCTGACCGACAACCGTAATTGCATAAAAAGAACCTTGTTATATTGCACATGCTACGTAAATGTTTTTCTGACATTAACTTTGACACTTAATTTTATTTTCTATCCTATCCATTAGTAGTATTGCTTCATCGTAAACGACGTATCTTATCTCGATCAGTTCTTCGCTACATATTTTTGGATTTGTTTAGTTCATTGTAAATAATTTGACGTCTGACGTAATATAGATTCTAAGTAGAAAGTCAGTACCACTGTCCACCTTTCGCAATAACGAGCTCGAGGCTCACGAACTTTTCGTCAAAACCTTCAAAAGGTAGTTTTTTTTATGCAAATAGCTAGTCGATTCGCTTTACTCATTGTTTCATTTTTCACCCAGCGCACTCGGTTGTGACAGGCAAGAGTTAGCAGCATGGGACGAATAGCAAGCGGTAAGTAGGAGAATAAATGTGAGGGGAAAACGCTTACTTCTGCTGAATGTATAAGGTCCCGGATGAAAAGCTGTCATCAAACTGCTCGTGAGTTGTTAACGTGTAGAAAAACAACAAAAAACCCTTCTGCTTCTTTGAAAAATTTAGAAAGGTAGCCATATACTCAGTTTACGAGCATGTCTGTCTGTCATAGATATATATAATAGAATAGAACTGTGATGTACATTATAATCTTTTAGAGAAATAGTCACGTTGAACAATAGTTTCACATTAACTGATTTATCAGTTTTTATTCAGGATAGGCATCTTTACAGGAATATTTCATTAGAAGACGGTAAATAAATTATATCGTGCAGGGAAACTAGTCTTAAGGCACTTACTTTTGCTGCGTTACAAAAGTTCCACGCAGCTAACTGAACCTAGATAAATGTGTTGCTAAGCAACCCTAACAAATTGCTTTATGACTGTCTGTAGGTACTGAAAACATGAGGTGTATTTATGCAGAATAAGCAATATCTTTAATCTCATTAGGTAACTTTATCGTTACGGTTTCTTCAACAGAGGGCGCAGGTGTCATGACAATGAAAATTTTACAACACGAGCGATAGAAATGATACTTTTAGAAACATAACATATAGATTTTTAAAAGAGTTAGATTTACTTTTCTCGTGCGAAAAATATATAAAATATATATGGCGCTGTACAGAAACCAATACACATAATTTTCAGCATCATTGTTATTCCCTTTCATTGAAGTAGAGTTACTAATTCATTCGTACGCATGCGCATGCGCATAATAATAAGTCAACCCCTTTTTCATTTATAACGGTATTTTTTGAACATCTAATGGAAATTGCCTAACAAAGATGCTTGTTTTAGGTTTCAGTTTTGTTTATTTTTCACACACCTTTATTATGTTTATATTAACAAATAATCTAGAAATATCACTTTGTTTTTCTTTGTTTCTACTAGCGACAAAGCAAAGTATTGATTTGATTTTATCGCAATATGCGTAACACTGAATTATATATGACAGACACACACTTACATTGTCCACTCAAACAAGTATGGACATATTAAAATTGCTTTCAGCAGTTGGTTGACAGGAAAAAAAAACTAATAGAAAGAGAAAGGACTTGACATAGAGATAAACAACTGTACGTGAGAAAACAGGAGTATATAGTTACAAATAACATATATATATTTCTGAAATTCAAAATATATTTTCCTTGTACAATACACCAAAAATAAGCAAATTTCCCCTAGAAATTGTCTTTGTTTTTCCTCTATAAAATACGCCACATACAGGTAGTTACCTCCATGAAAACTTTTTTTGTCCTTTATAAATATGCAATATATAGTCAAATTCTCCACAAAACTTGAAACTTTTGTTTGTTTGTACAATGAATCTTCTACTTCATGCTATGAAGCGTTCTTACTGCGATCTACGATAATAAATAACATTTATTGTTTGTTTAGAATAAAGCACAAAGATACACACTTGACTGTCTGTACGCTGCTCATCACAGGTATCGAAACCAGGTTATTAGCGTTATATATATGTGTGTGTTTTTCTTATGGCAAGGTCACATTGGGCTATCTACTGAGTCAATCGAGAGGAATCGAACCTCTGATTTTAGCGTTGTAAATCCGTAGACTTACCTCTGTAGCAGCGAGGGACACTAGCATTGTAAGTTTTCAAACATACCTGCTGTGCCATTCGGGTTGGGGGGAGGTCGGAAAATGATTATTTAAACAATATAGCTTGTTTAGGCAGAGTATTCATGATGAAAGGCGGAAGACATTCGAAACGTCGTCCTCATGCTTGTGTCTCAACAACAGACAGTTACCGTCCATTCTACAAAGTTTGAATATAAAGTTCTTTTGTTGTTGTTGTAAATTATACTTATGTTCACGATTTTGCGTGTCTGTTAAATATTTTGGGTAGAAACTGTATAATTTTCATCTTTTACATATTGTTTTTTTATAAACGTGACCCGAAAATGTAATGACGTCACTTAAATTAATTGTATTGAAAAATCTAATAGGAATTATTAACGTCTCCTTATTTGGAAAAATAGTTTTTTGTTGTTGTTGTTTTCCTTTAAGTAGCTTTCCCTTCGGTCCGCACAGGCACGTTTCGCTGACAGAGCAAGCAGTCATAGTACTTGAAACATCACGTAACCATTAGTGCAAATTGTTTAACAATACCGAGAAAACTCGTCGAAACCTGTTCTTTTACCAGAGTTCTCTTCCTCTCTCATGTATCAACATTAAACATGAGAGACTTGATATGTAAACGGGTCTCCTAATTATGGGGCTAGGCCTTATACACTTAGGTAATTATAACGAAAGAAGAAATATCTACATTAACAAAGTGGTGTTTTTAGCGATTAATATGAAAAATGAATCTGGATCATTTTCTTCACAAGTTCCTACGATGAATGATAATGACTGATTCTCGTGTTACCAAATCGCCTAAATGGATATTTTCATTATCTTATCTCCTGAATGTCGTCAGATAAAGTTAAAGTAGAAATTGTATTTTGCTAACTTTATTAATATTATTATGTCGATAGAAGTTAATAAGTCTTTGTAAATAGATGAGACAAATGAGAAGCCAATAGACGTTGTATAAACCGTACTAAACAAACTTATTTATTGCAGCGGCTATCGCGCTAAACAGTTCTTATCCATGCGCCAATCCTCGTCCAGAGGCTGTACTAAAGTGTTGAACATGTCGTCTGATAGCGCATACATTTCACACTGTTGTGTTGCTTCATCCAGTTTTACACTCTTTCAATATACGTTGCTATTGTTTGAAATCAAGCACAAACCTACAAAATGAGCTATCTATACTCTGCCCACCGCGGGTATCGAAACCCGGTTTTTAGCGGTGGAGGTGTCCGCAGATATACCGCTGTACCACTGGGGGCTGTTTCAATATAAATATAAGTATTGGAGACATTCCATACTCCACACAGTTGTAGTCCTTCGCCCTTCTGCCCACACACTTTACATTGATGTGGTCCTTAGTCTCGTTACATGAACATGACTTTTATGCCTCTCCTTCTTTAACCTGTTTTATAGTCCACAAAAAGTACCATCTTAGAGATCGGCCACGTCTATAACTGCCACAACCAGACGCATTAAATGCCATGATGAAGCGTCGTTGAAAGGCTGAAAAATCAATGGACTCCTAAAGTTGTGGTCCTTGATTAAGTAATCTTCTGTGGTATTCGACACGAGCCAACTCGTAATACAGGAAAAAACCAATAGACGGAAACTTTAATAAGCCTTGTAGGGAGAGAGATAACGACCAGAATGATGAAGCGAGAAAAATGAGTTTCGTCACTTTTAGACATTTGATAAGAAGTTTTCATTACCTCAGTCAACCATTTGCTCTTTTGTACAACAAAACAGGAAGTGAAAGATGAAGGTTTATCTTCAGTTGGTGTCAGAAAGACATTTGCCATTAAATTATATTCATTTTTCTTCCTTCGAAGTGAACAAAATTATGAAATTTAGTTAGAAAAATCTATACAGTTCTTACGTATGTTTACACACGATTTGATAGATATATACTCGTTGTTATGCAGCCTATGTTTTCTGCAAATAACTCTTGATGTTGAAAAGGAAGAAAAGGTGCTAATGTGCTTTTATTCTTTAGTTTACTGACAACATTCACATCATATGCATCTGACAAAGACAGCCTTTAAACACGGATGAAGAGCTTAGCAAGTAACCAATGAACGTTATTTCAAGAAAAAAATAGAGTTGTTACCTCCCCATTCCCCACCTGTTCCAACCAAGAAGATTGGATGAATCTGACAGTTTGCGGTTTCATTGTCTGCGCGTGTTGTAAAAACGGCTACTTTGTAATCTAAAGACAAGTAAGGTATTGCATTTTGAAAATCCAAGAGCTTACAGATGCCTCGCGGTCATTGAAGCTACATAAAACATTTACGTGTAAATGAAAAATCAAAGATTGAAGTTGGAATAACGGGTTGTTTTTTTTCTGACTTGTTTGTTTCCTAATTTCGTGCAAAGCTATACGAGGGCTATCTGCGCTAGCCGTCTCTAATTTAGTACTGTAAGACCAGAGGGAAGGCAACTAATTATAACCACCCATTGCCAACTCTTGGGCTATTCTCCTACCAACGAATAGTGGAATTGAGCGGAACATTATAACGCCCCATAACAGAAAAGGCGAACGTGTTTGGTGTGACGGGAATTCGAACCCCCAACCTTCAACTTACGATTCAATTGTCCTAACCAACTGGCCATGCTTGGTCACTTTTCTTTTTCTTTTTACTTAATGATTTTGTATTGTTTAAGGGCATAGTACGAGGTCTGTTCAAAAAATACGCGGACTGTTTGAATTGCGCGGCTCCAGTTGGTTCCAGGGGAATCCAGTTGGTGTCGCTAGGTTTGCACAGATCAGCTGATTATGACGCCATTTCCCGATTGCAGATATCTTCATTTGAGTATTAGCTACGCGGTTTTAAGTGAAGTGCGATTTTTTTTCGTTTGGCGGATTTCAGAATGAATGACCTGAAGGAGCAACGACTTGCTGTGAAATTTTGTTTTAAACTTGGAAAATCTTCGACTGAAACTTTTGCAATGCTTAACACGGCTTACGGTGATGTTGCTATGAAGCTTACGGCATGTTTCAAGTGGCACAAACGTTTTAAGGATGGTCGACAGTCCATTGAAGATGATGAACGTCCTGGACGTCCTTCCACGTCAACTGACGACCCACAGGTCGACAAAATCAACACCCTGGTGCGGGCAAATCGACGTCTGACTGTCAGGGAGCTTGCTAAAGTGTGTGGGATATCAGTTGGATCTTGTTACAAGATTTTGACCGAAAAATTGAAGATGCACCACGTTGCTGCGAAATTTGTGCCTCAGAACTCGTGAGTTTTTGGCCAAACACTCGATCACTGTTCTTCCCCACCCCCCCTACTCATCTGACTTTGCTTATTTTTTTTGTTCCACAAACTAAAAAGACCCTTGAAAGGAAGAAGATTTGAGACGATTCCCGAGATTAAGGCAAATGCGACAAAGGAGCTGGAGGACATTACAAGAAAAGGTACCTGGACTGTTTCAACAAGTGAAAACACCGTTGGGATAAGTGTGTACGTTGGGGAGGAGAGTACTTTGAAGGGGTCCCAGACCTGTAACTTCTAAATAAAGTATATTTTGTTTTATGACGTCAGTCCGCGTATTTTTTAAACACCCGTCGTATACGTTTGTGAGGCCTAGTAAACAATATATTCTTTCAGTTATGTATTATGTATCGTTGTAAAACACAGTAAAATGACTTATTCGTTAAATTAACTGTTGTATATTTTTCAAAACACTACATGACTTCTTCGTGTAATTAATTACTGCTTATATTTTACAAAGTGAATAGCTCGAACAGTTTGTGTAATTCCATAATGAAAGCTGGCATGGTCAGGTGGGTTAAGGCACTCGAATCGTAATTTTAGGGTCGCGGGTTCGAATCTCCTTTACACCAAACATGCTGGTCCTTTTAGCCGTGGGGGCGTTATAATATGACGGTCAATCCCAGTATTCTTTTATAAAAGAGTAATCCAAGAGTTTGCGGTGGGTGGTGATGACTAGCTGCCTTCCCTCTAGTCTTACACTGCAAAATTAGGAACGGCTAGCGCAGATAGCCCTCGTGTAGCTTTGCACGAAACTCAGAAACAAAAATTATTGTTGTTGTTTTGAATTAAGCACAAAGCTACACAATGGGCTATATGTGCTCTGCCCACCACGGGTATCGAAACCCGGATTTTAGCGTGTAAGTCCGCAGACATACCGCTGAGCCACTGGGGGGCACAAAAATCATACAGCGAAAACATGGTCGATAGTAAAAAACGTTTGAAAAGGTTCTTTGTAAACAAAGAGACAACTTTCATGTTTAGATTCATATTCAGAGACAATGTATCATGGAACATATTAAATTATGTTGATTACAATTTATTTAAAAATGACAAATTAATAGTAAAAACAAAGAGACTGAATGCCAAAACAAAGTTCGTCGTCGTTTGTTAGTCAAAACGAGTAGACGTTTATAGCGAAAAATGACGAGAAAAATGAACAAAAACACACCTTGACGCAGCATTCACATATTGTCATTCCCATCACAACAGTTTTAACTCTTATAGAAAGGAAACAATATAGAACAGTAACTTCGTGCTGTGTTATCCAATCGAAACACATTTCAAATTCCTTTAAGCTTCAACTCAGATGAGGATGAGATTGCTCAGTTTCTCTAATTCTTTCTCACTTGGGAGGATGAATAAATAAATAGATGGTCATGTTTTAAATTAAAGCTAAAAAACACCATTAACTATTCCTCTTTTTTGTGGATTTTTCACCCAAACGAATCAACGCATTAAAACCGTTTCAACTCTTGATATCTTTGTACGATTTTTAGTGTAATTTAGAACGGTCAATTCCATCTCACCGAGCAGAAGAGTTGCCAACTAAATATTCTTTCTGTTTCTTGGTTATACCAATAACAAGATTTACGCCTCTTCTCAGGCGTTTTGCTTGTATTAAAAAACAAACAAAAAACAAAGAGATTTATTCTGTGATACGAAACTTTTTAGCAAGTAACAATAGACGCATGACCTGTTTTAATGGAACGTTCCTGATACCTTTATATTTATAAAATATGACCGTAAGTGCGTGGTAAAGAACACATTCTATATCATAAAGATGCACGTTTTTAACACGCTTCCATTGTCGCAGTAAAACGAATCTTCACAAGTATAACAGAGTGTGAATATTTTGTTAAAACATCGAAGACTTACAACTTTAGAATAGACATAAAACCGCAAGCATATTAACTTTCTTTTAGTTCGTGTATCTTATCATGGCTGACTCGTTCGTATGACATTTAGCGTGTTCTGTTCGATCTTAACTCTGGTATTGGAAGGAATTCAAATTCGTCACCTCTGGATTCTGAGTTTTCTGTGCGTGTTAACCGACTTACTGGCAGGGTCCTCTGTGCGGTGTATCTGTGTTAACCGTTTCATTGGCAGGACCTTCTGTGTGGTGTATCTGTGTTAACCTTCTTACTGGCAGGGCCCTCTGTGCGGGGTGTCTGTGTTAACCGACTAACTGACAGGAAAGGCCTTCTGTGCAATGTATTTGTGTTAATCGTCTTATTGGCAGGGCTTTCTGTGTGGTGTATCTGTGTTAACCTTCTTATTGGTTGGGCCTCGTGTGGTGTACCTGTGTTACATAGTACAGTGTTGTCTGTCTGTTACACGCGACAAACTTTACTGTGATGTCCTAACTCTTTAGCATCTGACAGCAGAATGGAAAATGTATTTCACCAAACAATACTGCAAACATTATAACACCAAAAGAGTTCAGACACCAATTTCTACACATCTTTCACAAACAAATAAAAACTCACAGTTGACGGTAAAAACTCATATTTTAGGCCTAGTACAGGGCATGTTTTCGCTTTTGTTAAACAGAAGGGCATCCAATAAACTATTTGTACTGCGCTAATCGCAGGAATCAAACCACAAAATTTAGTGCTGTAAATACCTAGACCAAAGTGGTTCTCAAATATTTTCATTTGTGAGCAGGAAAACTCCATTTATCAGGTGATTAAAAATAAATAAACAACAAAAATCATTCGGGAATAAAATTTCTAGTATAATTATGATGATAAAGTTTATTTTTAAAACTACTTCATTAATCTAAAAACTTCATTACAAAAATTAGAAGAAAATGACTTTCCTGTAATAAAACCAGAAGACGAAACAACCATCTCCGTAGTAAAACCAGAAGACGAAACAGCCCTCTCCGTAGTAAATCCACAAGATGAAACAGCCATCTCCATTATAAGAAAAACACAATACATTTTATAAAATATTTGTTGCTTTCTCTGAATTTTTTTTTTAATATAGCTCTTCAAGAGGGTCGCGTCCCAAAGTTTGAAAACCAATAACACAGTCAGGATTGCGGTGTGTGCCAAACGATCTTCCCAATATTCCAAAAGCGCCTCAAAGAGTTACTATTTTCAATTTCTTTGTTTTGTAACTATTCGACTTTCATTTAAATGAACTTACTTGTGGAGAACAAGAAAGACTTGCAGTTGTTGTTTGTTTGTTATTTTGGTTGGCTACGTCCATAAGCTTATTCTACATGGAGTTATTTACACCAAAAACAAGATTTTCACATTTAATATTCTTTCTACGCGGAGGTACCTCTCATAACTCTGCCGGTTTGTTTGTTTGTTTTGAATTTCGCGCAAAGCTATATGAGGTTTATCTGCGCTAGCCGTCCCTAATTTAGCAGCATACAACCAGAGGGAAGGCAGCTAGTCTTCACCACTAACTCTTTGGCTACTCTTTTACCAACGAATAGTGGGATTGACCACACATCATAATGCCCCCACAGCTTAAAGGACAATGATGTTTGGTGTGACGGGGAGTCAAACCCGTGACCCTCGGATTTCAATTTATATTGAAAGTTTATTTCGTAAAAGAAACAAAATATTTTAAATCTATCTGTACTTACTTATTGATTTATATTATCAACTAGTGTTGATATATAGGAAACAAATTTGTGATTTTATTCGTATTTTCTTTCGTAGGTGACTACACTGTTTTGAGTCTTAATTGTATTTAACTGGTCAAGAAAAATTAAATGTACTTATTCGCAAATTCCCTGAAGGGGTCACTGAAGTTTTCTGTTCATCGTCTCTCTCTTTATTTGCTCACTTGTTTCTTCAACGACAGAAAGTTTGTTATGACCATGTACTGCACACACGCACTGACTCGCGGATTGTTTAGGCCTGCATGTTCTGTTTATTTAGAAAACACTCACTCCTCCTCCTCTTGAAAAATCCTGACGAGGGTTTTTTTTAACGTGATAGAGATTTAGTTTTTAAGAGAAAATTACACAGTTCCCCGACCTCTTGTGTCTGCATAGAACATATCGATACACATCAGTACAACAACACACTGTCGTTTCACAACGTTGAGTTTGGAACTCTGTTCTGACAATTGGCAACTTTCATGATAAATTTAAGACACTCGTATCTTAAAATTTCACTAACAAATAACATCAACATTTTTAGCAAACCTCCCTTCAAAGACTAGAGTATACCGCTTAAATAACACTTTTGGCCGGATCTTATAACAGATGGTAAATATCACATGATTTGTTCTTTTTATATATAAATATTTCGTCCACGGTGGCCTCCCGCTAGTACAGCAGTATGTCTCCGGATTTACAACGCTAAAATCAGGGGTTCGATTACCCTCGGTGGGCTGAAAAGATAGCCCTTTATGGCTTTGCTGTAAGAAGAACACACTCGTCCACGGCAAATGTATATTTCCCCTTCCTTCACTAGATGTAGCAACATTAAACATCAGTTCTATGTTGCCAATCAAATTATAAGGCACTAAAAAATTAATTACGCTTCATCTTCATATTAAAGGTTTCAAAAATAGCGTTAGCATGTTTAAAAATGGCTCAGAAAAAAACTTACGAGTTTTTCTTTGTCGGTATTTTAAGAAAAATTTTAATAGTATTTGGCATTTATACATGTTTCCGGGAAGGAAGATTTCATCTTCTCTCAGAGAGAAAGAAATTGGGGATCATGTGCACGAATCTATAAGAAGATAAATTTAAAATATGTCAGTCGTGGTCTGAAATTTATAGTTTGGAATAAGAGTATCTAATCTTTACTCTGGTTGGATCGTTATCTATTCTTTACTCTGATTGGATTGTTATCTAATCTTTACTCTGGTTGGATCGTTATCTATTCTTTACTCTGATTGAATCGTTATCTAATCTTTACTCTGATGGGATCGTTATCTAATCTTTACTCTGATTGGATTGTTACATAACCTTTACTCTGATTGGATCGTTATCTAATCTTTACTCTGATTGAATTGTTATCTAACTTTTACTCTGATTGAATCGTTATCTAATCTTTACTCTGATTGAATCGTTATCTAATCTTTACTCTGATGGGATCGTTATCTAACTTTTACTCTGATTGGATTGTTATCTAACCTTTATTCTGATTGGATCGTTATCTATTCTTTACTCTGATGGGATCAATATCTAATCTTTACTCTGATGGGATCGTTATCTAATCTTTACTCTGATTGGATTGTTATCTAACCTTTACTCTGATTGAATCGTTATCTAATCTTTACTCTGATTGGATCGTTATTTAACCTTTACTCTGATTGGATTGTTATCTAACCTTTACTCTGATTGGATCGTTATCTAATCTTTACTCTGATTGAATTGTTATCTAATCTTTACTCTGGTTCAATCGTTATCCAACATTTACTCTAATGGGATCGTTATCTAATCTTTATTTAATTAAATAGTTACAAAAATAAACTTCCAATAATTTAGTAAATGGCTTATATACAGAAACAACATCTTTTCTTTAATTTCTAAGAGCGGTTTTGTTGCTTTAGCTTTGTAGTTTTAGCAACAATTTAAGGATAACTATTTTCAAGAAAACTATATCGAAAACGACTCAGCTTACTGTATAGAATAAGATCCATATGTATCAACTTTAATAAACGTTCAAAAGAAACTATTTTTGTCTGCGTCTTTCTATATTTTAGGCATAGCCAGATGATTAGTACACTTGCTTAGCAGTCTGAGAGTTGTGAGTTCGAATCGTCACCTACCTTCAAACATGCTCGCCCTTTCAGCCGTGGGTGTGTCATGATATGATGGGCAATCTCACTGTTCGTTGGTAAAAGAATAAAACAAATGTTGACAGTGGGTCGTGATAACTAGCTGTCTTCTTTCTAGTCTTTGCGCAAATTCTTTATTTTGATATTACGTCACAAGCGAGATAGTGTTTTCAGATAGCTAGCTACAACACGTTCATTGCTAAAAATGAAATAGTTTCTTTCGTCTAAAGATATTAATTAACCTTATTATATTTAAATTTGATATTTTCAACAAAAAAGTTCAATACAATTTAATAAGTTTGATATTTCGACTTACAAAAACACTTTTTCACTGGGATAAACCGAGTTCTTCATTTTTTTCTTCAGTCAACAAAATGTAATGCACATTATCAGTAAAAGATGAAACCGGAAAATGTCTGCCCAACTGAAGATCCAAGAATTCATGGCTCACGTCCCGTTGATATAAGATGATATGCACTTCACACTTTGTGGGTTCGGAGCATGTTGTGAGAAGACAGTCAAGTCCTACTTTTCAATTAGAGCAGCCCAAGAAAAGCGGTATGTTTACTATTGGCAAGCTAGCTACCCTCTAGAGTCTAGAGTACCACTTCATAGTTAGGAACGGCTGTTTCAGATAGCCCTTGTATGTCTTTACGCTATGCTATATTAGAAACAAAACAATCCTATTGCAAGAATATGAAATACAGATTATTTAACTTGTTTTCTGATACGTATTATACCTTCCGCCAGAAGTCGTAATCAAAATTGTGTGTGTGTGTCGCAGAAGATTGGTTTGGAGTTCGAAAATAAGCTTTCGGAGACAGCGACTCAACACTAGATTCTTCAAGAACAGGTTTTCACTCCAAGAGCTTATATTGTGGAATCGAAAAGTGTGTGATGGAAGAAATTATCTTTGAAACGTCAATAAATTTGCATTTAACTTTCCTTATTCTGCGTTTTTATGGCGAGTTATGGCGTAGAGGAATAACCATCATCACATCGACATTAGTCCACATCATCATCTCAGCCATACGAGTCCACATTACAATCATTATCACATCCATACGAGTCCACGTTATCATTTAAAACAAAAATCAGTTTCTATATATACATGCATGCTCCTCACCCCATTCGTCACAGGACACAAAGAGATGAAAAGTTCATGAGGAAACCGATGTTTGTAAGAAAGGCTGCTCTAGTTGTTTCACATATACTTATTATTACTAATTTAACCTGTTTTGTTTTTCACTATAATAGTGAAGTAACAGACAAACACATACGTCTATAATTTTCTTTTCGAACACAAGCACGCACAGCTTGGTTTATAGATTTAAATCTAATGTACGAGTTCAAATTAAATTTTAATTTAAGGCCTTTGGAGATTTGGTCATTTGGCCGTCAGGGGAAGAACCGAACATTATGTAAATACTCCTTAACACAGCGTTGTCAGTGAAACTGGTTAAAGTTTTTATTTTTACTTCTATGTTCTTCAAGTTTGTTCTTGCGGCTCAAAATTTTCATTGTGTAATCTAAAGTCGTTCTTAAAGTTCAAAATCGTAATTTGTTGTCATTTAAATTTTCATCTTAATATAATTTTATCACACGCCCGAGCACCTTCTTAGAAGTTTCTATAACACTTGTTATTATAACATGAATTCTTACCTCAATCGTTTCCATAACCTTACTTGAACCAATTCAGAGTTTTTGTTTCTTCGGACTTTATAAATACTAGTTATGCATCATTTTGTATCCATGTTTATTTTGTTAATAGGAGAGCACCTAATAACAAGTGAATCTGTTGTATATAATCACCACAATCACTGTGAGGCCACCACCTGTGTCTTACCCAGTAAATTACCTAGTGATCTGACAATATCAAATACTGGAGTCTTTTCGGATCCAAGTAAGACGTTAGAAACATGCAGTTAATTGTTCTACCACCACTCTCTCAGTGCTCGAGCTGCGAGTCTGTAGGGTTACCACACTGAAAACCTGGTAGTAAAGACGACAGTATTTCTTCTGTGATAAAGATGTCATTTGGACATCTGAACGGTCACAGGTAATGGTGCGTGAAGAGCCGATACAGTGAACATCTGCAATCATACTAAATAAGACTTAACTCTTTGACGTACTGGAGTAAATAACTAGGAGATGAACAATCATAAATTCATGAAAGGGATGAACCGTTGTGTTAGAAGACCAGAGGAGAATGAATGGTTGTCAACGTATAAAAATGGGCACCATAAGAAACTAAAAGAATAAAAAGTGAATTAGAGTTTGATAGAATATAGCAAGGATTTACCATTAAGTCAACCGCACTTTTCATCTGTTTGTTTCTAATGAGAACAACTTTAACGTGAAAGCAAGACAAGAAAATGGCGAGATGAAAAGATGGAATATTAACCAAATTACTTCAATCACTTGAACTGAAAAAACCTTCAGAAACATGCTTATTTTTTACTGTTTAGACATTAGTAATGTTTCTGAAGACATAACAGATTTCAAACATTGATAGTCTTTCTTATACTAATAAATTAAAACAATCATTCTTGTAATAGAAAACACGTATGGTAAGGAATATTTTACTATTTGTAAGATAATTTTAAATCAATTATAAATATCTCCAAAGTCACATTTTCTTTATATCTTCGATATGTTTACTTCATAGAGCGAACATTACCTACAACAAGAACCACATTGTTAGAGAAGCTGTTAAATACAGTCCAACAATGTGAACATTTCTTTTAATAGTTCAACGTTATTTGTTTTGTATCTTCGGTTCCAAAATGATTAAATTATTTTCTGGCAACGAGGACCACAGTGATGTGTTTCTCTTCCTTCTCGCATAGTTTAACAGCATAAACTCAGAACAGTATTAAGAACACACCAAACTTTATAAACTATCAATGGAAACACCTTTTACAAAATCTCATATAAATGGAAACTCCAATACATTTGCGAAACAAAAACATCTACAAATAATAGAATCCAGAATCATAACAGACACCTATTAGATTCTAACATCTAACGGCTCATCTAGCCAAAAATGGAAGCTATATTATATTTTAGACTAAAACATGAACACGAGAAAAATATTCAAAAATTTCCAGAGCCATCTAGCCGACAGTATATTCATTCAATCAGTCAAACCCTCGATACTCTCCTTAAAACATTGAAATAAGTTATTTGATTCAAGGCCCAGTGTGAGGGTTCCTGACCAGTGAAGAAAACACCACACACTCTCTCTCTCTCTGTCTCAAGAGTCCTCAGAATCGAATCTTATATGTGTAGACTTACCACTGAGCCATTGGAGAGTGGATTGGAGAAAATTGGTGTTATTTGCCCCTCTTAATTTGGGTGTTTCGAATTTTTTTAAAAATTGACGTTTTCTATTGGACCACTACATCGTTCTCTATTGGAAAGCTACGTGACAATAGAAGTCTGGAATTTTCTCTGTTTACTTTTCTTTCTCAGACTTTTAAAATGATTTTCATATTTTTCTTTCCGATTTAGACTTTTTCAGTTTCAGAACTTTCCTGGAACTTCTCTCACATTTTCTCGAAAATTATGCGAATAACCTTTTTGCTTTAGTACTAAAAAAACTTTCTTCTTCTGCGCACGATTTGCTTTCTTAGAATCATTTTTCTCACCATTTACTTAAATAGATCTTTTCCTCTGACCTTCTTAATTTTTTTTTGTTATCTATTCCTTTTATTTTACCCAATTTTCATCTTATTCTTTCACAGTTTTTCTTTCTGTCAGTCAATCCTGCTTTTTCTGTCATTCGTTCTAAGATACAAAAACTCATTTACTTCTCTCTTTTCAAAGTTTAACTGTAACCTACAGGCCATCCTTCTTAATACGTCAGACTTTCACTCTTCTCTTTATTTTTTAAATCAGTATAGAAAGGTATAAAGCTCACGGGGTTTCACTTCAGTGCACAGATTTCTTTTCAGGAATCAAATAATTATCAGTCGTACACGTTCTGACATAATTCACCTTTTAGAGGGTTTTACTTTTAGGCTTAGAGTCAATCCCTCAAGTTTTATGTCTTTTTTTTCTGTCTTTTTCTGTGATCCGTCTTACATGTCAGACATGAAAAAAAACATTCGAAGCTATACCAACCAATGAAGGATGACGTACGGGATAGCAAAGGGTTAATAAATTTTCACTAACCATTACCAGGGGACTCCACTTCCATGTTGTTTCTTTATGCGGTAATAATAAAATTTAAAAAGCTGTACCATTTAGCGTGTATTTTTATTTTTGTTTTTGGTTTCCTTATTTGAAAATATAGATAGTACCACGTGAAAACAACGCACAATTAACCAGTTGGTATTCTGGAATTTAATATAGATTTTTGATTTCATTTTTGTTTTCTTTAATCTCAGTGATAGTTGTGATCGGTTTGGTTGTAAGGGCAAACATACAAAAATGAGCTATCTGTTATCTGCCTACCACGTGTCTCTTCAGTGTACAGCGGTATGCCTGCGGACTTACAAGGCTAAAATCAGGTTTCAATACCCATGTTGGGTAGAGCACTGTGTAGCTTTGGGCTTAATTCCAAAGAACAAGAGCAACTGCCTACTATAGGCATCGAAATTCTGAGTCTTCTACTCCGAGTCCGTATAGTTTGTTTTTCGTCTTTAGAGTTTTAGAATGACTCGCATCACACGACCTAGAGTGATTAACTTATCGTACCTGGTGAAGAAAAGTTTTCGCGGACATAAAACGCGATTCCAGAACTTCTTTGGTTAATTAATTACTTTAAGCTCGATTCTAACGAGCAGATTCATTTTAAAATTTTAATAACTAATTACCGGAATAAATACCCTGGTTCTTCACTTGTTCTTGTTCTTCTTCTAACGATTTTTTTTATACGGAAAATCTTTTTTTCTTTTCAGTCCTAACGAGGTAAGACCCGGCATGGCCAAGCGCATTAAGGCGTGGACTCGTAATCTGAGGGTCGTGCCAAACATGCTCGCCTTTTCAGCCGTGGGTGTGTTATAATGTGACGGTCAATCCCACTATTCGTTGGTAAAAGAGTAACCCAAGAGTTGGCGGTGAGTGGTAATGACTAGCTGCCTTCCCTCTAGTCTTACACTGCTAAATTAGGGACGGCTAGCATAGATAGCCCTCGAGTAGCTTTGTGCGAAATTCCAAAACAAACAAACAAACAAACCTAACGAGGTGACGTCACAAATTATCTTCTTAACAAAGAAACTGAGGCAGCGCGTATAATTAAAAACGAAAATAATTTGCAAAAAAAAAAGTTTTAATTCATTTATTACAAATGTTTAATTATTAAACCATACCCTTTTTTTACTTTTTTTCCTGGTTTCAACTGGTGGATGTTTCGATATTGTTCAACAATTTTAAAGTTATATCAGTTGCTTGTGTGACATCACAATGAAAGTGAAAATATTCTTAACTGTCTGTTTGTTTGTTGATAAGGAAACCCCGACTTTTTGCGTTATAAGTTCTCAGACTTGTCGCTGAGCCTGTTAACTACCTTTCTTGACTAGCTATATGGGGGTATGGAGGGAAATAGAAAGATAACCTGGTCCACACATTTTAATTATCAATTATAATGTTGTGGTGTGACGCAAAGATTCAAGCTATCATGTACTACAGAAATGTTTATTTATTATTAAGCAGCTAAATCAGTGGCATTATCTGTTCACCGCGGGAATTGAAACTCAATTTTTAGCAGTGAAAATCTGTATCGACCGAGATTTATGTGTTACATGACCAGCTCGACCTCATCAGTTATGGTTTAAGGCCTCGTCGGTAGTGGCACATGACTGATGTGCTGTCGAGGTATTTCTGATCATCTTACCATTCTTCGTTCTATTGGGTAACAGCAATAGCAGTATTTTATTGGAGATCATGGATTCGTTATAAGGATGACAGTCGAATCACTCAATTTGATTAGTGCAGCTCACTATGCTGTCGATTGGCTGTCCCCCTTTATTCTATTAATTTGCAATTAGAGGCGGCGGAGACAGTCCTTTGTGTAGCTTTGCTCGAATTACAAGTCGAGCGCCCTAACCAACTAGCCATGCCGGTATCCCCAGTGACGGAAGAGACTAAATTAATCTAGCAAAATTACCCTTCCCCAGTAACCAGAAACGTTTAAGTTAATTTAAATTAAATCGTGAACTTTAAAATAGTTAGTTGTGCTGTTCTCTTGATTTCAATCAGAACCAAAACTCTGAGCCACTTGTACCGAAAAGGAATTGTTCAGTATTTTAGTCATGGTAACAGCCGTTCAACAATAACACACGGTAAATCTACATTTTCATTAAGTTATATTACAGTTTAAAATATGAATAATAGTGTGAGTATTTCCTAACAATTTAGGGTAGAATATCATGTTTGTGAAATAAAATACGGTATCAACATCATTCTTGTCTGTTCTCCAGTCATTTCTAATGTGAGTGTTGAGCTCTGACTGTGTGCACAGCTTTTCAAACGGGAGACAGACGAATACCGTAACAAACGTTACGGTTCGTAATTTATTGTTACCTTAGAATAAGAATCATCTGAACGAGATGTTGGTGTAGCATTCGCGTCAGAGCAGTAACCGAAAAACCCAAGGTTCAAACTACGATAACATATTTGACAACATTCGAATTAGTTATAATTTTCCATTAACAATTCAGTCACTTTGACAAATATACACGTTTCTAATTTTTCATTTGTGATTACGTAATGTTATTTCTACTTTGTTTATACAGTGTATATATATGCTCCTACTTTTAAGAAAATTGTTAATTTCTTTTAACCATTTTCTAGAATTACAGCTTTCATCTGCCCCTTTGTTTCTAGTATGTGTGTTCGTACGCTTAAAGAAATAGTTCGCTTTGTTTAAATAACCTTCTATAATAATATTTTTGTTTTTTCTGGTACATGTATTCCTTCATTTAACTAAATAGTTCATCTGGATTAAGTCATCTGTCAGTCGGGATATATGAACAATCTGGTATTCACCATAAAATTATAAGGTTCTATAGAAGGTTTCTCTACCGATAAAGTGAGGAAACACTAAACTGTTTTTCTTACAAAATAGGAAGCATCGATACAATTTCGATCAACAGATTAATAAGATATGTAACTCAACTAGGTCTGAGAGTGCAGGAGCTTTGATATGTTCTTCGATTGGCACTTCATTACAACGTTAGACTTGTTTCAAAAGATAATTATATTCTGCTCGTTCCTGAACACCAAGTGAAAATTCAAAAACTGTTTACATCAAATCTTATAAAGGTCTCATTAGTTAAATCATATGAAATCTCATGAATAATATTTACTTTTATCGACGTTGTAGTTGTTTTTGAATTAAGCACAAAGCTACACAATGGGCTATCTGTGCTCTGCCCATCACGAGTATCGAAACCCGGATTTTATCGTTATAAGTCCGCAGGCATACTGCTGAGCCACTGGGGGGCTTATGTTTATCTGGTTATAAAATTTAAAGAAACTGTAGTAGTTAAGCCTGAAGAAGAAGAAAAACTAACTTTTCTTATTATAAATTTTATTAGAGATCCAACCTAACAAAACAAATCCCATATAAAAATTCGATTTCTGAACCATACGACCAAACATTCACACAATACTCATCAACACTGATAATTTAATGTTGATAAATATTAATATTTTAGGCCTGGCATGCCCGAGCGCGTTAAGGCGTGCTCTCGTAATCCGAGGGTCGCGGGTTCGCGCCCGCGTCGCGCTAAAAATGCTCGCCCTCCCAGCCGTGGGGGTGTATAATTGACGGTCAATCCCACTATTCGTTGGTAAAAGAGTAGCCCAAGAGTTGGCTGTGGGTGGTGATGACTGCCTTCCCTCTTGTCTTACACTGCTAAATTAGGGACGGCTAGCACAGATAGCCCTCGAGTAGCTTTGTGCAAAATTCCAAAACAAACAAACAAAATTAATATTTTAATGTATTATTTTATCCAGAAGATGTATTTTAGGGTTAATAAATCTCATACGTGTTTGTTTAATTGTTTTAACTCTCAAGAATATTTTAAAGTTTCTCTTCTCCGTAATCACCGTGTAATTAAATCATCTATACACTAGGACAAACCCACATACTAAATTAGCCCTACACTAAAACAAAACATAATTTTATTATTTCCATTAAAATAATTTCTGGAAGTAACCTAAGGATTCATGGTTAGCAGCTCGTTGCGGTAATAATGACGACCAAATCCATGAATTTATTGAACAAGAGTATCCAGAGAGTTATTTTTATTGTGTAGTGTATCAGTTCCAAGATAGGGACGAGTATATGGTGTACGCAAAATTTTAAATGAAACAAACAATATGATTTATATAAAATAATTCAATACTTTAGCATAAAACTAACTAAGTGTAAATAGGCTTTACAACATCAAATGGCAGAATATTTTAGAACAAAAAAATCTATCACGGTAAACTGTCTTTCCCGCTTTTTTCAGAACTGTACACTTAGAATTGTTGCTATTACCTTTGTTTTTGTTATTTTCACTGATTTTAACTCTTATTCTTTGATACATAAGTTAGTACTTAAATTTTAAAAATTGTTATTGTTTTGAATATTTGTTTGTTAAAATATATATTTCTGTTTTTATACTGTAGTTAATTTATGTTCTTCCAAACAAAAAGGGGGGTCTGGCATGGCCAGGTGGTTTAAGACACTCGACTCATAATCCGAGGGTCACGAGTTCGAATCCCCGTGACACCAAATATGCTCGCCCATTCAACCATGGGGGCTTTATAACGTAACAGTCATTCCCACTATTCGTTGGTAAAAAAATAGCCCAGGAGTTGACAGTGGGTGGTGATAGCTAGCTGCCATCCTTGGTCTTACACTGCTAAATTTGGAACGACTAGCGCAGTTAGCCATCATGTAATTTTACGCGAAATTCAAACACAAATCAAACAAACAAAAAATGGAACACATCTTAAACGTCAACAAAAAAACTCATTTTAGTACTTTTGATTTTTAAGCGCGCCACTCCTCCATACCCCAAGTGACACAGCGTTGTGTCTGCAGACTTACAACGCTAGAAAGAGTGTTTCGATACACCTGGTGGGCAGAACACAAATAGCCTGTTATACAGGGTGGTCGCTAGAAAAGCGGAAAATTTGTCAAACAGCTATTTATTTTTACAAAGAATAACTTTTACAAAGTTTTTTAAAGGCATATGTTATATTACACTCATAGATGCTCAAAATTATTAAAATCGTGCATTTTATTCATGATGTAAAGAAATCAAAATAGAAATGAGTAAGCACGCATTTTATTCATGATCTCATCTGACCCTCAAATTTTCCGCTTTTCTAGCGACCACCCTGTATATATATCCTTGTGCCTAACTTCAAACACGCATGTGTACACAGGTTGCAGGTGGTTTACAAATTGTAAATGTTTTGTTTTATACATTTTAGAACACTCATTGTTCTAACCAACATAAACATGTTTGTAAGAACGTCCATTTCGTTTTTTATTCTTTAATAATAATTATAATTCTCATTATCCGAGTCACAAATCACGTTCGACTGTCAAAGCTATACTGGTCACAGATATTAGGCTTAGAATTGTTAGTTTTCAGCGTTGAGCTATCTATTGCCGGTTAAAGTATAAATCGATATTATTGTTGGTATAATATATAAATAGATTGTTGAGATCGAAATGTGGAGAGAATAACAAACAAACAACAACCTTCAAATAGCCCTCCAGTAGCACATCGGTTAGGCTAAAGGATTGTAACTCTGAAAACTGGATTTCGATACACGTGGTGAAAATACCACACATCCATAGGGTAGTAATGTGAGTAATTACAAACAAACCTTT
The DNA here is from genome assembly GCA_011833715.1 of Carcinoscorpius rotundicauda. Lineage (NCBI taxonomy): Eukaryota > Metazoa > Arthropoda > Merostomata > Xiphosura > Limulidae > Carcinoscorpius > Carcinoscorpius rotundicauda. The sequence continues at coordinate 23,487,638 of CM022403.1, forward strand.
AACTTGTACACTGCAGAATTCAAATCAACTCAAATATATTGGCAAGCTATGAGCTAAATAAAAGTTTATTTGTTTGTTTTTTGTTTTTAGGGGGGTATATACTACCTGCTTTCACAGAACATTATTTTGTTTCAAATTACTTTGTGTTTTGGCGGAATGAAATAAAATTTACGACACTAATGATTGTCTCAGTCAAGCTGATAAATACGTATGAATAACGTATAAATCTTCCTAAAGATCATTTTTTGAGTAAACTGATAAATAAAAAACCTTATTTTTATCTGCGAGAAGTCGTGTCTATTTCTTCAAGATTTCAAAATAATTTCTCTGTGTTCGTTCTGGTGGCCTAGCGGAAAGCTTGAAAACTTATAACGCTAAAAATCGGGATTCGATACGTGTGGTTGGCAAAGCCCGGATTGCCCATTGTGTAACTTCTTGCTGAATAACAAAGAGATAAATACATCCTTGTACCAGCAACTTTAAATTTATTTTTCCAATCCTTGCTTGTTCCACTCAGTTTCATCCCCACCCTATCTTCTACTCAGCGTTCTCCCCTGCTTAACTCCCACGTTGTCTCTTTCTTCTAAACTTTACTTTCTCACGAGCGTCTTTGTCCTTTCTTATCTCCAATCACATCCAGTTTATCGAGCCTGATCACCTGCTGACAAAGAACGAGCTCCTCGCGTGACTTATCTAAGGGGCTATCAATACTTATTCTGCGTTAGAATTCAATACGTGAACCTTAATAATATAGCTGCTTAAATGGTAGAGTTAGGGAAGATCGCAGAGGCACTTTCTAATAAATAATGCACACGATATTCCACCACAACCGATGTATATACTGTAGAGACACCTAGCGAAGAAATATTACAGACAGGCAGACGACACTGGTGATTTTTTGATGTTATTAAACTAACTGATAAACAAGAAAAAATTAAACATCGCCCAGTGTCCGTGAGCTTTAGAGAATAAAAAGTAAACTACAGAGTGGTCGCTAGAAAAGCGGAAAATTTGAGGGTCAGATGAGATCATGAATAAAATGCGTGCTTACTCATTTCTATTTTGATTTCTTTACATCATGAATAAAATGCATGATTTTAATAATTTTGAGCATCTATGAGTGTAATATAACATATGCCTTTAAAAAACTTTGTAAAAGTTATTCTTTGTAAAAATAAATAACTGTTTGACAAATTTTCCGCTTTTCTAGCGACCACCCTGTAGTTTGTTTACTAAGATTAACAATCTAGGTATTAGTTTTAGGGATGAACATATTTAAACCCTGCCATTTTTACTTTACTTTTCATACATTTTTATTAAAATTCTTATCATTAGTCGACTCTAAGGTCCTTTGTCTTTGTCTCCTCAAACTTTACATCCTTACTCTTTTTCTTCTAATATTTACACTTTTGGTTTCTTCTGTCTTTCTCTTTACAGAAGTTTATTATTACATAATAACATGATCGTGGTATTGTAATGTTAACATCACTTTATAATATTTCATTATTGTATCTTTTGTATCATTATTGTTAGTTTTGTATTTTAATGTTCGCATCACATCAATATTGCATCATAATATTAGTTTCGTATTGTAATATCAGCATCACAATGAAATTTTATTATCATATTGTAAATAATCATACTTTTGAGGAGAGAGTCAGTCAGCTATGATTGTAGATATAACAATGTTTTTAAGTGTTCTATTGTTTATAGAACAGAAAAGTCTAACTGGTGGCGAAGTATTACTACTTATATAAAAAATTATGCAATGATATAATTATATTGTTCCAGTTATACACGTTTTGAGGTCCATACTAACATTAACAAAAGCGTTATTCCTTCTGTTGCCGTAACGATTAGCTACTTCCAAGCTAAATTAGTGGTGTTCAGCTCTTACACAGTTCCCAAGGATATATGGTTTTCCAGATCCAAATATTTTTATGTTACTGTTGTTTTACATTAGACATCTGCCTTATTTCTAATTCAAGCACAAAGCTTGGACTATCTGTACTCTACTCACCACTGGTATCGAAACTTCGTTTCTTGCGTCGTAAAACTACAGAAACAGCGCTGCGATACTCAATGGGTTGATTAAGTATAATTAGGTTTCAAAAAATGATACAAATGTTTCTCGTGTTTGTAGATTATTTGTTGTTTATTATTTAAAATCACTTTTCTGATTTCATGTCATTTTTCTTTCGACTAAATCGTCCTTTTTCATTTTACTTTTTGTTTCCCGGTGGATCAGCGATAAGTTTACGAACTTATAACGTCAAAATCCCAGGTCCGATTCTCACGATGGACAGGATGCAAATAACCCATTATGTGGCACTAAGAAAATAACTTTCGTTTCTCAACTTACACCAAGCACATGACGAAAGTTTGTTGGTTTTAATTTTTTGTGCAAAGCTATACGAGGGGCTATCTGCTCCAGACGTTCATAATTTACCAGTGCAAGATTAGAGGGAAGGCAACTCGTCATCACCACTCACCGCTATTCTTTTATCAACGAATATTGCGATTGACCGTCACATTATAACGCCCTTACGACTGAAAAGGCAAGCATTTTTGGTGTGACGGGAATTCGAACCCGCAATTCTCAGACTACGCGTTGAACATCTGAACCACCTGGCCTTACCGGCCCCATAACGAAAGAACCCGCAGGAAATTGTAATTACTAGATACATAGATCTGTTTGTCGAATCACAATAGTAAGAAACGTTACGATTACAATTTAGTGTTGGACCTGAAGTCCTGTTTAACAAATGAATAATCCTCATATCTAGGAACGTATGCAGGTTTTAATACCAAACATATCTATATAACCTAATGATACCTTTGGATTAATCTGTCAAAAATGTCATGGATAAAAATAAAAAAAACTGCATAAATCCACTTAGATTAATTAACGAAAGCAGAAAAGGGTAATCAGCTGCGAAAATCCTAAGCGTGGAGCGATATAAGGGTTAGCTTTGTCGATAAACCTCGAGGCCTACAGTACCTGACTGATTATAACACGTAATTTTAACACCTTCATTAAACCAGTTTGGTACCTAGAATGTGTGTAAAAACAAAATTATTTCTAGAAATAACCCGAAACGAGACATTTATATGTTACCAACACCATGTGTATTTCCTCTCTACCTGATGTCGGTTTTATGCACTGTTTCTCAAAACGTTTCTCAATCTTAACCCGAGTTTCTTACTTAGTTACAAAACTTTCTTTCACTTCAAGAAGTTCCTTCTAGGGACATTTTTCTCAAATACCCGCGTATTCGTATTTGTATTGGATCCCAAAACTGTTGGTGAATGCGTGAACTATAAGTGAGTTTTTACGTCGAATTCCGTCATTAATACAACAAACTACAACTGGATCATCCGTAACTACCATTTATATAAATACCGCAAACTCGTCAAGCATCAATCGTAAACACCTTACTTATTCCCAATATTGAAACTTTAATTGGTGTGTTCCACTTAGCTTAAATGTCCTGTTAAATTAACGTTAACATGTTCATGTTCAACTTGAGATGTTCATCTTAAATTTGACCCGACATGTTATTGTTGGATACATTCACGATTAACTTTCCTTACTATGCTTTCCTTAAGCTTATAAAGTTCTCAATAAACTAACTTTTGCAATACCATTCTGACAGACTCTGGGAGGGCACGGCATGGCCAGGTGGTTAAGGCACTCGAATCGTAATCGGAGGGTCGCGGGCTAGAATCCCTGTCACACCAAACATGGCTGCCCTTTCAGCCATGGGGGCTTATAAGTGACGGTCAATTCAACTATTCGTTGGTAAAAATGTTGGTGGTGGATGGTGATGACTCGCTGCCTTGCCTTTAGTCTTACACTGCTAAATTATGGATAGCTAACGCAGATACCCCTCGAGTAGTTTTGCGTGAAATTCAAAACAAACCAAACCAGAATCTGGAAACCATACTGGTTATCGTGAGTGGGCCGGCTTTGTGGGGTGAACATCACATTTTGTTTATTAGGGCATCCGCACTTTAGGAGTACGGTTGGTTATAGTGACCGATTATTGGGAAAAGACGAGGAAGTTTCAGAGCGGCCAGTACTATCAAGCTGGAAATTTGCATGGAACTCTCACGTAAAGATTGTCCAAGTAAAACTTCATTTTCTTTATGGTCAACAAATCATCTTAAATTGTTAGTAAAATTAACAGTGACTTAAAAAAAGAAAACAAGGGCGCCGAAGAGACCAAATTTGATGTCCATCTAATGGAAAATACAAGCACCTGCTTTTGGTTGTTAGTTTCAAGATATCTCAATAAATCATGTGCTCTAACACCCAAACAAACACGGATATAAAACAATTTGTTTTGTTTGCTTTTTTTGTGTTGGTGTTGTTAACCATTGCATTATAATCTGCTTTAAACTCAGTTCATACAAATAAACAAGATTTCCTGTTACAACATAGCCCTGCTTCGTAGAAGAATAATGTATGAAAAATCTAAAACATTACCTACAGGATATCCCCTTAAGACGCCCGAAAGGCTTAAGAGATACTTTTCATCTCGACACTAGAATAAGTTCAGGTCCGGGTTTTAGCTTCGTACGTATATAAACTCATTGCTATCTTACCGGGAGGAAGGTGTCATTTCCGGAAGCAAAGTGTCTACTGCTCACTTAATATAATATAATTAATATTATTTGAGTTAAATGATGGAGAATTCCTGTTCTCATAGGGGGCTGTTATAGCCACTAACATGGTGGAACTGTTGAAGCTCAATTTGCAAAATGTGTGTTTGTGTGTGTGTGTGTGTTTCTCTTATAGCAAAGCCACATTGAGTTATCTGTTCAGCCCACCGAAGGGAATCGAACTCCTGAATTTAGCGTTGTAAATTCAGAGACATACCGCTGTATTAGCGGGGGGCTAATTTGCAAAATAACAGCTCTGCTGAGAAGAATTGAAGTAATACGTTACTTTTAGTAAAACATTCTGATTTATCAATAACCAGTAAAGAACCAATATTTATAGATGATGGCCTATAATGTATAATTTTGTATTAGCAATTATAGGCAGATGTAATGCGAGTTAATAGAGTTTATGCTTGATAGTTCGGTCTCAAATCCTCGTGTGAATTAAGCCTACTTTACGTTTACCATTTCCCACTTTCTTTAAGCCTTGCGTGAATTAATCAAGTTTATGCTTGACAATTCGTTCTTTAAATGTCGAGAGAATTAAGTGGTTTTATGCTTGTTAGTTTGTCTGTTAAGCCTCATGTGAATTAAGCAACTTTATGGTTACAAGTTTGTTATTTGGGCGTCTTTTATTTTATTTTTATTTATTTTTTTGCTTTTAGAATTTTATCAAATATAACGTCAGTTTAAAGTGTCGTATTTGTATTTTAGCTTTTTAAACCAACTCACTAATCTTAATTTTTTATGTTAATTAAGAGCTTCGTTCTATAAATCGACTTTAGTTTTTTGATACTTATTAAATAATTCGCTTCACATTAATAATAATTGTAAAAGAATTACACCCAAAACTAAGTAGTATAGCTAAATGCATGAAATTAGTGGTTCTTCAAGCTGGAAAATATTCATGTATCTCAGTACGGCTGGTATGATTATCATCACTTTAATTGATAAGCAGAGGACGACATTTCCACCTTCCTACGACATCATCAGGTTAAGAAAGAGAGAATATGAATGTGACCATTAATGGACGCATGTCTTAAGGACGAGAGTATAAACGGGTGCTGGATTATAGGGGCGTTGCAGGTAGAAAATATTCATACAGACAGCCACAGCACAACTGTAAAGAAAAATCTTTTTTCTTTAAAAATCGCACTTGTGCAGAAATTAGCAGTATCTTTAACGAATAATTTTTTTAAAAAGTAGGATCGAAAATGTTTCGAATATTGATAAAAAAAATTAATGCTCCCCAGTGGCACAGCAGAATATCTGCAAATTTACAACACTAAAATCCGAGTTTCGATACCCGGGTTGGGTAGAGCTCAGATAGTCCATTGTATAGCTCTGTGCTTAATTACAAATAAAAAAACAAATTAATATTTTATGGATTTAATTAAATAACCAAAAATTAAAATATGTGATGAATAAATATAAGAGTGTATTAAATAAGTATGTTGGCTCAGCATGACCAGGTGGTTAAGGCACTCATAATTTGAGGATCGCGGGTTCGAATCCCTGTCACACCAAACATGCTCGCCTTTTCAGCCGTGGAGGCAAAATAATGTTACAGTTAATCTCACTATTCGTTGGTAAAAGAGTAGCCCAAGAGTTGACGGTGGGTAGTGATGACTAGCTGCCTTCCCTCTAGTCTTACACTGCTAAATTAGGGACGGCTAACAGATATAGCCCTCGTGTAGCTTTGCGCGAAATAAAAAAACAAATAAAACTAAATAAGTATAAAGATTAAGGAAATTTTACTGAAAGTTGGCAACTATTTATGCATACATATATTAATACTCAAAGTTTCGTCGACTGTTATGTAAACAAATAACATAATGATCGCTGCCGAATGAACTAATCTCTGACTTCATTTTCAACACATTTCCATTGCAATAAGTTGCTTTGACATTTCACGTGAAAATATTTGTCTAACGATCAAACATTCTCAGTCGCAATTACCCAAAATACCGATATGCACGAGTCCGATTTATTCCGATTTGTATAGTGGAAACTTTGAAACGAAACAATTTCATCTGCTCCTCAGCTTTTGTTCTTGGTTTTAGCCACGTTCATTAATCTCTTAAAATTTGATTGGAAACATAGTTTACGCAAGATAACTTCAAACATGGTCGTTCCTTGTCAAATAATTTATCAACCTCTTGGGGATGTCACCTTCTCTTTTAAGAAAGATTAAACGTCATGTATGTATAACTCGCAGCGATACTGTAAAAAAAATATTTTTGAATACATTTGTTTTCGCGTTCAATTTCAAAGCCAACATCATATTTCACTAGAGGGCCTCTCTGTGCATCCTGTCACAATATTTAATTTCCCAGATGCATTCTATAATCAGACAGTATTTAATTAAATATCACTTTGTCTAAGGTCCTGTCAAGCTCCAAGACTTGTTTAACCCGATTTGCTGACATTTTAGTAAGACAACACAAGGAGCAACCCTTACTGTTACGTACGTGTTTAATATGTATATAAAAAGAGTACAAACTAAACTTCGTTTTGCTCGTATGCTTACAGACTTCATTTTTCTTGGCATTTTGTATTGATGTTTTCCCCTCACATGTTTGTGTGTGTTTGTGTGTTTTTCGTATAGCAAAGCCACAAAGTACTATCTGCTCAACCCACCGAGGGAAATCGAACCCCTGATTTTAGCGTTGTAAATCCGGAGACATACCGCTATATTAGCGAGGGGACGCACACATGTTCGCTAACTTTGCTTTTACCCGCACGCGTGGCCAGCAATGGCTTGTCGGTTATGTTGTTGGTTGGCGTTTTATGGCACAAAGCAAATAGGCTATCTGCGCCAAATTACCAATAAAAATTAAAGTAAAATTATAAAAATTCATAAAAGGAATCGTTAAAAAACAGTCCGATTTTTGAATTATAAACTTAAATAGCGTTAAAAAAACCAACGGCCCTTAAATTAAAAAAAAGGTGGACAGTGTCACCATCGCTAGTGACACTGTCCAGCATCAGGGGTAAATCAGTGGACAGACCTTATATAAAATAGTGCCGTCGTTCAGAGTCGTAAGGACGGCATAACAGTAAAATGTGGACTGTTGAAAGTTGATTGCCACACAGTCCACACATTGATGCATCAGTCCCATATAAACGAAAATGACGAGTTAAAAATCTGTTACCAATGCGTAGACTAGTTGAACAACTTCCTGCTATATCGGCAGGTTTAAAAAACGTTTCCTGTAAGGAGAAACACATAGGATGATAAGAATCAATCAGCGATTTGATATAATCAAAATTAAAACGGAAACCTCGACAGTTCCACTGCATCAGTGTGGCCATCTTTACTTGTGTGCAGGAGGAATTGGACAGAGAGCCCTTCCGTTTTCGACTATTTTCTTTATTCTCTTTAACAAAAAGAGGTCTATTTGCCTCCATGGATCCTGCCCTGTATCTGGTGGGCAGGTCTCTGTCGTTATAGAAAGTTTCCAACGACTGATGGCGTGAATAAATTATTGTTCTACATCTTGGCTCCAGAGAAGATGGCCCTGAGGAAAAGTCCGAACCCGGAACCAAAGGAAATGAATCCAGGAAGCTGTGTGAAGGAATGGGGGCACAGAGATAGGTGATGATGTTGACTTGTCAACTTTCTTAACCTTGGAGAGCAAAACACTTTTTACGTGATTTGAAAATAACTCTGTTGGAAACACGGAGAGATCTATCTGCACTCCAACTATTGCAGTAGAACGGAGTCCAGCGGCATACATCCAAGATGGAGTGGCGTATAGTAACTTTCAAGTCTGGGGTTAAGAACCAATTTCAAACGCTGTACCTCTTTTCTCCTCCACCCACTTAGGGTATGAACGAAAGCCAGACGAGTGAGAGCCACTATAATTAATGCAATAAGGATCCATTGTGTACTTGTAGGCATCATGGCCCTTGCCACCACAACGATCACACGTCAAGGAACCACGACATGATGTTTTTGAGTGACTGAACTGCTGACATTTGTAAACATCTGAGATAGGTTTGGAATATATTACCATACTTTGCAATTTAGATAACCTGCCTTGATTGTGGCAGGTGGACATGGTGATGTAAACGTCAAAATTAGGACACTAGTTCGCATCATAATTCCATCTTTGTGAGAAGAGATACACCTCACTGCAAAAACTCCTTGGGTGGAGAAACCAGCGAGAATCTCCGACTCGGAGATGTTCGTCAAATCCCTCTCAAGAATAACTCCTCGTAACATATTCAAAGTAGCATGGGGCATAACCTCAATAGGTATATCACTAATGATCTTCGGAGGTAAAAGGATTCACTGTGTTTTGGAGTGAATGTTTTTACAAATATGTCCCCAAAACGTAGATTTTTGACTGACTTTGGAGAGCCAGTAAACCCCTTTTGTCCCTTCTGAATAAAAAAAGGAAGACATTTACCCTAAAGATTTGTCTGATAAAGGATGTAATAACAGAAAATGGGGTACAGGTGTTAAAGTTGAAAATTTCTTTTTAAAATCTTTAAGACGTGGTCGTTTATTAATGGTATGTTTTTCACTATTTTATTTTTATTTGGGGATATCATAATAAAGAAGGAATATTTCAGTGCCCACTGACCCAACCTACCGTGAAGCACTACAATGCCAAACAAAGACACTGTAGCAACGTCAGGGTTTCGTGAGCACTATACCTAAACACTAGCATCAGGTATAATGTTCACAACACACACTGAGAACGTCCAACAATGGTAATCTGTTGACCCTAGCTCAAGTAGACCAGCCGATTGACCCTGGGAGGCCGCACACCTACAAGAATTTAAGGCCAAAGTGGTGTGTTCAGGTTGGACCTCTTCAACTACTGGGATCTTCTCCCCTTTCACAGATAGCCTCGCAAGCAAACACGTGGATGGATATTTAGATCCAAGAGGAGGTAAATTGAAAGAACAAAACCTTCTCTGGGAAGTTCCTTCACAATGTACAGGAATCCATACCGAAGAGTGTTGATTAGGATGCTCGACTCCCAATCTGTGGTTCGAGAATTCGAATCTCATCATCGACTATCTTGTCCTTCCAACCGTGTTCACGTCATAACGTGATGTTGTCTTACTATTGCAATAGAGGGTGACTATGGTGTAGTTGTCTTCCTTCTAGCCTGTCAGTTCTATATTAGGGACGACTATCGCAAATAGGCCTCGAATATCTTTGAAAAATTAGACAAACATGTTTGCCAACTTTGATAATTATCAAAATTCATTTAATTAATCTACTCCACACTAAAACTGTTGTCGTTTGTGCAAGTGATGATATAAATAGCACCTCGTTGTATTAAAAGAAAGGTCTCGTCGGCTTTGGGTGTGGCAGGTATAGTGTGATTGACGTATAATCACAGCTTTCTCTTTTCTTCTTCTTACAATTTACTTTCCTTTCTTGTGTAAATAATTTGTCATAACATGATAATTATCAGTACAAAAGAAAATTATGAAGCGACCAACTAAAAGTTACAGAAATATATTAACCAACAAGCACCAGGTTGTAAGTTCTGTGACCAAACAGTTCTTGTGAAATATCGCGGAACTTTGCTTCTCTTATTCTACTGACTGACACTTGGAAAGATACCCCTGTGTGAGAGTTCTAAAATACATAACTGCTGTGAGATGAAATGTAACGTCATGGACTTTCTCATGTTAAGTCAAGGGAGTAGTTTGTTAATTAACCCTTTTATCTTTATCTGTGTGCTTGAAGTTATTAGTACTTTAATAAACTATATATCAATATCTTTATTGAATAATTTCTTGACTAATTAAATATTGTTTGGCTTCTAACTTATTTATTTATGTATTAAAATACTTGGTGTAGCTCAATGACTAAATTTTATGCCCAGTTATAAGTGTGGCTAGATGTTTTCTTACTGGTAATATTTATATAAAACATCTTATTTCTTCATGATAACTTCAGTTTATGTTAGCAGTTCGTAGAGGTAGGAACGAGAGTGTTGCGAGAAAAGTTTCCATATTTTGAGGTTGGACGAATCGATTCCAATTCACCCAACATCTTCGCCCTTTTCTAACACTTCATACTGGACTTCTAGAAGGTGTTAAAATAGGGACTAAATCACGTGAATAAAGATAACTGGATAAGTTTATATACAGTTTATTTACTTAAATTCTATTAAAATTCAGTGTATAAACTATAACCATATTGTGTTGTAGATCAGGGGCGTAGCCAAGGGGGGTGTTAAACTTCCCCCATGGACCCAAACTTTTTATACAAGTTCAGTTGTCACCTGTGTAGTTTCATAAATATCCGTGTTTGCATGGCAGATAATTTCACATACAACAAATGGTCAAATGCAAATTTCTGACTGAAATACAATCGAATATCTATGAAAAGCACAAACGCCTGTTCGTTCTTGCCAGGACATCTACAACACAGTTTGGTTCAACTTTAATATCACAGTGAATGTATAATGAAGCCAGGCCATTCAATCGATCTTCAGTGGTGGTATTTCTCAAATACGTTTTGAGTCTTCTGAGAGTTGAAAACGAACGCTCTACTGAGCTCGTTGACACAGGCAATGTGGCAAATACTTTCAACAGTCTAGAAATGACTGGGAACAATTCTGCATTGCACATTGGATATGCATCTATGACATTTTTTTGGTCTGTTGTTCGCACGAGATTTGTACCAAACCCTAAGTTCACCTACTGCAGCTAGTGAAGTGCCGTCAATGTCAGTCTTGTATATATTGACCAACTCTTTAATTTGGTCACATTGTTGTGCTCTAGGTTCTGACCGTTTTGTGATAGATCCTGATGGTGGTAGACACATGAAGTTTGTAAAGAGAGTTTTGTGACTGGACAGACGGTCACATATTTGTGAAAGAAATTGATCAACAAATGATACAAATACAACAATACGAAAGTACTCCTCAGGGCTAGTGATTTGTGGGTTAGTACGATACATCTGTCTTTTATCCTGCCTTGGCCTTATGATGTCAATTTAAAGCTCACTACACAGGGTGTGAGCCTCACATAAAATGTTGCTGAATTCATTCACAGTATTATTTCTGAGTGAACAAATTAAATCATCTACTATTTCTACGTGATGCATCGCAGCACCTAAGTCAGTGTTCTGTTGCTGCAGTAAGTTACACAGAGGTAAACTAAAGTAAAACAATTTAACAATAGTAAGTGGAGTGATGATGAATTCTGACTGTGTTATAGAACACAACAAGTGATTGGCTTGCATGGCAGAATCTCTGTCTTGCCAACCTGATATGTTTCGTACAAAACCGTTCCTAATTTAGCAGGGTAAGACTAGAGGGAAGGCAGCTAGTCATCACCACCCACCGCCAACTCATGGGCTACTCTTTTACCAACGAATAGTGGAATTGACCGTACATTATAACGCACCCACGTATCTTTCCCTAATTGCTGTGAATAATGTTTACGGTAGATTGATATCAAGAATTACGTGTAAGAACGTGGTAATACGCAGTAGTTTTCGTCAAGAGAAACGTACAACAGTGACTGTTATAGGTCGAACCTCGCAACACCCTCGTTCCTACCTCTACGAACTGCTAACATAAACTGAAGTTATCATGAAGAAATAAGATGTTTTATATAAATATTACCAGTAAGAAAACATCTAGCCACACTTATAACTGGGCATAAAATTTAGTCATTGAGCTACACCAAGTATTTTAATACATAAATAAATAAGTTAGAAGCCAAACAATATTTAATTAGTCAAGAAATTATTCAATAAAGATATTGATATACAGTTTATTAAAGTACTAATAACTTCAAGCACACAGATAAAGATAAAAGGGTTAATTAACAAACTACTCCCTTGACTTAACATGAGAAAGTCCATGACGTTACATTTCATCTCACAGCAGTTATGTATTTTAGAACTCTCACACAGGGGTATCTTTCCAAGTGTCAGTCAGTAGAATAAGAGAAGCAAAGTTCCGCGATATTTCACAAGAACTGTTCCTTTAACAGAAGTTGTGGATAAAAGAAGTGTAAACAATGATAGTTCCACAGAAAGCTGTCCTCCCGATAGATAAGCGATAATATTAAGGATTTACAACGTTAAAAACCTATGTTCGATTCCTGCGGAGAGCATGGCGCAGGTAGCCCGTTGTGTAGTTTTGTTTTAAAAACAAACAAATTATGAAATATTTAAGAAAAAATTAAAAAGCGACAAAACATTTATACAATTCAACTGTGAAAACTAGGATGGCACGGGGAACAGACCCCAGTTGGAGAAGAGCTCTGCTCCCAGCAATTTCCCCATCTGAAGTATACCGATTTAGTCTTAACACTATTACATTCTGACTCTCACTGATATAGAGCTGACTTTCCCATCCTGCTGATAAAATTGTCCAGAAATGTCAGTCTATACCGTTATCAAGATACTGTACAGTAGAGACAATGCTTGCAAGAGGGTTAGCCTTGTGACGCTCATTAAGACAACACTCTGGGAGGTGGGGAGGTTTGTTCACATTTGTAGAGCTCGCAAATATCGCACAGTAGATGCTACCAAGTAACAATGTGTCCAATACGAGTGTGTTTTCCTTATAGCAAAGCCACATCAGGCTATCTGCTGAGCCCACCGAGGAGAGTCGAACCCTTGATTTTAGAGTTGTAAATCTGTAGACTTACCGCTGTACTATCGGGGGGCGAGTCCAATACGTATTCGTAACATACAACTAAGTAAAATTACTACAAGTATATATTACCGTTCTCTCATTCGTGAATATTTTAATTTCAAAGTCGCATATTTATCCTAAAGCTGCTCTATAAGCAGAATATATCAATCAACTTAATATTTTGTTTGCTTTATCAAAAATTAACATAAAGTTCGTGTTATACCGTGTTCATTTTTACTCGTCGTAAAAAGTATGATTGATATACTTAAGCCTAAATTTGGTCACCGAAAAGTAAGTGTATAGGCTTCTAGAGGTACAAACCGAGTTTTGATACCAGCCTTAATTTTGACAGAAAGAGTAACAGAATTGAGAAAATATTCTCATTTTATTTCTAAGTAGCTCCCTACCTTCAGTCTGCGGACTTATATCACTAGAATCCGGGTTTAGATACCTGTGGTGGGCAGAGCACAAGTAGCCCCTTATGTAGCTTCGTGCTTAATAGCAAGAAACAAAGTCCTAAGTATCATTCACCCGAAAAATGTTTAAATGATTTTAGAACAACACAAAATAAAATCAATAAAGAAACAAGAAAAACATTACTTTATCATTTAACCAAAAGTTAAAAAAAGCATGTGCGAAGTGTAAAATGACCCCCTTCCTCCAACTAAAAGGCAAAAATAAACAAATCAGAGAGAAACGAGACACCTTGGTAGTTAATAAGTCAGCTGATGCGATACAAGTGAACCTCAAATAGTAGCAACCAAACGTCACCTTAGTAACTCGCGTGGAGGTAACTATAGGAAGCAGCATCTAACAAACTGTAGTTATTTTTATGGATCGGTGAGAGAAGCGGTGATCGTTAGTGTCCTCGTGACTGCACCTGTTCCAGGTCTACTTTTTCGGTGTTTTTTTTTGTGTTATCCCCCCAACCTCGTGTGGCACTTGCCATGCTGAACAAGAATAACAAACATTTTCAGTAAACAAGAAACGCCCCGCTGAGGTTCGGGAGAATATAAAATAAAAAGAGAGATAGTAGAACCATGAACACCAGCGAATGTTAACAAAAACTTGAAACAAGATTATTTTGTTCCAATATCTCAGTATCAGTTAATATAGGTCTGCTTTCATAATTAACAATTAACATAGTATAACTTCCACGTGGTGGAGTCACAATTGTGTGAAAACGAACAGTTACAGCTGATAACAATCTCTTTTCTTCTTTTTTTATTTAAGTTGCTCCAGCCTATGTTCAGGTTATGTAGGTTTTTTTTGGCGTTCTAAAAGTATTAGTCCGACATAACTATAGCTAACGTGCCCGGACTGTGAATCCAGAAATTTATGGTTCGCAAGTCTGCTGCATATGCAGAGACCTCTCGTATAATTTTGCACGAGAATTTGACGTTCTCGAGTTTGGTATTTAAAAAACAAAAGCCATAATTAAAGTAATTAAGATTTTCAGGTCAGAAGTTTACCAGGATTATATACTACGTAACCTATGAGTTGGAAAAAAAGCTATTTTAAACCATGATTGTGTAAAAAATGTTTTGAAAGTCTTAACATTTAATAATGTCATGAATCTGATGTTTAAATAAGTCGAATTTTGTACATGCTCTTTTATCTCAAAAGTGATTAGGCAGTTTACGGATCGTAAGTTCGAATCTTGTCACCAAATATACTTTCCCTTTTCAGACGTAATGTGACGGTCACTCCCACTATTCAATGATAAAGAGTAGCCCAAAAATTGGCGGTAGACGGTGTTAACTATCTTCTTATCTTTCGCTTCAGAATTAGAAACAGACAGCGCAAATATCCTCGAGTAGCTTTTCGCGAAACTTCACGAACAAACAAATAATCTCAATGACCGGAATAAAGGTGGAAAATAAAAATAGGTTGGTTTGTTTATTGTAAAGGACAAACCTATACAATGTGCTATCTATGCTCTGCTCATCGCGAGTATCTAAGTCCTAATTTTAGCGTTTAAACCCACAGACTTACTGCTGCATCACTCGATTTACGCCTGTACGAGATGCTTCGAATGCCTCAACAACCGCGAGCCTTAAAATAGACCTGGGTGAAAATACATACCCGATACATATAATATCGCAGAGATAACAGTTTTATTTTTAATTATCTCAAACCGAGGTGTGTTTTGGAGATAACCCAAGTTTCAAATTGCACCTGACTCAACGACCCCGTGAAGGACATGATGCCTTCGGTCTCACGAGTTATCCATTTCGTTGTGACAGAAACGGATTAAACTCTTTATTTCTACCAAACTAGGATAACGCTTAAAGACTAGATTTAGAACTTCGGGCATTACTAAATGTCCTCTCTTTTTGTATCTTGTGAACATCGCGTCAACAAGAAAGCTTAAACTGTTTTACCTATATCCTCTCTAAAGCATTAGATATTGGAATTTTCATACAACGTTATCTTGTCTTTCTGTAAACTCACCTAGCATGAAGGTATCTGAACAGAGGAAAAATGACCAGCGCCCCCTACAAACATAAGGACTTTGACAGGTTCTATCAATTGAAGAATTGATTAGAATTGATTGCCACTTTTATAAATTCATCCACAGCTAAAAATGCAAAGCATATTCACTAGCATTACGTCTCGAACCGTGGACTCCCCAACTCAGCTTAACATGCTAACCATTAAGCCACGGCAACCAATCTGTGTAAAAAACTTCATTTTTAACAAAGATTTAGGCAATGCAATGGATAACAATAATAACAATAAAATAATGCTGCTTTATATAAATAAATGAATAAAACCACGTGATACAGTGAGAGAAGTCAGATGTCTGTTATAAATTAAGTGTTGTCTAAAGGTTAACAATTTTTCTTTAAACCATTTAGAAAGCAAGACGCACAAAATGTTTACTAACAGATCTTTTCTATGTCTAAATTACTGAGATGGTGTAGCTTAAAGATAGAATATGACTAAAGAGAAATTTGAAACCGCAATCAATCATTCGAATCACCCCTTGACGAATTATAAATTCCTTCCTTCAACAGTAACTCTGGGTAAGGGTTAATCAGATGAGGATTCGTTATAGTAAAGTTTGCTCTTTAAACAAACAATGGTACAACCCAGGTGGTTTGAACCTCTTTGGCCCCTTAAACACGCTATTGATACCAAGCCTCGCGAATATTTTATAAGGTGATTCTGTGAAATAAGTAAAAATAGTTGTTGTTGTTGTTGTTGTTTTAAATTAAGCACAAAGTTACACAATGGGCTATCTGTGCTCTGCCCACCACGGGTATCGAAACCCGGATTTTAGCGTGTAAGTCCGCAGACATACCGCTGAGCCACTGGGGGGCTAAAAATAGTTCAAACGAGATTTGGAAAAAAATAAATATAACGACGCTTATCAAATGAAATTGTTATATGTAACGTTTTATATTTAATAAATAGTATGACTTACCAAGTTGTGGTGTTATATTTAATACAGCTTATCAGGTGGTGGTATTACATTTAATAAATAATATGGTTTATCAGGTGGCGGTGTTACACTTAATAAATAAAATGGCCTATTTTGTTACATTTAACGTGACTTATCAGAAGATGTTATAACATGTGATGTGACTTATCAAATGATGTTGTAACATGTGCTATGACTTATCAGGTGATGTTATGTTGTTATATTTAATGGGACTTATTATAAGGGTCGCTACACTAATGGGGTGAAATTTCGGAGCGTTGTTTTTTTGTGAACCTGTTTGATTATTTAAAGTTCGAAGTGTTAATGTTTTATCTGAGGTAACATACAAGTGGATGACAGGCAAGTGGGATCTTTTTATGGGAATCTTGGGGCTTTAGAATGATTCCTTCCTTCCAAATCAAAACGTTGTGCGATATGACTTCCACTAGCCTTCCTTTAGAACCCAGACCTGTTTTAAATGGATGATATAAAAACACGTGTGTTGGTTTAGCTGCAACGATGTCGCTACATTCAATATAAAGGGGAAGAAAATTGTAACTCTTCAGAACACCAATCGACATTGACCACTATAGAACGCGCCACCTATAGTTTAAATAATCACACACTCGAATCTAGGGCATCAACTTCGACACTTACAGTTAAGCAATGAATAAGTTATGGATGGACAGTGTTCGTTATCTGGCCACTGTTCTCTGCATCTAACTTCTACCCTACCCTCCTCCCCCAGTAGCTTGGAGGCAAGTGTCTTTGCTTAGGATACCAAAACCTGGGTTTCCATACCTGTGGTTGGTGCAGCACCTGTAGCCCTTTGTGAAGAAACAAATCTAGCGTATTTCAGTCGTATAAGATGTATGGACAAATGGATAGAAAGAAAGAAAATATTTATGTTGTTATAAAATATTTCGCTTGTTTTAGCGATACAAAACAAAACAAAAAACATGATACAAACTGTAATCTATAGTATCTGTAAATGTTCATGAAAACAAAATACAGCTTTTTATATATATCCATTAGGACTTGTCCTCGGATAACAGGACTTGAAGTCGTTGAGACACCAAACTTCGTAATGAGTCAAGACAAACGAAGAACAGGCAGCCAACAAACATCTTTAAAGAATCAGTAGCTACAGTAAACGTTAAACAAAGAAAAAATGATAAAGCAACATAGGAAAAGAGAAGATAAAAAATATGGAACACAAAAAGAAAACGCTTTCACAAGAACCAGACAAACACTGTTATTTCCTCTATCCAAACCAATTAAGAACCCTATTTCACAAATGTGGTTGTTATGCTTAAGCCTGTTGGTGGATTAAGGAGCTTCTTTCATACTTTTGTCTTTCTACCCAAGACCCATCTCTCCAGTTTAGTTTAACTAAAACATGTTTGTATATTTTCGGTTTTCTAGAAGTGAATACAAATTATCGCGCCATAAACCACACATTTCCCACTAAATTCTAGCTCGTTTTATCTTTTGGCTCAGGTTCAGAAAGAAGACTGCTGTTGTCCGTCTAATAGAAGTCGTGTTCTTATAAACACCACGACGCTGTGATTTTAGAAAGAAACGAACTATAAAAACAATAAGTTGCAGTTAACAATTCCTATCCGGGTTTTGATTTTGTTTTCTTGTTATCTGTTTGTCCAAAGCGGACAAAAGCCCTTTTATTCTCGAATCGTTGGTTTGCGACGACTCCTGTATTGTTTCTCAATTCAGTTATCTTTTCGGGCTTTCATTTCTTCCCTCTTCAAACCTCTTTTACATTAAATCAAACATCTTGAAAATCTGTCAAATAACTGAATGGTTATTCAAAAGTGTGGTAGGGAACCTTTAAATGTTTTCAAACAGGTTCTTTATCTAAACGGCACCACCTGGTTGAACGGCCTGTATCAAACATTGGAAGAAGAAAGGCAACCAATCGGCAGTACCTGTGCTTAGTCTTAAAATAATGGGGAGATTGACTGTGACGTTTATAACGCGTCAACGACTGATAGTTTGAAGCGTGTTCAGTACCTCACCGAGAATCGGAAGCACAATAAACACTAGATGTGTCTAATCTCATCTGCCAATTTTAAACGTGTTTTCATTGTTATTTTCCTACAAGGAAGCAGTTGATATGCTATAATATTGTTTCTGTTTTTTCAAACTCTACATTTTCTACGAACTACACGTGATTAAACAATGATGTCCAGTATCGGTTATTTCTTCTTCATTTTTTTTCACAGTTGTTCCAGAACGTAGTTTTTATTTGATAGCGATTCACCAACTATGTCGAGTTTCGCTATTTCTTTTCTTTCTTCGTTTCATTTGAGTTTGTTCGTTTTGTTTTCTTATACGCTAATTATATTCACGGTGATCCTTTCTTCACGCGCATGACCTCTCTCGCTCTATTTCTCTCTGATTCTTTCCTGATTCATTGGTTCTGGTGTTCTATTACTTTGCTCGACGTGGGCATACCCAAACACTAGCATGGTTCTGATGTTGTATTATCTGGTCGGCATGAGCTTGTCCAAACACTACTCTGGTTCTGGTTTTATATTATCTTGGTCGAGGTGGGCTTGTCCAACCATGCCCTGGTTCTGGTTTTGTATTCTCTTGTTTGACGTGGGCTAGTCTTGGAAATTTCAAACGCTTTGTAGTCTCCCATTCATAACACACGAGACAGACTGAAACCAACACACACAGTGACTTTGATGCTGTTATATGAATATATTTATTTGTCAAAGAAGATTTCTTAGAGCACAGTTTTGCCGGTAATCCAATCTTTCAGTCTCTTTCCAATATTAACATCTGTTCAACATAAAATAATCTGATGAGAAAAAGAAAAAGGACTGTAAGATAATAATAATAAAGTCTCGTACTGAGGATCAAAATGTCTAGGGTTTCATCCCTTAAACACTCTCTGCATCTTCAGTTATTGTAAAAATGACGAGAAATTCCATCTGGTATTCAAATGGTAACAAATCATCTATGGTAATCTTTCTTCTGGTTAGTAGTTCAGAGTGAGATAAAGTGAGTGTCTGACCTCGAAGTTTAGCCAACGTGCACATAAGGTGTCGCTGCTATAGAAAATAGCAACTGTGCTTAAACACTGTCCAATGTGCCTAAAATTCTACAGTTTTCTTCAAATTTCCAGCAAAATTCCTTATAGTTGCTCAAGTGTTAGAACTTCTCAAATCTGGATGTCGAATCTCGATTTTTAGCATTATGAGTCTTCAGACTGGCCGCTGAGCTGACATTTCGAAGCAACGCCTAGAGGATATAAGTGGACAAAATTGAAATAAAAATTATGTATTTAAAAAAAAATTGTTTGTAGTTAGATACAAAGCTACACAATGGACTATCTGTACTATATCCACTTCAGGTGTCGAAACCTAGTTTCTATCATTACAAGTCCACAAACATACCGTTGTGCCACTGGAAAGCAAATAGGTATGTTGTTTTTTAATAGCAAAGCCACATTCACCAACGAGAATCAAACCTCTAATTTTAACGTTGCAAATTCGACACTATCCCACCAGAAGACAAAAAGAACGGCAATTACATATTAATCTGCTGGAGAATTCGCCCAGGGTTAGAATTTAAATTTAAAATATTAACACCTTTTTTTTTAAACAGTAATGGGCACTGTTATATACAGGCGTAATTAAACTCTTCAAAATAACTCGATAAGACGTTATTTTTATGTAGCTTCTAGTCTTCGGTGCTAAATATAAGGAAGTGAGGCAGTGGCGTAGCAACTATTTTTGCCGCCCGGGGGAGTCGTAAGATTGGCCCCCACCGCTGGCCGTTGATAATCCGTTAACCTTCAAAATTCCAGAAAGTCCTCAAAATATTTATTTTCATTTTGGTATAAAATTTCAGATTTTTTGTTAGCTTTTTATTATTTTAATTTTTTTCTATTTTTACCCCCTCAAAATGGCGCCCCCTGGCACGTGCCGCCCCCCTTTGCTACGCCACTGAAGTGAGGCAAACTTATTATAAGGCCTCCGGTCAGGAAAAACAGATCCCTTCTATGCGTTACGCCAAATTCTGAAATATCACATATCAGAAGACGCTGATTGTTAGAAATAAACTACTTGACTTTACTATTCAAAATTGTTTTTTAGATTTGAAATTATGATGTATGAAAAAAGATACAGCTGTAATAGCAGTGACGATCTTAAGAGGTTTCAGCGTTCCCATATCCTCCGGAATCAATATTATACACCTTGCTTTCTTCTAATCTAATGAGATTTTAACCTCTCAGGCCACATGACCTTCCTATTACTCTTCTTTCTCCACTTTCATCATTTCTTCACTTCCAGTTGACATAACTGACTTTATTGAAACATGGATCCCAAGATAAGCGGTATCTATAAACATTACGTTCTTTCCTGTTAAGACATCTTACATACACCACTCATTAGTATATCTTTTTAATCAGAAGAAGCTTTCTTAAACTGGATTATTTGATTACAGTTACATAATTGGACGCCATCAATCATTTTTTCCATAAATTTTGGTCGTTTTTTTCATAACTGGAGGTCATAATAAACTACAAGCACAGAGACCAGTGGCGGAATCAAGCAGACCAATTTCCAGATGGGTCAGCGATAATTTGTTAGACTTGCAACACTGCAATAGTTAAATACAAATAATCGCTTATTTCAAGCCCCCAACCTCCAAAGTAACTACGTGGTAGGCTTGAAAACAATAAGGTTTGAGGTTACATACCTACCATACAAACAATAATTGTAGTTCATCGAACTTCTTAACGCTTTAGAACAAACAAATCCTTGGTTGAAACCAGAAGTAGATATATAGATGATATAAACTAATTATTTTTTAAACATTTTGCTTTACTACCTATAAACATCGCAGTATGTTGTTCGGTAACATATTTTATCTTTACATTTAGTATAGCCTGACAGAGAAGAATGCAAATGTGTGAGTGTGTATTTAGATAAGTATTGAACTTTTAATGAACAAGTAAATGTCGAAGCTGGTGAAAGTTGCTGTCATTTGTTTCATACATCTTTCAGCGGTTGGTCTGACCAAAAATATTCATGTTGAGCGTCGGTATTTGAAATGGTAACAAAAATAGTTTCAAATTATTACTATCCAAAACAAATAAAGAACGAAGCCACAGCTTAAACAGTATGGCACTTCCAATCTGTTCTCCTCTTCTTTAACTTTTTTATTTTCAAAATTTCGATTACTTTTTTACAGAGGGCTAGTATACATGTCTAACGTGCAAAGTAACAGATAGAATATAGTTTAATTTAACACTAAAAAGAAACATATCTCACAGATTGCACGAGAAATAGTGACACATATCGTCTCATTCTTTGTTTTGATGTTGTTCTTATTGTTGAAACGGCGAAACAAATCAAATCTCACGTCCTGAAACTATAGATGTATCGATTAGTCGATCTTCTATTAAACTGCATCGGAATATTCAGTTTGTTTGCCAGAATAAGTGTAAAATATCTTATGTAAAAAGGCTTTCCTAAGAACCGAAGATGAGACGTTTACACGAGAAAGAGCTTATTGTTTAACAAGTTACAGCTTTTACAGTTAAAAGGAGTGTTTTCAGCCGCGGCAAAATGGCTCATATGATAGCTTTTGAGTTTTGTTGTTGTTGTTTTTTGTCAAGCACTAATATTTTAATATTTAACCGTCGTGGGCACTTCAAATTCGAACATTTTCTAAAGATAATTTTCAGCCGCGGCATGTCGGCCCATAGAATGGCTCCGAGTTTTTCCAAGTACAAACTTTTATCTTATAGCTCCGACATCTCTTGACCTATTTGAAATCCAATAACAGGTTCGGACTTAGCATTTCAAACTCTTTCGATTGATGTATTTGGCCACGCCCAAGTTCTCGTAGATTAATTTACTCTAATCCAGCCAAAAAGAATTTCAAT
This sequence comes from Carcinoscorpius rotundicauda, assembly GCA_011833715.1. Lineage (NCBI taxonomy): Eukaryota > Metazoa > Arthropoda > Merostomata > Xiphosura > Limulidae > Carcinoscorpius > Carcinoscorpius rotundicauda. Next base: position 23,510,283 of record CM022403.1, read on the forward strand.
TTGAGGGTAAGCTTGTAGAGGTTCTAATGAGTAATAAAATTAAGTCAGGTATACTCGTGCTCAGTATTTGGTATTACTAGTGCAGCGAGATATATCTGATGAAAAAAAAGTAAATTTCTAAATAAAAAAATTCAACTATCGCAGCTTTCGAGGATTCTCTCTTGTTAAAACCGATACGACGTTTCAGTCATTGTTGTGCTCGTTGTAAAATACATAATAGGATGATTGAAACGTCGTTTTTGTTTCAGAAATACTCTTCCTCACTGTATAAAGGAAACTTGTAATAAAATAATACTTAAAAGTCAAAACAAAACTATTAATTAAGAACAGATCAAAGACCTTCAATTATCTAACAACCGACACCAGTCTTCCAAGACACCTGAAACTGCATCGTTTCAGAACATTGTTTGTTTGTTTTGAATTTCGTGCAAAGCTACACGAGGGCTATCTACGCGTTTCAGAACATATCCCATGAATGATACCTTTCTCAATCATGAGCCTCTAGTTTTTAGTAATGATACAAGTCGAACAACTGCGATAACATGGCAAGACAAAACAAAAACTACAAAAACAGGAGGAACGAAAAACTGCTAGGTTGTATTAGTATGTTTAGAAAGTGAAAAAGGAAAGGCATACGTCGAAGTGATTTTTAGACAAAGATGAAGTTAAGATAAACAGGCGTGGAAGAGTTTCTTTTAAGCCCGCGTCTCGGATGGGGGGATAAAGTTGATAATCTTGTTGTGCCTGTGCTCTTGAATATCTTATTAAGCCTGATTTCAAGCCTACTGGCTGAAAAAGACTTCTAAAAATAGAAACCAGTTCGGTTTTATGAATCCAGATAGCAAAGCCACCTCCTCTCTTAACTATCAAGACATCAACATTACAAAATCATAAAGATCTGGGCAGTCAATGAGAAACGTAGAGCAAATCTAGCATGGAAACATGGCCAACCAATGAAAAAATAGGAATAAATTAAATTAGAAATACAAGCAACTAATAAAAAGATAGGAATAGACTAAGCTGGAAACACGACTAACCAGTAAGAAGATAGGAACAATCTAGATTGGAAAACAACTAACCGATAAGAGCAGTCTAGACTGGAAACACGACCGATCAATGAGAAAATAGACATTGGCTATAACTAAAGAAATAACACAAGTAAAACCGCATTTTCAGATGGTTAATTGTATTTGTCTGGACCAATCCATTCCGTAAAAAAAAACAGAAAAAAACACACACAAGAATTTGAAGACATATGTTTAAAGTGTAGCGAGACCGAAAAGTCTGTAACCATAGACGATTTCCTTGGTTTCAGATACGTGACTTGTTATGTTACTGTCAAAGCACGAGAATGTTGTTGTTGTTTTTAATTAAGCACAAAGCTACACAATGGGCTATCTGTGCTCTGCCCACCACGGGTATCGAAACCCGGATTTTAGCGTGTAAGTCCGCAGACGTACCGCTGAGCCACTGGGGGGCCAAAGCACGAGAAAGTTGAGTTAATCCAAACTTGTTTCGAATTATAAAGACAGCATGTAAGCCAAATTATGTAAAATTCGTTGAAATGTGTATGGTTCTTGACGTTTTAGATACCATTTACACATGTATGTGTGTGTGCGTGCGTTTGCGAGTATACGTAAGCAGGTACAAATCATAATACTAATCGCTCACTCTCTTTTCAACAGAAACACATAATAAAACATTCTATTTTGTGTAAGTATGTTAGTGCTTTTGATATTTAGAAAACAAAAAAGGTTTTTATACGTTGTTCATTTAGCCACTGTGAAATAAGTTATGTTATATAAGATATTTTTACTGTAAGACTCACTCACTGTCATGGTCAGTAGCCTATACAACAAACTAAGCCTATTTATTAATTGATTAGTAACCTATACAACAACCTAAGCCTATTTATTTATTAGTTAGTAGCTTAAAAGATAACCTAAACGTGTTTATTAATTAGTTTTTAACTTATGTAGCTACCTAAGCCTATTTATTAATTGGATACCTTTTTGTTATTTCTATACACTAATTTATTTATATCCTACGTAACGGCTTCTGACCTTCCATCGTTTTCAAGGAAATGTTGTTAAGAGCTGCTCGTTGGGGTGAAGTTTCGATCCTGGGTTTCAGCGTTAGAAAGGCTTGTATGTGTGTTTTATTCACTCGATTAAATGATAAGTTAGGCTTAGATAATCATACCGGTGATTAAGAATGGCAACTGATATTAAACGATGTTCTCACTTTCAGGATATCGCTTATAATTTTCCAATACTGAAGAAAATCAATCTAAAATAGGTTATTATATGAATCAACTCACTCCTAGATACGTTCGCGTAATCTTTAACTGTAATATAATGTTGAGCTTGTAATACGAAATTATCGATATTAAAGCATAGTCTGCTTCATGTAATAATTTGTCAATATTCGTTTCGAAGCGAGATTTTTCGCTAGCAAAAATGCATTGCACTAGGCCTGCCTAGAATTTTTGTTCCTAACGAAAGAATATGGAATAAATACATGAAAAATCCTTCACGATAATAATTAACAGTATAATCTGTTATCACAATTGCTCACCAGAGAAAAGTGAAGTGTAAGTATATATATTCAATTAACTATGTTTTTTGTTGCCCAACAGTATAGCATACTTAATATGTATGCAAATAAGCCCCCACCAAAAACATAGAAACAGCGAATAAATATATATTTACAAGAAATTAGAAATTCATTATTAATAATACTTATGGTGTGTCATTTAGTGGTGGCTTGAATTTGAAAGAAAATAGTCTAAATAAAAACTTCACCAGATAAATTATAATTACCTAAATTAGGTTCTCAACTTAAGTATTGGATTTATAAATCACATAATGTTGTTTTTTATAATTTATTAAATGCAGTTTTTTTTACAATGCATGACAAAGACCGCATGATAAAATTCCTAATTGCAGCACGCAGTTAATTTATAATAAAAACCTTAAACGGGAACGGATAAAAATAAATAATCGGAAAGACAAATAAAAAGTCATTAACCGAGAATTTAGTTGAACTAATTATTATAAAAAATACATATATAAATACACTTTCTTGATATTTACTATGATATTTACTTCGGTGATTACGTGTACAAATTTTTGATCTAGAAAGACGGTTGTTACGGACGATACAAATTAGCAAACATAGGAATTCCCTGAGATTAAAAATCAAAATATTCCATATATATTTATTTATATATGTGTGTGTGTGTGTGTGTATGCGTGCGCGTATATAAAACCAAAACAATTTTTATAATTTCTCTTACTAATTTGAAAAATATTTTAAAACGTTAATAAAGAAAAACAAGTAAGTTGACAATTTAAAAACTTTGTTCTTCATTATTATTAGATTATATTGATATTATTTTATTATGTGCGTGTTTTTCTTATAGCCACAGCCGGCTATCTAGTGTGTCTACCGAGGGAGAAAAAACACTCCTGTGGCAGTAATTTACATTTATAGGAAGGTAAATTTTCCCAACTGGAGTGTTCAGGGATATTAATATCCCCCTTCGCCCTAGAGGAATCGAACCCTTGATTTTAGTGTTGTAAAAGTGAACAAAAAGTATTCAATTAACTTAATACTTCATTGTAATGATATTAGGGTTAAACAATCAATTAACTTCATTCTTCATTGTATGTGCATTAGGATTAACCAATATATCAACTCAATACTTCATTGTACGTGTATTAGAAATAACCAAAATATTAACTTGTTTGTTTGTTTTTATTAGGCTTACTACTGCAACATATATCTTGCACCAAGTGTGGTAATCTATTTTAATTCGGTTTTAAGGTGTGGAATTATCATATGGCGACAAACAATTTGATTCAGTTTTTGGTACGAAAAAATAACCTTCACCGATCATAATCATTTGGGAAGACACGTGGATTCATGCACTTGCTATGTGCGTAACATGAGTGTGGGAAACTCATAGTTTCCTTTAGCCGAGCATAAATAAAAATCAGACAAAAATACCAAAAGAGAAAAAAATAAATTAACAAAGCAAATCATTTCCATGGATCTTGGCACGAATGGTATAAAGTACAAGAAAATATCTGGATATATAAACATGAAGTAATATAAACATTTACAAACATTATAATACACGTCTGATGTTCAACACACTTAATGGACTTTTAGGGAAAAGGTCCGGTTTCTTTGCTCAAATTTTAGTTTCGTCATGTTGTTCACGCATGTGAAATGCTACAGCAGTGCTGCCATCTAGTGATTATACTTATACACGTAGTATTGTTAAACTTTGCCTTCCACTATTCACATTTCCATTCTTTCCGCGCCATACTCAATTAGAACAGGTACAACAATAGTAACTCACAGTGAATATAAATATATTAAGTATACCTATGGCTAATATAAAAGGGTCAGTAAATTATCGCTTTAGACAATTATATAATTCTTCCAAACAGTGTCGAGAATTTTTTATCCTGCACCATAATTTCCCTTCACACACACACAAATACTACAATCAGTCAACTTTCTAATTCTTGAATTTAAGTTAAAGAACGCATTAAAAGTATATTCCTTAACATTCTTAGTTTGTGAGGTTAATCTACCTTTAAAAGTTCTGACCTGTTTTCTCTCGTCGGTCATGTTCAATCTGATGGCTTCTGCTGAGGGTGACAAAGCCAATGAAGGAATACATGTAATACATTTGAAATGCTTTCTTACATTTCTGGAATTCCAAGTTTTCTTCATGAAAACAGATACAGATTTTGAGATACGCCTGATATTTTGTGAACTACTGGTTTGTAATCCTCTATCAATTTCAGATAATTACTTATTGTCTTGTTACCGTATCAAATATTTATATAGCTTAACCATAACCCTTTTTTGGGTCTGAAGATTCTCTTTCGTATCCATTGTCTTATTTAGCGCATGAGTTCGTTATCAAACATTAGGATGTGCTGAGTCGTTAAGTACTCTGCTATTCCAAAGGTTTTTGCTTTCACTGAGAATTTTGAAAACTGTATTCTTTGAAATGATTGTTCTTTGTCCCTCTATGGCTTAACGATCTTGGCCTGGCATGGCCAAGCGCGTAAGGCGTGCGACTCGTACTCCGAGGGTCGCGGGTTCGCGCTAAACATGCACGCCCTCCCAGCCATGGGGGCGTATAATGTGACGGTCAATCCCAGTATTCGTTGGTAAAAGAGTAGCCCAAGAGTTGGCGGTGGGTGGTGATGACTAGCTGCCTTCCCTCTAGTCTTACACTGCAAAATTAGGGACGGCTAGCACAGATAGCCCTCGAGTAGCTTTGTGCGAATTTCCAAAACAAACAAAACAATCTCACTTTATTATTTGTCGTAAAAACGATTTATACATATTCCTGAAAAGTGGAATTATCGACTAGTTCGTGGTTCAGTGTGAGCTTTGTTGCTGGTATCTGCTGAGACGCGTCAATTAAGTTGCACAGACAAATCATTCAAATAAAACGTGATTAGCTCTGTCTGCTAATAGTAAAATCAACGGTTAGGATATAAAATACTTTTTATTTACATCTGTTGAACGTGTCGAAAATCACAAAACACTTTTTCATTTATCACTAATGTCTGAAAAACAAACATTAGGCGCATGAAGACGCCTTAATGTAGAAGAGACAAAATTCGAGTGAAATTGGAAAATATGGAGTTTTTTAAACTGTTTAAAAAGCACTGTAATATACACGTGTGTAATTCATAGGAGAATTTAGAAAATATTACGAATATATGATCGTGTATTGATTTAGAACAGTTATAAAAAGTCGGCATTATAAACACCAAGTCTTTTAATACGTGCATATATTACATTGGGTGTGATATGATAATAAATAATGTTTTTCAAATTACAGAAAGTATATAATTTGGCATTTTAAATCGAAATTATTATAGATTACGATTCACTGGAATGATTCGACTTAAGAGTCAGTTAATTTTTTTAATTGGGCCAATAAAGGAAACCAAACGAAAATTTAATACTGTTTGCAGTCATAACGTGTGAAAATAATTAATGCAATGCATTTCTTCCTATTATTTCTGACGCAAGCTATCGCCGTATTAAAAACTGGCATTTGCAGTAAAACAAGCTTGACTCGTAAATAAACCCAAGGGACCATCCTCTGGAAACAGATAAGCGCTCAGAACTCGTGTTGTCATGACAACACATGATGGAACGTTCGCCATCCATCATCTTATGAGCCGTGCAGAAAGAAATCTTTGAAATATGGCAGCTCTAAACTGGTTCGAAGCTGAAATGGGACTCTGGTGTCATTACAGGTTGGTTTTGTTTTTTGAATTTCGCACAAAGCTACTCGATGGCTATCTGTTCAAGCCGTCCTTAATTTAGCAGTGTAAGACTGGAGGGAAGGCAGCTAGTCATCACCACACACCGCCAACTCTTGGGCTACTCTTTTACCAACGAATAGTGAGATTGACCGTTACATTATAACGTCCACACGGTTGAACGGGTGAGCATTTTTGGCGCAAAGGGGATGCGAAACCGCGACCCTCAGATTACGAATCGCACGCCTTAACACGCTTGGCCATGCCGGACCGATGTCATTACAACGACTTCTTAACAGTTGTATAGGTAACACCTGTTCATGTTTATAAAAATAAAAATAACAGGTTAGCAGCCAAGAGTATTAAACCGATTTTTAAGGATTAAAGTCCACCCTACCTCTTAATGGTCAGCGACAGGTTTACTGACTTACAGCGCTAAAATCCGAGGTTTGATTCCTTACCGTGGATAAAATGTAGATAGTCTGACTCATAGTTTCGCTTTACAGTTAAAAAAACTTATGATTTTTTAAAAGAAAGTAAAAAAGGCGGATTAAAGAAAAGAAAAGAAGAAAAATTATTCAAAAATATATTTCTAAAATAGTAGTAAAAAGATATTGCTAAATGTATAAAATGCCAAAAATAGAGTTAATATGTAACGTTTAATTTCTAGATGGCAGCACAATACAATTTTTCCTGCTTGTTTATTAGGTGCAAAAGCTACACTATTACGGGTATCGAAACTCGATTTTTAACACTGCTGGGATATTGAGGTAATTCTAGTAAATACAAATTTATTTTTTACGTTATATCATAATTTCTATTTTATTATACTTTAACTAGTGTGGGTTATCCTAAACTAATATAAATTCCATATTCTATAATGCTGATGTTTTTAAATTATTTGTTTTACTTGTTTTATTAATATGAAAAACTTAAATTTTAAGCGTGAACATATTTTAAATTATTTATTACAGCTGAGGCTTAAAATAATGTGATCAGAAAACAATTACTATCGGTTTAGGTTAAATTAATCGTCATGTGTTATCGAGGCAACATTGTAGAATTATTTAAAACCTACTATGAACTTTTTAAAAAATAGTCCATGTAATATTTATATTACCTCTATTCATGCTTCATTGTCAAATATATGAAAAGGAGACTCTTCCATGAGTCTTGAAATACATTATATCAAAGGTAGGTCATCTATGACATTTTGTTTCACCTAAAACTGTGGTGCATGTCGGAAGTATACTTTTCACACATCGTGTGTCACATTGTTTTGTTGTGGCAACGCTTCTTATAGTAATGATAGTAGTCTAAGTATGCAATACTAAATCTATGCATTGATAAGGAGACATGAGCGACATTAAATATTCTTAATATCTCAACAACAAAATTTTTTCAACCATCAAGTTCAGACTCGAAGCAGTCCCAAATAGTTTGTATATCATTTGCAATATTACAGTTACTTTGAAAACCTTGGAAACACCTTCCTTACTAAGTGACTTCCCGTCACAGTGGTTCACCGTCTCCCGCTAGTACAGCGGTAAGTCTACGGATTTACAACGCTAAAATCAGGGGTTCAATTTATCTCCGTGGGCTCAGCAGATAGCCCAATATAGCTTTCCTCTAAGAAAACACAAACACAATGAAACAACCCTACGCTGATAAAAGCTGGAAATAATCTAATTAATTCGATGCCTCAAAAAATATTAAAATTCAATCTAATAAGCTACTGTATGACAGGCCAATTTGAGTTTTATTCACTATAGTATTAAATCTTTAAACGTAGGTATTATATGGATTAGCTAAGAGTATTGAACAAAAAGACCCGTTAAGCAATATAATTTCTAACACATGTTTTCAACTTTCACACAGCATTATTACTGGCCCAAAACCTGTTTGTATTATTAGTCTAAGTCTATGCGCATCTATTTCATCTTGTCGGATCTTTAAAAGCCACTATTTCCGTCTTTTAGCATCTATAGGAAAGCTGTAGAAATAGAAAAATTTGCTGTGTTGTGCGTTATTAATTCACCTCAGAAGATAACAATGTTGCGGGGTCTTTTTGTTTGTTTGTTTTTTTGCATTGAGAGCCTTTTTTATTTAGATTTCGAACACACAAATGATGATCAATATTACGTTTACTTGGAGTTTATTTTTATATTTCTAGGTATTATTATTGCAGCTTATAATGTTTATGTTTTTTTAAGTATGACTTGTATCTTTTGATGTTACTGATGTTTGATTTTTAAGGTATGGCTCCTTAGTGTAGTGTCAGTCTTACTTGAAGCTATGTCATTTTTTTAAGATATGATTAGTACAAGTTCGACGTTATTAGAATGTTTTTATTATGTCCGTGGTTGATGTAATCTCATGTTATTAAGTTTTGTTTTCAAACATAAATGCTAGCATTGTTCTTTAAATATAAAATTGTGTCCACAAAATATCATAAGAAATAATCTGCTCTTGAATTCAAAATTCCAAAATTCATAATTAATAAAAAATTGACTAACAAAATAACTTCAATAAACACTTACAATAGTTGAGTGGAGAGATGAAACCCTCGAATAATTTTTGTAAACTTTTGTTAAACAACTGTTTTTTTAATAAAAATACAAGATAACTGAAGTATGGTCGTGCAATAATAATAATAATTAAAGCGAAAAAGTTACAATTTTTTTCAATAATTGCTGATTGTTTCAAAAAGTATATTGTATTTATAACTGACACTGAAATAGTCCTCGAATGAAGATTTCTACCACTTACTTCAACAAGCTGCTTCTCAGGCTTGGAATGGAACTGGAAATTTTAACCAGAACGCCACCATATGTATACGTGGGCCAAAACTCCAGGTCAAGGATTTTGTTTAGTGACAAGCATGAAGCTACACAAGGGGCCATCTGGACTGATCCCACCATGAATGTATTGAAACCTAGTTTTTAGTGATAAGAGCCCTCAAACTTATCACTGACTCCCTGGAGATCATGTTAGAGACACTCTGGTTTAAGTATAGCCATTTTTAGTTTTGAACTAATGGCGAAAGGGAAGGTCAGCCAGCCAACAGCACCTACTGCAACAATGACTATCTGGCTTTTTGAACCGAATAACTCACAATATTGACTATCATTTTTATTATGTATCCAAAGGTGAAAGTCCAAAGAATATTCAGTGACATCACGACTCAAACCTTCGAATCAGAGATCAAATCGTTAACATTTAGACTACATCCAGCTTTTGGCACTTGGACCTTTTTGGTGTTGTAAAAAGTATAGTTACCAAAACCTCGGCAAACGTTTTACCATCTTTTCTTACTAAATGTGCTCGTAATTAATGATTTAGATAAATTACTCTTTTAATTAGGCGAAGATTTGAAATACAAATGGTAAAAAGGGACACTTCTTATGTTACTTATTATAATTTATCTCGGGTGAGTTTCCGATTTATTATATTACGTTACATATTACAATTTGAAACAAACGGAAATTTGAACTTATATGTTAACTAAATATCAATATGTATTAAATGTATTCATATTTACCAACAAGATTGATACACACAATTTTATTCTTTAACACAAATATATTTTAATATACAAACAATGCAAGTTATAAATACGGATATTACAGATAATGATTTGTATACGACAGTTTTACAAACTTGAACAATAGTGTCTTACATCCGGTATAGAATTGAATATTTTATCGACAATCCAGGCCCACGACGAACAAATAAAATCTGAGTTTTTGTCACACCTCGCTTAAGCTAGCTAGCTTGTTTGACTTCACGCCGCTGACATTTTACCGAAGGAGATATTTAATGCCCTCGTAAAAATACTGACGTTCAAAGTAAATTGACTGAAGTTGAGCAGTTTGTAATGTTCGAAATCTATAAACGCTCGTGGTCAAATTCTGTACTTTTTTCGATTAATAAGCGTTAATCACAATTATAACTTTCATTCAAATGGATGAAAGTTTATTCTTTGTATATATTCATGGTTTGATGGTTTTTTGCTCTCTAATCAGAAACTCCTGGGATAATATGTTTAGTGATGCTTTTCCTCACTATTGCTTATTTTGTTTTGTTAAATCTTTCGCAAAGCTAATCGAGAGCTATCTGTGCTAGACGTTCTTAATTTTGAAATGTTAGTCCAGAGGGAAGGCGACTAGTCAACATCATCACCTTTTAACTCTTGAGTTACTTTAGACAAACGAATAGTGCGACTAATAATTACTTTATAATACCACCGTAGGTAAAAGAGCGAACATGGTTGGCAAGAAGTTTCGATTCCAGTTCGAATGCCAGGTTCAGTTAGATTAGTACATTTGAATTTGATAATTATGTTTTCAGTTTACTCTATCTGAATAGTCAAATTGTCTGACAGTCCTATTATATCTATTAAAGCTAATTTTGTAATTATTAAGTTGTTAACAACTTGTATCACTGTGTATGCTACAACATTACAAGCTCAGAGTATGTGATGTTACACGTGCTAAGGCACTGACTGTCAGACCAAAATGACAATAAAAGTTGTGCACTTTGAATACGGAGGAAAAACATCGGATTTTTCGCCAAAACGCATTCGTCTCCAATAAATTTGTTTGAGAGATCTGCATGTTCTGCAAGTGCAACATGTGCAAAATCCTTATAAAAGTGAGAGGTTCTCTGTTTCCATAGTTCAGTGTTAAGCCACCGACACGCAATACAGTTACCCCAAGACTGACTGAAGCACAACGCAACAACGCCATTGGTTGTTTCGAAGCAGGCAAATCTCGATCAGATGTTGCCAGAGCTGTAAATGTCCACCCAAGCACCATCACAAGACTATGGAATCGTCACCAACAACATGGACCAACTCGTGACCGTCCACGATCTGGCAAACCTCGTGTAACCACTCCCGCACAAGATCGCTACATCCGGTTACGTCACCTTCGGGATAAGACCACCATTGCGACGTCTACTACCTCAACCATACCAGGGCTGCATAAGATTTTCGATCAGACCGTACGCAACCGTCTACGAGATGCAGGAATCCGACCTCGAAGACCAGTCACAGGCGTCATCCTCACCCAGCAACATCATCAAGCACGGCTGCAGTGGACTCGGGCTCATCGGGTATGGCCTCATCGACGATGGAGGTATGTTTGGTTCAGCAATGAATTACCTTTTTTATGCTTCGTAGGCAGGATGGAAGGACCCGTGTTTACCGTCTCCGAGGTGAACGTTTTGCAGCAAACTGTGTGCAAGAAGTTGACAGATTTGGTGGTGGCAGCGTCATGATGTGGGCTGCCATTGCCTACAATGCCAGAACAGACCTTTTGCACATTCGAGGGAATATTACGGCTCAATGATACGTCGACAAGATTCTTAGGTCCCATGTGCAACCCATCATGGTGAACGTCAAGGACGTTTTTCAACATGACAACGCTCGTCCTCACACAGCCCGACTCACCACTATCTTCTTGAGACACCATAATGTCAGTGTTCTTCCCTGGCCCTCCAGATCCCCATCGAACATCTCTGGACGAGTTGAACCGACGTCTGCGACGGCGACAACCTCAACCGCAAACTCTACCTCAGTTGCAGCAGCTTTGCAGGCTGAGTGGACAGCCACACCACAGGATATGATTCATCATCTCATCGCTTCTATGGGCAGGAGATGCCAAGCAGTTATTGATGCTCACGGGAGGCATACTCGTTATTAACGTTGAATGACGTTAAACTTCAACTAGTAAGCGTGGACTTCGCCTTTGCAGACTTTGGATGTTCAGCAGTGAATGTGCAAAGTTACATACATGTCATACAGAAATACCCGGAATAAACTTGTTAACAATTTGTCTCAAATTTTGCCTTTTGCGTTTCTTTTTTTGAACAGTTTTTTAACTTTTTGTTTTTATAAAGTCATTCATTTTTTTATATAATTAACTGTTTGTTTGTGAACAGAAATGACCCTGAGCCATTGGGAGAGAGAGGGGTCTATAATAATTGTTTTTGAATTTCGCGCAAAGATACTCGAAGGAGGGCTATCTGCGCTAGCCGTTCCTAATTTAGCAGTGTAAGACTAGTGTTATGTAAATGTCATGTAAATGTATTGTAAACGACAACATGTCGTGTTGTGTTTAAATTTTCATTTCTATTATTTATATTTCCATATTTATATTATTGTTTCAAACCTTAAACCAATAAAATATGTTGTTATTCATTTAAAATAACATTTAGAAATTTCTAGAATTAGGTAGATCAATCATATGTTTATAAATTTATGTAAATGAAATGTTTGGCGGCCTGGAGTCTAGACGGCAAGTCTCGTGCAAGAACGGACATGCGCGGATTTCTCTGGAATGTTGGGAAGTTACGCGATGGTTCGAGAAAAGAGGCCTACAAGTATACAAACAGACGAAAATGTGAGAAAAAGAGGAGTCAGTCATTCGTTTGAGAAAGTTTAAGTGTTTGCTGTGAGCTAGATCTACAGAAACTGTGATTTTGTTTCGTCAATCTTTGCGATTCATTTGAATTACTGGTTGTGCTGAGAGTCAACACGAACAGGACTGTTTAGGGGAGACCGAAGCGGAAAACGAGAAGTTGAAGCATTCATCGCAAACACCGTAAAAAGAACTTCGTCATTCTCCATTCAAACTTCGAAATTTCTTTGTGGGACCAAATTCACACCCTAGACTGGAATTTTGGATTTCTAATCTGGACTTTCATTCTAGATTATATTATTAGATACAGGCCATTTTGTGTTGTAATTAATTTTGAAGGTTTGAACTTAATATCTGTCATTGTTGTTATGTAATTTATGTTATATCTGTTACATATATAATAGTTTGTTGTAATAAATTATACAACCTGTTATCTGTATTTTTCTGTTGCGTTTAGTCTACATAAAACATAAAAAAACGTAACACTAGAGGGAAGGAAGCTAGTCATCATCACCCACCGCTAACTCTTGGGCTACTCTTTTACCAACGAATAGTGGGATTTACCGTCACATTATAACGCACCCACGGCCCACGGCTGTAAAGGTGAGCATGTTTGGTGCGACGGGGATGCGAATCCGCGACCCTCAGATTACGAGTCGAGTCCTCAACCACTTGGCCATGCCGAGCCGGGTCTATAATAAACTGAGAAAATTGAACGAAGTCATTGGTATAAATTAACTGTAAAATACTCGTTTCCAAGCTAAAATGAGTGGATTCAGTTAAGAATAAAAGCACCCATGAATTACGAAACGGTTCCTTGTGAGAAAGTTAATTATTTCTTCATAAATAAATATATTTTTCTGGTTGTTGTTGTTGTTGTTTTTGAATTAAGCACAAAGCTACACAATGGGCTATCTGTGCTCTGCCCACCACGGGTATCGAAACCCGGATTTTAGCGTGTAAGTCCGCAGACATACCGCTGAGCCACTGGGGGGCTATTTTTCTGGATTCGGTTATTTTGCTGCTTCATATGTTGTGTCTAATAGAAGATAACGTAAATAATGTTTGAGCTGGTAGATGCAAGAAGCCCTCAGAATAAGTTATTTATAAAACGGTCCCTTATTTGTCTCAGTGGTGACACCTTTAGTATCTAGTAATATTCCTGGTGTTTTAAAATGGCGAATACCGAAGAAGAAGTAATTAATGATGATGAGTTATTTGTCGTTTATGAATGCACATCTCTGACAAAGACAAACAAAGGATCTGCAGAAGTATCGTCTGATAAACATAGATTCGACAGAAAGAGATCAAAAACGAATTCTATAGAAGATTGTTTGGACGGTAACAACGTTGTAACTAATACTAGTTGTAGCAGTACGAGTAACGTTAATAATATTGATAGTAACAGTGCTGTTAGAATTTGTTATGAGGAAACTAGAAGGTGTGAGAAAGATAGCGACAGTTTTCAAAGTACTTTGTCCAGTGATCAATTAATTATTGTTGACTCTCTTGAAAGTACGGAATCTGATGGCGATGAGCTGGAAATCACTCAAGAACGAGATAGTATTTCTACAGCAGATAATGAAATAAAGCAAAACAAGTATAATCAACATACATGTGAGTCGAGTATTTCTTCCAAGATTGGGAGTAATTTGTCTGTAATACCAAGATCTACAAACTGTCTGTCAGATGATATATCTACCAGTAAAAAGTTCCATCACAGAAAGGTGTCTAAGCTGCATCGAAATAGAAAGGAAAATATCCGTTTAATTAAAGTCATAAATTCATTGTCCTTTGTGAGATTTTTATTGTTTTAAGAAGTTTAGGTAGTTTATCGCTAGTGTGGTAATAATTCTGAAGTTAAGATGTACCTTTCACACTTTTAGTAAGATGCTTAGAACTTACCAATTACATTTAATTCTGTAGGAAGATGTATGTCACATCTCTTGTGGTATCTCTAAACTATGTAATATAATATTGAAGTACAAATTAATTATACATGAAAATGTGTGAAAAGGCTAGGGCATGAAAATTTGCAACAACCACTGAAGAGAGAATAATATATAACTGATGTTTCTTTATAGGAAAATGTTGATATGGATGATAATGGTGTAATACATATTAAATCTTTTGTCATTCATGTAACTTGAAACAGTAATCAGTTGATACATTCATTTTCAGATGGATTCAACAAAACTTTTACAGTAAATACAAAGCAAAGCACTTCAATTGGCTGGGAATTATATCAGAGGTGGTTTATTAAATTGTTAGTATATATATATATATATACTAAAGGTCACTCAACTGAAAGCTCTTTAAATTTCTGAGGTAGTGAATAAAATTGAACTCATTATTGGATAAAATAAAATTGTCAATGTAGGATAAACACATATTTATGTATGTTTTTATATTAATTATTTTCCTGAGTTGTATTTTTTAATGAAGGTTTCTTAATGTTAAAGTACAGTGATTATAATACATCTTCAAAAACAAAAGTTGTATTTTTCTTGTCCAATCTGACCAGTAGTATTACTATTTTAACTTGTACTTTATAAATTCATTGTATAATTTTATTCTTTTGTATTTTAACTAAAAGTAGCTTTGGTTCTCGTTTGTTTTTTAGTGTCAAAGATGCAAAACTTGTGTAACATTTTTCCCTTTATGTAAAGCAACTTTAAGCTGTAGTGGTAAGTGTGCTTTTGCTGACTTTTCATTACGTGCATGAGTAAGTGTACTGAATCACAGAATCAATTAATATTTTGTTCTTCTACAATCTAGCAGTGATTCAGAGCATTTTCTTTCAAGAAAAACAAATATGTTCGAGCTGTATCGGAGTTGATCTGCCAGAGTGACATCATTAAGGCATGTTCTGGAAGCTCTAACATTATTTCTTGTCTATGATGTTTATTGTATTTATTTTTTATCAGTCAATGAATTTCATTCATAACCATTTCATACAGTTTAATATTTACAGTAATGTTTGCTAACAAATATACAGTAAGTGACCCAAATGGCCATACTGTGCTATCACTAATGTTAGCAAGAAAGAATTAAAAGAAAATAATTAGTGCTTTAACAGTTTGAAGAGAGGATTTTTTAAATTAAATTAAAGTAACAAGTTTTCCTCTGCTTTTGCTTATATAATTATATTATTTAGCTTGCTGCATAAAAATCAATTTTAAATATAATTGTTGTTTACTGTTAAAGCTATAATATTATGGTTAGTGATTCTATAATAATAAAAATAATAATATAATAGGAAAAGTGTCAAAATATTGGCACTGTGTAAGTTTATGTGCAAATCATTAGTAGAAATCCAGATCATTGGACAAATATTTTCACTTTTCCAATTTGCCATAAATGATTTCCTTGTTCCTATAAATCTCTTACAATTTATACTCTAAACTTTCAGCCTAAATAAATTTCTTCTAAAGTTCTCACCTGAATAAACCACTTGCAATGCTTACAATGTATTTTCTAAACTTGATTCTCAGCTCCTAGTATCTAAATGATACATGTATTGAATTGATTTTGTATGACTTGCCTTCAAATGCCTAGTATACTATCAAACTGAAATGAGCTTAAGCCATAACCCTGCAAAACTGTACTAAATAAGCAGTTCTTATTTTGATTATTTCGTACTTGATTTTCTATATAATAAGAAACCTGATCATTTAGAGCTGTGTTTATGCCTCAGTTCTATTTGTGTGTGTGCCAGAATAAAGCATTTTGAAGTTATTAATGTAATATAAGTACTCACTTATTAAATCTTTACTGAAATGTGATTCTAAAAAATTAATTTTGGTGGTTGATTTTTTTATTTACTTATGTAACACTTTGTTATTTATTATGGACCAATGTTTTGTCCATTCATGTTCTCTTGAATGAAGGACAGTAAATATTCTAGTTATCTTTCTATTGATTCATGCCTACATTTATTTATAGAAATAAGCTTTTATTTTGTGTATTCACTAAGATATGAATATGTATATGAAATTTACTTTCCATATTTGTAATTCTTAGTGTTTAGTTATAACTTGTGCAGACTGTTTATTGTTTCAGTGAGGAAGCATATTTTTTATGTAAATGGTTAACATTTTGGTATCTAATGAGTAAATTAGAACATTTCTAATTGGTTTGCAGTTTGTGGGTTGTAGGTTTGAATCTTGCTATTGAATATGCTTGTCCTTTCAGTCATTTCAGTCAGTTATAATGTAACTGTCAATTCCATATTTTGTTGATAAAGAGTGTCCCAGAAGTTGGAAGTAGATTATATTATATGAACTAGTTGTTTTCTCTCTCTCTCTGTCAAACATGGCTTCAAAGTTATGAATGACCATTACAGATAGCCCTCAGTTAGGTTTAAAAGAAACTTATCAAACAAACAGTCAGTTATAAATTATCAGTTATAGTTTACTTGAACAAAATAAAAATTTACTTCATGCTCAATTTAACGTAAAACAAGAAAAGTGGGAGCAATACCATATTGTATGAATTACAGTTATTAATATTTATGTACACAGGCCTAACATGTTTTAATAAATTCCAGTTTGTGGTGAGTAGTATTATATTGTCCATGTTTTTTCTTATTTTTATATTAACAAGTATGATTGTGTTGCACAAGATGTATTTTACCTTGAAAATTAAAAGAGTTGCTAAGCTTAAAATTTTGTAAACCCTGGTTAAGATAGATTTATAATTGTAATCAGTTTTATTATTTTTGTATGTAATACTGTCAGGTGCATTGAATGATGACAATATAAGATTTATACAGACTTAACTGTGTTAGTTCTCCTTAACATTAGCCATATTCAAGGTTGAAAGAAGAATTTCATCAGATTAAAACAAGTAAAGACAGTTCTTCAAATGGACCTTTGATCACTGTGACCTTCAAAAATAAAAGAATAGCAAAGTGAGTACTCATTGAAAATAAGGTTTGTCTGAGCTTGAAAGATGTTAAAGCTTATTGGATTTATTATTAAATGTTTTAAACTTTATTTTTCTTTTTGAAACAGAATACTTACACAGTGCAACTTGCAGGCTTCTGTTCAAATATGGTTTTATGATTTTAACCAGTAGATTATTCTGTGTAGAATAAAAGTTTAATTTTAGATCATTATAAAACCCATTTTACGGGGGGGAATATTCTTTTAATGTTCTGAATCACCCTATACATGAAATGTTTGAAAAGATTTTAATTTTTGAAACCTGCTGGAAAGCTAATTTTACACAGCTCTGCATTTTACTGGTGATTGTATTTGCACAGATATTGTAGCATGTTTTTATAAAATAAATTTTGTTGCTTAATAAGTCATTAGTAATTACAAAAGAACTGCTTACTTTTTTGAAGTATCTCGTTATTATAAAATTTAAATACAATTTGTATTCATTTCCAGAAAGTATCAGACAAAGGTAGAAGACTTTCTAAAAGAGTTGCTGGCTGGGGAGGATCTAACAATAGATGAAAATGACCATAATAAAAAAGATACAGTAAATATCGTATAATTGTTAATAAAGTCTATTAGGTAATGATGGTGTTGAACACCCAATCAGTATGATACTGTATGCTGCCTAATTTATCCAGTACTTCTTATACACACTTGTAAACTATCAATATTTGTGATAAAGAATTTGCTAAAGTAACTAAGCTGTAACTTAATAAAAGGCTTCACTTGTAATAATGTTAGTTTACACAACTTTAAAACACAAGACCAAAAGGGACAATACCTCCACACTTCTGCTTTTTAAGTACATAGTTGAATGCTATGTATATATAGTTATATTATTATAAATATTATACTGAATATTTTCATACCCATTTACTCACAGTCTTCTATGTGCAAAAATACTGATTTCCTTTAAACACTTTGCCATCTGTGTAATAAAGTATGTAATAAAAATATTTTAATGCCAAATCCAGTATCAAAACTAAAAAATCAAAAATCTAGTCATTGTACACCAAAGACACATCTGAACTTAAGTAAATTATCAAGCTTTAATTTCTAGTACAAACTGAATAATGAAATTATTAAACAGCAGTCAATCAGTGTATTTAAGAAAGAGACAAAACAGATAAAATATGATTTTCATGTGGAATTATTTTCTTGTTAAGTATTTATTGTGCATGTTATGGATTATGAGAAACATTAGTAATTTGGGAAGTGAATAGTTATGAATAAATTTTAGAGAAAAAGCGTAAAATGCACAAGTATATTTGTTTGTATTTTTGTATCAAATTATTTTATTTCAGTATTCATTAACATGAGACAGTGTTTTAAAATAACCTTTAAAACGTTAAATTTAAAATGTAAATGTAAATTCATCTTTTAGAATTAATTTTTTAGGAAAGTGGACATCTACAGTTCTTCCAGGACTTTTATGTTGACACCACCCAGCATGCCAACAGTCATACCTCATGTGGAGAAACACAAAATATTCCTGTGTATCTTTTTCAGTCTGTGTGTTTGAGGAAGTGACACTGCATTAAAAGATCTTTCAAGATTGTTACAGTAAACTATTAATGAAGCTGAGAAATCATAAAAATAGTAGGTTTAACCTAAACCTACACTATGATTTTACTTGCTTTGTACTCTCACAGGTTTATAGAAGGTGAAATTGTTACAAAGAAAGACTGTGGCAGCCTTATTAGGCATTTAAATTCTAAATATTTTTAATTGTTTCCATCAAATATCTACATGTTATAAGATATTTCCACATTGTTCCTAGCTAAAACCCTAGATTTTCTTGAAATATACAAATTAAACTATAAAGGAGTTTTCTTTAAGAAAAATATATCTAGCTATAATAAGGGTTATGAAGAAATCATGGAAGGCAAGCCACCAGAAGAAAATCCTCAAAAACTGGAGAAATATCGGTAGTTATTTCATTCAGTCTTTTGTTTTGATATGATATATGATAGAAAATTATTAAACCTCGTCCCAAGTGAGGTTTAAAGATTTGTTTGGGTGAAGTGTCAGCTCCATAGCAAGTATGGCAGAGAAGAGACAAATAGGCATGACAAAGAGAATTTAGTGCTGCTTATTTTACACTTTCTTATATATTTATGGACTGACAAAGATAGAAATAAAATTAAAATACACTTGAAAGAAAAGCTGAAATTAAAATATGACAATGAATTGATTGACTGATGCATAAAACAGTGGACCTACATAAATATACAGTACATTTTGACCCTTTTATAATGAAAGCCAATCTCCCTGAAAGTGTAAAAACTACATTGTAGTCCATGCCATTTTATATAACTGACAAGTTACAAATATATTTATAAGAATCCAGGAGACTTACATGCATAGATAAAGTAGAATTTGATAAAGCTATTTCTTGAAACAGTCGAAAAATTCTGACCCTAGAAATGTTTAGTGTATGTACTGTTAATGCTGTAATACAATGTCCCTTCTTTGCTTAGGTATTTAAACTATATTTTTTTAGCATTTGCATTGTTAATGTTGTGCAAACTGATGTAATTTTTTTTTTTGCTTTGCGTCTTCTTGGTTATTTAGATGTGTAATTGTTTTATCACACAGTAAAAAGTAAAAAATGGTGTAAGATCAGGAGAGTATCTGGGATTTACACAGAACATGATTACTTCCAAAGTCTGTTGTAAAATTACTGATCCCAACCAAATAATCTAGTCATTATATCCTACTATTTTGTAATTTCTTCACCAATGTTTGAACTCATTACTATTAAATTTTTATTTACACAGTCTAATTCACACATCCAACTGTAGGCATAACTGCATTTGTGTCAACCTTTATTTGTTATTTCTATAATGCAGAAGACATTAAACGTGTAAATTTCTAAAATGTAGAACAAAGGATAAATTGTATGAAATCTTTGTTACTAAATTACAATAACTTATTTTAAAGAGAACATTGTCATGTGTATTTAATTCTTATACATGAGAAATAGACAGTGAAATAGTAAGAGTAATTTCTTATCCTTTACAATCTTCTCATAAGATTGTTCATCGGCAGGCACATTGATAGAAAATAAAGTGACTACAAGAATCATCATAGTAACCATTGTAATACAACTACCAAAATTCAGATTATCTCATCATTTATGACTTGGTTTTCTCTATTCTGCTGAAAATGTACAGATGTCACACAGTTGAATATGACTCGAAACTTTCTTTTCACGTTATTACTTTTTCACATTTTAGCTTTTGATTTTGTAACCTGTATAAAAAGGAAACATCAAGAATAATCTTAACTACTTGAAATGAACATTTTCTTTTAAAAAATGCCAAATGTCAACTCATTCAGTAACACAATAAATGTCAAGAATGAATTTGACCATTTTAACTGAATTTTTTAAAAAATCTTTTAAGACCAAGGGTCACATGTTTCAACTGTATGGGTAACCATCTTTTGGACAAGTGTCTTGAAAAACATGACCAGAGGAGAATTGCAAGTAATCGCAAACAGTACATGGCATCATCACTTACATCAAAAACTAGGTTTGTGATAGTTTTGATTTTACAGTATTCCTAGAGATTTATTATCTTTAACCTTTTTATCATCTCTGGAAGGGTTTTTTTTTTACATCAGTGTAATTGGTGTATAAATGCACAGGTGGAGATGATGTTTACATTATGTAAATATATGGGTGGAAATGATGTCCAATGTGTAAATGTGTAAGTGGATATTATGTCTAACATGTAAATATATGAGTGGAGAATATGTTTAACACGTAAATGTATGAGTGGAGATTATGTCTAATATATGGGTGGGGAATATGTTTAATATGTAAATGTATGGGTGGAGATGACATCTAACATGTAAATGTAAGGGTGGAGGTGAAGTCTAACATGGGTAAATATACAGATGGAGATGATGTGTAGCGTGAAAATATACAGGTGGAGGTGATATTTAACGTAAATGTATGGATGAAGATGTCATCTAATGTGTAAATATGTGTTTGCATATGATGTCTAGCATGTGTAAATACACAGGTAGAAATGATAAATGGTTCAGCTGTTGTAGTTCTTTTATGTAGATGGATAAAGATATATATATATATATCAGCAATTTAAAAAAAAAGTTAAAATTATATTAATTTTTTTTTTAATTTCGGACTTCCATGAATTGTCATTAAAAAGATAAATATTTCCTGTTGCACCAGAAAACAAGCTAACCCTTTGATATTGCTTAATATTAAACCAATTACTTTTCTGCAGTAACTGATATTTTATTTATCTTTTTAACAATGAATACAACTTTCCATGCACTAAAAACCTAAAGCTCTCCTAATCTGTGAATTAACATTTTGACATGGTTTACTTTTATGCACATTTTATAGTTTTTATCATATTTATTTTATGTTATTAGTAATAAGTTGCTGGTTTCTACTGAAGCATGTTTGAAGAAAATATTTTATAACTATTTGTTCTAAAGGTGATAATAACTTTGATCCAGATTATAGGTAACATAAACTGATAGAAAACATCAAAGTTTTTTTAAGGTACATCAAAAAAATGTTAAAAAAAAAAGTTTGTGATGCTAGTTAAGAAAGCTTTGATGTGATGATAATAAGTGTTATAATTGTCATAAATCATACTTCATAATGCATTAGAATATATATTCTTATACAAATGTACCTTTTTGTAGATACATTCAAGATATTCTAATCCAGTATTATGTTAGTATTTGTCTCCATGGTAATGATTACCCTTTACCTTTAGGTACCATCAAGAAGAGAAGAACCAAAAATTTAAACCAGGTACAATTAGGTATGTTTTAAGGATACAATCATTGTATGTGTGTGTGTGTGTGTACATAACTGTAAAGGACAGTATTTCAGATATATTTTGGAGAAAACTTAAGTTGCACTTAACAGTGCATATATATGCTTCTTTTTACACTGTTAATACTTAAACTTTTGCAGAGGAATAGTTTGTATTCATAATGTTTTATTTGTGTTTCCAAAAGCAGCATCAACATGCAATCACCTATCTAATGACTGTTTGTGGTTGAGGGTCCCACATGTATATCAGAAGGTGAATACCACCAGGAAATAGTGCTACAACTTGCATCAATAAAAAATTTAATATCTGTGAATAATCATTAACAATTTTATTTTTTTTTGGAGGGGGCTTCACACAAGAATAATTGTATAAAAAAATTTGCAGTTTCAATGGAATGTGCTAATTTAGTGGAAAATTCTGTATTATTAAAGTTGGTGGAATTATAAGGGTACTTAACATTTAATATAAAATTTCAGCAATTACATCAAAACTAAAAAAACTATTTTCATTGCTAGGCTTAGGTAGTAATAAATGAGGGCATGGCTTATGAGAGTACAGTGCATTAAATATTTCTTTGATTTGTTATGAGGTTGGTATGTTTTACTACAAATCTATTCTAGATGAGTTGTCATTCACAGTATTTTGGTAATAAAGATTAAATGGATGCCAAGTTCAAACTATTTTTATGATTGCTTATCCATTTAAACTCAGTTTTTCAAGAGGTCCATCTATATTTCTCTACCAAATTTCTCAGAGCATTTTGTTACATTAGACAGACAACTGTGATTTATTTATTTGAAATACAAATAAAATTTGGTAGAATTACATGAAAATAAGGTGAAACAAAGCAATGTAAATGTAACATCAGTATCACAATATTTAAAGACATAAAATGTTTGAAATGTTCAAAAAATGTTCTCTCTTTAAAAGAGAGAATGTGTTGTCTTATTTTTTAAGCCAGAAACATTGTTATTTTTTGCTCTACCAGTAATACAGTTTGTAGAATAATTTATAACTATGAACATAAATTTTAAGTTAATCAGTAAGTGAGTTGTGTTCTCAATGTAGAGAAGTTGCTGTTTTATTTTAACAAATTATATGTTATTGTTTTAATGTAAATAACCTCTTCTGAGTAAAATTCTTATACACCGGTCAAAATGTTTGTTTTCCATGAATAAGTTATCGTCACTTTGCTCGTTCTGTTGTGGTTATTTGTTCAACATTAAAAATACAGAAAATATATGTAGATACTGTGGCTTGTGTACATGTATTTCCTTATGACATGGTGGTATAATTCTACTATCTGTTGTAAGATATTGTGTATATAAAAATAGGAAACAACTACTTGAGTGACACTTGTTGTAAAAGGTCTAATTTCTCCTGTGTTTAAGTCTGTATTATCTACATTCTAAAACAACAGTAACGAACTTCGACAAGCACTTGACTTGTTACCCAATCAACTTCCACAGTACATTTATCGGATGAGAATCTTGGGCTACCCTCCAGGCTGGCTGAAAGAAGCAGAGATTGAAAGTTCGGGAATAATGATGTATGGATCAGATGGTAAAGGTTAGTATCTTATGTAATTTGCATATTAGTAAGAACAATGTTTAGATAATTTAGGTAAAATTATTGTTTTCCTCATTGTGTTGAGAAATAAGACTGTTTACTTTTTTAAACATTTTACTTTGTTCTTGAAGAAGGTGTTAATGTTATAGTCTCTTGTTTTTATTTGTATTAAAATTGTGTCTCATTGATATCTAAAAAATAAATTTCAACTTTGTGGTTTAAAAACTTTTGACTTGCAAGCTCATCACTTCTGCCATTTTGTTTACACCATTATCTGAGAGTAGCTTGCTCTGCTTGTTTTGAACACTTTGATAAAGAGTTTAGCTTGTTGATAAGTAAGGAATTTGGAGCTTACATTTCATAAAGTAAGGCTCATTTATGGTTACAAATGGCTCTCACCTGTCATCTTTATTGAAGCAGCCAGCTAGATTGTTCAGATTTCAGCTTCGTGATGAGATGTCTTTCTATAGTTTAGCAGTGCTATATGAAACCTGGCATCCATTTATAGCACTCAACTGTTGAGACATCATTTACATTGTTCTTCATGACTTAAACAAAGCTAACAGTTAACATGACAATCTAATCAGATTTTTAATATCTATGTTTTTACATTAACACTGTATTTAATGCTTGTATGAAGCAAAAGTAACAAAATAATTAAACGATAATTCATACATTGTTTGTACATTAGAAGCTTAACATGGAACAGGTAAAATACATGGGTAGCATGATAACCGAGAATCGATTTGAACATTCTTGTTCATGAGATACTGTGAATCAGATGAGTAAAACACAAAGGTAACAAGTTAATGTGGTTTGAATTCAAACAGTGTCGTTTTTTTCTATTATAAACTACACATAAGACAAATATGACACATGTAACATGGTAGTGTGATAGGAATTCAAATGCTGTTTTGCGTTACATTAGAAACTACACAAAAGACTAGTATGCCAAGGTTCTCTGTTGAGGTTCATGAATGTGTAATACCACAACTTTCAACATCATATTCTGTTAACTGCAGAAGTGAAAGTTATCTAAAGGTATGAATTAAAAGTGTTACATGTATGAATCTTCTTTCTTGTAGCTGTTCATCATGATGAGAACATTGAAGATGGTGAGGTCGATGTAGACTCATTGAAAGGTTGGATGAAATTTAATGATAATACATTTTATTACTGTATTAAATGAATTTAATGAAGTTATGTTATAATGTAAAGACATTTTAAACTATTTTCAGAAGTAATTGATGCAAATAGGTAAGAGGTTTTGTCAAAACATTACCACGTTCTTAGTGTCAAATTTTACAGCTTCTTAAATTATTGGTTAAAATTATAAACTAATCATAAACCTCTAATACTGTTTACATATTTATTTGATGCATTAGACCCTGATGAAGTTGTAGTCTATGACTACATGTAGTGCATTCCTAAACTCCTAGAAAACTTTACATATGATATAAGTTGTTAGAAAATGTTTTTGTTTGGATATGTGAATTACATTTGAATAATCACATGCAATGAAAAGTTAAAAATATTGTAACTATATTTTTGTATTTTCAGTTCAGTATGATCCTATGAAGTTAGTTGACTACCCAGGATTTAATGTTCCAATCCCTTATGGATTTATTGATGTGCGTATTGAATGTTACATAGTCACTTAAAATTTTTTTCATTGCTTGTAGAAATAAGTTACCAAAATTTGTAATAGTGTAAATGGCTCTTCATGACCCATTTGCTAAACTCCTATCATTTAATCATTTAGATGTTTATTGCACAAACTTGAATGTAAAAAAAAATGTTTTGGTATAGAGATTCAACAGGTTTACAAAAGGTGTTTTTAGAAATATTTTCAAAATTAATGTAGCTATATCATATTTTGCTAGAATATTTATTTTCATTTCAGTGGTTTGTTTTTCGGTGAAACATCTTGTTGTGACTGTTTGAATGTCATTTTATAAGAACGTTTGAGCATATTTTTATTCTGTGAGTTGCAAAGGCTCACCTTAAATTTTTCTTCATATTAGGTGCCTCATCTTTTGGTATTGTTATTTTTACACTGATTCCATTATAAACTTTTATCACAATGTTATTTTTAACATGCTTCTCACACAACTCTTTCTTCCAAAAGGCAGCTTGTATTTTAATATATATTATATTGTAGCCTCTGTAGTAGCTAATATTCTGTGTGTGTATATTATTGCAGAAGAGCTGTTGAGCTATGTTGAGAAAATTTTTTACGTAGAGGAGCAAACAACGTTTTGACCTTCTTTGGTCATCTTATGGCTTATGGGATACTTTAACACCGGAGGGCTGTTTCCAAATTCATGGCTTATGGGATACTTTTGCACATTGGGGATTGTTTCAAAACTTATGATTTATGAGATATTTTAACACCTGGGGGGGGGGCTGTTTCCAAACTCTGCTTGTGGAATACTTTAACACCTGGGGGGAGGGCTATTTCCAAACTCTTAATCTGAAGGCTATTTTAAGCTTTTAAAGGTTTATATTTATGTTTCATAAATAAGGAGTTTGTTATTCTCTTTCCATATTCCTTATTTGCTAGCATAAATACTTCTGTGATCAAAACCTTATTTTTCTTCTCTTAAGACTTAATAGGGAAATGTGAAATGGGTTTTTGTCTTGAAGCACATCTATTTCATTTTTTTAACTCAGTTCCATGACTATGTTTTGTATATGAAACTCTTTATTGTGTGCCTGTCACTATAGGGCAGTCATATAATGTGGTTTGAATTTCTTGCTAGAAATGCAAAATGAGTACACAAACCCTATACAGATGATGACATCAGCTACCAGTATGCCATAGTTTTTATACAAAAACAAATTAAAAATGGCAACCAATTGCTCAGGTGTTTTAAAGGTTGATGAAACAATTGAACTTATGGAAACTGATGATAATTCTGTTTGTGAACCTTAGTTGTCTGATCATGATTTTAAGCATGATATAACTGAAAACAATACAGGGCTATTCAGATTCTCTGATACTGTTAAGGTCAAATGTTTTGTTTAAGAAACTTTTTTTTCCAGCTATCTTAACAGTTCATTAGTTTGACTCCTTTTTAAATTGCTTATAAACATGTTTTTTCATCAGTTTGAACATGTCATAACAGTTGCTTATCAATCTTGCTTCTTCCTTTTGTAGTTCACAACCATTGCTTTCGAAAGAAGTAAAATTTTCTGAGTTGCAGTAAACAAAAACATTTTATTGCACAAAATTATTTTATTAAACCAAATTTAAAACGTGTACAAAATCTCTAGTATCTTATTTAAATAGGAATTTATTCTTCTCTCATAATTACTGTTTACTTTTAACTATTAGTACTGATTCATGCCCATTTGTGTTAAGCACGGTTCACAAAGTGGCACAAAAAAAACGAAACACAAAACAATCACAGCTAAAAATTTAATATTATTCTGAAATTAAATAAATAAATTATTGGCACTCTAAGTTATCCAGTCTGATTTATTTTATTGTATAAAAAGCCATTGGATATTTTAGAAACTGTTTTATTATGTAAGACTGTTAAGACAGAAATATGAGAATTGGCTTAGAATACTCCTGGAAGTTAACAAATATAGCATTAGTTTGATATATTTATTCTGTTGGGCTAAAACACTTCATGCTTGTGTTGTTATTTTTAGGCTGGGAAGAGTTTTAAATTTCTTGCTTTCCAGTGACTCAGCAGAAAATCTGTAGGCTTATAACATGAAAACCTAATTTTGATGCATGTGGTTCATGCAGCACAGATGGCTCACTATGTGGTCTAACAACAAACAAATGAATAATTAAGTTACTGAATTCCAACTGAAAAAAGCAGTTTGAATCAATAAACATATACATTTCTTATCATAAAAAAAGAATTGAATTTCATTGTTTGAACAAAATATTTCATATTGAAGATTATTTATGAACAGAGTTTTACTTTTTTAGGAAAGTGAACACCTTGGGATGCCCCCTCTTCAATTTTGTCAACTTCGATATGTTGCAGAACAAAGCATGAAGCCACCAGTAAGGTTTTATTTCAAATGCAAGCACATTAGGTTTAAGTCGTAGTGGTATTTTCACCTATGTATTTTATTAGTGCAAAATTAAATTTCAGGCTTATTATTGTTTCTTAAACAATCAAGAAACTTGGAATTTCTGTCTCAACATTGCACATTTAATACTGAATATGTTAACTTTTTACTTATGTGTGAATGCTACATACTAAATCCAGCAAGTTGCTACTTCTGTCTTTACAGAATTGAATTAGAAGAGAGGAGTTAAATGGGTGCAGTTGCCCCAATCTCCCCAGATGAAAGGAGCCCCCCTCTCCCAACTAAGCAAAAAGTAAAAATAATAATCAAATTGAATTGCCCTTGGAAAAAAATACATTTGTAACTATGTCTCTATGACAACAGTAGTTTTGTCATTCCATTTAAGCCTGTTATTTTATAATAGAATTTGAGGTCAGTACTGTTGATTTGCTGCCTTACCTTTAGACTACCAGCTTAAAATTAGCAAGAGCTAGAGCAAATAGGTTTACATATCTGACAAAAAAATAAATATTTATTAAATTATTTAGTTCAGTGCATTAATTGTTAAAAACCTCATTTTCAAACATGTTGTCACGAGTTGATGAGTGACACTGGCACCTTTCAGTCATATGTATTGTCACAAGTCAATGAGGGGCATTAGTAGTACCTTTCAGTCAAATGTACTCTCACAAGTCGATGAGGGTTACTTGTAATACCTTTCAATCAGGTTACTGGTAGTACTTTTCTAGCAATGGCCCAGCATGGCCAGATGGGTTAAGGCGTTCAACTCGTAATCTGCGGGTTGCAGGTTTGAATCCTCATTGCACCAAACATGCATTATAATGTGACAGTCAATCCCACTTTTCATGGGTAAAAGAGTAACCCAAGAGTTGGCAGTGGGCGGTGATGACTAGCTGCCTTTCCCTCTAGTCTTACACTGCTAAATTAGAGATGGCTAATGCAGATAGCTCTTGTGTAGCTTTGTGCAAAATTCAGAACCAAACCTTTCTATCAAGCATACTGTCACAAGTTGGTGAAAGCCACTGGTACCTTTCAATCAAACATATACTGACAAATGACAAGTTGATGAGTGCTAATGGTACCTATCAATCAAACACACTGTCACAAGTCGATGAGGACCATTGTTAGTACTTTTCCATTAAACATACTGTCACAAGTCAATGAAGGCCACTAGTACATTTCAGTCTAATAACAATCCTCCCACTGAAACGTATTTTAGACGACCTCCAAGATGTTAATATTACTGCTTAATGTTTAGTGCAAGGACAAACAAATAATTATTAATCCCAACTTTGTTATATTGGGCTTAAGATCATTTAGCAAATGATTCATATAAAGTCCAGATACACTTGAAGCTTTAGCATAGTTTATAAATGTTCAGTATTCATTGAAGAAAATAATGTGTCAAATGGTTTAGTGTCTTACATAATGCATCACTCTTCTATTAAAATCAGTCAAGACATGTAAGGTACTGAAACGTTTCTTTATGTACTTAAAACTGTCTTATATTTAACTACATATTCATATTCTTTTGAATTGTATGATTTTACATCTAACATTGTGTCATAATTCCATGTTTAGGAGCCCAAACCTTATATGAAAAGACAAATTCCAGATACTTTAAACGTAAAAACTAAGGTCAGCAAGCTGGACAGAAGTGAAGAAGATATGGAAGTTGATTACAATATTCGTAAGTTTGTTTGAAGTTTTCTAGAGTACCTTTGACATAAATATACAATACAATGGATGGGTCTAATAAATATTTGTCAAGTAGCATAACAGGGGACTACTAGCAAAGTAACTGGTCATTAAAAATAACAAAGCTTACATTTGCTATGTATTATACAATCATAGGTTTTTAGATTTGATACTGTGTATAATTCTTTTTGTTATATAAAAGTGAAAAAAAGACCTGTAATGTGATCTATGTTTCCCAAGTCTGGATTGTTATTTTTTACTAGATTTTGAAATCATTCTCTCCATACTTTTCAAATAGAAGGAAGAATAATTGATTCAGGAGACGATGAAGCTGGCACTTCTAAGTTCATTCCACCCCTTCCCCCAGATACACCAAAACATACTCCCCCTCCTCCTCCACCTTCCTTGCCTCCATCAGATTGCTCTGACACAGATGACCAAGGAACTGCAGCATCTAGCCAAGTATCATCACGGGCAACCTCTCCATCACTGACTGACCTAGAGGAGACTAAAAGGAAACTGATGAAAGAACTTGACCGGGTTGCTGACTCGACAGACTTGGAAGATGGAAGTAGTCAAGAATGCAGAGCCACTGATTTAATTGAAGAGACTTCTAACACTGAACTGCCAACTGTTAGTGATAAAAATATGCGAACTGATTCAGAATCTTCCCAAAATGAGGATTCTAAAAAAGCGACAGAAAAGAAACATAGTCGCTCTCTATCAGTGTCCACTGGGACACCTGTTATGTCGAGAGTTAGCTCTCATGAGCGCTTGCCAGACTCTTCGAAGTTTAAAGATGGTGTGTCTGAACACTTGCCCTTTGAAAATATGTCCAACTCAACAGGAATGTACGATAAAATGAGGCATGTTTTAGCAAAAGTGAAGCAGAAACTTCAAGAAATATAGTATGATATTATCGTGACTAGATAAGTCTGTAGAAGTTAAATCATGACCATGTTTTGGTAACCAATCTTGGGTATAAAATGTCAACCACTGAGGTGAAATATTTGTGTACATATATACATATATAACTAATCTTTAGAACATGAAGTACATATTATAATGATATATACTATAGTTCTTTTTCTCAGTCTCCCTCTTGCAATAGTGTTAAATGGTTTTATTTACATTCATTTATCTTCAAGTTTGGACATGACTTTCATAAAAATACCTTTAAACTATTTAATGAATTTGTGAACATAAGATCTTACCATCTTCAAATATACATATATTATGCTAACAAAAGATTAAATTGTATCTCAGAATGGCTGGTATTAGCAATGACACTTTTACTCATGGAAGGTTGAAACGCTGTTCTCTGCTTCATCATTAAGAGTGTTAACACCAGCCATTCTGAAATACATTTTTATTTCAAGTGGATTTCTTATCATCAAGAAGATCAAATTATAGTAAAATAATTGTGAATTGTCACTGAGACATGCTGATATCAGTTTGAAGTGCTTTTACAAACAAGACAGTAAACTTCCATACTCTCCAGTCCAACAGAATCAGGGATAAGTAGTTATATATATTTACATTCCAGTTTAACATGTAGATGCTTGGTTATTTTCAGTTGGATTGATATTTTATGAGATTGCTACAAAACGTAAAGATTATTTACTACCAGTGTTTAAGTTTTTATGCTGAAATTATATACTAATTATGAAACCTTATCTTTGGAAGTACCATGTGACCTCATGAAATCTCCATTAAACACGTTTTTTTAAAAAATGTTTTTTTCTATATTGGACATCATTAACAAAGCTATCTTGTTCTTAAATTTTACTTTTGTTACAAGAAATGAATCTTACATATGGAATTATATAAAATTACTTTTAGACAGACATCAATGTAATTTGCATAATCATTCATAAAAATTTTTAAAAACACTTTCAATACTTTGAAAGAATTTAACAGAATTGGCTGTTTTTGTGTATTAATGACATTGTACTATTTTGAAGATGTAGGTTTCTTTGTATAGTTTTGAGGATTTTTTTTGGTTTCTTAGAATTGTTGTCAAGTTCATTAACACTCTGCTAGTTGAAAGAGAAAGTACACGAAAAGTATATGCAAAACCCAGAAAACACATGTAACATTTAGTAAGATCAGAATATAAATTAATTGTTAATATGAAATGATATGTTTCATTTATACCTGAGGTGGGTAAAATACAACTTTTGTAATAGATTGTATGATTCAGTACAATTATTGCTTTCAAGTATTTATTCCATTATAATCTTACACAACTGATTGTAATTATTGTACTCCCTGTGCGATAATGTAATAAATCTCTCACCATCTGAAATTTTCCATGAAACATATAGTAATCACCGTGACAGTTACTTCCAATGGTTTTCTTTAAAACTAAAATCAATTACTTTAGTATCATTTTAATAGAGCAAGTTTAAGAAATCTCCAGAGATTTTATCACAAGATGAACGGCAAATAACTCGACAGTTTGTCATACGTTTATATACTTAAGCACAATCTTGGTAAATTATATGAAGTTTTATCATAAAGTAAATAAAACAAAGTTTGTACCCATCTAAAACTTTCAGTGGCTTCTAGTATACTTGATAACCAAAAATCTATTTATTAAAAAACTAAGCATTTTTAAGAATCGGGGAAAAAAATTACCAAACTTTTTTCTTGCCAAACATAATTTCCCTAAAGATAGACGATGCAGTTTTGCACTTTTATCACGTATACCTAGTCTCTGAAAACTAAAACTACTATTTATGGGTTTTGGAGCTCTTTTTAATTCTTCGGATAGTAACGTAAATTAACTTAGACATGTTTAAAATATTATGGCATTGTTTCTAATTTTTTATTCGATATTGGCCAGGTGGTGAAGGCACTCATTTCGTAATCTGAGGGTCGCGGGTCCCCATCGCACCAAACATGCTCGCCCTTTGAGCCGTGGGAACGTTATAATGTTACAGTCAATCCCACTATTCGTTGGTAAAAGAGTAGCCCAAGAGTTGGCATAGGTGGCGATAACTACCTACCTTCCCTCCAGTCTTTCACCTCTAAATCTGAGATGGCTAGCGCAGATAGCCCTCGTGTAGTTTTGTGCAAAATTCAAAAACAAAAACGTTGCAAGTTTCAGCTCCAGTTTGGATTACTGTAAGTGACAAAATAATCAAAATCAAATTACAAACAATATAAAACACACTCCTCACAACAACTTGCAGATTTCCCAGAACCATATCATCTAATTTCATACACAAATATTCACACATACCAACCATAGCAGACAGACTCCGACATAGTACAATAACGTATTTTGGTAAACATTAGGTGTAAAATGAATTATGCGAACTAGACGGGTGCCTTATACATGATAAAGATGGTCTTAATCATCTCTCCTCGATCGACGTATATTTTAAATAAAAAAATAAATAAATGGATGTACATGTATAAGGGAGGGGAAAAAAGGGCCACCATCAAACTAGACTATTATTTTTGTTTTTTCTCTTGTCAACAAGGGACTTCACAATACAGATAGGGGAAAGATGTGGTAGGTTATGCAATTTTTGATACTTAGAATGATCTTGTGTGGGTGTTTATTATAGCAAAGCCACATCAGACTATGCTATGTTCACCGAGGGGAGTTGAACATCCTGATTTTAGCGTTGTAAATCCATAGACTTACCGCTGTTCCTCTAGGGACTAGTTTGTTTGTTGTTGTTTTTTGCTAGAGATAGTTATCACGTCATGTGATGAGTACAAGTTCGTGAAAAGAAGGTATTTGAGCTATATAAAAATAGTTTAGTGATGCATTTTTAACTTTATGAGTCTGTTATAGTGGTTTATTGGCTGTTGAGTAAGAAAGTGATTTTTTTTACACTACATTAAAATTTATAACTATTGACTTTAATTCAAAGAATTCAAAGTTGTTGTGTTGCCGTTTACCTTAGACTTAGGTCTATCAGCAAGCATTGCCGTCCGCTGGCACAGTGTTATGTCTACCGATTTAGAACTCTCTCTCTCGGGATTTGGGTTATCGTGGGTACCTTGGAGGGTCAGGTGTGTTTTGCTCTCTTCCTCCTTCCTTTGCTTATAATGCAAGTCTTGTATAATAATGAAGTGTTGGTTGGTATGGCTACTGCTTTGGGGTCAGAGTGGTCTGAATTACTCCGACCCTTTTCAGGGCAATGTCCATGTACTAGTTTCATACATTTATAGATATTATTTGCCCTATTAATAAGTAGGAAGTCTGGTTTGATGGTAGCCTTTTTTTCCTCCCTTTTATATGTATATATATTCCATTTATTTATTTTTGTATTTAAAATATATGTTGATCAGGGAGTGATGTTTAGGACCATCTTCATCATGTATGAGGTTCCTCTCTAGTTCGCATAATAATTCATTTTGCATCTAATGTTTATCGAAATGCGTTATTGTACTATGTCGGAGTCTATCTGCTGTGGTTGGTATGTGTGAATATTTGTGTATGAAACTAGATGATGTGATTCTGGGAACTTTATGTTTGAAACTTGGTTTTGATTATTTTGTCACTTACAGTAATACAAACTGGAGCTGAGACTTACGACGTTTGTTTTTGAATTTTGCGCAAAGCTACACCAGAGCTATCTACAATAGCCGCCCCTAATTTTGCAGTGTAAGACTAGAGGGAAGGCAACTAGTCATCACCACCCACCGCCAACTCTTGGGCTACTCTTTTACCAACGAATAGTGGGATTAACTGTCACGTCATAAAGCTCCACGGCTGAAAGGACGAACATGTTTGGTGCGACGGAGATTCGAACCCGCTACCCTGAGATTACGAGTCGAACACCTTAACCAACCTGTTCATGCTGGTCCCCTTCAACGTCAGAAGTCGGTTTTCGATACTCGTGGTGAGTAGAGCACAAATAACCCATCGTGTAGCTTTGTGCTTAGTTTAAAAGACAAGCAGCAAACATTGGGCAATCTTGTAAAACTCATGCAAGTTTGATATTATTAATGAACTAAATTTTCGGTTATGCTTTGAAAAAATAATAAAAAACTGCCTTAAAATAGAAATCGTTACAACAATATAAAATTAGATGCATATGAAATAAATTGAAGAAATGAAAAATGGGCATTGCAACGAACCAAAATAATTATCAATGTCGCACCAAACATGCTCGTCCTTTCAGCTGTAGAGGCGTTGTAATGTGACGAAGAGTTGGCAGTGGATAGTGACGACTATCTGCCTTCCTTCTTGTCTTACACTGCCAAATTAGGGAAGACTAGCGCAAATAACCCTCGTGTTGCTTTGCGCGAACTTTACTTCTCAATAAAAGTATTGATACTTGTACCAACCGTTCTGAGATACATCAACAAGCGAAGAGTTATACAATTATATAAGAATTATGTTTTATTCTTTTAGCATGAAAATTAATCTTAAAATATTTTTCAGTGTTGACTGGGGATCCTGGTGAATAATTCAACGACATCACAAGGAGAAATCTTCCTGTACAAATTTGTTTTCCCGATATAAAAAAAATATTCTGTTTCGACACATAAAACAGGAGATATTATGATATAATAAAGAAGTTTTATAATCGTACCTCAACATCACTATTTTGTTTGTTTGATATTAAGCCCAAAGCTGCACAATGGACTATCTTTGCTCTGCCTAATGTGTATGTTCAAGCCCCATTCTTTTCGGCCTCACACCAAAGTTAGATTTTATTATTCAAGTTTCAATGACATTTAAATTGAAAATCATTCTTTGTTTTACTTCACTTCAATATAAACATAATTACAAAGTTTATTTAAACGTGTATATTTTAATGAAAAATAGTATCATATTAAGTAAAAGTTTGCTTATTCACGAAAATTAGAAAATCTAAAATTATGAAAAATATTTTATTTGTATATAGTGAATTTTATTTTCTTTAATTATGTTGTTTATACATTATAAAAATATTATTACAATTAATGTTATATCTTTTCACGATATAGTTTAAATTTTGTTTAAAATAATATAATTCCAAATTTCTAAAATATATTAGATTATACTGTAAATATATATAAACAGTACAATTAAGAAAAATCTTAAGTCGAAAAGTATCTTGGAAAATGCTACTGACAAAAATAGGTGATTAAAGGAAAGGTATGCTTGAGCCGTACAAAATGGCGCTCCAAGAGGAAGAACAGAGGCAGAGTGTAACAGTGAAAGGTCAAGTTTTTGAGGTTGGACCACGTTATACAGACTTAGCTTACATTGGAGAAGGTGCATATGGAATGGTTGTGTACGTATGTTGTTGTTTTTTGTCTTGTTGAATTTCATATACTGAGTTGTAACCTAATCTCTTATATTTAGGTTAGTTCTGGAGCTAAAGTCCTAAGCCTGAATATAAGTTGTAACTCGATAAAATTATAATTTCTCCTAAGCCTACTTTTCTAATTAAACTCGGTGTCTCAGTACGGTTACTGTTACTAGTGGCAATGGAATAACAACACCTCTTCATTGAACCAGACATTTGTCAAATTTCTACTTTACCTAATAGTGGAATTTCATTTAGAAGGAAAATAAATTTGCTTGAGGTAAAAAGTATAAGAGTGTAATTTGTAATAAAAGGCATGCATTAACTATTACAACTAGCAATAATAATGCTGTTAGAGCTTTCTAAATACGTTAAAAACTATTACTGTTGAACTAATAAAAACAGACAAACTTATTTTAATGGCAGAAATGAAAATTATAAAGGATGTTATCTTTTATGTAAAATATTAAAATATTCTCATTTTTGAAGCTTTATACTATCAGCTTTGTGTTTTAGTGAGCAATCCTGAAGAAACTGTAGAACATAAACCTTTAGTGTTTAATTAAGTAAAAACATTTTGTTATTATGTAAAGTCATTTATCACTAGTATTATGCATCTTCAATACACCAATATGTGCTACAGAAATTAAATAATAGAAATATTCCCAAACTAACGTTGAACTAAGCAACTGTATATTATAATTTAGTCTACTGGTGGAAAAGAGATATGATAGATTTCTGATTCAATGAGTTATTGCACAGTCCAATTAGCTCTGCTCTGATTGAACATTAATCTTCTGGTAAAACAGACAGCATTTGTATCAGCAAATCTTTCATATTATTGAAGTATGACATTACTTAAATATGTTGCACGTAGTTAGCATAGCATCATTTAATGCACTGATGCTTTATACTAGCTTCTAAACAGCATTTTCCCTAGTGTTAGAGAGAGGAAGAAGTGGTAACCATAATATAGTCATTAATTAGTTTAAATAAATATCAGTTCTACCCTTTGTGGTGCAACTGTATGCCACAGAGAGTCACTTTTGTGACAGCAGTGAGAAATGCAATCCTAACTACAGTTTTGGAAGATATTATGGCTAAGCATTACTTTATCCCACCCCCATCCCAAGAGTGCCACATTCTCTTAAAGGGCCTTCAGTGGCTACTCATGTAGTAATGCACATCTTTTTAAAACTTGAAACAACAAGTAATAACAAAGTAACTAGTTTAATTCTATGCTATAATTAAGTGGTAGTTCATACTTGTGAATATCTTTCATATGAAAATATCTGATAACCAACTGATGTTAAGTGAAAATCTGAAATATTTGTGATTTTTTTGTTGGTGTTACTTTGAGAAAATGTGCGACTTATTTTACCTGTATCAACGGATTGTGTCCAAGAGCATAATTGCATTATTAAATTCAGACTCGTAAAAAATAATCTAGTTGAACTTCAATACCTATAGAAAATAGCTTTAGTGTAGAAAATTATTTAATAAGAAAATGTTTTAAACATTTAAAAATTTGTGATTATGTAATAATTATGACCTCTGTAAAATAAGTTATAGGTGTCACTTGATTGGTCTTGTGTTCAGAACTAATATGTATGTTCAGAGTTTTCACATAGTTTTTGAGTGGTTAGAGAAATTTGTTTGTGTACTTACTGTTTTTTGCTTGTAAATTTAGCTTGAAAAGTCTACCAAATTGAAAATGACTTAATATGTATGATTGTAATCAATGGAAATTTAACACACAAAAAATGTGACCGAGGTCATTCCAGATGTTTTCATAACCAGATATCAACCTAGGTTTTGTAACATGTTTACCTTTTCAGATCAGCATATGACAATGTCACAAATGTTAGAATGGCTATTAAGAAGATTTCTCCTTTTGAACACCAAACCTATTGTCAGAGAACTCTTCGAGAAATCAAAATACTTACAAGATTCAAACATGAAAATGTAAGTGAAATTAAGAAAGAGCAGATTAAATATACATCTTTTTAATAAAATCTTCATTAAATATATTGTTGCTAATTGTTCTTATTAATATTTATATACATCTTTAAAGTTTTCTAAACCTTGTATGGATGTAATATATTTTTTGTTTTCATTTTAGAAGGATTTTTGTTTAATTTTCCTATTTGTGGCATTTCAGTATCAAGCAAATGGGTTGTATCCTATGTTAGGTTTATGTATTTAAAGTTTTGGTGTAATAAATAAAAAATAACTGTTGCTATGGTAATTAAACATTGCAGTTTTTCACTAATTATTACAATTTCTTTGTTTTGCAAGCCAATTTATTGAGCAAAAAAAATAAAAATTAACTGTAGTTAAAAAACATACATGATAAAAAATTTACTCTGATAAAATGTATGAAGTACAACCAGAACATATTCTGTTTTTATTTTTGAAAAATTCATCCCCAACATTTACAGACACTACAGATTTTATTTGGAGTTGCGTTATTCATAAGACTTTTTTCCTATATTTTAATAACTTCAGTTGGTTCTTTTGTATTTCCCCTTGGTGTAGATTCCTGTATGTGGTGCAGGAATTTCCCAGAGAAAGTTCTGTTCTTTCAATTTACCTCCTCTTGGATCTAAACATCCACTCTTGTGTTTGTCATGTGTGGTAATCCATGAAGGGAAGGAAAGGATCCTGGTGGTTGAGGGGTCCAACCCTAATACACCATTTTGGCATTGAATTCCTGTAGATGGGCAACCTTGGAGTGGCCCCTCTTGGGTTATCTGGTTGGTCAACTTAGGCTAGGATCAACCAAGTACCAGTATTGGATGTTTTCAACAGGTGTTGTGGACATTGTATCTGATGCTGGTGTTTGGGTATAGTGCTCACAAAACCCTGGCATTGCCATAATATCGTTGTTTGGCATTGTAGTGCATCACCATGGTGATGTGGTCAGTGGACACAAAAATATTTCTTTTCTTATTATGGATTCTCCAAACAGAAACTTAAATAAAATAGTTCAAAAACAGTCCATAGGTAAATGACCACGTCTTGAAGATTCTGAGCAGCAATCTTCAACATCTGTAACACCTGTTGTACCTCATTTTCTTATACTACATTCTCTTTCAGACAAACCTTTTGGGCAGATGTCTCACTTTTTCATTCAGAAGGAACTAGAGAGACTTGCTAGCTCTCCATAGTCAGTAAAGAAGCTTCACTCTGGTGACATATTGGTGGAAACATGTATATCTCATGCTACTTTCATCATGAGGAGTTATTGTTGAGAGGGGTTTGAAGAACATCCCCAAGTCAGAGATTCTCCATGGTTTCTCCACTGAAGGAGTTTTTGTAGTGAGGTGTATCTCCACTCGCAAAGATGGAATAATGATGCCGACCAATATCCTCATTCTGACTTTTACATCACCATGTCCAATTGCAGGGTATGGCCATACATTCCAAACTTCCCCCCCCCCAGATGTTTCCAGTGTCAGCGGTTTGGTCACTTGAAGATGTCATGTTGTGGTTTCTTGACATGTGCTTGTTGCTATGACAAGAATCACAATGCCTATGAGCATGAAACAAACCTTTATTGCATCAATTGCAGTGGCTCTCAGCCATTCTACTTCCATTCTTGCCCTAAATGGTTGGAAGAAAAAGAAGTGCAACATTTGAAAATGAATCAGAACATTACTTACCCTGAGGTTTGAAAATTGCTATCAACTAACTCATCTCGGGCATATGCTGCTGTACTTTGTTCCACTACTACAGTGGAAGTGCAGATGGATCTCTCTGTGCCTCCAAAAGAATCATTATCAAACCAAATGAAAAGTCTTTTGATCTACATGGTTAAAAAAGTTGATGAATCAACTTCAACGCCCATCTCTGTCCCTAACAAACATTCTAGTGAATCCCAAGATCCACTTTCTTTGGTTCTGGGTACATCTTCTACCATACCAAGATAGAAAATGTTCATTCATTCTACCTTCAAACTACCATCCAGTTGCTTTAATGAGCTGTCTCTGTAAGACCTGAGAGAGGATGGTTAATGCTCCTTTTATTTGGTTTCTTGAATCAAACAACCTCCTCTCGCCCACCCAGTGTGGGTCCTGACAACAGTGCTCCACCATGGACCACCTGATTCAACTTGAAAAATTAACCAGAGAAGCCTTTCTTAAATGAAAACATCTTGTATAAAACTCAACTGTTAATCAGTAGTCTATGGCTCTGCCAGGACCTCGGCCTTAAAGATGCTGGACTTCATCTTCAAGGACTTTGGCTCTGCACTGGGGCTTTCTGCACTTCCCCTGTTCAGAGTTTATACATAGTCTCATGAACCTTCTTTGCACCTCTGCTGTTTGCAAATGTCTTTATTGTATGCTTCGAAACCTTGTTCCTTACCAAAGCATCCCACGTGTTTTCCTTCCTTGGTGGGCCATACTTTTTCAGAACAGACAACCTGACATTGCTCATTTTGTCCTTTATATCCAAGTGCAGTTGGATGAATTGGGTCTGCCCTTGAAAAACATTGCTGTATTCACTGATCAGCTCATCCCACCATGGCTCCTTACATTCTCCAAATATGACCTATCTTTAAGTCATCTCAGAAAAGTAGACACTCCTAATTGCAAGTACTATCTGCTATTCGCTGAACATCTTTTAAAGCCATCCTTCCATTTCTGTCTATACAAATGGTTCAAAATTAGGTGGTTGCGCACAGAATCCTCTCTACAGCTTTTGTGTTCACTGTTGAACTGTACACCATTTCTCTTGCTCTTGATCACATAGAAGCTAAGCAGTACTCAAATTGCTCTATTTATATTGATTTGCTTCATTTGAAACTGGCCCTGTAATCTATTCATGATAGTTCACACCCTGTTCTCACTGATATTTAAAACCAACTGGCCCACTTCTCTTCAACATCTACTTCTATCCAGTTTTTTTGGATACCAGGCCACATTGGTATTTGCAGGAACAGGATCACCAATACTGCAGCTTCATTTATTTGCACTAGCACTATCACTGCTGTGCCTGTTCCAAATATAGACTGTGGTCCTGTATTCAAGGCTCAGCTCTGTGCCAGTTGGCAGTCGACTTGGAGTGAGCAACATGAAAACAAACTTTTCCAAATACAGGGTGGTCGCTAGAAAAGCGGAAAATTTGTCAAACAGTTATTTATTTTTACAAAGAATAACTTTTACAAAGTTTTTTAAAGGCATATGTTATATTACACTCATAGATGCTCAAAATGCATTTTATGATATTAAAATCATGCACTTTATTCATGATGTAAAGAAATCAAAATAGAAATGAGTAAGCATTCATTTTATTCATGATCTCATCTGACCCTCAAATTTTCCGCTTTTCTAGCGACCACCCTGTAATACCCTCTACTGGACTTTGGCCATCTTTTTTCCATAAGGATTGGAAAAAGGAAGTTGTTCTAACTAGACTACACATTGATCACAGTTTTTTTAACTCATTGTTTTCTTTTATCTGGGACTGATGCACTAATACGCAGTGTGTGTAATACTTAGATTACAATATGCCACATTTTATGGTCTTCCCGTTGTTACGACTCTCAACAACAGCACCATTTTAAAACATGTTCTGTCCCAAGGTTTATTCGTAACATTAGACTGTTATTGGTAATGGTGACATTGTCCACCTTAGAAATGTTTTTAGTTTTTAAAGGCCATTAATCTTTTTAATGCTATTTAAGTTTTATTATTTGTACATTACACCTTTTCAATGTGATTCCCTTTTAAGAATCAAAATACATCTAAATCAATTTAGAAAATTAGAAAATGTCCATAAGTCAACTCAACCAGGACTGGAAAGGCTATCTTCAGGTGACTAATACTGCTGTTTGAACTACCTGTTAGTCATCCTGATGAGTTATTATTAAGATTTTGCTACAAGTCTTTTAAAACTTTTATTACTTTACTTTCTGAAAATGGCAATAACCTTAAATAACTCAGCTATTCACTAACTTCAGGTGACTAATGGCAGTTTTTGAACTTACCTGTTATTCTTCCTGGTGAGTTTTGATAAATACAGTTATGTTACAGAAAGTCCTTTACAACTTGTATTACTGTAGTTTTTCTCCTACTACTGTAGACTAGATGAAAAATTGGTTTTAATGTTATATATGTTTTTTAAACTTTTTTGTTTCATTTTAATTTCTCTTTATGAATTTTACTTTAATTTTAACTTTTTACCAGATGTTTGGCAGAGATAGCCTACTTGCTTTGTGCCATAAAACACCAAACCAACCAACCAATCTTTTGTATTAACAATGTACAAAGGAAATTACATACTATTTCTTTATTACTAGTTCAACATTGTACTATCTTGTTTCTTATAGTTATATCTTACTTAAACCCAATCTCATTTTTCTTTTGGTTTATATATTTATTCACTCACGCAGTATGCTACTAATAGCCAATCCATACATAAATAAATTTCAGTTATATTTATTAAAATTTATATATAAACTTAGAATGTTAGCAGTAGGAAGGTTGTCTTTTTCTTACATGATGCGTAACAGTGGAATGTAGCAAACACAAATGTTATTTTTTAGTTATAAAACAGTCTAGCTTTAGGGGAAAATTCATGTTACTAAATTTGTGACAGTTGTATCATAAATGTTTGCTCTGAAATTGTGATAGTCTTGTTATAAGCATTGATATTTAGGGATTGATCATGGCCTAATTAATAACATTCCAGACCACAGATCTTCAAGTCTATGATTCATTTTCCACTACTACAAAAATCATACTTTGTTGTAGTTTTGGGTGCATTTTGAGATTGATTGCCAAATTTCACCATTCAGTTATTATTGCCCAGATGTTAGTGTTGGGTAATGTAGCTTTTATGTAGCTGCATAGAAATATCCAAACATACATTCAGATTTGGCTTAGAGGGCAGAAAGAAGATAGGGATAGTTTTGTGTGTGAGAGGATGTGTACATTTGAGAAATGTTTTCAGTGTTAGAAAAGTGTAAACATTCAAATTTAATCTGTAAGTATATAATTATAGCTTTGAACTATAAACTCACAATGATATTTATAATTTACATTGAAACATTTTACTATTTATAATATAAAATATTTTATAAATTACATTAAAAAATGAAATGAACATAACATCAAAAAGTTATTCAGTCTGCAAAAGAATTGTAGAAGTTTGTGCAGCATGATTTAAGATCCTAAAAGTTATACTTCTATTCAAAAAGATCAGCTTAATTTTACTGCAATGCTTATAAAAGTTTTCAACTTTAGAGACTTAAGGTAGTGATGTTAAAATTTGTTGTGTATTAGTATAGAAAATGACATAGAAATAGTGTTTAATGTGTTCTGTTTTTCTTTTGTAGATCATTGATATCAAAGACATTCTTCGAGCTCCCTCCATAGATTTAATGAAAGATGTGTATCCTTAGGATTGACTAATATAACTTAGTTTAATAACCCTTTCAAATTTTTCTGTTTTGTTCTTTCTTTTTTTAATTTTTTCATTATATAAACTTCTGCAGTTTTCAATTATATTTTCACTATACCCTCTGGAGAGTAAATTGTTTAAGAAAAAAAATCATTCATACATGCAGATGTTTGGTTTAATTTGGTTAACTTGTAAATGTGTGCAACATTTATTTAAAAGTGGTAGAATATACAAGCTGGAAACCTTTAGTTGTAATTAGTACAGGCTTACTTTGTGTAATTAACAGAAAATTATGTATATTTGGAAATTTTAAAATAATTATTTCACATTTTTTTAAATATTACTCAGTGATAAAATCAAGATACACTGATGCAAAATAAACTTATCCTACATGTTGAATATACTTAACAGAGCTGTACACTAGAGCTCTAATTAGTAAGATATTCTAATCAATTATATTAAACTCTTTATTTTTGCATGAGACTTGGGTAGTTAGAATAATCAAAAAAATATTTTATCATAAACTAATTTGGATAAAGTTCAATGTAGCATGGATTAGTTAAACTGAACAACCTTTCTTTAATCAAAAATAATCATATGATAGTAATGTTTTATTTTCTAATAGTTGGAAAAATTAGAAACACTTTTGGATAGATATGTTGATAGAAATTCCAGAAATTCTTTGAGTTTCCCAGTTACGTTTTATGAAGAGGAAATACTTAACAAAGCTAGATTCTTTCAAACCAATTTAATTTTAAAAATTATTTTCTCTATATTGAAAACAGGACACATGGTGT
This sequence comes from Carcinoscorpius rotundicauda, assembly GCA_011833715.1. Taxonomy (NCBI): domain Eukaryota; kingdom Metazoa; phylum Arthropoda; class Merostomata; order Xiphosura; family Limulidae; genus Carcinoscorpius; species Carcinoscorpius rotundicauda. The sequence continues at coordinate 23,554,572 of CM022403.1, forward strand.
TTTACATTAAAAATATTTTTTTACTGTCCCACAAGTAAGCACAAGGTGAAATGCTTGTTATATGCAAAGAAAACCTGATTGTCTATAACCTGAAATGATATAACTGATAAAAATAATTGTACTATCTGAACATCAACTACTTGGTAAACAGCTACAAGACTGGAAAGTTTCCACACACCATCAACTTTACTACAGCATGCAACATAACAGACTAATGATTTGCTTTGAGGAACTTTCACAGTAATTAGTAATTCTGCTAACAGGAACTGAAAACCAGTTGGTTATGCAGATCACATTATTTCAACTTTGTGAATCTCGGGATGGCTGATGTGGGTGTTAACACTTTTACTAATAAAGCAGAGAACAGCATTTCAACCTGAAGATGCCCTAAGAAGGTCAAAACATTGTTCTTTACTTTAGTAGTAAAAATGTTAATACACATATGAGTAGACATGAGACCTGCTTCTACTTCAAGTGGATTTCTTATCACAAACCATTTCAACTTTTTCTGTGGAGACGACAAATTTTTATATACTTAAATGAGTATTACAAAACAGTGGCTTTGTGGTTTTCTTTATTTACATATAAATACTCAAGCAGCAAAATTTATTAGATTTTATAAAGTTTCAAGTATATTTTTCTTTACTCTGAACTTTATCTGAAACCTTTACTTGAAATTTATTTATTTTTTAAAATATAAGTGCATAGTATATCATTTCATTCCCTTTTGCCATTAGACGTTTAATTTGTTATTTGTTTGTAAGAGACAGAGTAAATGATAGAAACTTATTCCACTGCTCTTTCACTTAAATCTTATAGTGTTATGTCTGTGAACAACTTAAGGGGGTTTATTATTCATTAAAAAATTTTTAAAAATCCAGTTTATGCCATAAGGTAATGAGATTTGATATGTTTGTGATTTTTACTAGAAAATCTTACAAATATAGATTAAATCATTAAAAACAGTTCTAAATATTTATTTTTTGGTCAATAAGACAAACAAGTGATTTCTAAGTACTGGTCAGCTATTTGTCCCTGATGACTGGACATGTGTTAATGATGAACTTTGTTTTCATGAAGCACGTTTTCTTGTTATTGAATTAGCAGTTACTGTTACGTTCTTTAACTTACTAATAGCTATATTGTTCAGACTCTGATGGAAACCGACCTGTACAAGTTACTGAAAACCCAAAGGTTAAGCAATGATCACATCTGTTATTTTCTTTATCAAATCCTACGTGGACTTAAATACATTCACTCGGCTTATGTCCTCCATCGAGACCTGAAACCTAGCAACCTTCTTCTTAATACTTCTTGTGACTTAAAGGTAAGTAGCCCTTTCTTTACTTCTCATTTACCATAACATTGCAGAGCTGGGAAAAGATGTTTGAGAACAGATGTCACTGGAGTTTAATGTGATCAAACTGTGCTCCAGAAAGTTTGGGTTTATGATAGTTTCTTTACCAGTTTGTATCTTCTAGGCAAGAGAGTAGGTTTTTTAATTTTTCTGAGTGTTCTTAGGTTGGATTTGAGTGACTCATCATTCTTTGTGATAATAGCTAAGACTTTGGTGGAGTGCCTTAACCTATTGTCCGTCCAAGATAGAATATTTCATTGTACTTACATACAAAATCCAAACAGTGTTCTTTACATAGTAAAAGTACAAGGTTTTCAAACACATAGAAGAAACTTTTGTTGATATAAATATCTTTCAGTACAAGTTATAATGTTTAAAGTGATATTAAGCATTTCTTCCCCTTTCATCTTGAGAAAATCCAGAGGGAGTAATTTCCTTTCATCAGAAGATATAACCTGTGAAATGAATGTATTGAGTATATCTTCCTGTTTAACATTGACAAAAAGTGTGCAGTACGTTCTTTTCTGTTTTTAAATATATTTATTTAAGGTAAAACCATTGAAAAAGATCAGTTGTCAAATTCCTTCTTTCACAGTTTTTTTTATTAAATTTTACACGCAGACTTCTGTGAACAAAATATCTTAAGTGTCTTTCATAGTTTTTGAAATATTTAGTGACATACTAAGAACAGTTTCTTATTTAGTTATGGTTTCAAGCTATATGATTGTGTTCATTATAAAACAGTGGCAAAAGCAGTCTAACAAAAAACATCTTTTAGTCAACCAGTGTTGAAAATTGTAACCTAAATGTGTATTAGTGTTCAATATCTTTTGTAAGTTCCTCACTTGATCTGTCTGCTGATTGTTACAGTGAGATCCATTAAATAGTAGATTTATCATGATTATGATAATGGATCACTCTCAAACAAATAATTTTTATTACTACTTTTGGTTAATCCAACTACACAACTATTCAGAATATTTCTATTATAATTTCTCATTATTATTAGTAGTAGTAGTAGTAATAATTATTATATAATATAATAGTAATAATATTCATAAATTTAAGATTATTCAGTTCACCCAGTTCTTTTCACAATTTGAAAAATAATCAACTGATCAAAATTTGTTTTTTACTGTTACTATTAATTATTTCAAGTATCCGGATCTTGTGGGTGTAATAGATTAGTTGAATGTAGTTGTTTTAAAGAATTTCACATTTAATTTAATCAGTTACTAATTTCATGAATTGTCCAGCTATAATTAATTGAATGATGATAGTTTTTAAGCTGGTTTTAGAAACTTTTTTAAATGGTTTCTCTGTTCTTTTGTTGTGTAAGCTTGCCTATATATATATATTAATTATACTGGTAAGTGTTAATAACGTTTGTCTTGAAAATTTTATCCAGTGAAATACTGTATACTTACAGCTATATCTTTACAAATGACTGTAAATTCTCCAGATAATGAGTTGGTTTTTGTTGGGTTTTTTTTTCACAAAGTGTGGGTAAGTAATGTGATAGTAAACTTGCAATAAGCCTGCTAGTTCTCATTGGTGGGAAATAGCTATTGGTCATCAAATATTAAACCTTGTATATAATGGGCCATTTTCAACAAAACAAGCCAGTAATGGTGTTGGCATAATGATTTTTTTTTTCCCTTTTTGTTTTTCCCAATAATAGGCTTATCTTGCTACTTTCTATAAGTTGTTAAATTCTGTGAAGCTGCAACATTAGAAAACTCTTTTTTTACAATAATTGAAAATTAGGGTTTACATATCTGTCATTTCTGTTACTGTGGTAACAAGAAAGACATGCCTCTACCTTTACCATGAAATGATGAAAAGTGTTTGCATAATGAATGTCTATGAATGCATTTATACATTATGATGTAATCTGAAACAGAATACAGGTTAGAATTTATGAACTGATGCCAAGTTTGTAGGTAGATACTGGGTTATATTATTTTTAAAAATTTATATCAAGTCCATACTATCCAAGTATCTGAGACAAACAACTGAAAGCATCAGAAATATTATTAATATTTTTTATTTATTCAAAAATCAAGTATAGTGAATAAGAAACCAACAAACAATGTGAAAAACATTAGAAAATATCAGCAAATGTAAAACAAAAAATTAGAATGGCTTGCAAATTAGAATGGCTTGCATTATACAAGTTAAAACAAGAATTTTATTGAAACAACTTGTGAACAGTATCAAATTATAAACATGAATTAGTACTGGTCCACAAATAGCAGGATCTTGAGCAACCATATTGAAATAAAAATTCTCCCAGCAATTTCAGAATAAACTGCATTATCCAGTTTTAAAACAACAGTGTTATTGAAATAACTTGTGAACATGTTGAACAGTAACTAATTAATATTGACCCATCAATAGCAGGATCTTGTGCAACCACATTGAAATGAAAATCATTGTCCCCCATCAGTGATGTCGATAAACCCACTTGTTGAGAATTTTATGTGCAAAAACGACTCGTTTGGGTGGAGAAAATATTTTACATAAAAGAGCGAACAACGTTTCGACCTTCTTCGGTCATTGTTAGGTTCACAAAGAAAGAGGCAACTGACCGGAAGCTGACCACATGTTTGAAGGGGTTGTGTAACTGAGTGTTGCAATGTAGAGGGTGGTGTTAGATGTTTGAATATATACTTTTATCTATAATATTAATATAGGTATAATGGCGTTCCTTTATATTGGTTTATTTTGGGTTTAAGTTGTTGTATAAGTAAGGCTTCTTTAATTTTGCATTTGTTTATGTTTGTTTCTTTATTTAGAATTTGAGTTTTTTCTATGGTTATGTTGTGTTTATTTGACTTGCAGTGTTCCAAAACGTGTGAAGGTGACTTTTTATGTTCTTTGAATCTGGTTTCCATTTTTCTACTTGTTTCTCCAATATAGAAGTCGTGGCAGTTATCACATTGTATGTTATAAATAATGTTGGTGTGGTGTTTCCCAGTGTAGTTCTCACATAGTATAGACCTCAGTTTTGTGCCTGGTTTTTGAATAAATTTAATATGAACTGGAATGCCATATTTTGTTACTAGTTTTTGCCAAATGTTATTTGTTTGCTGATGTCAGGAATATATGGTATACAGCAGTATATGGTTTCATGATTTTTTGATTCGTGAGATATATTTACTTTTGTTGGTTGATTTTGCTTTCTGTCTAGGTGTGTGCGTATAATGTTTTCCACGGTTTGCGGAAGAAACTTATTGATGTTGATGAAGTATTGTTTTATTTTGTCTAATTCATCGTTAATTTTATCTGGTGAGCATAGTTTTATTGCTGTGTTTATCTAGTTTCTTAGTATGTTTTTGTTTTGTTTCATGTGCTGAATCCCAAGGAATGTATAGTCCAGTGTGGGTGATTTTTCGGTGGATTTCTGTTTTGAATCGTGTGTCGGTTCTTGTAATTTTGAGGTTAAGAAATGATATTTGATTGCTTTCTTCCTGTTCACATGTGAAGTTAATGTTGGGATGTATAGAGTTAATGTGATTGAAAAAATTAAGTATGGTTTTGTAGATTTAAATCCCGCAACCGTGTCATCTACATATCTGTACCAGTATAGTGGTGGATGTAATGCTGTGTTAATTGCTTGTGTTTCAACTTGTGTCATAAAAATATTGGCTAGAACTGGTGATACTGGGTTGCCCATGCTTAGGCCATTTGTTTGTATATAGTTTTGGTTGTTGAACATAAGTTTGTCTTTATCGTGGTGAATTCTATGAGGGTTGCTAACTGGTTACTGGGTATGTCTATATTTGGGTTAGGGTCTGGGATATAGAGTTCTAAGGATATCTTGCAGGCTTCTGTTGTTGGAACTTCTGTAAAGAGGGATATAACATTGAAACTGGCCATTAAGACTTTATGATCAAGTTGATTTAGATTACACTTGAAATGAAAAGAGTCTTTGATGAATGAACTGGCTGATGTTACATATTTGGAGAATGCCTATGCAATGTATTTACCAAGATTGTAATTAAATGATTCATATGTGGACATTATTGGTCGTAATGGACAATCTGGTTTATGAGGTTTGGGAATGCTGTATATTTGCGGTGTGCGTGAGTCGGTTTTACGTAGGTAGGAATAAAGTGTTTGTGAAATTGTGTTGGCTTTTTTCATTTGTAGTAGTAATTTGTTCAGTTGCGTCTCATGTGTCTTTGTTGGATTTTTGTGCATGGGTTTAAATTTGTTCGTGTCTGATAGGATGTTATTCATTTTTTGTATGTATTCTTTCGTGTTCATTATTACTATAGCTTTACCTTTATCTGCTTTTAGAATTTTTATGTTGCAACACTCAGTTACACAACCCCTTCCAAACATGTGGTCAGCTTCCGGTCAGTTATCTCTTTCTTTGTGAACCTGACGATGACCGAAGAAGGTCAAAATGTTGTTTGCTCTTCTGTGTAAAATATTTTCTCAACCCAAACGAGCCGTTTTTGCATATGCAAAAAACATTGTCCACCATGTGTAAGTGCATGTACATTGTGTTCGAACTTCACAGCAGGCAAAAACAAAAAAATGTACTAGGTTCAAACACCAATCTGTTTTAGGAATTTAAATTTCATGCTTTCTAAATCAATTAAGCAACCAATGTAAAATGATTTTTTTCTCACCCCTGGTGAATAATACAGCATAACACTTGTGTGTCTCAAGAACTGGTTTGAGGCTAGCCTGTGTTATCCAAACCTTCCGTAGATGGTAGTGCTTTTTATTAATCAGGTGAGAGTACCTCAAGATCAAGAATTTCTACATCATAGCTTTCAGCTAATCTTCTTTTAAGAAGATTCACTTGCTGTACCATTAGATTGTTATTGTGTGCATGGATTGACAATCACATTTATGACCTTATCCCTTGCAATAACATGACAATGTTTGATGATGCAGAGAACCTGGCTTATTGACTAAAATTTGATGTACTTTTATAGTACCCTTTATAGATTTTATACATCAGTATTCACTCATACAAAGACTCTACATCTGGGTGTCAGTGCGCACACAAAGATGCCGCACTCATACGAGAAGTAAAAGTTGACATGTTTTGATTTACTTCACCACAACTTTTCAAACAATTTGTAGGGTATAAAAGTGTAAAATATCCTTCATCTAAAATGCTGTGTTTTGGATCCCTCTTACTATGAATTAATGAGGTTCCACTGTACAATGGTTGATGGTAACAGTTTTAATAATTGGGTATTGGGCAACCTTGGCCAACAGTTTTGTTTCGAAACAGTTTAAATCAGATATTCTATGTTGATCATATTGTGTAATCAGGCAAAGAAGCATTACAATTTTTCAAATTCAGAGAAACCATGCAAAGACCAATCAACAATTTTAATTTACCTCTCTCTCTCTCTCTTTTGCCTGACAAGCATCATATGCTTTGCTATCTTCCTTTCTTCTAGCCTGCATAGCTCTCATTATTTCTCCTTTAGATTTAGGTATATTACATCACTGGAATACAAAACGCAGCAGAATTTTCACCATGCAGACAGTTGTTGGTGAATAATGAATTAAAGACCTATTTCACCTCAGCTTATGAGTGGGTTGAAGTATTTTTCAGTAGATTGAAAGAAACAGGCTATTTATGAAGCTTGTAAAACTTTAATTGGATTTTGGGAAATGAAAGAAAGGAGAAAGGGAATTGTTGAGATTTTTTCCCACCAGACCCAAACATTTCCTCCACTCAACCAAAAGACATGCCAGTATCTGTTAGAGAAACTGACCTGACATGGAAACATCCTGATACCAGATTTAGAAACCTCTATTTAGGAATAGAAAGTCCATGTGATATTATCTATAATTAAGAATAATAAGTCAAGGTTACCCATTATTAAAATTGATATGACATTCATAAGAATCATAAACATTTAAGTTTGGGGGAATTAATTTAGTATAAACTTAAAAGTTTAACATGTCTGTACTGTACAGATCAGGGTAGGAATTTAGGTTAAATTATCATTTCGTTCATCAAGAACGAAAAATAACCAGGGGTGGTCAGAAACTGTTGTTTCTCTTCACCCCACACATGGCAAGAATAAATAGTACAAGTGAAAATAGAAATGATGAAGTAAAATTCCAGTGGCTTGTGAATTGCTTCATTATCTGAATGTGATGGTCATGGATGACCACGAGGCTAATATAGTATTAAGTTTCAGCGGGAGGAGCGTCATGAAAAGCTGAGAGTCAGTACGGAATGGCCTGCCGGAGAGAGGAGAGGAAGAAAGGACGAAGGAAGATCCAGCATCACATCCACAGGCTCACGATGATATGTGTTCTAATTGACATGGAGAGAGCAGGGAGATGCAAACACGGTGCGTCGACATGAACAGGACTTGTCACCGCAAGGCGTTATGGTTATTTGAAATTTTGAAAACTAAATGATGATAACGGAACTTACGTTTAAATATTATAAGCCAAATGACGTGCCTCTTCTCAGGGCCAGGATCTATAGATCCTATCAGACAGAACTTTTGCTGTGGGGGGAAACGGGAGTGCCCCGAGAAAACCCACTTTCACTGGTGAGGCGCCGAAAGAAACCAACCTCACCAGTGCCCGATGCTGAAAATGAAAAAGGAAACATGGATGATTATACACTTGAGTTCACATTCAGGGCGTGTATGTAATAATAAGGCGAGAGGTATCGCTGCCACGAGCGCGGGGTAGCTGCTAATTGTGGAATTTGGTTGGTTAATGATGTCCGGTTTTTTGCTTTTTTGTAGTATTTGGCTACAAGATAGGTGAGTCTGTTTTTGAGAGGCAGGATGGAGCTCGCTCTATCGATGTATGCTAAAGGAGTGTATCTGGGCAGGCGGAGCGCAAGACGAATGGCAAGATTCTGGGCTTGTAATTTTTTAAGATGGGAAGAGGGAGCGTTTACCGTAATCATGCTACCGTATTCGATTATTGGCCGAATATAGGTTCTGTAAATGGCGAGAATCGTGCTGGATCTACAACCACGGACTATGCTGCTAATGCGTCTAAGGTAGAAGATGCGTTTATAAACTTTAGAAAGGATAGATTGAAAATGATTCGTCCATGTAAGCTTTCTATTAAATATAATGCCCACGAATTTAACAGTAGACAAAAATATAATTTCGGTGTTCGCCAATTTCAGTTTAACTTTGGAAAGAGATTTGTTTTTCCGCGTAATTTTGCGTTTAAATATTATGGCCTGCGTTTTGGAGGCATTAAGTTCTACCCGCCAGGTATTACACCAGGTGGTAATCCTATTTAATGTGGCTTGGACTTTCTTGGCAGCGAGGAGGGGATCACGTGACATGCTCCATACCGCGATATCGTCGGCATATTGCGACGCATAAGTATATTTAAGCGGCGGGAAGGGGATATCATTGACATAGAGAATGTACAACAGAGGGCTTAGTACAGACCCTTGGGGAACTCCCGCTGAGAGGGGAACAATGTGAGATGTAGCATTCCTGATTTTAACTTAAGCTAATCTATCATCAAGGAAACTGGAAATCCATCAAGTTAGGGTGGGCGGAAAGTTATGGCTGATCCCTACATCCTGGTCTTTCATATGAGCTAAAGTGCTGCCATCTCTGTGGATGTTGGTGAACAACATTTCTTGGGAAACATTGCCCATAGTAAAGGTAAAGACACGCGTATTTCAGAAATCTGGGCCATACATCTTTCTTGGATGAATTTATCTAACATAAGCTGAACTAGAATTATTAATCCTTTTTCAGAAACCTGAAATAATTTTTCTAATAGTCATATAGAATACACCTCCACCATTTATGAGATTGTACAACTTTTTTATTGTAGTTTCCACTTTTGCCAGGTAACAATATGGACATTTTTTGTCACATTTAAATCAAGTGTTTTCTTTGATATGACAAAAGAACTTTAAACAATTTCTTTCCTTGAGGAAATTAGTTTTATCAATATGTCTGTTAAAATATAAAGTTTGATCCCAATGGAGGCAGAAAAAAAGCATAGACATCATTTAGTCTTAATTGTCCACTTTTGAAAATGGCCCGTTTTCTGTGACAAAAAAAGTGGCATAGATTGTGTATGTATGTGCCAAGATGAGTATAAAAACTCTTCTCACTGCTACTGAATTTAACCTCAAGACAATGATAAAATAGTAATGAATACTTCAGTATTTGTTCCTCTCATCAGTCCTTTATATTTACTTGTTTGAGCCTTTCAAATCCAGAAATATAATCTTACTTCAAAAAATATTGCTTTAAATGGAGTTTTGTGTTCTCTTTAATTCTTTGATTTTCAGTACAGTTTTTCAAGATGTCACTAATATGTACCTTCATCAATTTACTGACAGATTTGTGATTTTGGCTTGGCTCGTGTGGCTGATCCAGACCACGATCACACTGGACTTCTAACAGAATACGTTGCCACCAGATGGTACCGTGCACCAGAAATCATGTTGAACAGTAAAGGCTACACAAAATCAAGTATCCTTCTGGAATTGCTTATGGTTCAAAGAGCTAGATATTATGATACATTATTGGGAAGCTAATAATACACAGGAAAATATATTTTTTCTAATAAATTTTACAAATAATATAAATGGAAACTTGTGTTAATTGTCGAAGTACTTTATTGCATTCTTTTTCAGAAATTCAATTTGATCCTGAAAAGTTATGAAAATTTAGTAAAACATTATTTAATTTGTGAAATTTCAATAATCCCTTGAATTTGGATTAATTTCAATATATATATATGTGGGGAGAATGTGCATCCATCTGTAACGACAGCAAATTGTAACTGAATTTGTGCTTTAATCATAATATATGTTGAATAGATGTGTAGTACATAATAAGTTTTGTTTATACGTACTACATTTTCATCAACTGTGTAAAGTAAATAAAGGTTTGGCAGGCAATGATTTAGTTGAGAATTTCCCTTTTACTGATGACCACTTGACTCGTAACCTGAGTGTCGCAGGTTCAAATCCCTGTTACACCAAACATGCTGGTACTTTCAGTCTTGGGCATTATAATATTACAGTCAATCCTACTAATCATTGGTAAAAGGGTAGACAAGAGTTGGCAGTGAGTGGTGATGACTAGCTGCCTTCCTTCGATTTTGTATCTACTGTCTGCTTAGTTTTCTTCTATTTTTTATTAGGTGTATTATTTCTTGATGTGGTTGCCATGTGTGTGTTATGGGGTGTTTTTGTTTTGGTATTGAGCCGTTGGATGCATGTTTTAGACACTCTGAGCTTATATGACTATATGCATCTATATCTAATGTGTCTGCAGCAAAGTTAAGTACTTCCATCGGTAATATTTGGTCTGTGATTGGTTGAAATTGTGGCTAGTTAGCTTTGTTATAACTTAATCTATCTTTTACTTTAATTTTGTTTAAGTGGAGTGTGAGATTGATGATACACTAGACTGGAAGGTGGTCACTATGTATATTGTGACCAACAGGGAAGTTTACGAATTTGCTACACATATTATACGAACACAAGGCATAAGTCCAGTATTTCGCTGGTGCCATGTGTGTACAAGATAACACAGTTGGTGTTGCATCATTTAACAGAATCATATTAGTTTCAGTTAGAAATTTATAAAGTATTTTACCATCAGGGTTTATACATCTACAGTTGAAGGTGATATGTTTATTTAAATTTCTTTAAATTACTATATTTGGGTTGTAGTTATATATGGAATGAAATAGATTGACATCTAATACTTTGCTAGGTGAGCAGTAACTGCCCACCACTTTTACTTTAGTGTTATTTTTATTTCATACTTTTATTACTGCTAATTCACTTGAGGAAAGTATTCTTACTTCCTGAACTATAAGTTCAGTTTTATGCAATAATAAAATTCATCTGTTTGAATCTCTCTTATCCTTTCTATCCTGTCTGATAATAAAATGTCCTTTTATTTTAAACCTGTAGTGGTTATAGAGGTATGTTTCACTAATTACAAAGACATCTGGTTTAATGATGTTGGTTATATCTTTGATCTCATGTTTCTTGGAAGCAATAACACCCTGGAAATTGATGTGTAATACTGTAAATTTATCTATGATTGATTGTCTTACACTACAAAATTAGGGATAACTAGTGTAGATAGCTCTCGTGTAGCTCTGTGTGAAATTCAAAACAAACCAATCATTGGTAAAATCTGCTAAATTAGGGACGGTTAGAACAGATAGTCCTCGGGTAGCTTTTTAGGAAATTAAAAATGAATCTTCTACTGAATAAACTCTTAATTCTATACACATCTGAAGCATAACTCTGTTAATTAAATATCAATGTTAATAAACACACATCTTTTATGTATTAGGTCACTCAAGAAACATATTAGTATTTGTTGACATTAAAATGCTTGTACTACATAATAAATTGACAGTTGAAAATAGTTGGAGCCTCACTCTTTATTTGATACAGATGTTGCTTTGTTAACATTCTTAACATCATAACCCAGTTGACATCTGGGCTGTTGGATGTATCTTAGGAGAAATGTTATCAAATAAGCCTATCTTCCCAGGAAAACATTGTAAGTTATTTTCCTTTTAAAATGTTGTGATAGATTTTACGAATGTATTCCTGTAGTGAGGAGATGAAATGTTTTAGAACAAGTTCAGTAAATATTTTATTTGTAAAGAATCACAAGTGTTACATTTACATTGTTGAATATTCATGATGCTTTAATATTGGCACAGAAAAAATTTACATAAAATGTTTGTGTGCAACTTCGTGACTGGTTTCTTTTATTTTAAATCTGAGAATCCATTCTTTAATACTGTTGTTGTGAAACCACACTTCACAGCTATGAGTGCATTATAAGTGTGATAGTCATTTCCTGTTGGTCAAATTATTAATGAAAAATAATTCTAATAATTAGTATTAACGTAAAATATAAAATGCGTGTCTATGCGCACACACATATAATCAACATTGTGAAATTAACACTGAAGAAAGAATGGTATATTAGTTTTGTGAGTTTTCAGTTTAAGATTTGTTTCAATATCTTTAAACTAATTTGCTTAAAGGTAGCTCTTATGTTGAACCTACCTAGGTATCATTGCATACAGGCTTAGTCCCTACTAATTAGTTTATATGTTTATGCTAGCACTGAAAACTATAGTTTGTGTCCCATGGAATCCTTTTGTTAAAGGTGTTTGAGGTTACTTGTACAGAGGTAGTAGTGTTTTCAATAATTAAATAAGTAATTTATTTGTAAATTTGTATTTCCTTCCCTTGAGTATTATTTTTTGATCATGAAATGTTCATCTGTGCTAGCAGTACCATTCATGGTACTTGTTTTCCCCTTTCTGGTTATTAAATCAACTGAATGTATATGTTTTATCTGGTATTTACTCTAATGTACAACAAGTTATCCTTAAATCAGCAGTGTAGAATAAAAAGAGTAATAGATAACTTTAACATAAAATAAATATGACATTGGAGAGTACTCTGTGAAAGGTTATAGCATGTACACTTTGACCTCAAGTGGTGTGATATAACTGGTGTATAGAAGCAAAAAGAAAAATATTCATACATGTTCTGATAAAATCCTTTTCCTTCTGATCTGAATTCACCTCAACTTTTCATTTTTAATAGAATCATTCATTTAGTTATTGTCTTAACCCTGACTCCTTAAGTGGATGTACATCTTTCTTGATGGTTGAGAAGTTTAGGAATACAGTAATCATTTATGAACACTGTATCAACACAGAGAAGGATTATAATTCTACGGTTGAGAAAGGTAGATTCCTTCTGTTTTACATCAAATATGCTTGCCCTTTCAGTCATAGGGACATTATCATGTGATGGTTAGTCCCACTATTTGTTGGTAAAAGAGTATCCCAAGAGTTGACAGTTGGTGGTGATGACTAGCTTTCTTTCCCTCTAATTTTACACTGCTAAATTATGGATGGCTAAAGCATGTAGCCGTCATGTAGTTTGTGCAAAATTCAAAACAAAACAAACTAATACTGTGAACACTGATATTTTTAAACACTGGTGTCTTTGTTGTGTCAGTTTAGTTTAGGTGTCCATTAAAGCTCTGATACCTTGTGTTGTTAAAGAGGAAACCTGCTCCTTGCGAAATATCTAGTTATATTCAGCAGATATTTTATTACCAAATTAAAAAAATAATTTATTAATACAGAAACTTTTGATCATTTATAGCCTTTGAAACATTTCTATAAATATTAAAAAAATAACATCACCCTACCATGGGACCTCATGTTTTGTTTGTTTGAAAATTCCTTTAGTGCATGAATTGTTTTTGTTTTGTTTTTTGTGACGGTTTAATTGGTTTGTAAAGATACAGACATCAGGCACTGTTGAGAAGAAATATTCTTCATGTGGAATTGAGATTAATGTATTATCAAGTGCAATAGTCTGTAAATGTGATTATGACAAAGATTATATCTTGTGGTTGGTTGTTTAACTATTACAATTGTTTTTTAAACATGTTCACTAACTGAACTTTGACTCTTTATAAATATCATAAAATGTTGCTTATCTGATGTAAACAGTAGTGCCATTAGTTCTAATTGTTGATTAAGCAAACATGTTTCGAATTGCACCACAAGTTCAGTATGCTCATACTGAAATATTAAACATGTACCATTTGTTTTCAAAACTTTTATTACTGTAGTAAATTAGAGGAAAACTGTTTTAGGCACACAGAAGACATTTGCTTGTGTCAACTGAGTAATGGAATGTGAGTTTTTACAAGCTAGTGTTTCTTTACTTTATCCACACTCATCTGTTCAAATTATCTTATTCAACCTGTCTGTAATTTCATGATATTACATTTAATAAACTAATTTCTTTTGATTTTGCACCCTAGATTTGGATCAGTTAAACCTTATTCTTGGGATTCTTGGTTCCCCATCACAAGAAGATTTCAGTTGTATCATCAATGAAAAGGTAAATAAATGATGTGTTCTTGTATGTAGGTTTTACACTAAAATGATTGAAACAAAAGTATTCTGGTTAACCTTGTCACTGTAATCTTTCATAAATCAATATTGTAGCATAGAGACTGAAATGTGGTGTTAGTGACTTGTTTAATTTGAAATGTCTCTTAGTTAAGTCTCCATGTTATAGTCAGTTTATAGTGCTGTAGCCAGTCACAAGGCATTTGAGACATAATGTCTGTTAAAATCATACTAATAATCTCAGATTTGAGTTTTCTAAGATAACTTTATTACTTGTGTTTGTCAAAAAATAAAATTGTGTTTCATTGTTGATATCCAGCTGATTTCTGTATATTTGTGATGCACTGTTCAAAATATTTACTATCATTGCAAACTGCAATGACATCATATAGTTAAAATGAAAGGAAAACTTGGCTCTTCTGTGGCTCTTTTACAGGGTAAGACAAAATAAAAACATTCATAAAAGGGAAGTACGTACAGGCCTAATAGTAAGCAATGAGTTCCCTGGTACTCTACAGTATAATAAATTCTTTTGAACAAGAAATTGGGTGCTAGGTTTGAGGGTTACAAGTATCTTGTACACAGTTAACATCAAGTTGATTGTCTTTTGTAACACTAGATTAATCTGGTCACTTTACTCTGGTTTGTTGCAGAGATTATAGTGACCCTTACAAAAATAAAATTTACACAGTTTGAGGCCAGTGGTCACAGAAATACTGGAAAACTACAATTAAAATTAAATTCACTTAATGTTATGTAAAAAAATAATAATAATAAACAGTGCCTGATTAAGAAGAAACATTCATTAAAATTCATTATTTGTTGAATAATCTTTATAAAATGTCTTTTATTTTTCTGTTGTAATAACTTGAATTTGAAGTGTATCTGGGGGGTGTCTATTGGCAAGTGTCTCCTGTGATTTTTCACTGCTGGCAGTATTCTAATTAAAAGTATGCTTTATCTACAAAAAAAAATAATACAGTTGCATTTAGAGTTATGTTAAGTTCTTTGTCAGAATTAACCATTTATTCCTTTGATATAGTTTTTGAGAATTCTGTAAACTATATTTCAGGCTAGGAGTTACCTCCAGTCACTTCCACCTAAACCCAAAATTCCATGGGAAAAACTATATTCAGGAGCCAATCCTCAAGGTAAAACTGGAATTTGTGTCACAGTACACCAACAGTGTATATGTCCTTTGTGATACCTTTCTGTTGATATATTTTGATATTATTTGTATGATTGTGTGTACTTTTTACAGTCAGTATCTTTGTGATCATTCTTGAACTTCAGAGAAACTATTTCAGTTGTCAATGAAATCCTGATAATTTGATAAGTATTCTTTCTAAAGAACATGAAATATTATGATTCCAGTAATATGATTTGTGTTTTAGGTTGGAAAGCTGGTTGTTTGCCAAACAAGTTAGGTGGAAAATTCTTTATTTTTTCTGACCAGTGAGTCTATGAAAACTTGCTTTTTTGTCTATCTTAGAAATGGACTTGTCATGCCCAATTAGTTTAGTCACACTTACATGCTGTTCGATAGCCATCTAATGTGTACTGTTTATTTGTATATGCAAATCTGGTAAAAAATAATAAGCAAACTAAGATGTATATAAGAAACATAGCACATTAAATTCTGATTTTTTTTTTCTCTTGTCTAATTAGTATTTCATACAACTAGTTCTGTGGTAGAAATATTTGAAGTAAGTTGTTTATCAGCTTTATGCTTGTGTTACTTTCCAGTGAAAACTTTTCTTCTTCATAGTACCTCTTTTACCACTTTACTGAAAAGTGATGGTCCAACATGGTCAGGTGTTCCACTCGTAATCTGAGGGTTGCAGATTCGAATCCCCGTCACACCAAACATGCTCACACTTTTAGCCGTGGGAGCATTATAATGTGACAGTCAATCCCAGTATTCATTGGTAAGAGTAGCCCAAGAGTTGGCAGTGGGTGGTGATTACTAGTGCAGTTAGCCCTTGAGTAGCTTTGTGCAAAATTCAAAATGAACTGAAAAGTATAATTATTCAAGAAATAATTTGTTTGGTAATGGACATGTTAGCTCAGATAAAATCTTTCAATAAATCCTTTTTTTTTTTTCCTATGTACTGAAAACAACTCAAATCTAAGCCTTTATAGCAAGAAACTCATAACACGTCACAGAAAATTGTGTTGCATTGATATTTAAATGATGGTTGTTGGTGTTTAATATCAGGACTGTTTGTGTGCAATGTTTAATAAAGTCTCTGAAAGGTTGGTTTGTTGAGGTCTTGATGTCTTTTGTCAGATTTTGGTTGTAGTTCTGGAACTCTGATGTCTTGGTAATTTTATCCTAGGTTGATTAGCATTTAAAAAAAAGTTCAATATCTATTCTGCATAAATGAACTTTTAGTTAAGTCACAAATATTTCATTAAATATTCTCATAAATGTAAGTGAACTACCAGGAAATTACCATCTCATGCAAGAAACTCTATGTACAGTATGAATTATTATACAATAAAATATGATATTTATTATATGCATGTAAGATTAATAAATATATCATAAATGTAAGCAAATACTTTTTAACTGTTGTCAGTATTGATAACTGCATTCAGTATGTCAAGGAGTTCAGCCAAAAGTCAGTAGTAGGATTAGGAAAAATAAATAATTTGATGTTTCTATATTCATTTAAAGGAATTTCTAATAATTCTCCTATTCCAGCTATAGATCTCCTGGACAGGCTGTTGACATTTAATCCCCAAAAAAGAATTACTTTAGAAGAGGCACTTGCCCATCCGTATCTCCAGCAGTATTATGACCCGGATGATGAGGTGAAGCACTTTTATTCATATGATAATAGATGTGATGCTATCAAACTGTGAAATGTGTCAATAGATGTCGTGACAGACGATAACATACTTTAGTGAAAATTAATCATTCTGGCAGTAAAAATTTAAACTATTTAAGGTTGAATACATAAAGTACAAAATTTAGTTTAATAAAGATTGACCTTTTAGACAAATTACTCCCATTTTCCTGCTGGGGAATTCATTCAATATGAAACAGTTTTATCCTTTTCCTTATAAAAGCATTAAAGTTGTGTGAACAAATTGTAATATACTCTGTTCCATACCATTGTAGGACAGTTAATGGTTTGTCTTAATTCAGAATGGGCAGTATAAAATCTTCAATTGCACGTAACGTGTACATTCTAGTTAGCAGGTTGAATGGCTGTTATTCTGATTCGTCGTCTCTCAAAATGGATAGAATAAAACGTTCCCTTTCACATAATGTGTACATTCAAGTCAGAAGATTGAATGGCTGATATCTGTAACAACTTGGAGGGATATTTTGTAGCTATATTTGATGTCTTTGTGTGTTTCAGATTACATATTCATGTTTAAATGTTTTTTGGGTTTTATTTGAACACAAACTAATCAGATACTTCACTTAAATATTAAATTTCAAAAGAATAACAAATATATTTGTAAATAGGAATTTTTTGTGTGGAGCAGGAAAAAATTTTTTCAGTAATGGAGATCATAAATCCTGTGAGAATTTAGCCTAAACAGAAGTATTTAAGGAGAATATTTTAATGAAATGATTTACTTCTTTTATTATTCAAAATTGTAATAAAATATTAAAAACGTGGTACTAACCTAGTTCATTAACTTATACAGTGGAATATTTGAACAGTGCTACTCATAAATAACTACCCAAAGTTTGGAACAATCACAATTGAAGTTCATGTGATCAGTATTATAATATTTTAATAATAAAACAAAAAGAAAATTTTTACACTGTAAAGGCATCTGAAATTTTTTAAGAAACTTATAACATTACATTATTTCCCAGTATAAAATGTTTTTAAAAAATCAGTGTCATATTTTTGTACTAACCATATTTGCAGATGTATTTCTTTTTTCAAAAACACCAGATAGCAGATTGATAATAATAAAGAAAGCAAATTACCGTGACTGCTGCACTGTTGAAAGTTAGATTTATTGTGTGTGTGTGTGTGTGTGTTGTTGTTTTTTTGTTTTGTTTTTATTTATCATAATCATATGCATAATCATTAGCTTTTACCAGTAATGGAGAAGGTTGATTACATAACATTTGATCGGACAGTTGACAGTTGAATATCCTGTGAACTGTCATTACTTTCTTGTTAATCACAGTAAATAGTTGATTAACCTCTTTCTAGTTTTTGTTGGGGTTTTTTTACAGCATGAGAACTACATTATTATTTTTACTTTTTTCAAGTATTACAATTTATTTTTGACGATTTTCTAGTTTATTGTTATGTACATTTACATATTACTATTTCAAGAATTCTCTACAAATATCACGAACAGGTAGCACTTGTGTAATACACAGTTAAAAATATAGGACATGTGCGAAAAAGAAAACTATATAGAAACAAGCACTGACATTAAAATAAATGTACAAGAGTAAATCCATTAGACCTCCCTTCTAACAATTTATTAAATACAATACATTGGTAAATAATTATATATTCAAAAATCATGACTGTAGATGATACAATTAATACAAATAATCTTATGATGATAAAATTACATAACATATAAAAGTGCATCAGCACAGATGTTATCAGCCTTAACTGGATTCGTATTAGGAGGCATGTGATTGAGTTTGGCATTAAGATTGGCCAAGGTGTTGGAATTATTCAGTTTGCTGTTATATTTATCTCCAACATTTTCAAACTTGTGGGTTTCTGAGTTATAGAGACTGTCATTAATATCAGGAGAACACTAAACAGCTAAAACATCTTCAGATGCATCTCAGATGTGATAGGGTTTCAACATATCAATGTGACACAGCTGGGTAGCCTTTTGCTGATCAGGTATTTTTAAAACATAGTTTGTCTCATTGACTTTCCAAACAACCTAATAGGGACCATTGTAACTAGCTTTGAGTGGATGCCCCCACAGTTGGTAGCAGTACTAAGACCATGTCATCAGGACTGGACTTGCACTCTTCAGCCTTGCAATCATAAATGGTTTTCATTCTAGCTTGGGATGACCTAACAATATGGACCAAATCTGAAAAGCATATTCCAATAGGTCAATTTTTTTGGGTAATCTTCCAACTACTGTTCATTCAGCAACTTCAGAGGATCACACACTGAATAGCCAAATAATGATAAATTAACTTTTCCATTCCAGTCCTTCTTATTATCAGGAAAGTAAGTCTATATAATATGTTTTCATGGTGTAATGGAATCTCTCAAGAGCATCTTATGATTTGATCTGTCTAGTACTGAGCTGGTAAACAATCCAAACATAAAATTTGATCCCTGAACAAACTGAATTTCTTTGACAAAGCCAAGAAAAAAAAAGTTAATCCTATTTTTTTTTTCTGTAATGTTTCTTGAGGGGATAGCTTCAGGGAATTGTGTAGAAGCAAATATTGTAGTCAACAAATACTAGTTCCCTAATCAAGTTTTTGGTAAAGGCCCAACACAGTAATTACACAACTGAAGGGTTCTTTGAAAGCTGAAACAGGTTTCAAAGAAGCAATTGGAATTTTCTGGTTAGGTTTTCCAACCACTTGACAAGTTTTACAAAACTTGGAAACATCTTGGATAATTTTTGGCCACAAGAAATGTCTCATAATTTTATCACATGTCTTCTTAACTCCTAAGTGACCAAAGATGGGGGAGTTCATGGGCCACTTTCAATATATCAGAACGATGCACTTTTAGAACAACACTTTGATTAACTATAGCTCAGTCCTGTAAGAGTGGTATATTTGGTAGTCTCCATTTACTTATGAGCACACTATTTTAAAAAAAAGTTACCATTTGGAACTTTCTCTAGTTCATTTTTTGGAGTTCATATTTAAAAAGTGATAAGATCTGCATATCCTTTTCTTGCTCATTAGTCATTTGCTTTAAGCAAATGGAACTTTGTCAAGTAAACCAGATCCATCATTGTCAGCAGGACAACTATTTAAAAGATACCTGTTGGGTCCAAAGGAGTGTCTGAAACAAATCCATAATATCATCCTCTGATTACATGTCTGTCATTTCTTTTTGGCCTAATAATACTACTAGATATGATGCTAAAAAATAAGATTTAAATATTTCAAAGGTTAAAAAATTGGTTTTTGATCTAATCTCAGTTTACTTTTTGTAGCCTGTAGCTGAAAAACCATTCCGATTTGAAATGGAACTTGACGACCTGCCAAAAGAAAGACTCAAGGAACTGATTTTTGAGGAGACAGTGTACTTTAAACATAACCTTCAGCAGTAAATGTTTATCAGGTAAGAGTTTACCTTACATTTCACAACCATCTTTATTTTGTCACTTTAGCTTGGATTCAAGAAAAACTACGGGGCAAAATGCTATTGTTTAATACTGTTAAACTTTCTTCAAGGCCTGGTGGGTTAGGGCAGTCGACTCGTGATCATGAGTTCAAATTTTCCAAATAAACATGCTCATCCTTTCAGTCATAAAGTCATTATAACATAACAGTATCACTGTACATTGATGAAAGAGTATTACAAACCTTGATAATTCTTAGTGTTTAGTACTATTTTCATTCTCGTCTTATTAAATCAAAATTATATATGGCTAAGAGGGAGAATCCATGAGTAACTTTTTATGAAATTTAAAAAATGAAGAAACATTTAAAGTAGGGTTTCTTAACTGATGGTCCATAGGGAGCTTCAGAGGGTCCATGAATGAGGGGTAAAAGACAACTTTTTCTCCATTATTTTGTGAATGTTTCTTGAGAGAGCATCCATAGCTTTTGAATTAGATTCTCAAAGGGGTCCTTGGCCAAAAAAGATTAGGAAACACTGATTTAAAGAACTGAATTCTAATACCCTATAAATCTCTTGAAGCACAAATTGTGATGTAAATTTAACCTTGAATAGTCTCTGATTTTTAAAATTAGTTCCTAGTATTCTCTATTTACCATACATTTACCTGAAACTGCAATATTATTGTTATGTGTTTGTTTTAGTATGAATAAACTTGAAGAAAAACAATCTGTAAAGGGGCAGATTTAAAAACAAACTTGGTGTTTTTATGGAAGTAAGTATCTTGTTACAGTTGTACCCACTTATGTGGTGTATATTTTGCATTGATAATTATATATGTGTATATAACTTCTTATCTGGTACTTTTTATATTTTTCACTCTCTCATTTTAACATTACCTTAGTTTAAATTAAGTCCCATAAGTTTATGTAAAATTTACATGGAATCAAACCTTGATTTCTTCTTCAGATTTGTAATTTGTATGTAATTTTTGGTTTATGTACTATTTATAGAAAAGTTTATTTTAAAATGAATCCAACCACAAATGCCAGATGAATAAAACTTTTTAAAAATGACTTTTCAACTTGATAGGTATGTTAAAACAGGGGTATCCAAACTACAGCTCACAGACTGCATCCGGCTTGCCAACAGTTTATTAAAGATACAATTTTTTAATATTATAAAAATAAAATATAATTGAGCAAAAGCCAGTTTAGTTGCAATACAGCCAGCCACCATCAGTTCACTAAAGTAATAAAATGACGTTTGGACATCATTATCGTTTTTAATTATATAAAAATAGATTATAAAACATAATTAAGGAAAAAACAATTTTGGTGTGATACACTTTTCTATTTGCTGGAAAATGTCATATCACTTAGTGCTGTGTTGTCTCATTTCCTTTCTCTTCCCTTGTTTTTAAAGAACAGTGGAGCATGGACTACTTTATTATTGAATCATGTAACAAGGTGGGCTTAACCTGCAATGAGACTATCTCAGTGCTAAAAGAATACAACACCAGCTTAACAAACTATTCTCTGTTCATGGGAAAGCTACGTTCAGACAACTTTGAAATGTAACTTATCGTCACAACAGTTTGTGTTTAAGAGGAACAAAGTTGCAACAAGAGTAAGTTTCTTAGTAGCACATCCATTAGGCAAGCGATGAAAACCATTTATCGATGGTGAGCTAATTAAGTTATGTATAATTGAAGCAGTTAAAAAATGTGTCCAGAAAAAGTAGACTTATTTAAGATTGTTAGCCTTTTGGCAAATAATAGTTGCTCATAAAGTCAAGGACATTGAAAACAGTGTTGTGTTTCAGCTGAAATATAAGGGCAAAGAGTTTGAGTGCTTTTCCATTGCACTTGATGAGTCAACATTTTGGGATTTATTGTTTATTTGCAGAGTCAATACTAGTTTTGAAGTGACTGGAGAATTAGCTTCTGTGCACAGTATGTATGGAACAATCACAGATAAGGACATTTTCAAAGATGTTGAAAAACCACTAACTCAGTACAACCTGGAATGGAAACTGCTTTAGTGTGTTACAACAGATGGTGGTAGAAATGTGTGGTGCAGAAAAAGGTTTAATTGGGTACATTTACAAAGCTGTTGAAAGTGTGGGTTGTTCCATGCCCATGATTCTTCACTGTATTATTCATCATCAGGAATTTTGTGGAAAAAATCTGGATGTGTCATGGCACCTGTAGTTTCAACAGTGAACTTCATTCACTCTTGTGGAATTGGCCATCATCAATTCTTTGAATGTTTGGCAGAATTTTCATTTAAGAAAATTTCAATCTCAGTTCTAAGCTCAAAAAGTTGCAACACAACCTTCCCACAGCTAAGCCATCAAACTAGAGTGTGGTAGGGCAAGTTGGGTTTTTTTAGCTTAGAACTGAGATTGAAATTTTCTTAAATGAATAGCACTGTTCACAACTGTTACACACAAACAGTGAATGGCTTTGGAAATTAGCTTTATCTGTAGACTTGACCATGTACCTGAATGAATTCAATCTTAGGTTACAAGGCAAAGCCATGCTTATCTGCGATATGTTCACCAAGGTAAAAGCATTTCAGTAATAACTAATTCTTTTTGAGTCCCAGTTGACAAGGAGTTGCTTCACACACTTTCCATGTTGTGAAAAGTTCAAGCAAGAAACAGGATTCCCATACTCATGCAGGTTTGCACAAGATATCCTTTCTGACCTAAAACTACAGTTCACGAAGGTTTTACAGATCTTAATGAGAGTGTAACAGAAATAAGGACCTTCTGAAACACATTTGATTGTGTTATTGACGAACTTTCACCACATGTTCAAATTGAAGTGGCTGACCTGCAATCCAGCGATTTATTGAAGGACAAGTACACAGAAAGGAAACTGACAAGAGATAAATAAATGCCTTTCATGTGATCTGTATGTTTATTTAAAAAACTTGTGGATTCATTTCAGTTTTTGACACTAAATATTTCTGTGAAGACATTTTCAAAGATGAAGTACGTGAAATCTAGTTACAGATATGCCTTATCTGATGAGCATTTGTAGTCATTTTTGATGATAGGGAACACTAACTTTGAATGTCAGTTAAGTGTAGTTTTGTCATAAAAGCACCAGTTTCATGCTTCTCACTAATGATAAAAAAAAAAGACTATTATACATCTTGAATATTTTCAGTATGTGTTCTTATGAGAAATAAATTAAATTAGTGATGTTGTATTCTGGTCATGTATGCATCCCTACTTAATTTTACCACAACCCCTTCGTCTTGCAAGGCCTATAAAGGTTTGGAGACCCCTGCATTAAAACCTATATTTACCTGGAGTTTGTACCTGTATTTATTTCAATAATAGTTTCTATTTTGCAGTGTGTACTTTAGATATATGAATTTATCTTATAAGCTTATTATGTGTTGTATCATTTAAAGACCCTAAAGAGCTAAGTTAAGTATTTTTAGTACATTATTTCTTAATTTTATATTCAGTGCATTGTGTGTACTCAACGAAAACACTGAAATATTGTTTTCTTATTTTTTTTAGTGTCAGAAGAACTTTTTCCCTGTCTAACAATAAATCAGTTTGCCAGGTGTTTGAATCAACTTTTTGATACTCCATCACCTGCTGGTGTGATGAGGTATTGTGGGAGTCACACAACAAACACTGTTTCTGCCTGTATTCTAATTCCTCTTACTGACCTTGCATAGTTATATTAATGTTACAGTGTAGCTTGTTTCTTTTTTATCCCTGTTTACCACACTGGTGTGGCATTGATAACAGGGAACATATACTGGTCAAGAATAAGTGTACCTAATTGAAGTTCAAATTAAGTATGTTACGTGAATTTTTGTTTAATATGTACCAAAAGCTTGTTTGGTTTGGTGTCTCGTATAAAGGAACTATTTTGCTTCACAATGTAAGGTACTTTGCATCTTAAAACTGAATTCTCAAGAGGTTCTTAGCAATAGTTTAAAACTTGATGAGTATCCCTTCCAGTTTTTTATGACTGTTTGAAACTTCACAACATTTCTTTCTTACTATAACTCACGATAGTGCTGGTACAGTTTGTTTTATGTGCATTGTTTTGTTGTCTATATCCAGTTTATTAGAGGGTTTATTGTTTAAAATTACTGATATCTCTTGCTGTGTTACAGTAACATCAATACAGTTATATTACATTGAGTTTTGTGAGTAGTAGTTCATTTACTTCTTTAACCTGTATACTTCTGAGAATTTTGTTTTCCAACATTGCTGATAAGCGTTCTATAATTCATGTCTTCTTGAAACTTATCCAAAAATTTAGTATAACTGCTTAAATCAAAAATATAAAATGTTTAACAGTATGTGTAATTAAAAAGCTAATAATATCTATCAGCACTGTCCAACACTTTTAAAATGGTTTCTTCTTGGGAGGGAAAATTATATTGCACACACACACACGCACGCACGCACACACAATATCTATAAATTAGAAGTTAAAGTATTACCTGATTAAAAATTATAATTAAATATATTTCTATGAGAATTTTCTGAGACAAGGTGATTTATAAATATTGCAGAATAAAAATGGGGGGAAAGGGTTTGAGAAATGTTTCATTTTTATCACTTTAAAATTTGTTACATTGTAAAAAATAGTTAATGCTCAAAAAATTCAATGATGAAGAAAATTATTTTGCAAGTAATATCCATTACAATTATAGCTTTTTTAAAAACTTCTATCCCAGTAGATTCACTTACAAAAAAGTGTATCATGCACAATTCAGTTACAATCTGAAATTGGTAGGACTCTTTTTGACCATTATGTGCCCCTTTATGTTTGTGCATTATTTAGTATCATTACTAGGTGTTGTAAAATTATTTCAGTTTTTGCTATAGAGATAATAGATCCTGCATGTTGCAGAAAGTTTGGTAGGAAGTGTTTATGTTTTAAATTAAATCAGTAAATTTATTGTCTTTTCTGTACAAACTTTATACAGTGTATTCTCCATTTCTCTTGCAGTATTTTTCTAATAAATGGTTAGGTGTTTTACAGTTTTTCTGCTAAGGAAGTTGTGCTTGTTATTCAGTTGTTAACAGGTTCTGTTTATGACACTGTAGCTTGTCAGGACAACTGATTTGCTCTTGTGTTTTTATAACTTTGTAATTTGATATAAGCTTAACGTAGTTAGCAAATTTAACTATCACAAACATAAACTGACTCTATGGAGATACAAAATAATATGCATACAGGTAACTGTTCAGTTTATGGTATTGTAAGGTTCTCTAAAAAATGTGTAATTGAAATATAAATTAGAAATACTGTAGATTGTTCTTCAGATAGTTGAAAACTTCTATACTATTTTAGAAGTACTTGAATATATTGCTTGGAGTTGGCAGTTTTGAATGTGAAAACAAAAACGAATTCATGTGATGAATTTATGTTGAAGAGGTTGTGATTCATCGTTACTTGATGGTATTTTGCTGTTAATCATGTTAAAATTATATTGGTCTGAAAATGTTGGTTTTTCATTAGTTGTTTGGATAATTAGATCTCTAAGGTGCTACCAATGTGCTTTTTTTACGTCATGTCAGAAATGTTACGTCTGTTTCTAATGGCTAAGAAGCTGAAACTTAGAAGTGTTCATGTTGAACTGGAGCAAACTTTAAATTGGACTTTTCAAGATGCTATAGGTGCCATTTAATAATTGTTTAAAACTTGGATACTAGAACAAACGTTCTATTTGTTAAACCATCTCTTTGCTACATGTAATATTCAAACAATTAATCTTGGAAAAGGTATAGCTTAGGCTGTCAAATAATCTTTTTTTTAACAGTTATACCTTGTATCTTTAAGTTTCAAGTAGGAAACAACTTAATTTCTTGTTTTTTCTATGGGTTAGGATTTTCTGAAAAGTGTACATTTGTTTGTCAACTCTTTACATATTTGTGAAGTAATGCCTTTAGTCTGTACAGTTTATTTTTCTCGTAAATTAACATCTTTGTTTCATCGGGAGCTGACCCACTTGTAAATAGTATGCCAACAAACAATATTTAATCAGAACATTATCTTTGAATTTTACCAGGTGGTAATATTCAAAGGATTCATTAAAGTGCAGAGGCTGAGATATACATTATGTAAACGAGGGGATGGTTCTCCTCTGTTTCTTTCTGCTGCATTTTTACCTCAATTTTGTTGTAGTTTGATATTAATTCAGTGTAAAAGAAACTTTTCCCAAAACTTTGACACTGTCCTGGTGGCTGTTAAAACTAGAACAAAGTGTTTTAAAATTAATGTTATGTAAAGTGAAGAAATACATTAAGTCAACATTTAAAGACAAAATCTTTAATTAAACACCTCTGTTTATGATTAAAGCCTAACCATAAATTACATGATGTTATGTTTCCAGTTGTTAAAAAGAATATTCATTTTCACATTATATTTAGTTATCCAATGTATGTATTTATTTTATATGGTTTTGCTTCATTGCTGCTGATTAGGTACATTTTACTCAACCGCCTTATAGATGATAAAATTAACTATAAACTGAAGTTGTAATAACATGTTTATGAATGAATTTGTGGCTACTAAAGTTTTGTATATAAACAAAGCATCAGCTATTTTTTTTAAGTGTTACTCATGGATACTTTTAAGGTATAGTAGTCCTGTATTGCATTAATATAATGAATAACTTTTAAAATATTGCACTACGCTCTAAAAAAACCCAACTTAGTTACATGTACAAACAGCAAAAAAATAACTATGATAGTTTTATGTTGTGTTTAATTCAGTATTTTACAAATAGTTATTCTAATTTTAGGGAAAGCTGTGATTGTGTGTTAAAAAAAAAACTGACAATGTCATCAGTTCAAGCAAACTGACAGTTTTTGTTAAATGTAATACCATTAATATTGAAAGTTTAAAATGTTTCATAGATGTTAGTATTATTACTGTTCTTTGGAAAGAGATTAAAATTGGAACACTTTATACACCAGCCATTTATAACAATATTTAAACATTAAAACATACCCTACCTGCTTTGATGCATGTTTCATTTCATTAATAAGAAGTACGTAAGTGAAATTAGCAAATGTTAGGTGACAACTATTGGATAATTTCATCACAGAAGACGGCCACTGGTCTGCCTGAACCTTAAGATTTGTACATAGGTTGGAATGTATTTTTTTGGGATAATGTTGTATCTTTTACTGCAGTCTTACTTAATTTTCTTAAAACTAAAACTGCACCTGAAAACCATGGTGTTCTTTGTGTCTTATTAATGCTTTTGAATATATAATTGTTAGTAAAAAATCTATTTCAAATGATATGATAAAAAGGAAGAGAAATGATGCTTTGGAAGAAAAACTTTACTTTTAACTTGTATCATCATTAATGTTAGTAATTGTTACATTTGTGTAGATGTAAAGAAGAAATGTCTCAAAATGTGATTTTTACTTTTAAAATTTAGCATTTATATTTGTGGGTTACAAACACTTTTTAGTTTATAAATAATATTGCTGAGCAGTAGTTACTTGGAGAGGTTAATCTTCTAGTGTAAGTTTATTATAACATCTCAGCTTACTAGTCTTTACTTAGTCATTAGTGATGGGTGTTTCACTGAAAGTTCATCTTCGTTTGAAAAGGTTGAGACTTGTTGGGTTTTTTTATGTAATTTTTAATACAAACTAGGCTGTTAATTTACAAGCTCTAGTCTTACTTGTGAAAAAAAACAAATTATCTTGTGATTATATGTTTATGTTAAGCACTTTTTGTAAATATTTATCAACAAGTGTACAACTTGACCATGAATAAACGAAAATCAAAATTTTTACAGTTGTCGTTCATGGTGCTACTTATAGCATTTCTAGTTTGTCCATTCTATCAGTTCTTACTGCTTTTAATTTTATTATAATTTTTTTTAAATTTTTTTTAGATATGTGTGTGTGTCAATATATATAAAGAATAAATGAACAGTGTCTGAAAATTTAAATATAACCTTGTTATTGTTGTATGGTTAATTTGTGTGTGTGTGTTGAAAATCAAAACCTTTGTAAGTTTAAAGCACATCTGTGGTGTAATATGGCTGAAGAACAGCTTTTAATTCATACGTAATTGTAATGGGAAAAGGTTTTTTATATTAACATCGAAATAAGTGTATTTACTGCTGCCTGATATGTATAATTTAGCTGATGTATTGTTTCTTCTTCCTTACCGATCTTGTTGTACATTGTTATTGAAGTACAGTGTCATGTGTGTATATCGTCTGCTGTATGATCGTTTAACATAACCAAACAAAATGTTATGCATGGATATTAAACAATCTTTGTATATGCGTCATCTTCTTTTCTTAACACATTTTTCAGTAATGCAGTATAAAAAAAGGTTAAATGATACCGAAAGAAACTGTACCTCAGCTTAGTGGTGTTTGTGTGTATATATGTGTGTTGTGGGTTAAAAGGTTATTACTGAATTCATTTTACTTCAAATATTACATGTTTTATTAATATTTTATTTTAATAACAAATGCTTATATTTGAAATACTAAATTCTGTACTTTGTAGTGTAAATTGTTTAAAAATGTTTTTAAGCTCTTTAAAACTTTTCAATAATATGGTTGTTTAGCATTCTTTAACTGAAAAATAATTCTAGTGGATATTTTGTTTTTATACCATTTCAAGGAAAATTTACTTGAACATTCACCACTTGGGTTCTTGTCTTTTTTTTTCAGTCAAATTTAAAATTGTTTCTCTGTCTTTCTACATGAATGTTTAATGTTATTGCTAACAAGACAATGTGAATTTAATTATTACTATTGTGTATATGTTTCCTTACAAATTTCTTATGTCATTAAAAGAACTTCAATATTTTATACATTTCAGATTTAAAAACTGTACTTTTATCTGTGGTATTTTCTCTCTCTTCTGTGATTGGTTAAAGTATTCTTTTGTGACAAGGTAATAGCCTATGTCCTAATAGATTTATTGCAAGGTAAAGCAAAATTATTGAGATAGTTGAATATTTATTATGTCATTGCTGCAGGTGGTGGTAGCTAAGAAATATATTTTGTTTCTTTATTATATAAAGCATTGATTATTGTATGTTTTTTAATGCAATAAAATATTTGATTTTATATATTTTACTGTGTATGTAGAACAAATTAGTGATACCAGGTTTCAGGTGAAGTCATTGTTTTTGTCAAGATTTCTGGACCACTTCATCAAATGCAGCTAATTTGATTTTTTTTTTAAGTACCATTCCATTTTTTGACATATGAAGTGAAAACAAAAAATGATTAATGTATAATGCCGTTTGTTTAATAAAAGTAAGCATTTTTTGTTTACTAAAATGAATAACTGATGGCTAGATAATACATTAATAAGTTAATATTTGAATTTTATAAAATAAGTAAAATCCAGTTGTGGAATGGCTTAGAATATTACAAATTAACTGAATATTTCTAATTGCTGATGATTCGTTTTTTTAAGCTGTGTTTGCTTTTAGATTACTTGTCTTTTTAAGACAGTTCCAGTTGTAGTATGAACAGGTTTCATTCAGTTATCTTTGGAAAGCTTTATATTTTTGTTGTTAGATGTTAAATAGTGATGTAAAGCTCATATGTTATTAATTATTCTTGATTTAACAAATTTCCATAAAATGTAATTACTATTAAATTAAGGTCTCATGTTTCAGTGTGATAATTGTTTCTTTAATTGTACATTTGTGATATGCATGTAATTTATGTGTATTTTTTTCTTCAGTTTTTCAAATTTGGGAAATTAATAAAAGGTTTCATTAAGACTAGAAAGATTATTTTATATGCATGTAAACAAATTCATCACTTAAATGACAATTTTTCATTTTGAAATTCAAAACACAATGCCATATTTAAATTAAAATGCAGTGAACTCGATACGTTTTTTTAACAATCTATGGTTACTATTGTATTAATTTGTATGTTAGCAACTTCTGCATAAGATATTATGCTTTTTTCTCCAGAAACAAGTTGCATTAGCAACTCCTTCGCAGAGCCCTATTTTCACTAAGTTGGAAGAGATTTGGTAGCTATTCCCACCTGTTTTACAATAACCCTTACTCGTACATGAGTTCTTACCATCCAGTACATGGCCGAGCGCGTTAGGGCGTGCACTCGTAATCCGAGGGTCGCGGGTTCGCGCCCGCGTCGCGCTAAACATGCTCGCCCTCCCAGCCGTTGGGGGCGTTATAATGTGACGGTCAATCCCATTTTTCGTTGGTAAAAGAGTAGCCCAAGAGTTGGCGGTGGGTGGTGATGACTAGCTGCCTTCCCTCTAGTCTTACACTACTAAATTAGGGACGGCTAGCACAGATAGCCCTCGAGTAGCTTTGTGCGAAATTCCAAAAAAAACAAACAAACAAACCATCCAGTAGTAACAATTAAACTCTGCCAGAAATTTATATATTTAAGTTTTTTTTAGTACCAATCATCTTTTAAGTAACTATTTTAGTTGTTAAAACTCGCTGTTTGTGAGGTTAAATATGCGGGTATGAAGTGGAAGGATACGTCATCGTATTTGCAAGTATAAATATTCTTCTCTCTGATTTCTGGATCTTTGACTTCCGGAGCTCATTTTCTGTCATTTTTCTACTTAACACGTTCGTTTCCACACAATAAATTAAATACAGAAAGGAGCAAATGTTCATGATGGACCCAGGACCAGCCAATATGTTACAAATTTCTATTCCACAAGAGAAGTGTGGCTTTGAAACGTTATTGGTTATGACCCACCAGTGGACATGTGGCAGCGAATATGTTGAACGTAAAATTTTGTTTTGTTTCTTACCTCATAATCGCAGTTAAATCTAAAATAATAAGTCTGCCTCAGATGCTAGCAGAACAAATAGTAAGAATAATGCATCTTAAAAATTTGAAGCTGGAAAGAATTCTTGAGATATTCGTATATAAGAAATCAGAGGGAAGGCGTGATAACTAAAAGTAACTTTAAGATATTTTATACATCTTGAGCTCAATATTTAAATAGAGACTATTACTGAGGTACGGGACCGGCCCTCTTCATTAGTTTCTTTGTATTGACTATTGCATCAAGGACAGTGTTACCACACTACTTTGACGTAAACATTAGTGTTATGAAAGCCTAACATCTCATATAATGTGAAGATATATACTTACAACTTAAATTTGTGTCAGTAGAATCTTTTCACCCTTTTCCTATTTTTGGTAATTTGCATGTTATATCGTTCATCGTTACTTGCTAACTTTTACACATTTGTTTCAGTACTCATCCCTATCAATGAAAATCTTACGCATTCTAAAAGTTCCAAAGATACTTATTTTTGATGAAATCATAAATTTTGACGCTTGAGAAAACTACGACTTCTACAGTGAGAAGTATAACGTGATTTAACATTACATTTCATGTGAGAAACGACTAGGGAATGCTAAACAACGGCATTTGCACTACATATTTAGCCTCCTAGTGGTAAGTGTACGGACTTATAACGCCAAAATTCAGGCTTCTTTAACCCACTGAAGATAGACTGCGTTGTAACTTCGCGCGAAATCAATAACAACTAAAAAATATAATATTTAAATCCAGTAAGTGTTGACTTTAGCGCCCTCTAGTATATCCTTCAAATCTTATGTTGCATTCGCGTACGCGATATTTAACGTGTCATATTTACGTAAATGTTTATTCAACATCATATTTTCATTTAAAAATAGTGTATTAATTCCACTTCAGAAATTACTACTAATAACAACTCTGAAAGACTTCCGTAGTATTCAGTACTAAATTAAAATGGAAAACATCGAGAGATTCCTCTCTATTTTTATATATATTTTTGTGTGTTTAGAGTGAATGTAAATATAATTTTTTGTTTGTTTTCACCAGTTTAGCGTATATTGTCGAGTAATAACTATTTGTCCTTAGTTGTGTAAATGCAATCCTAACTTTCGAATCATTTTTAGTATTACTAACATTCTAATTCTAAATTGAAATTATGCACAAGTGAAAAAGTAGATATTTCTGTTTAGAATTATTGTAATATATAAAGTATAAATTTAGCGATTTATAAATTCAGATTTCAACCATTGTGATTGCCTATGAGAAAAAAAAAAACGATATTTTTAGTAAGACCTTCCCCGTATGATACTCTTACTCTAAATCTTGGTTTATTGCTGCTTTTAGAAAATTTTACGTAACCTTAATTAATATAACATTTTTTAACAATCGCCGATTAAAATATTATTCAAATAAATGAAACATGATGGGATAAACATGGATGACAACAAAGTTTTTAGGTATATTACGTTGATATATTCTACAACGGAATAAAATACAGTTCAGTGTGGAGTAACAGACGTAATCCGTCAACAAGTGAAAGTTCTGGATTTTATGAGTATGAGTTGTGTGATTCGTGGTTATTAAATCTGTTAAAACCGAAAATTTGTCTTTTGTTGATTGTTCTAAGGAAAAGGAAAGTATTAATTAAGAATCACTGGTTGTACAGCAGTGCAGTATCAACAGCTTCACGCTGAAATATAGTGGTAAGGCATAAAAATTCGTAAAATCTTAACAATAATAGTTTAACTTAGTAACAGTTAGCACTGAGTTGTGATGATTATTATAAAAATATAAACAATTAAATTATTTTTGTTCTCAAGCTGAAGTGTAGATCATTTTAAAGTCACTTGTTATCCGTTAACATCTAACACTATAACCTAAATGTAACTTTAGTACCAGTAATAGAAGGCTACTAGTGTTTATGAATATCGTAAGAGTCGTGTGCATTTCTAATTTTCGTTAACGACATAGGTGTTTATTTAATAACATGTACCCCAAAATATTAATTTTAGTCAGTATTGTCATAACGTCAGTTTCTCTTAACACTCCTACGAAAAAAATATTTACATCCACTAAAGTGATACCCTTAGTGGATGTTAAAAAAAAAAAAAATATATTATTTCGCAAATGTCTGAAAAGTCAAAATATTATTGTTCCTTAAAATATAAAGGGATAGGGTCAGTTAATGACAATTTCATTTAAATACAAAACTATTAGCCTAATATTAATAACCTTTCAAGTTGCTCTGGGGCCTATTAGGCCCCGATTTTCGTAGGAGTGTTAAATCTGATGTTTATAATAGTAGTTGTACTAATTTTGAATACATTTTGTTAGTGTATACTGTCAAATTAATATTGACGGTAAACAGTTTTTATACGTTTATGAGGCCTAATCTTTTCGTGTTATCAATCAACAGATTATTTTCGAAAATTATAAGTCTGCTTAACCACATTCTGTTTCAGTTTTTCTTTTTCCATTGAATTTTTTATTACTTGAAGTTATGAATATCTTATCAAAGTTTTAAACTTAGTAATGAATTTAATGTCGTAGATGAAAGCCTAGTTAAGTGATAATTGACAAATTAAAAAAAGAAACATTTAGATACACCACACGGCAGTGCCTTGTTTTAAATTAATAGATGCTGACTCCAAAACAGGGCACTATGGGACTTTGCCTATAATATTAATGTCTTCCTCATCCTTGTATCTACTCATTTTGTTTTAATTCAAAATGAAACAAAATATTATTAAGAATAATTATAGTTATTAGTGGTACCAGTACTAAGAAGATTAAGAAAATAAACTTTATAATTTTGTTGTTATGATTGAAATGAGTATAATTATTGGTTACTAACTACTACAAAGTAATTACTGTGAAGTTTATACAGGGTGGTTGCTAGAAAAGTGGAAAATTTGAGGGTCAGATGAGATCATGAATAAAATGCATGCTTACTCATTTCTATTTTGATTTCTTTACATCATGAATAAAATGCATGATTTTAATAATTTTGAGCATCTATGAGTGTAATATAACATATGCCTTTAAAAAACTTTGTAAAAGTTATTCTTTGTAAAAATAAATAGCTGTTTGACAAATTTTCCGCTTTTCTAGCGACCACCCTGTATATTACTGACTTATCTTCAGTAGTGTTATGAATTATTAATTACTGTGTAGTTTACAAACAACTGATTTGTGTTCAGGAGTGTCATTAGAAGGATTATTTTTCTGATGGTTGTGGCCAATATTTAATTTGGGATTTTTTGTAATTAAAAGGCTGGTACCTTATCCACTTATATAGGACTTAATTTTATAGTTTTGATAAAATCATAGATATACATGTTTAATTTTCTTTGTATTTTGTTCACATTTAGATAGGTTTGTATGAACAAGTGTTTTGGTTGTAAGATAAATTGCTTTCTCTCAGTGTTGTTTGTTACTTTATTTCATGGTGGTGATCTGTGCATGCAATGTATACATTGTTATTTGTGTTTGAAATTACTGATTACTGATTCTCTTTCTGTATTGCTAGTAAATGTTTATTTTAGTTATGTGTTATTTAAACCTTGTTTTTTATGTATTACACTTTGATTTTATATATATATATACATGCATTTTTTTGTAATTATGGTTCTTAATGATCAATGAAATATAAATGTACACACAACTTCTTTACTGAATTTAAAAACAAAAATAATATTTCAAAGTATTCACAGGATATATTAAATTTTCATGTGATCTAACATTTACTAATATCTAATTGTATTGATGGATGGAAACTGATACATAATTTGACATTAAAAATATTTCAGTTTGTGTGTTTGTTCACATTTATCATCTTGAGAAATTTTTTGAAGTTATTCTTATAGCAATCAACAATAATTTATAATCCTGTTTTAAAAATTTTTTAAGTAAAATTATGGTATTATTTTCTTTCTGTTTGCCAAGCATTATAAACTCTATTTTTTTTTTCCCATTTGAACCTGTACAGGCTGCTTCATTTCATCTACATTTATGATTCATTTTTATTATAATAAAATCTTATGTGCATATTTGTCTATAGTAACTATAGCAGTCTGCTACATAGTTTCTAGGCTTGTTTTGGGGTAATGTAAGTAAACTGGAATATGTATTGTTATAGTTATCAAATATTTGTGTGCTTTTTTCAACACTGTATAGACTAAAGATGGCTCGCAACCAGTCAAACCTGACCGAAAAGGAAAAACTGTTGTTCCAGAAAGTACAAGAGGGAAATGAGGATGAGGTTAAAACATTGCTCAGTAGCGACGATGTGCGTGTTGATCCTCTGGACGAACACGGGATGACGCCTCTACAACATGCAGCTTACAGAGGAAATTACAGGCTGTGCAAGTTATTTCTGGATCGTGGTGCAGATGTTAATTCAAATCATCATGATTCAAGTTACACTGCACTCATGTTTGCTGGCCTAGCTGGTAAACTGGATGTCGTTAGTCTTCTTCTAGAACATGGGGCTTCCACAACTGATGTTAACTCTGTTGGTCGTAACGCTGCACAGATGGCTGCTTTTGTTGGAAACCATGATGTCGTAACAATCATTAATAATTTTATTCCCAGGGAAGAAGTGGAGTACTTCACTGTCACCCATGGATTGGAAAAAGAACCAAAGCTTCCTCCTGAATTAGCAACTCTGCTTTACAGGTTTGTCTTAAAGACAAATATTCATCCTGTGAAACTAGCACTGTACCTTCAACAGTATCGGTCTCTTCTTGAAAATGGAAAGAAGGTATTAAAGGTCTTGGAGTTAATGTGTGAGAACCAGATAAAGAGATCAGACATTAATGAGATATTGTCCTTAAAATTTCATCATTTGGGTTTTGTGTTTAAAATATGTGAGAAGTACTACAGAGAGCACAAAGGTGAAAAGGACAATCCACAAATTCTGGAGCCTCTTATCAAAAACTGGATAAAAGGGCGAGAAGAAGATGGTTTTCCCATTGTGCTAGAAAAGTTACTTCGTCAGTCCGTGCGGGAATTTCCTTTCCGTGATAGTTCTGTTTTTCAACAGTTAGTGCGTACACTGGCACCAGTGGAAATTGGACAAGAGCCCAGTGCCATCAGCATCTTGGGTCAAGCCATCAATGGTCAACGAGGTTACGAGGAAGCTGTAATGTGTTCTGCTTGTGGAGAACCAAAGGCTGAAAAACGATGTTCGATATGCAAAAGTGCCCAGTATTGTGATAAGTCATGCCAGAAAAGACACTGGTTTACCCACAAAAAACAATGTCCAAAATTAACAACACAGTACAAGAAATGTGAGGATGAGAACCAAGAAGAAGAAAGGAATTTGAAGAAGGATGAAAATGACATACCAGAGAACTCCCAAACCGAATCAACTTCTGTTGCTCCTCAGGATGACAAAAGTGTATCCACTAAGATGTCAGAAGAGTTTTCAGAAAAGTGCAGTATGAAAGATGTCAGTTTGAGTGTTGAATAAAAAAACATGCTCTTTTTATGAAATTTGCAGTTAGTAAAACAGTGGTGATTTTTGAGTTATTTCCTTCATTATTCAAGCTAGATTGGGAAATGTTTAGTTCGTTATTCTTCAATTATTGAACAACCAACACTGTGTTTTTAATGGAAAAAAGCTGAGCAGTATAAGCCCTGAACAAACTGTAGTGGCATTATTAGTAAACAGGTATTACAGCTAAACCTTGGACTAACTAACAAACTGTAGTGGGATTTTTAGTAGACAGGTAACACGGTTAAACCTTAAACTATCCAACAAACTGTAGTGGGATTTTTAGTAAACAGATAACACAATTAAACCTTGGACAAACTAACAAACTGTTGTGGGATTTTTAGTAAATATGTAACACAGTTAAACCTTAGACTATCCAACAAACTGTATTGGGATTTTTAGTAAACAGGTAACAGTTAAACCTTAGACTATCCAACAAACTGTAGTGGCATTATTAGTAAACAGGTATTACAGCTAAACCTTGGACTAACTAACAAACTGTTGTGGGATTTTTAGTAAATAGGTAACACAGTTAAACCTTAGACTATCCAACAAACTGTAGTGGGATTTTTTGTAATCAAAAAGCACAGTGAAACCGTGGACTAACTAACAAACTGTGGTTGGATTTTTTGTAATCAAAAAGCACAATTAAACCTTGGACTAACTAATGATATTTGCAATATGCAGATACAGGAGTAATTAAAGTACTTATGTATTTTAGCATACAGTAGTAAGTTTTTATTACTATTACCTCATTTTACAGTATATATGTTACTACATGCTAGAGTATACATATTTTACTTTAATAAAATCTGTGTACTTCTTTTCACTAAAAATCTTAACTTTAAATGTTGTATCATATCTTCACATTACAGACTTGGTGTGTCATGGCTGTTGAATACAAATGTCTCTTTACAAGTATCATTCAGTCACCAGGAAGGAGCTCCATGAAATCCAGATTATTCTGTTTTCCCAACTGTAGATGTGTGCTTTTTGTCAGCTTTAGTCATATCATAAGAAAAGTGCCATCTATGTAGTTTTTTTTTTATATGTGCTATATATCTAATTAAACAACATTCTTCTAATTAAGTCAAGTCAAGATTATAACCTTTGTACAGTATTTTTCTCATTTCCTTAAAACTGGAGATAATACATTTTAGATCATTTAGTTGTTGGGTTTAAAGTCACTCAGATACATGTATAAATGTGAAGATAAGTAAATAGAATAGCTGTATAATAGATGCATAAAATTATGTAACTTGTTAGCTAGTTAAGTTTACAGATATTATAAATCTAGTAATATTCATACAGTAATAGTGATATACATGTTACAATGGTGTCACAGTCTAACCGTGTGCAGTTACTTGATCTCAACACCCGTATATTAACAGTGTACTTGTTAGAATGTGTTAAAATGTAAACATGTTTATGGACATGGTTAGCATCATTTGTGCATACAAATGAATGTCGTGCTTTGGCAGTACCCATTGTGTTATAGCACATTTGCAGCACACAGTATTAAGCAATACAGAGTTAAATTTATGTGTATTGCCAATTAGGTAAGTAGTGATTATCATAGAGAAAATGAAAGTTCAAGCCACTGTTATTTACTGACCTTCTATATCCATCGGTGTGTGTATATCTCATACACTTGGTATTCACATATACATGTATGTATCCATGAATATACCAAAAACATAATTTCAAAATTTCCATATATTTTATTCTTTACTGTTGTTTTTTATACAAAACAATCAACTGTCTGATTTTGTGCTGATATTTTACCAGCATAAATACTTTGACCAGACACTGCTTTAGTGGTTAATGTATCGGGCTGTTTATCTAAAAATCTGTGGTTAGTATCTGTTGCAGTTGAAATGAGGTACATAATAAGAATGATGGTCAAACACTTCTGTTTTGTTAGAGTAGCCAAAGAGTTGAAAGTGAGTTCTGTTGACTAGCTGCCTTCCCTTTAGTGGATAGCTTATGCAAATAGCCCTCGTGTAGCTTTCTTTTAATGTCTGAAACAGAATAAAATTTATTATATATGCAGTGTTTATTCCAACTGTTCAAACTAAATTTTCAAATTATACATTTTATGTTTAGGAAGGTCTAACGTGTTAGCAAGAGCTCAAAGTAAATCAAGAGTACGAGGCATCCCAAAAACTGAATGTTTCCATTACTGATTTTATAGCATTTAACTTTTGGGACATCCTGTAGAATAGTTTTATATTGAAAGAAAAATAATGTGGTTTTACTTTGGTTACTGTTATAATATTTTCATCTCTGTACTTGATTATGTACACAACAGGTGCCAGCAGGATGTTTCAGTATGAAAATATTTATTTGATTACCTCAGTCAGGGGAGGGGGGGTGTTTTTTATACAAACTACCATTTTCCCCCTCTTATAGAGAGTTGTTTTTTACCTAAGAAATTATGTTTGTCTCTACAAAACATACAACTGTAGTGATAGGTACTCAAAAGCTAATTAATTGACTATTTTTATTATTGTGTTAGTTAAGGACCCTCTCAGTTTTAACTAGGGTCATAATATATGAGCTTTCCCTTTCAAGTTTCAGGTCATGATTTGTGTCTGTTATCATAAGCTTTATACATAGATAATATGAGCAAAGTTTGAAAGAGAACTCTATAAAGTTTATTGATACTTTATGAATTAGATCAAAATTGAGATATATAAAAATAACTTTATTTTAAACGTTGATTGACAAAGGTCTTAAATGTTCCATCCATGTTCATCTTTTTATTAATGGTCAAATTTTAACAGTGGGAATGATATTCCAAAACCCCTTAATTCAAGCCTTTAACTAAGTATTTCCAAATTTAGAGACTCAATCTTGGGATTTATGTTTTAAAAATTAATAAATGATGGTGAAATAAAACCTATAAAAATATCCTGTTGAAGTGTGACTTTATTATAGTAAAAACTGGCATGCAATGTAGAGACAAACTTTAACAACTTACATAAATGCCTTTTCTGAAGAAAAATTTTGTGAACGCGATGAAACTAAAAATTAGTCGTATATTAGGCAAATAGATATGAACGTACTGATGTGTAAAAGTAATATTTAAAAACAAACACTGATTACCATAAAAGTAACAGATCAATATTGTTCTTTCCTTTTTCCAGCTTTTAAGCGACCAGAAATGTTTTTTTATATTTTGTAAATTAAACTGTTTAGATATTTACAGTGTATCTACTTATGTGTATCTTGTAGGGTGTGTGCACTAGAAAAATAAAAACGTGTGATATAGCAGTAGGGTGAGTTTTTTTTTTATGGAGTATACAAACCTTATTTTTTTCTTCATCGGTATGGTTACCTTGGTCCTCAGTAATTCGCTTGAGGACTAACAATACTAAAAATATGAGGGTTAACTTCTTGAATTAAAAAAGCGAAGTTAGTCCTAAAACAGTTACATGTATGTACACAAGAAATGATTTAAAACCACCTATAAACAAATGTTATAAACATACAAAACAGTACTGTACAGAAACTTGTATGGAACATTGTTTTCTTTGTATATAAATAAAATACATTTCTAAATTATTAATCTCTCAAAAGATAAATTTAGTGAATATGAATAAAAGCAAGAAATTATTCAAAATAATTATTTTTGTGATTACTGAATACGTTACCAACGCACACTGTAATCTAAGTGTAATATAGGGAAAAAAGTGCAGAACCATATGTAAAAATATATTAATAAAGCTGATTATTTATATACGTTTATGTGTTGATAAAATAAACTGGATAGTTTCAAAATAAAATAATTTTCATGAGTTTTCTCTGTTCACGTATTATATATGAATTATGAAGTTTTAATGCACTTTCCAATAAAATATATAAATTCAGTAGTTACAAAAATCTGTTACGAAGTATTTCATACAGAATTAAGAGAAAAGA
This sequence comes from Carcinoscorpius rotundicauda, assembly GCA_011833715.1. Taxonomy (NCBI): domain Eukaryota; kingdom Metazoa; phylum Arthropoda; class Merostomata; order Xiphosura; family Limulidae; genus Carcinoscorpius; species Carcinoscorpius rotundicauda. The sequence continues at coordinate 23,595,361 of CM022403.1, forward strand.
CTTAAGTCTTGTGCTAGCAAGTATATGTACGTTTATATATCACTCGTGTTAATTTAAATATCTGAAAACGGGGATCTGTATTTCGATTCAAGTTAAGAGAATTACAATTCTTCAAAAATTGTTAAACTTAACCATATTGTATATCTACTGGGGAATTAATTTCAAGTATTATTGAATGAATTATTGTTTGTTTTAGAATTTCGCGTACATTTCGTGTTCACCGTGAATAATGTGTTCTTTAGCCACCCTTGATGGTGGGGTGTGGACTACACCACAAAGACAAGGACACCAGCGGTTCACCCGAATTCGATTGCCAAGTTTGATCGTGTTGGTTTCAGAACGTGTTTGTTTTTTAATTTCTCGCAAAGCTACACGGGAGCTATCTGCGCTAGCCGTCCCTAATTTAGCAGTGTAAAACTAGAGGAAAAGCAGCTAGTCATCACCACCCACCGCCAACTCTTGAGCTACTCTTTTACCGACAAATAGTGGGATTTACCGTCAAATTATAACGCCCCCATGCCTGAAGGGGCGTGTTTCGTGAAACGGGATTCGAACCCGAGACTCTCAAGTTACTAGTCAAACGACTTAAACCACCTAGTCATGCCTGAAGGAACGCATCTCGTTGCTTATTACGAAATTATAATGATGCAGTGCGTCATCGTATGAGTTTTTTTCTCAACCATCAGTTTTACATTACAACTGTGGGTACATTATATCTACGAATAATAGAAATTACTCCTTGGATTTTAAAGAATATGATATCTCTGTACTCTCGTGGCCTGGCATGGCCAATCGCGTAAGGCGTGTGACTCGTAATCCGCGGGTTCGCGCCCGCGTCGCGCTAAACATGCTCGCCCTCCCAGCCGGGGGGGGGGCGTATAAAGTACAATCAATCCCACTATTCATTGGTAAAAGAGTAGCCCAAGAGTTAGCTGCCTTCCCTCTAGTCTTACACTGCTAAATTAGAGACGGATAGCCCTCGAGTAGCTTTGTGCGAAATTCCAAAACAAACTCTGTTCTATCCTTCATCATTTGGACAACGTGGTTATGAAGAAAATAATAGATAAGTACATTTGAATATTATAGTTCCTTGTAGGATCGTTAGTATAAATATCTGTAAAACGTATAAAATACTCTTGAGTATCAGTTTCCATGTTTTGCGCAAAGAAAAACAACTTTTATTCCTTTCTTTCTCTATCGAAACTAATATCTCGTCAAATATTATTATAAGTTAAGAAATCAAACGTACATTGTGGAAAATTAAAAACCAAGAGAAACAACATCAATATAATGTAAACGATTATTTTTTTAACAGTAAGTTTAATAACTAAGTGTTTTTCCTTTAGCATTTAGTGTATAATAAATCTGTCAGTACTATAGTATTAAAGGCGTACAACTTTTGTACACTGTAGTACTGCAACTAATTTCTGTTGCTTGCTCTCTAATATATTTACGTATTTTATTTGGGTATTTTTTATTATTATTTCATCCCTCGCTAGTACAGTAGTCAGTCTACGGATTTACAACCCTAAAATCTGGGATTCCATTCCCCTCGGTGGACGTAGCAGATAGCCTGGTGTTGCTTTGCTATATGAAAACACACACATTATTTTTTTTATTAACTCGCGTTATAAAACATACTTAAATGGACTCTTTCGGCCATTTGTTTAAAATTGTACTTTGTAGCATTGTGCTTTATTTATGTTTATGTTATACATATCACTTCACTATCTGTTATATGAATTAATTTCTATCTAGATTCAGTGAAAGATAAACAATCCCACTTGGTAGTTTATTATATTTTTAATTGATAATGTTTCTCTTGTTCGTCCGTTCAATTTAATTACAGTTACAAAAAATTTGTTTATTCTAATCACTGAATTGAACAGACCTTTTTGTGACACGTATAATAATGCTGTCAATACCCTTCATATTCGAAGTACAATAAACCTTTAAATTTTGTGGATCAAAATATATATTCTTTGTCGTATTAATTATAACACGCAAAATAAAATAAATTTATCATTTTCAAAGCCCCCCAGTGGCTCAGCGGTATGTCTGCGGACTTACACGCTAAAATCCGGGTTTCGATACCCGTGGTGGGCAGAGCACAGATAGCCCATTGTGTAGCTTTGTGATTATTCAAAACAACAACAAGCCTTTTCATTGAACAGGCATTTAGTTGTAGTCCATTAAAGTCCTCTATCCTACTATGTCTATTCTGCTTAAAGTTCCATTGAAACAGGACTATAACATCGAATCATAAATAACCTAGATAGTTCGGTGCTATCTTGGTAGACTGCTGCAGGTCCTCCTGACGTTACATGGTAGACGCCTGCTTTTTTTTTTCCAATTCAAATAAAAAAGGTCAACTTTACGGAAACGCTTAACCTATGTGGTTTCTTCTTTCATTTGGGCTGATTCTGTGTGATTTTTTAAAATATTAATTCTCATTTTATAGAACCTACACATACTAATCAAATAATTATCCTTAAAATAATATTTATGGTTTATTTGTTACACAAAGGACTATGTGTTCTTTGCCCATCTCTCGAAACGAATCCTGATTTTTAGCGTCATTAAGTCCGAACACTTTTTGCTGAACTAACAGAGTGCAGTAAAAAGTAGATGTTTTGCACAACGCACAGAACAAAACACAAGGCCAAAATGAAAAAAATTGTTCTCATAGCTTGGGCAAATTTGTGTTCGTAGTTGTTGTTAGCAGTGACGGTTAATACTTTATTCAAAAATCAAGGTTTTCTTGACAGTTTTGAAAATGATTGTTGTTGTTGTTTTGAATTAAGCACAAAACTACACAATGGGCTATCTGTGCTCTGCCCACCACGGGTATCGAAACCCGGATTTTAGCGGGTAAGTCCGCAGACATACCGCTGAGCCACTGGGGGGCCAATGAAAAGGCACATCGATGTGGCTTCTGAACTGAAAAAGGCCTCAGTATAGAAGTCGAAACGCGTATCCCTTTTCATTTAATATATATTTGTAGCCTATTAGTTACAGTTCTCAAACCTACTCTAACTGTTATAGTCCTATTAATATCTTATATTGTGACAGTATTTCTTGATAATGAGAAACTTTTAATAGTACTGTAATATTGGTTAGTATACACACACATATACAGTTAGGTACTTTTTGAATATTACAATAATATTGATATGTAAATTGAGAAACGTATATAATATGAAACGTCCTTCAGAGATAAGGGATGTAAAGAAAACGTTTTCTGATAAATTATGCCACATAATTACTCTAATAAATGGGTAATATTTATTGCATGGTGTGTACTGTAAAAAATGGCAGTAGCTAGGCACTCGGAATTAATACTCAGTATATTGATAATTATGGGTTTTTAATTAATACTCAGTATATTGGTAATTATGGGTTTTTAAGTAGAAAATGCTACAGTGTTATAAAGAGTGTGTGCACGAACATTTTTAATACAACTCGTTTTTTATTAATGAGTGCTAATTACCGGGTACTTATTCGTTTTGGTAGATATTTGACAACTTTAAAGGCAGACGGTTTAAAACAGGTTCACTGACAAATAGAAAAGGGAGAAGGGGGGTTACTACTATGGCCTTCGACGATGTGTGAAATCCCTGTAGCTTTATTCTGCAAACCCGGATCTGCTGTTTATAGCGAACATGAAACGCTGTTTTGTGCTTTAGACCCGACAGCCAGCATGGGCCTATAATACCTTCGTTGTTACAGGTGTTTTAAGACAAACAATGGTGGTTCTGGATGTTAAGTTACGGATATTGAGTGCGTGGCGTCTTTAGACCGTAGGTCGTTCGCTGTGTGTATGATAGACGAAAACTCGTCAGATATGACGACCAATTTTTTATTTGTTCTTTTAACCAGGAGCAAGGTCGTCCAAGGCTGCGCTGTCACATTACGCGGAACTGAGAAGCAGGATCAGTAAATAACAGCAGTTGCTCACATTTATAAAATACATACAAGGTTGAGGAAGGCACCGCTAAACAACGCTGCAGGATTATGAGAAAATGACTGTTGCCATACAACGTAAGAAGTATTTTATGACATCAGCAACGATAAAAGTAAAATAATTCAAAACATTATAATTTTGTGTATTTATTTTCATTTTTTTCTTTTTCTGTGATAAAGTACGTAAATTATTAACTATAACTATTAAGTTAGTGTAAGAATATATTTTTACGAACTTTAACCTTTGTAGTTTAAAATGTAAATTTTTGCTAGCTCACGCATCATCGTCTGATCAATCATTTCGCGAGGAAAAGTTCATGTTTTGTAAACTTCCTAGGTGTAGTAATGTTATTAAAACAATTTCAGTAATCTTTATATTAAATAATTAACATATAAGTTTAAGTGCCCTTCATCATTGCCTATGTTTTTTCACGATGATCTTTGTAAATTAATTTAATTGTAACAGTATCAGAAAAATTAATTTCTATAGTTTGTAAAGCATTTTTGCATATGTTAATTTGGGGTTTTAATTTATAATTTAAGTGCACGACATGATACAAGTTAAAATTAACATCACTTTTTAATTGTTTCATTGTATTTATAAAAATAGGTATCGAAACACTAAATCTTTATAGTGAAGTATTGGCTTCAATACTTGTTTGACTTTAAATAAAGCACAAATGAATATCAAAAAGAAAATTTGAAACGTTTGTAACGAGATAGTTTTTCTATTTAAATTGTTATATTTTAATTGCAACAATGGCCTTAAATCAATATATTTTTTTTTCTGTTTTTTCTTTAACCCTAATGTACGATGGAAATTTAAAGATATCACTGAACACCAGTTTCAAATCGCTAATGTTTCAACAATATCTTCATTTTAACGAGCAATTCATCGAATTAATATACAAATACAATATTCTAAATGTTGAATGAATACAAAATTTTGTAAATAACATTTTAGTCGCCCCTTTTTTTAATTTTGAAATATACAACTTTAATGACACAGGATCACCTACAAAAGTTCTAATATTTTCAATGAGACCCAAAACTCTAGCACTTTCGATTAATGGACTGATCTTTACGACACTTGTTAAGTTTAAGATATTTATTTATAAGTAAATATAATGATAAAGCTAAGTTACATATATAATAAGATAATGATGTTTAAAAGGTAACAACAATTAATATAGTTTTTAGTGTGATGTCTAACTTAATATCTATATTTTCTGTTGTAGGCAAAAACTTAAAAAGATTAGATTAACTCCGGATAGACTATACATTTTAATTATTATACTATTAACGACAGCATGAATGTAAATTAATCAACAACAGAAATTTATTTCTGTGCATGATATCAGTAAGAACAATAATAATAATAAATAAGAAATTCAAAATTAATTAGGGTCAACGACCTACTTAGTAACGTACCCGGATCTAAGAAAAAAGAATTTCGTCTTAAAACGAGGTTGTTCGACTTTTGACGTCACGACCTCCATGCTATTTTATTTGTAGGCTAAAAGTAATTATTTTATGCCTGAAATAATAAAATAATTTTTTAAGTAATCTTTAGATATTTTAAAAGTTATAACAACTCAGTATTGTTTAGTATACAACAGTTAATACCAATTGTATATAGAAATTTGAAAACATTCCGAGATACATCTTATATTAATGTTGTAGGTGTACCTGTTGATAAACAAGTCGCAACTGGTAGTAATAATGGAATTACTAACACTGAAAAATGCCACAATATTTTTATATAATTATTGTTTGTTTGTTTTGTTTTTTGAATTTCGCACTAAGCTACTCGAAGGTTATCTGTGCTAACCGTCCCTAATTTAGCAGTGTAAGACTAGAGGAAAAGCAGCTAGTCATCACCACCCACCGCCAACTCTTGGGCTACTCTTTTACCAACGAATAGTGGGATTGACCGATACATTATAACTCCCCTATGGCTGAAAGGGCGAGCATGTTTGGCGCGACGGAAATGCGAACCCGTGACCCTCAGAATACGAGTAGCACGCCTTAACTTTATATAATTAGCTCATTGTATTTTCTCTCTTTTTTTTTTATATTGCAATTGCTGCTAATTTAATTCCGAATAAAATTAAAGAAGACAAAAAGGTATTAAACAATTTGTATTTATCTGCATATATACGTTAGAATTTTCTGTTTGGTGCCTGAAGTTACTGAAAAATTAATAAATCTAGTTTCAATAAAATCCAACGATAAAATTGTTGGACCCAAAGCATTAGTAATCGGTCGAATGGTTTGAGTCTGGTAAACATTTTACCTTAGTACGGTGACAAAGGGCTCAAAAGAGCGAATAGTTCCATAGTAAGTGAAGCCGACGACAAACAAAAATGGCGTAATGCTGCTTGTAGCATGGGTAATATTCATGTCACATGAACGACTAGAGCGCTAATAGTGGAATAGGGCGATCCATGCCCATATTTGTAGCATTGCTATGTGTTCACATCAGGTGCTTATACTATTTCGTCATTCTTAGCATGAACGATACCTAAAAAAAACGAAAACTAAACAACCAGGTAATGTATAGTTTCCCGTAATTTGAAATTGCTGAACGGAAAGAAGGAAACAATTCAGCATACCGTTTACAGGGTTATTCTTCACCGAATAGCTGGATTGAATGCTACGAATATAATCTCCTACAATAGTAATACAGACCTTGTTCAATGTTCTGTTGCGAACCTTAGACCTTCCAGTCCGCCACCATTAAAGACTGGTTTGGTTTGTTTGAATTTCACGCAAAGCTACACGAGGGCTATCTGCAATAGCCGTCCCTACTTTAACAGTGTAAAACTAAAGGGAATGCAGCTAGTCATCACCACCTACTGCCAACTCTTGAGCAGCTTTTTTACCAACGAATGGAGGGATTGACCTTAACATTATAACGCCTCCACGGCTGAAAAGGCGAGCATATTTGGTGTGATAGTGATTCGAACCAGTGACTCTCGGATTACGAGTCGAGTGCTTTAACCGCATGGCCATGGCAGGCCCAACCATTAAATATCACGACACAGTCGTCAAGATCGAATTTAAAGAATTATATTGAATTATTTCTGCAATCGCAAATTTATAAAGTATACGCTTGAAAAATTAAAATGTTTTGTAACATCATTTGCGGGTTTGGGTTGAAAATACTCAATTGAAAGATGTCTTGATATTTCGGAAGTCGTTTTGATACACGCTGTGAGAAGAGCATAGGTAGGCCATTGTATAGCTTAACAACAACGACAAAAGAGGCGTTACCAGTGTCATCTACGGGGTAATAAGTTTGTAAACACACGCTGGCCAAAATAGAATCACATGGCATGGAAGGCTCAATAATGGGCTTGGGATACATTTCCTAGATATCCCACACTCTCGAACCACATCGCTTTCCAGCAGGCCCGTGCACATTCTCGATGAGTATGACGTCAAAGCCAAAAGGAACCTTGGATTAAGTTCACAACCACCATAATTTCTACCACCAGTTCCAAAGTTCAATGGGACAAGATTCGAAATGTCAATGGGCAATATAATTTTGTCCCCCTTTCGATCTTGCTCTCTGATGGCCAGGAAGTAGCTGATACCCTGAGCATCACCGATACTCTAGGTGAAAACTTTCGCCGAGTATCTAGCACTTCTGCTTTTTTCCTCTACTATCTTAGCCATCACGACTCGGGCAAAGCGATCACCTCTTTCCTTTTGAGCTGTTTGTCTCTATCATTATAATCGTCCCTTTACACTGGTGGATATCAAACTGGCCCTTCATTGGTCTGGCAGTACATCAGTTAGACCTGATGATGTACACTATGAAATACTTCGACATTTATCTCCTGCTTCTCTTGCTATTCTTCTGATTGTTTTTAACCGGATCTGGCAAGAGAATGTTTTTCCTGATGCTTGGCGCCAGGCTATTGTCCTACCTTTCTCTAAGCCTAGGAAGGATCCCAAAATTCCTTCAAACTGCCGACCAATTGCTTTGACGAGCTGTCTCTGTAAGGCCTTTTGATGTTCAATGCCCATCTTGTTTGGCTTCTTGAATCAACAACCTCCTCTCGCCCACCCAGTGTGGGTTCTGAAGACAGCGCTTCACCATGACCACTTGATATGTCTTGAAATGTCAACCAGAGAAACGTTTCTCAAATGACAACATCTTGTATCAATATTCTTTGACATTGAGAAGGCTTATGATACAACATGTAGGTATGGCATTTTGCGAGACCTCCATATATGCGAGTTACGTGGCCATTTGCCCATTTCTATTACAAATCTTCTAATGGATAGAATTTTACAAGTTTGTGAGTTTGACACTTTCCTGTTCTTCTCTCCAGGAACTTGGAGTCCCTCAGGGCTGTCTTTTGAGTGTCACACTTTTCAGTATAAAAATTATTGCCATCACTGAACAACTCCCTCTCACTGTTGCAAATGGGCTCTAGTTGACGACTTTCACATCTCATGTCAGTTGTTGAACATGAGGTATATTGAGCGGCAGCTACAGACTGCTCTCAATCGTTTACTGAAGTGGACAACAGCAAATAGCTTTAACTTCTCTCTATCTAAAAGCGTTTGCATGCCCTTTTGCCACCAACTGGATAATCATCCTGATCCTGACCTCCATATTGGTGAAGTTGTGGTGCCTGTGGTCCCTGAGACAAAGTTCTTGGGGCTTATCTTTGACTGTAAGCTGACCTTTATACCACACATCAAGCAGCTGTGGGTCAAATGTATAAGAGCACTGAAATCCTCCATGTTCTCTCTTCCACCACTTGGGAGCAGATCAATCTTCTATGCTAACGATATATCGCGCTCTTATTCGATCGAAATTTGACTATGGATCACTGGTCTATAGCTCTGCCAGACCCTTTGCCTTAAATATGCTGGACCCCATTTATCATCAAGACTTCGGCTCTGCACTAGGGCTTTCTGCACTTCCCCAGTTCAGAGTTTATACATAGAGTCTCATGTACCTTTTGTAGATCATGAACACCTCTGATGTTTGCAACTGTTTTTACAATAAGCTTTGAAACTTCGTTCCTTACCAATGTATCCCACCTGGGGTTGTGTTTTTTTCCTCGGTGAGCCATACTTTTTCAAAACAGATGATCTGCCATTGCTCCTTTTGGCCTCCATATCCAGGTGCAGTTGGATGAATTGGGTTTGTCCTTGGATAACATTGTTATATCCACTGGTTAGCTCGTCCCACCATGGCTTCTTACAGTCCCCAATTGTGACCTATCTTTAAGTCATCTGAGAAAAGTAGACACTTCTCATTGGAAACACTGTCTGCCATTTGCTGAACATCTTTTGAACCATCCTTCCATTCCTATTTATACAGATGGTTTGAAATCAAGTGACTGTGTCGATTCTGACGTGGTTTGTTGTGGTTCAGGGGTTGTGCACAGAATACCATCTACAGCTTCTGTGTTTACTGCTGAACTGTACGCCATTTCTCTTGCCCTGGATTACATGGAAACTATGTAGTACTCAAATTACACTATCTATACTGACTCACTTAGTTCTCTACTGGGCTACGTTGGTATTCGTGGGAACGAGCTCGCTAACACAGCAGCTAAATCTATCTGCTCTGGCATTATCATCGTTGTGCCTCTTTCATACATGGACTATGGTCCTGTATCCAAGGCTTAGCTCCATGCCAGCTGGCAGTTGACTTGGAGTGAGCAACGCGAAAACAAGCATTTCCAAATTAAATTATATATTGCACCTTGGCTTTCTTGTTTTTATGAGAATCGGAAAGAGGAAATTGTTCTAACTAGATTTCGCATTGGTCACAGTTTTTTAACTAATTGTTTTTTTATCTGTAACTGAAGCACCAGTATGTAGTCTGTGTAACACTCAGATCACTATAAGCCACATTTTACTTTATTGACGTCGTTATGACTCTCAACGATAGCACCATTTTAAACATGTTCTGTCTCAAGGTTTGTCCATAACGTTAGACAGTGTTATTGGTGATGGTGACACTGTCCACCTTGGAAATGTTTTTAGTTTTTTAAAGGCCATTAATTTTTTAATGCCATTAAATTTTTAATTTACACATTAGACCTTTTTAATACGATTCCCTTTTAAGAGTCAAAGTCCATCTAGTTCGATCTGAAATTAGAAAATAGCCATAACGTTAAAAAACTCGAAATCAGGACTGGAAAGGCCAACTTCAGGTGACTAATACTGCTGTTTGAACTACCTGCTAGTCATCCTGATGAGCTATTATTAAAATTTTGCTACAAGTCTTTTAAAACTTTCATTACTTTACTTTTTTGTAAATTGTCATAATGACAAATAACTCGGAACCAGGACTGGAAAAAACAACTTCAGGTGACTGATGGTGGTTTTTGTACTTACCTGTTAGTCTTCCTGGCAAGTTATGATAATTACAATTATGTTACAGAAAGTTCTTTACAAATTATACTACTCTAGTATTTCTCTTAACGTTGTAGACTAGATGTAAACATTGGTTTTATGCTATTTATGTTTCTTTTTAAACTTTGTTTTGCTTTACCTTAATTTCCTTTCATGAATTTTACTAAATTTACTTTAACTTTTTACCGGATGTTTGAGACAGATAGCCTAGCTGCTTTGTGCCATAAAACACTAAATCAACCAATCAAAAGAGAACAAACGAAATGTTTTTCTTTTACTTTCATTTTATGATGGAAAAATTAACTCGAGTAAGTTTCAGCGAAAAATAAAAGAAAATGTGGTAACACTGAAGATCATGATGAACGAGCAGCAGACGTTCGATAAGTAAGTTTTGTCCCATCGGAAGTTAAGAAGATATATAGGTGGCGTATAACCTTTCAAATGTTAAATTTTATTTATTTATTTGTTTTATTTTATGTGGTGTAATATTGAACAAAATGTTCAAATTATTTTAAAATATGGTATCCTATACTCTTCAGAATAGAGAAGAAGTGATTGAATTAATTTTGTCTCTTTTTTTCAACGCCCTCCCCAATTACAAGTTTGCAGGAGAAAGAGTAGTGTTACAACGGACGAAAGTGCCACCATGATCGAGTATTTAACATGGTCGGTGGGATTTTCGTCCGTCCGTATCACTCCTTATACGTCTACAGAGAAGGTGATAAACCGAATTCGTAGCAGCTGAAGATATTTGAAACCCGACCAGAATTTTCCGTTGTTCGAAATAACAGTTAGTAATGTAATAAATCTGTAGAACTGTGATCTACTTGTACCGATGGGCACGGGAGTAAATGCGGTGAAAACTCGGCTTGTACAATTTTGAGAAAGGTATTGTTGAATTGAGACTTCGTAACATTAATACATTTACACGATTTTTTGGCATTTTAAACAACATTTTTCTTTTTTTGAGGGACTGGCGTAGTAGAGAATAGAAGTCGTAAAACGAACACTTACACATTTAAATTAGTGTTTTCCCAAGTGTGGTACACGCTTCCAAAGGGGAAGATGATCTCTTGAGGGTTGGAGTGAGTCGATAGTGCAGTAATGAAGATTAAGTTTAATTTTTTGTAGTAATTAACATAATATTTAATTACCACAATGCATATATAGTATCGTTACAAGCATTCGTGTATATCTAGACGCTTGTCTCAGTTTTAACTTTAGTTTTTTTAAAGGAGGGAAGGGGCGGCTGATGACAATATTCTGCGTTAATTTAACAATTGAATGGATTTACACCTTAGCTTGAAACGTTTACCCACACAAGTTTCTACGAAGATTCGAATTTAGAAGAAAACATAATTGTTATTACAAACTTTGTTGTTATGAGTTTTTAAAACATATAATACGTTGCTTGAAAGATTCGTATTTACCTGCCTAAAACAATACGTTAGAAATGAACTATATCAACTTTCAGCCAGGAAATTATATAATAGTTGTCCAAACCTGGTTTAAAGGTTCAGTTTTCAGATCTTGTACAACATTTTTATTAGAAAAATATCATAATTCGTAATAATATTTAATATTAATAGTGTGTATTTTTATCACTGATACTTTATTAATATGTCATCAACTTGGGCAGCTCGGAATAGGTGGTTAGGGCACTCGACTCGTAATACGAGGGTCTGTGATTCGAATCCTCGTCACACCAAACATGCTTGCCCTTCATCCGTGGGAGCGTCATAATGTGAATATCAATCCCAAGAGTTGGTGATGACAGACTACCTTCCCTATATCCTTACACTACTAAATTAGGGACGGTTAGCGCATGTGGTCTTCGTATGGCTTTGCGCGAAATTCAAAAAACAAACATTGGCTTGGTTGTCATTATTTTATAGGTAAATAATACTTGAACTGACCAAGGATTATAAATAACTAAATCGTAAAAGAAATTGTTTTACAGTTATGGTCAACTGTAGGCTAAACATTCCTTGTTGGTCAACGTGCCGTACAAACACTACCTTAATTCTTCGCTCTTTTGGAGCCGCGTGTCGGTGATAAGAATGAACGTCAAATCCAACTATTTGGTCAGAAAATAGGTACCCAACAGTTGGCGGTGGATGATGTTGACTAGCTGCCTCCCCTCTAGTGTGTGAAATTAAAATTAGGCGCAGCTAACATGAAATTCAGCAAACACGCAGGAGCAAGTTTGTCGATAACAGTCGTGCCTGTCGGCGGCTAGTGCAAGTTTTTCCATCTCATCTCCAAACAAGTTTAAGTTCATCGAACCACCTAATAATCACGAGAGTGGGTATGTTGTTACTAATATGTGATTTCTGGAAGAGCTGGTAATAGATCTTACCACACTTTCTAATTAAAAATAATTTCTTATTTTCTAAATTAACCTTCATTTTAACTTTTCTGTTTAAATTTTTTTTCTTAATTTCGTGCAAAGCTACACGAGGAATATGTGCGTTAGCCATCCCTAATTTAGCAATATAAGATAAGAGGGAAGGCAGCTAGTCATCACCGCCAACTCTCATACCAACCAATAGGGAGATTGACGATGACATTAAAACGCTCCCACAACTGAAAAGGCGAGCATGTTTGGTGTAACGGGGATTTGAACCCGGAACTCTCAAATTACGAGTGGAGAGTCTTAACCACCTGGCCTCCAAAACCGTACCAAGTTTACTTAACCGTTAGCTATACAAGCTTGATATTAATTTCGTTTTCTGTCTCGCTTTGTTTAGAGCAAAGGTATTTAACACGTAGTTATGATTCCCTAAATACATGCCTGTTTATTACAAACATATTTTCTTAATTTTAATTGTTAAAACAACATTACACTGTAATCTTAACTGCTCCTAAAATAGTAAAACTAAACATTTTGACAGTGGCTTGATCAGGCAAGTTGTAGGTAAAACTACAATAATGTGTCCATCGTTAAGTACAACCAAAGATAAAATAGCTTTACTAATACCAATACAAAAAGTACAACATGTAACTCAAGTAAATTTACCGTCTGTTAGATAAGAAAATCAATTTTTTATTCATATTTTAATTTAAAACATTACTATAGAAAGAGTTGTTTTAAATTTGGTGGTACTAAAACTTTTTTTAATTTTTAAATTGTTTCGTTAGCTTAGCGCTTATTTCTTTTGTAAACAGTGACAAATGTATACAATATTTTAGCTGTTCTTCAAGTGGTGTGTGTTCTGAAAACGTTCTTTCTTTTTTTTGAACAAGACGAAGGAAAGAAATCATTGTACGTAATGATGAATGTGTTGGATTGTAAATTGGCAGGCCCAACGTTAGTGTTCGGTTAGAAAAAAAAATCTCGCGGTGAGGCCGAAGATTCGTTATAAAGGTAAGAGTTAAATCTTGCTATTTTATCAAAGGAACCAGAGAATGGGTGGTGTTGACAGCTGCCTTCCCTCTGATGGGAAACGTTTAGGCGAATAAAAAGAAAGAGTGTAAAGTCGATAATTTCTCGAAAGAAATAAAGTTTTGAATTCTTTGTATTATATTGTACGTGATAAAACTCATTTGTGGTGACGTTTGTTTTGAAATAAATCTGTTCACATAATGTTACTAGATATATATATATATATATTATTACAATATGGTCATATTTTTATCATTAAGCTATTTTCAGTCGAAATAGTAGCATATGAAGAAACAAGGATATGAACAGTCTTGCTAGAAACTCCAAATGTTCAGGCATAATTTTAAACTGATAACTAGAGAACAGGCCAGCCTCTAGTGTTTACATTAACAACACGTTATTATGTTACTTAACAGTTACAACAAATGGTCTTGTTATGAAGCTTTACACGTGTAGGGCTTAAACTGGTAATTTCTTTACCCTAAGTCATTATCGAACAATTCGAACTTAACGTTTTCTTAAGTTTTTTTTTTTCTCACGAAACATTAAAGATAAAAGTATGATTTTATGTCACCTAAAGTTTTTGAAGTTTACTCAATAATGATGGTCGTTGTGACAGAACAACATGCGATTATATATGCACGCACAAAAACCATTTCAAGTCCAACTGCTGTTTGCATTTTTAAATAAAATAAAAATCTTTATTCAACAGTATTTTCTGAGAAGGATCAAAGTGAGAGGGTGGGTAGGGCAAGTTTTTACTATATACAAACTTATTTTTTATACCAACAATGAACTTTTTATTTTTCCCTCTCAAGCAAAACTTTTTTCACTTTTATACATAACTAGAGACTAGATAAGGAATAAATGTTTAAAACTCAACATGAACTTAAAAAAAAAACAATTTCATTGGCTCAGCCTGATACGATATTACATATTATACTCTGGTTCAGTAAAAAGGTACTGTAGAGCAAAAAGTGGAGAAATTGAATTATATTTTATTTTGCTGAGTAGAAGCGTTGGCAGTGGGAGAGTTAAGTACCAGGAAAAACACTTATTCGCATCTTCCTTTGTTTAATTTTTACATAACACAAAGACAACAGGTAGTTATTGATTAATTGTTACTCTGAAATTAAAATCAACCTCATTTTCAATAAACTACAGATAATACTGATAAAACAGGAAAAATAGTCACTAAGCAAAATGGTACTAATAAACAACACGTGCAGGTCGTATTATCCTTCTCTACCAGATAAATCCCACAACAAGGGCAAGCCGTAGGTATTGTCGTCTTCCTCTATTCAGTAAACAATTAGTTCTTTGCTGTCAAAGTTTATAAGATGAGGTTTTATAACCAACTTTTTGTATAAAATTGTACAAGCAAAGTTTTATTTTGGCATAAAATATATGTATTCAGGGAATTCTGTGGTAGTTTTAAAAGTTTGATGAGCAAAATTCCAGGATTGCTGATTAGGTCTATTTTAAATTCAACAAGGTTTACTAATAAAGCACTAAATATTGAAGTTTATATATTCTTTATAAATAACACCTAGTCCTTATCAGATAGAGACTTATACTGTAAGGATAAAAGAGAACTGGTTGTGGATCATGAGACACAGATGTTAGATAAACTACTAGCACCAAGTGATGGACTGTGCGATGTGAATTGATTAATAGGGCAGTCTAAGGCCACTGCTGGTACAGAGGGCTGTGTAGATGTGTCACTATTTTCTGGATGGCCCAGAAAACATACAGCAAAGGCTGATAAAAAATATGCATATGTAGTGGTTACACCAGGAAAACTAAAATATGATATCAATGGAGAAAGCATCACAGAACTACAGGATCCAGTACTGTTGCATTTTATTGCACTGCTAAATACAGATCCTGATGGACCACAGAAATAATGGCAAACTTGGGGTGAGCTTCTCTGATAGAATGAAGAGGTGACATGACTGTCCTAATATACATCACTGATGGTGGAACTTGTTGTTTCCTTTAAAGCAGGGATTGGCAACATCTTTCCACACAGGGACCAGAGGCCATGTTAAGTTACAAACTTGAATTATTTTTTATGATCAACATGGGCCATAGTTAACTGACCTCTGCTCCAAACCTTCAATTTATCCTGATGGACAAATTGGTTCAGTTCTGGAAGAAGATGTATTGTTCACCTTTCGTAATTCATCAATGACTATTTCTCTAGAAGATGCTGGACTGTCTATAAGCTGAAAATTTGCATCTAGTAGTAACCTACCTTCAGCATTACCTGAGCTAATTTCACTTCCAGTGTCATCTGTAAAACACTTAACACCAGACACACTGTCTCCTTACTGGATTGCCTGAGGGCTAGAATCTGATGTTCCACTTCCTATTACTGTATATAGAGAATTATACCTTCAGTAATTAAATTATTATCAAAACACCTTCTTGAACTGTTCAACTGAAGAAGTTCTTGTAATGGGCTTTCAGACCACTCTGGGAGTTCCTGTAAAACTTGCTTATTGGAGCTCTTTGGCATGGAAGCATAGTCTGTTCTAGACTTTTTTCTAATGTAGCTTCAATATCCAAATCAGAAGTACCAGAAGATACAGATCTAGAAGTCAATTGTGATTCTTCAAGCTTTGTTGTACCAAAAGAGCATTTTGAACCATTTGAATTGTCTATAGGTTGGATAAAACGTACATCAGGAGAAGCTTGAGATATTTTTACATCACATGCATTATGAGTTGTTTTAATATGAGAAGACTGTGGTTTCTCAACAGCAATAGAATTTCCATAATTCTGAGGCTTTTATAACAAACTAATTGACCCATTCATGTTGTTCTGTAAATGTGGAAACTTTTACGTTTTCATTCCTTATGGCCTGGCTACTAAGTGTCTGGATGCTTTCAGTTTTCATCACTTCATCTATTTTGTTTTTAACATAGTCTTATGGTGATTAGATGTAGAGCAAGGTGATTATTGATGGTCCCATTTAGAAGTAAACATTCTGGCCAGCCCTGACAAGAGGGGAGGGGTCAATTAGGGGACCCAGGAAACATGGGATAAAGAATAATGTATTCTCATTTTCATAATATACTTAAGGAAAAATTGTAGTACTGCATGAAATTGCTTTGCCTCAAAAAGTACCTTTTTATCCAAAAAATGTAAATTCTCAACACATTAGGCTTCTGCCCACCAGAAAAATTCTAAATACACCCATGAATTTATGAAGACTTCAAAACTGGGTCTGGTGACATAATTGTCCTACGAGCCCAACCTGCCTCTCAACGCTTCTGATTCTAGCAATGCCAGCACTAGATGACCATGTAAAATCCCGAGGTAGTGTGGACAAAAATATTCCTATAATATTTTAATCACTTAACTCATTGCTGGCCTCATTTTTTTTAAAGGGTGGAGAAATAGATTCCACCTCATATAATGTTAATGGCAAAGTAAGATGGTGACTAGGAGGCCTTAATGATGGACAAGCTTCATGAGTTACAGAAGTAATGTTCCTCTCATTATGGTTTGGAATACACCTTGTGTCACAGATATGAGTATCCAGAGAATTATTATTCCTTTCTGATTGCAGAGCTTCCATAAGCAATATATGTATATATAGATCCTGGACAGTCTTCAGCAAAGTGGTCTGATTCTTCTAAAGAAGAACCTGAAGTTACTGCTACTGAAGTCACTCCTTCCTTCTATCGGATTACCCACCATTACCTGTTGAACAATGAGAGTCAGTTGATGGGAGGTTTTTAAATGGACTAAAATATGTTAAAAACTTGGAAGTTCCTGAGATATCTAATCAACTAGTACTTTATACACTTCCTATGTTTGTAGAGGAATAAGCATTGGTTGATACACTGCAGTTACTAAAACAGTCATAATTCTTGGAGCTGATAACCTTTATCTGCTGTTTAAGAATGAAAGCCAGAACAGGAGCACTGTGAACATGATTGTGTGTTCTATCAAACATGCAAGAAGCAGAGGTTTCCTCTGTGGTTGTTACTTCCTCACTTGATTTATATTTCAATCGTAACTCTTTAAAATAAAACAAAAATTCTGACATGGGCAGGTGGGTTAAGGCGTTCGACTCGTAATCTGAGGGTTGCAAGTTCGAATCTCCGTCACACCAAATATGCTCGCACTTTCAGCTGTGGAACGTTATAATGTGATGGTCATTTCCACTAGTTGTTGATAAAAGAGTAGCCCAAGAGTTGGTGGTAGGGGTGATACTAGCTGCCTTCCCTCTAGTTTTACACTGCTAAATTAAGGGCGACTAGCACAGATAGCCGTCGAGTAGCTTTGCGCGAAATTAAAAAAAAAAGCAAAAAGCTATTTATTCTGATACTTTATTCTGATCTTTTTATTTGATTGATGTACAGAGCTGTTGTCCAAGTTATGATTTCTGGGTTCAGTGTCAGGGTTTTGACCAATTTGACAAGTTATTATAGCATTAATCAAGTGTACTACTGTAACCTGGGTGTTTGTTTCTTGTACTTTTGGCTTCTCTTCCTAATTCTGTGTGATGTTCAAGCGAATAAAATGAAGAGGGTTTCCTAATTTCCTCTTCACATCAACTGGTAAAGTTTCTTTCATTTCTTCATTCTGCTTTTGATTCTTTCCATTCTTTACATTTATCAACTCTTGTTCAAACTTTTCTTGCGTGATTGGACCACCAGCTTTCAGGCAGAATACACCTAATGCAAGAACCAATCTCCATTCACCTGCAACTAGATTGTTTTGAGTAAAGGTTTTGTTATTTGCTCCAAACCTTTGCTCTTTGCTATTCATAAAAAGGACTCTCTCTTATCTTCTCTCCTGCAGCTGAAGTATGTTTATTTGGATTCTGTTTTGGAGATTCTAATGACTTAAATTCACAAAGGGATTTGAGATGTTGTTGTATATTCACTTTAAATACGTTTTGTTGAATGGAATCCAATTTAAGTCTGGCCTCTTATCATCTATAAGTATTGTCAAACTAGGCTGAGCAATGACAATATCTACAAGTGTGCTGAAGCCATTGTGATAAGAAGCCAACACTGAATGGGTTGCAGGATGTAGATGATGTGGTGAAGGTGGCATTTTCAGTAGCAGAAGCAGGAATGAACAACTTTGGGTGACAAGATGTTGATTTGGGTACCTGAATAACTGAAGGTTTCCCTGTAGCCTAGGTTATGCTCCTGATGGCATTTTTTCTTGCAAATGGTTGGCTTGGATCTGCCTTAAAAATTTGGAGTTTAGGTTGGCTACTATGAGAAGCCCATTGGTTTTCTGGAGAATTGCCTAGAGACTGATTGGTTAATGAAGTTGAAAGTGGAGTATAATGAATTTCTGGAGCATAAAATGACATTAGAACACAATTGGCATAATCCAGTCTTGTTGTATTAGATGAGGACTAGAATTTTTGGACGATGGAACTTTATTAGCCTCTCAGTCTGATGAGAAACTCTCTGTGCATGTGAAAATCGACCATAATTTACTTTGAGCTTGAAGTATTACAGACAAAATCAGATCTGATGATGTTGAGGATTATTAGGTTGACTGGCTGGAAGTGTATGGTGAGGACATAAGTCTATGGCATTCCTGATCAACTACTCATTCATAAATCATTGGTAGTGCAGCCTTGGAAAGTACTTCTTGTTGAGAGTGGTGCAATTCTTCTGTTTCTTCCTCCTTTTGCATCTAAGACTAGCAAAGAAGCAAATAGTGTCCATGTCCAAAATTTGATTTCATGAGTTTTTTTGAATCATGTAATGGTGTACCATGTGTAACTGAACCTCCATTGTTAACCTGTGAAGAATGAATTAGTCTTAGAAGGCCTTCATGGTTAGATGGATTTACTGGGATGTTAGGATATAGATCGAGAGGTGAAACCCTGGATAATAGAACCAGATGATATACGAGGTAACTTTGAAATTGATATCGTGCTATTTGTTATCAGGTGTGGTAGAGGAACAGTGAGCTTAAGTGTTTGTTGTTAAGTCTGATGATATGCTGAAAGAAGACAATAGGGAGGAAGCCCGAACACCAACTGTGGATGCTCTAAATGTAAGCTATCTGATGGAGTAAAAACATCTTTTCCAAGACAGATAAACTGTATATCGTGAGAAATGTCTAATGGAGAATGTGGCAGAATGTCTGGAGGAGGTTATGAGAATTGACTGTCATAGTGTAAATAAGCAGGAGATGGAGCACCATACTGGGAATGAGGAATTTTGTGGTGAAGTACCCCTCCTTCTAATGGTGGTTGAGAAGAGGTTCTTTCTTTTTTGAAGCTTCATATAGGAATTCTTAGATGTTTACCTTTTTACTGAGATCTTGTACCTCATTTTGTTCTTGAAGAAGAATTGTGTCATCATGGCCAAACCTTTAGGATCAGGAACAGAAACAAGAAGTACAGAAGACCCATGAACTGCTGATGAAGGGGGTGTCTACTAAAAAAAGCTTCAATCTCTTCCTGCTTGATTTCTACAGAGTTATAAGAATCCTTACTGTATGAAGTACCGGGGCATTTGTGTAGAATGATTTATTTGGAGCTCGGAGACTGTACTCAATAGCCAGATATATCAAGTCACGAACACAAGTGGGCTCTCCTTTCCCAGTGGGCACAGCAATACAGCTTTTATAACTGGAACATGATCTTTTGGCTTGATAGTATTATTTGAAACCAGTGTATTTTATGTTATACAATTCAATTCTTCATAATGCATTTTTGTCATCCATCTTTTCCTTGGTCTTCATCAGCACTCAGTATGGCAATGCTATTGTATTCAAAACTTTTCTTCACCTTGTCTTCAGATAATTGTCCAGTGTTTGTAGATATTCTCGAATTCATGTTTTGGTCATTGATATCTGGTAATGTATCCAATATTTCTTTCGACTTCATAACTGCTGTAGAAAACATAAATAGATATATCTTACTTTCATGATTGAGTATTAAACAAAAACAGAATATTTAAATTTTTTTAGGCCTACAAATAAACCATAGTTGTTTTAATAGCAATATATTCCTGGCTCAGGGTGGTCCTGTGTTCTAATCGTAGAAGGACAGAAAATGGAATACTGGAAGGCCATCTATTCTTATGATCTATTAGAATGGAATATTAAGTATAATTTTCTTAAATACATAAAAGTGAACTTTCAGCATGTTAACCATAAATGTGTGGACTGGAGAAATTCTGACGCGAAGCCAGATGTGACCTGTCAATGGGACCATGTATTAGATGCCAATCTATTACATTCCATATATAACCACAACCCAAATATAGTTATTACAGGAGCATATCACCTTCAACTGTAGATGTACAAACCCTAATGGTAAAATACTTTATAAATTTCTAACTGAAACTAATATGATCTTGTTAAATGATGCAACACCGACACATATCTCATACACACATAGCACCAGCGAAATACTGGTCTTATGCCTTGTGTTCGTATAATATGTATCGTAAATTCGTAAACTTCTCTGTTAGTCATAGATAGTGACCATCTTCTAGTCTAGTGTATCTTCAATCTCACACTCCACTTAAAAAAAATTAAAGTAAAAGATAGATTAAGTTATAACAAAGCTAACTAGCCACAGTCTCAATCAATAGTAGAACAAATTTTACCAATGGAAGTACTTAACTTTGCCGCGGACACATCAGATATAGATGCGTATAGTTATATAATCTCCGAGTGGCTAAAACATGCATCCAACGGCTTAATACCAAAACAAAAGCACTCCACAACACACATATGGTAACCACGTCAAGAAATAATACACCTAATAAAAAATAGAAAACTATGCAGACAGTACATACAAAACCGAAAAACACTAAAAACACAAATAAACACCATAAGAAATAAAATCCGACAACAAAAAACAAGACAATTGGGGCACCTTCTGCTCACAATTAAATCATAAAACAGATCCAAAACAATTCTTGACACACTTGAAAAGATATACCAACACAGGATAAACAAAGAGTACCCACCACTCGAATCACATGGTAAAACAGCTTACACTAACCTAAACGCAGATATATTTGAAGACCATCTACAAAACACACCATGAACCAGACATGAACACATACTTCTATAATAAAGTCAATAACTTCACTGAACAGAACAAAACCATATACATGCCAAATACCCAGTAAACACATTAATGAAACCAAAGAAACAAATAGACTGGAGCATTTATCAACTGATAAAAAATATAACAGTAACCGAAATACCAACAGCTATCAAACACACAAAAAATAAAGCTCCTGGAGAAGATGGTGTACAAGCTAAAACATGGTACTCGGAAGTTATATGAACACCTAACAGCTCTATAAGCCCGATATATCCCTGTTTCTTGGAAGAAAGCAGTAATATTAATGTTTCAGAAAGAAGGAAAGTCAGCAAATAAATCAAACAATTACCGCCCAATAAAACTAACCAGTTGTATCTGAAAAATTTTAGAAAGAATAATTAGTAACCGACTGTTAACATACTTAGAAGTAAATTCAAAATGGGTTTGGAAAATACAGACCACCTACTCAGATTAACAGAAACAATTACAGTTTTAACAGAAATGAATGCACTGTTACTTACTTTCTCAGACATTGAGAAAGCATTTGACACGGTGTGGTATAACGGATTACACCACCGGTTACCAGAAATGGATTTACCCCAGGGAATTATTCGCTGGCTATCTAACTTCCTGGACAATAGAAAGTGTAAATTAGATGTGAATGGGGTTCAATCAAGCTTCTTTTCACCTGCGGCAGGAGTCCCACAGAGAAGGGTAATTAGCCCTATATTATTTATCATGTATGTGACTAATATACATGTCACTGTCGGACCTAAATTTAGGTTTTGCATCACAATGTTATGACGATGTAGCGGTCTGGAAAAGTGTCCCCACTCCTTCAATAGCAGCAACAAACCTCCAACCAGTCCTGAATACTGACAGAAATATAGAATAAAAATAAATATTCCGAAAACCCAACTAATGTTATTCATCAGATTAAATAAACTGTAAAAACATCCACAAAAGTTATACATGAACGAATCACTTTTGCAGACTTCTACTTTGGCTAAATTTTTAGGATTAACTTGCGATACCAAATTAACGTGGATACAACATACAAACAGTATCCTAAGTAGAATCTGGAAAAGAGCAAATTTTATAAGAAGTATGCCAGTTAAAAATCAAAGTACATCACCTGATAATACAATAAAAATCTGCAAAACATTTTATTAGACCTATAATAGAATATGCATGTCCTGTCTGGATAAACATAACACAAAAACAATTAGAGAAACTACAAAAAAGACAAAATTCAATCCTAACCTCAGCCTATAAAGTACCACGTAGTACTTGATACACATTCATGTACAAGTATGCAAACATAGAGACAGTATCTGTAAGACTGTTGCATAATGCACTAAATATTTTAATAAAAACTGGCATAAAATGATTTATTATGTGATCTACATACATGATGAACATGGTTCTAAGTACCTTTCTCCTATAAATATAAATCAAACTTGCCACCATGAACTAGACGGTTAAAACTAGTATAATGTTAAAAATTTATAATTTCTATATATATATAAATAGATTTAAAAATAATAATAATAATAAAGGCAACTCAAGACAATGTATGGGCATTGCCCTGAAAAGGGTCAGATTACTATTTTTTACTCTAGCCCTAAACAACTACAACTACAAAATAGTAGTAGCTGACATGAAATTTAGGGATGAAGGAAGAGGTCGTGTGCACCTGAACCTCCTGGGTATCTAAAATTTCCAACATACCCAAATACCCACAAAGAAGAAATGAAGTGAAGGACCGATTTAAAGGTTAGCATGAACTTTACGTTGCCATGGTACTCACCACTGGTTTCCGTACGCACGACTATCTCACAGGGTTTTCACACTGGTCATTCTCCGGTGGCCGGTGATGCTGATTCAGTCTTACCTCTTAAAAGTCAGTTGACAGCTCTAGGAACTACTGACCATAGAGATGGCCAGGTCTCTCTAGCTGATAGCTACACATGAGGTCTACAAGCAATTCACACTGACACAATAAATCACCACACAGTTTCCACCTCATTAAATACTACACTGCCACAATGTGTCTTTGGGGAAGTTTTAGTACTGTGATGACAGATGAGATAGACAGACAGTGTGAATGAGAAAATAACGAAATACACATCTATATGAAAGTGAACTAGATGCGAGTCGATTGACAAACACAGCGTTTGGTTTGGGCGTGTCTATAAGTACGACGACAGTTTTGTTGTTGTTGTTGTTTTTGGAATTTCGCACAAAGCTATTCGAGGGCTATCTGTTTGTTGCCGTCCCTAAATTAGCAATGTAAGACTAGAGGGAAGGCAGCTAGTCATCACCACCCACCGCCAACTCTTGGGCTACTCTTTTACCAACGAATAGTGGGAATGACCGTAACTTTATACACCCCCACGGCTGGGAGGGCGAGCATGTTTAGCGCGACTCGGGCACGAACCCGCGACCCTCGGATTACGAGTCGCATGCCTTACGCGCTTGGCCATGCCAGGCCATAGTACGACGAGAGAAGGAAACACAACAATAGTTGAACAGGAAAACCGGGAAATACTGAAGGTTGCTAAAAAGTGAAGTTCGTGCGCCCAGAAACACCAACAATAAGCGTGGAAAACTACTACAAATTCATGGCGTTACCTACGTTATTTCTAGAAAAGTGTTTTGTGAAAAGTATAAACAACATATTCACGTATATAATCACATTATCTCTCATTTATTTCATTCACCTTCGAATTTTACACTTTTCAACACTTTAAATCAATAATTACGACATAAATTTACTTTTATTGACGAGCCTAAATCTGAAATATAAACTAATTTGAGATTATTCCTTGACAAAAGAAACCATAAGAAAATTTTGACTCAGTATCATAAAAATTCCATATAAGGGACTTGCCCATAAAATTCGAAACGTTTGCTAGGGGGACACTTTGTTAGGACAAACGTTACGTAGAGGATGAGAAATTATATTTGTTACATAACGTACGATTTATTAATCGCACAGACGCTTTTCATTTTACGAAGCATATAGTATCACCACAAGGTGGCAGTTTCGTTTTATAACTTAGATTAATATTTATTTCTTTGTTTATTTTTGAATTTCGAGGGCTATCTGCGCTGGCCATCGCTAATTTAGCAGTGTAAGACTAGAGGGAAGGCAGCTAGTCATCATTACCCACAGCAAACTCTTGAACTACTCTTTTACCAACGAAAGTGGGATTGACCGTAACTTTATAACACCTCCACGGATAAAAGGGCATGTTTGATGCGAGTGGGATTCGAGCATCTTAACCACCAAGTTATGCCGGGCCTTATATATTTTAGTAATTATATATTTGCCTGTATTATACAAAAATAATTACTCTCATAATTCAATTCTGCTCTGATTGTTTACCAACAATTAACAATCTTTGGCCATTTTCCAATCATAATTGTCATTATGTTCAAACAAATGTTTATTTTATAAATGTTAATTCTAATATTACTGTTTTAAAATTGTTCTTTACTTTGCATTTAAAGGGGCCTGGCATGGCCTAGCACGTTAAGGCGTGCGCTCGTAATCTGAGAGTCATGGGTTCGCGCCCAAGTCGTGCCAAAACATGCTCGCCCTCCCAGCCCTAGGGGCGTTATAATGTGACGGTCAATCCCACTTTCGTTGGTAAAAGAGTAGCCCAAGAGTTGGCGGTGGGTGGTGATGACTAGCTGCCTTCCCTCTGGTCTTACACTGCTAAATTAGGGACGGCTAGCACAGATAGCCCTCGAGTAGCTTTGTGCGAATTTCAAAAACAAACAAATAAGCATTTAAAAGTAAATCAATATTTATTTCCTTTTATTTTTCACATAATTATTTGGGTAATATGAATAGTGGACGGATGTTTCATCATTTTAACGAATAATTACAAAGCAAGTTAGATAAATAGTTGAACTTCTTGTCAGACAGATCTAGATTGCGTGATTGTGAACTTAACCACAAAGAGTACATAGTGGCAATTTTTAAAATGAAATTATCACAGACTGTGTTGAAATAACAGAGTCGAGAATATTTTTTCTTGTCAGTTGTGTTCTAAAATAATTGAAAAAACATGTGAACACTCAATGAAAACAAATTATTTAAAGCTCTGCATACAACTATGGTTAACATAAGTGAAACTGTCACCAACTGTATTGTAATAATAGAGAAGAAGAGAATAATTCTTGTCAGTTTTGTTTTCTAGTTACTGAACCAGCTTGTGTATTTAATAAAAAGAAACAATTAATTAAAGCTCTAAATACAACTACGGTGATTAACTGTATAACGGACATTTGCGTATACTTTTCACTTGTTTCAACGCATAATTTTAAAACAAGTTGATTGTGTGTTGTTTTTAATTGTTGAAATTTATCGCCAAAAAGTTACAGATGAAACTACACCTGATTAAATAATGTTTGAATTTTATTTTCCCTCATTTTTCTTTCCCTTATGCTTAGTAAACCATTTCGAAGACCACCGAGTACACCCATAGTTTGTAAAACATCGAGTTTCATTTACCTCTGTGATGATTCTGATTTCTGACGATAATCTGCTTTGATCAGAACTTGACATTTATCACAAATCACAATCTCATAGTTATAAATCGATACCAGAGGTTCAACCAGTCATGTGACAGACAATAGTAGAAATCAAATAACAAGTGTTAGGTAAAATTTAAAAGGCACAATTTTTAGCAGTTATAATGATGCTTGTTGTCCTGTACAAGGTTAAACCTCCTATCGGTTGGGTACTCTTATACCCTTATCTAACAACCTATTGCAAAGTGTGCTAAGAATGACCGTCGTTACGGTGGATCAATGGTATCTGGGTATTTTGCCCTGGAGGGTCAGGTTCACTTTGACCTCTTCCTCCTTCCTGAACTTATTTTCCCTAACTGTTTGTATGTTAGGTCCTTCTCAGGGCAATGTCCATTTATAGTCTATTATTCACAGTAGGTCAAGTTAGCTGGTGGCAATTTATTTATTTTATTATTATTATTTTTTTTAAATACATAAATATGTAAACTATAAATATAAGATTTAGAGTTTATATACATACATATTTTACTTTAATTTATTTTTCTTTATATTTAAAGTACATGTTAATTGGGGAGAGGTATTTAGGATTTTCTTCATCATGTATGAGGTATCTGTCTAGTTCGCATAATAAATCATTTTTCATCCAATTTTTGTTAAAATACCTTATTGTAATATTTAGGAGTCTATCTGATATGGTTGGTATGTTTGAGTAATTATGAATGAATTTAGATGATATTGATCTCGGGACTCTGTATGCAGTTGTGAGAAGTGTGTTTTGGATTGTTTGTAGTTTAGTTTTGATTGTTTTATTACTTACAGTTACCCATGCTGGAGCTGCATAGTCTATTAGTAGTCTAATATATGTTTTGTATATTTTCAAAATGTTATCTGTAGATGCTCCACTGTTTTTACCAGTTAGACTCCTTACATAGTTGGTTCTTCGCCAAATTTTATTTTTAATTTCGTTGACATGATTGATCCAAGTTAATTTTGAATCACAAGTCAGACCTAAAAATTTTGCTGATTGGGCAATCTGGAGTAGAGTGCCATTCATATATATTTCTGGCTGTTGTTTTTTGTGTTTTGTCGATTTCGTAAAGAGTACAAGCTGAGTTTTTGCTGTGTTTATTTTAATTCTATATTTTTCACAGTATTCACTAATTCTATTTAATTGCAAAGTGTGTTACATATACAAATTTATTTGTTGAATTTCGCGCAAAGCTACTCGAGAGCTATAGGCGCTGAACCGTCCCTAATTTATAAATGATAGGGGAAGGCAGTTAGTAGGAAAAAACACTGTCAACACTTGAACTACTATTTTCCTAAGGGCTAGTGGGATTGACTGTTACATATAATAATTCTTGGGTGAAAAAGCAGGCATGTTCAGTGACGGGTTTTTATAATGCATGTTACAACTCAAACACCCTAACCACTACGTTATGCAAGGCTCGACTGGAAGTTGTGATGAAGAAATTGGAGGAAGCCTAAGGAAGAGATCAGTGTTAAACTTAATTAAGATAACGAAGGAAATGGATGTTTCTGGAACAACTGAAATAAAATTAGTAAGAGCGTTGGTTTTTCCCACCCAATAATTTTCCAATTATATGAACCTAGTGTCTTGTTCTGGAATGATATAATGTAGTTTATTCGCTAAACTAAAAATTTTTACGGGAATATCAGTTTTTCACACGTTCTGAAATGTATGAACACTTTCTGCTTCTTGGTTATTTGTTTATAAACAGTTTATTTGTCGTTTAATTTACATAGAATGTATGTAGATGTGTGTTAGTATAATATTTATAATATATTATACGTCTATTGGCCTAATCGCGATACTTAAGTTATGAGCAAAAAACTACTCGGGTCGCAGGGGTACGAACACTTTTTGTTGTAACTGTAGCTCTGTCCAAAACTAGCAGCTACGAAACAACATTTTTATATTACAGTATTTAAATTTTCCATTGGGCATGTGTCCAATTTCAGATTCTTCAAATATATCGTGGCATAGCTAATTATGGAAGTTTGTTCACCTAAATGTAATTGTTGCCTTGTTCCCTCCGAAAACAAAAGCTAACTTTTTCACCTTTGTTGGTGTATCACTTGTGTTGCCATTTCCAGTAAGTCTTCGAAGTAATCTATGTCAATAGGAGCACCAAACTTTGGTGTATGCTTGGCAACATAAGTTAATGGTGGAACAAAACTGTTCAATTCTTTGCATACTTTCAGTACTTACATGGAAGAAGAAACATTTTTCTGGGATTCATAACTGCATTGCCAAGCTGTAAATTGAGTAGCATCAAATGTTTATTTGTAATCTGGATTTAAGTCAAGCATGCCAGTGTAATAATGTACAAATCTATCCTTGACCAAATTTGATAGAATTATGTTACCTATTCTCATGTCTAATGACTTCAAACCATTTCCTGCCAAAGCAGTATCTACTTCCAGTGTTCTAATAGATTATAATGTGCCCCACTTTATGAAACAGGCAAAAAAGTGTATTAGATCTAGGATGCAACTAAGGTTAATATGCTTAAGTATCTATTTACTTACTACACTGATGCCATACACCATATCTTGGCCATCACTTAACACAAATGTTAAAGGATTTTTTTATGTTTGTTCAACTGGGTTTATCAAATCCACCCACATTTTCCATTTCTAAGCCATTGTGTATTGTATCTTGGCCACCATTTGACATACTTAGAAAGGTAAGTAAACTATCTGGAGCATACCAATATATTCCAGGAACAAAAATATTGATATCCTTTGCATTTGAACAATACAATATGTCAGCTCTTAGCTTGAGAGCAATGTGAACCATAGCAAGAAAGATGTCATCACTACATGAAGATATGATGATTTATGTCTGGACTCTTTTGAAAAAGGGGGAATACAGAGATATGTGAAAATACATATGAGATCATTATGGTGCACTTTACTGCTGCTGTTGTTCTGCCAACAGTATGAAACTCATACAGCTTACCAACAAACATTTTAGGTCTCTAATTGAATGTTGGGCACTTGTTTGCAAATGATGAAGAAATCTGATAATGTGATTTATTGGAAAGATAAACATACCTGTTCCAGACATCACTAACTTCATGTACAAACTCTTTTTTAGCAAAGCCTTTATGTTCTTCAAAAAACCAAGCCACTGGTATATTACTTGTTGAAGCAGTGCTTTGAGTTCTTGAAACTAACTGGTCTCCCAGATTAATTTAATCCTGCCAAAAAAGAATTTCAAATGCTACAGCTATTGAAAATTCCTTCATGTTAGGTCAAAGAACCATTTACATCTGTAACAAAGACAGGAAAGATTGTGATTAAATGGTTAAGACACAAACTTCCTTTCACTTTTTGAGTTTACAAAATAATGGTCACTGAAGTTTTGAGATTTATGGGGAATAATTTTGTTTTACAATTTTGAGAGTGAAGAAACCAATTACCAGGTGGACAATAAATTTTTTGAATTTACCACATCAAATATTTGCCAAAAATTACCCCAAGATGCTTGATGTTGATCACTTTTCTGAAAAGTGAACCACACTAATATAGTATGTGTTAAAAATGATTCATTTCATACTTGATTGTTGGAAACCCTATAAAGGACTCATTTCATACTGTATAAAAGGAAACCCTGCAAACAACTACTCTCGTACATTGTAATCACATTTCCACAACACACTCGTTTTGCAAAATCCCATGAAATTATGTCATAAACAAGAGATAAAAATACACAAAACATTATTGCATTCTAGCTTCATGTTATACATATATAAATTACCAGAAAATAAGTAGCATACTGCTCTAAAGGACCATATTATAAGTTGTAAACTGCTCTAAAAGACCACATGATAAGTTGTAGATTATTCCTTGATCTTTCTTTCATACAGAAACTACAGTCTTTCCTGTTGAACACTGAATGGTACAATTATGTATTGCCTAACTTCAATAGATGACTTGTGCATGGCCAAATCATCCTCTAGTATATTTACAAATAGACTATAAGCAATAAGTTTAACTACAGGAACAAAAGAGCTTTGACCTGTTTTAAGGTCAATGAACTTGTTAAAAATGATTTCAACCAAACCTGCACTTCCTGAACACCTGCAGATTATGTTGTGCTTACCATCTGCATTAACTGGTCA